>CM059789.1:30863804-31463804 GCA_030435695.1 Brachymystax lenok tsinlingensis | reverse complement strand
CTACTAGCCTCTCTGCCAGCCTCTCTACTAGCCACTCTGCCAGACTCTCTGCCAGTCTCTCTACTAGCCTCTCTGCCAGTCTCTCTACTAGCCCCTCTGCCAGTCTCTCTACTAGCCCCTCTGCCAGCCTCTCTGTCAGCCTCTCTTCCAGACTCTCTACTAGCCTCTCTGCCAGCCTCTCTGACAGCCTCTCTGACAGCCTCTCTACTAGCCTCTCTGACAGCCTCTCTGCCAGTCTCTCTACTAGGCTCTCTGCCATCCTCTCTACTAGCCTCTCTACCAGCCTCTCTGCCAGCCTCTCTGCCAGTCTCTCTACTAGCCTCTCTGCCAGAGTCTCTACTAGCCTCTCTGCCAACCGCTCTGCCAGCCTCTCTGCCAGACTCTGTACTAGCCTCTCTGCCAGTCTCACTAGTAGCCTCTCTGCCATTCTCTCTACTAGCCTCTCTGCCAGTCTCTCTACTAGCCTCTCTGCCAGCCTTTCTGCCAGCCTCTCTCCTAGCCTCTCTGCCAGTCTCTGTACTAGCCCCTCTGGCAGCCTCTCTGCCAGCCTCCGTGCCAGCCTCTCTGCCAGCCTCTCTGCCAGACTCTCTACTAGCCTCTCTGCCAGTCTCACTACTAGCCTTTCTGCCAGTCTCACTACTAGCCTTTCTGCCAGCCTCTCTGCTGCTCTCTACCAGCCTCTCTGCCAGCCTCTCAACAGGCCTCTCAACAGGCCTCTCTGCCAGCCTCTCAACAGGCCTCTCAACAGGCCTCTCAACAGGCCTCTCTGCCAGCCTCTGCTTGCTTTGCTTGGTTATTTATACTCATTTGTCTTCAGGCGGGAGAACAGGACTGAGGCACAGCAGTTTCTCTGCTGCCCCCTCTCTTTTGCTCTCTCTCTCCATACCCACACACACACACACACACACACACACACACACACACACACACACACACACACACACACACACACACACACACACACACACACACACACACACACACACACACACACACACACACACACACACACACACACACACACACAGCAAAGCCTGCCCAGCAAAGCCCTGTCCCTGATCCCACTCTCCATACCACTGACAGCAATATGGCACCGTCACACACATACGCACGCACACACACAGACTCACAGCACACTCAGTCTCTCGCTCTCCCTCTTTCACAACGCCAGGTTTGCCAACCCCCTCCTGTGCTTTTGTGCCCACGCTGTCAATACCCTGATCCCTACAATCCACTCTCAGGTTAGCGTTTTTCATCATGAATCTTGTTCTGGAAGCAGCTCTGCAGAGTGGTTACTAGCTGGCACAGCCACTAATCCTAACTTTAACCACACTGCTAACCCTAAAAGACAATGTATCCTTGATCCGAAAATGTGGTGGGAGGCGCCTTATGGAGGGTGTGACGCAATTGCGGCGCCTCCGGAGGTACGCAGAGGCCAAATTGAGCTCTGTATTGCATCGCTGTGCGCCTCTCAAAGGTTGTAAGAATGCGGAGGGCTCCGTCTAGCTCCGCATTGACATTGACATGATTGGTTGACAGTAGGGGAGAGCGGGAGGTCTTGCATAAACACAAACTCACTTCCTTGACAACTTCCTTCTGCTCCGCGAAGCGCGAGAAGTATGAACGCCTTGAAATCTCCAGAGGCCGTGTCACCATAAATGCGTGCGCCTTTAATGCCTAACCCTAACCTTAAATGAAGACCAAAAATCTAGTTTTTGTTTTAATTCATTTCTACAATATAGCCAATTTTGACTTTTCAGCTGGCCCATCTAGCGGAAATCGCTCAGTTCTGCCTCCATGGCAAGATTCATGACAATAAACGTCACCCTGCGCTCCACTCAGTCCCCCCTCCATCTCTCTCTCTCTCTCTCTCTCTCTCTCTGCTGCCCTGCCAGGACCTTATTGATTCCCTCAGGTGGTGACCCTCCTCTCTTCAAACTCTTCCTCTCTCACGGTCTCTCTCTGCCTCTCTCTCTGTCTCACTCCCTCCTTCTCTCTCTCTCTCTCTCTCTCTTACACCCCCCACCTCTTTCTTCTTCCTTCTCTCTCCTCCCTCTCTGTCCCACACCCCATCTATCTCTCTTTCTCTCTCTCTTTTTCCGTACCCCCCCCCTCTCTCTCTCTGGCAGCAGGTTGTGATTATTGGGCTGGGGGGCAGCAGGGTACTCCTCAGGGAAATGATCAGCTGTTTCTAGAGAAAAGACACAGCTCAGCAAGGCTGCGTGTGCGTGTGCTTCTCCACCTAAATGAAGGGTGAATGAGTGATCAAATCTAAGAAGGATGAGCAGGTGGCTCTATTGTTTACGTGGCTTTTTTTGGCACGGCGCCTGGCATTCTAAATCTGTCTTGCTGTGGGCGGGTCTACTGTGGCATGATGAAGCAGGTGGCCATATTTGAGGGAGAGCATTCTCTCTCTCTCTCTCTCTCTCTCTCTCTCTCTCTCTCTCTCTCTCTCTCTCTCTCTCTCTCTCTCTCTCTCTCTCTCAGACACATTTGATTTATTTCATTTTTCCTCCCACTTTATTTATCCAGGTTAGTCTCATTGAGATCAAATCTATTTTTCAAGAGGGACCTGGTCCAACCAAGACAGCAGCAGGGGGGACACTGTTTCAGACAAATAGACATAAGGACTTACAGACATAGACACACCATAGAAAAACGAATTGGGACGTGGCCACACATTTCAATTACAGAAACAGCGTCATGATAAAAGAAATCCCTGATATGTACCACGGAATCAAGTCCTAGTACTAACAAACACACACGGTTATGGAATCGGTTTAGACAGCACACTACAGTTCACTACAACTACCACTTCCACACTCAGCCAGCAGCCAGATCCAAGTGTCGTGCTGCCAAGCCTTGATATGTGCAGGTGTTGCCAATTAAGGGGTTGGTCAGTCAGTGTCCCAGCTTGCAAGCCGTGAAGCTGCTTGTTTGTTTGGTGGCCATGAGGCCTTTCGTTTGTTGTTGAGTCTTTCATTTGGGCATGCCATTGGTATTTTTCCTTTTTGTACATATTTGCTTCGTCACCATCTGAACAAATTAAAATCCGCTTGTGCTGGCCAACCAAGAGGAGTCAAGGCAGAGCTGGCCCTTGACCTAGGTAATGCAGTTGCCTCCTGGGTACATGCATTCAACACCTGGTCACATACACTTACTTGTCACATTAATAGACACATTCATTCAAGTTACAGAACCATTCGGCAAACCTAGAACCCCTAGACTTAGTGAGTACAGAATAGGCTGTCTAGTCACTTCCATAACAACAACAACAACAACACACACAGCGTACCTGTAGCCACGTCCCTGACCAGCAGGGGGTGCTGTTTGGAGAGGGTGAACCCATGACCGCTGGAGTCCAACACCGGGTCTCTGACGATCTGAACCGTTAGCCTCACCGGGAAGTTCTGACTGGACACACTGCCTGACCGGTTGGACCTCCCATCCCCAAGGATCCGCTCTCTAAGAGGTCAAACAGGGGTTAAACAGGGGTTAGAGGTCAGAGGTTATTGGGAGTGGCAGAGCAGCAGGTGTGAGACTATGTGAGTTAAGCCTTTGTGTTAAACAATTAGACTCGCTACAGGGGGCTAGTCATCCCTCTCCTTCCCGCCCTGTGTCAGATGTTTCCGGCACGTTTACTAAGCATGAATAACAAAATGGTCCATCCACATACTTCATGTAAATATATATACAGTGGGGAAAAAAAGTATTTAGTCAGCCACCAATTGTGCAAGTTCTCTCACTTAAAAAGATGAGAGAGGCCTGTAATTTTCATCATAGGTACACTTCAACTATGACAGACAAAATGAGGAAAATAAATCCAGAAAATCACATTGTAGGATTTTTAATGAATTTATTTGCAAATTATGGTGGAAAATAAGTATTTGGTCACATACAAACAAGCAAGATTTCTGGCTCTCACAGACCTGTAACTTCTTCTTTAAGAGGCTCCTCTATCCTCCACTCGTTACCTGTATTAATGGCACCTGTTTGAACTTGTTATCAGTATAAAAGACACCTGTCCACAACCTCAAACAGTCACACTCCAAACTCCACTATGGCCAAGACCAAAGAGCTGTCAAAGGACACCAGAAACAAAATTGTAGACCTGCACCAGGTTGGGAAGACTGAATCTGCAATAGGTAAGCAGCTTGGTTTGAAGAAATCAACTGTGGGAGCAATTATTAGGAAATGGAAGACATACAAGACCACTGATAATCTTCCTCGATCTGGGGCTCCACGCAAGATCTCACCCCGTGGGGTCAAAATGATCACAAGAACGGTGAGCAAAAATCCCAGAACCACACGGGGACCTAGTGAATGACCTGCAGAGAGCTGGGACCAAAGTAACAAAGCCTACCATCAGTAACACACTACGCCGCCAGGGACTCAAATCCTGCAGTGCCAGGCGTGTCCCCCTGCTTAAGCCAGTACATGTTCAGGCCCGTCTAAAGTTTGCTAGAGAGCATTTGGATGATCCAGATGAGGATTGGGAGAATGTCAGATGAAACCAAAATATAACTTTTTGGTAAAAACTCAACTCGTCGTGTTTGGAGGACAAAGAATGCTGAGTTGCATCCAAAGAACACCATACCTACTGTGAAGTATGGGGGTGGAAACATCATGCTTTGGGGCTGTTTTTCTGCAAAGGGACCAGGACGACTGATCCGTGTAAAGGAAAGAATGAATGGGGCCATGTATCGTGAGATTTTGAGTGAAAACCTCCTTCCATCAGCAAGGGCATTGAAGATGAAACGTGGCTGGGTCTTTCAGCATGACAATGATCCCAAACACACCGCTCGGCAACGAAGGAGTGGCTTCAGAAGAAGTATTTCAAGGTCCTGGAGTGGCCTAGCCAGTCTCCAGATCTCAACCCCATAGAAAATCTTTGAAAGTCCGTGTTGCCCAGCGACAGCCCCAAAACATCACTGCTCTAGAGGAGATCTGCATGGAGGAATGGGCCAAAATACCAGCAACAGTGTGTGAAAACCTTGTGAAGACTTACAGAAAACGTTTGACCTCTGTCATTGCCAACAAAGGGTATATAACAAAGTATTGAGATAAACTTTTGTTATTGACCAAATACTTATTTTCCACCATAATTTGCAAATAAATTCATAAACAAACCTACAATGTGATTTTCTGGATTTTTTTGTAGTGTACCTATGATGAAAATTACAGGCCTCTCTCATCTTTTTAAGTGAGAGAACTTGCACAATTGGTGGCTGACTAAACACTTTTTTTCCCCACTGTAGATGCACTGAACACAAATATAAACGCAACATGTAAAGTTTTGGTCCCATGTTTCATGAGCTGAAATAAAACATCCCAGAAATGTTCCATATGCACAAAAAACATATTTCTCTCGAATTTTGTTCACAAATTTGTTTACATTCCTGTTAGTGCACATTTTTCCTTTGCCAAGATAATCCATCCGCCTGACAGGTGTGGCATATCACAAAGCTGATTAAACAGCATGATCATTACACTGGTGCACTTTGTGCTGGGCGCAATAAAAGGCCACTCTAAAATGTGCAACAATCTCGTAGATGTCTCAAGTTTTGAGGGAGAGTGCAAATGGCATGCTGACCGAAAGAATGTCCACCAGAGCTGTTGCCAACAAATTTAATGTTAATTTCACTACCATAAGCCGCCTCCAACGTTGTTTAAGAGAATTTGGCAGAACGTCCAACCGGCCTGACAACCACAGACCACGTGTAACCACGCCAGCCCAGGACCTCCACATCCGGCTTCTTCACCTGCGGGATCATCTGAGACCAGAGACCCAGACAGCTGATGAAACTGTGGGATTGCATAACCGAAGAAATTCTGCACAAACCAGGGTCTTAACCAGACTGCAGTTCGTCGTCGTAACCGACTTCAGTGGGTAAATGCTCACCTTTGATGGCCACTGGCACGCTGGAGAAATGTGCTCTTCACGGACGAATCCCGGTTTCAACTGTACCAGGCAGATGGCAGACAAATGTGTATGGCATCGTGTGGGCAAGTGGATCGCTGATGTCAGTGTTGTGACCAGAGTGCCTCATGATGACGGTGGGATTATGGTATGGGCAGGCATAAACTACGGACAACGAGCACAATTGCATTTTATCGATGGCGATTTGAATGCACAGAGATACCGTGACAAGATCCTGAGGCCCATGGTTTGGCCATTCATCTGCCGCCATCACCTCATGTTTCAGAATGATAATGCACAGCCACATGTCGCAAGGATCTGAAAATGTCCCAGTTATTCCATGGCCTGCATGCTCACCAGACATGTCACCCATTAAGCATGTTTGGGATGCTCTGGATCAACGTGTACGACAGCGTGTTCCAGTTCCCTCCAATATCCAGCAAGTTCGCACAACCATTGAAGAGGAGTGGGACAACATTCCACTGGCCACAATCAACAGCCTGATCAACTCTGATCCACACCCCTTCCTTTTTTTGTGTGACCAAAAGATGTGACCAACAGATGCAAGTCTGTATTCCCAATCCTGTGAAATCCATAGATTAGGGCCTAATGAATTTATTTTAATTGACTGATTCCCTTCTATGAACTGTAACTCAGCAAAACCTTTGAAATTGTGGCATGTTGTGTTTATATTTTTGTTCAGTGTATATGTGCGTGCATGTGTTTGTTGATACTGTACCTGCTGAGTGATTCTCGGGTGCGTCTGATCAACGTCCCCACCACCTGCTGCACCCGGCTGGCCCTACGGCTACGAGATGGAGACCGGCTCCTACTCCTCTCCTTCTCCTCCATTTAACTACACACAGAGATGAGAGATGAGAGATGAGAGATGAGAGAGAGAGAGAGAGAGAGAGAGAGAGAGAGAGAGAGAGAGAGAGAGAGAGAGAGAGAGAGAGAGAGAGAGAGAGAGAGAGACTGATAAAGGAAACAGAAGGTATCAAAGCAAGGGAAGATATGCAAGGACCTTTTTAGTGTGGTGCTGTGTTGGACATTGCACTCGGTACCACAATTATGTTAGTGCCAGATCAGCATTTTGATCCTGTTTATATTGCAGACGGTGTCACTTGCCCGGAATACCATGATATGTGAACAAGGTAGAGGGAGGAGGGCGTCAGAAGGGTATTCAACTCTACATGAACAAGACGAAACACGAAACACGTCACACTCAACAAGATGTGACACACGGGACCACCAGGCTTACAGGTTATATAGGTCATGCTACAATGCTGTCAGTTCCACTTGAAGAAGGAACACACAACACACACACACACACACACAACACACACACACAACACAAAAGCGAATGCTCACTCACACATACACACACACAGACGCTGCTTGTCGCTGTATTTATCACTACTGACAACTTTGCAGTAGTGCACTTTCTGTTCAGCCTGCCCTTTACGCAGGGACGTGAGAGGGCTGGGAACAAGGGATGAAGGGAGGTAAAGAAAGAAGGAGGAGGAGGGAGAGAGGTCGTTATGTTTTAATCAAAACCCAGATAAATGTGGTCAGCATTCGTTCAGTCCGACCACAACTCATGGCCAACAACACAGCTCGACACTGTTTCCTCCCCAACAGCCAATCAATAGCCCTCCTCACCCTGGACATGTTCATCCTCTGATAATTCACTGACATGCTTTATTTAATGTCTCGGGTGTTAAAGGTCCAGTGCAGCTGCTTTCATCTCAATATCAAATCCTTTTCTGGGTAACAATTAAGTACCTTACTGTGATCGTTTTCAATTAAAATGATCCAAAAGAAACAAAAATAGCTTCTTGGCTATTTCTCAAGCAAGAATTTTGCTAGGACTGTCTGGGTGTGGTCTGAGTAAGCAGGGGTAAACTGAAAGCCAGCAGTTATTGGCAGAGCGGTTTGGAACTCTCTTTCTTGTTGGTCTATTAACCAATTTACCTGAAATTTCTGCCTGTTTTGGTGGGATGGAGTTTTGGCCTACCTGGTGACATCGCCAGGCAGGCCAAAACTCCATCCCACCAAAACAGGCAGAAATTTCAGGCGGTATTTCACAGTATAATTCCAACCTCATAGTGTGGAAATATATATCAAACACAAGAAAATCACATTTTTGACTGCACTGGGTACTTACAACTTAATAGAGGATCCAAACTCATGTTAGTAGTGTATATACAGTAGGGACAGTCTGGGTTCAGTATGATGCTAAAATTGGACAAAGACAGGCAAAGTCTGGGTAAAGTGAATTTAAATTGCATCATGTCTGTCTCTAATGTTAGCACTCAATAAAGGTCTAGGTTGACCATCACCACTGTAATTAATATCATACTGTGAGGTGAATGAACTTCGCCTGCAACCCTGCTGCTAGAGAGAGCGAGAGAGAGAGAGAGAGAGAGAGAGAGAGAGAGAGAGCAGACCCCACAGAGCCCCAGGACAGTTTCTTTTCTATTTCACTTGCTTTGGCAATGTAAACATGTGTTTTCCATGTCAAAAAAGCCCTTTGAATTGAATTGAGAGAGAGTGAGAGTGAGAGAGCGAGAGAGAGAGCGAGAGCGAGAGAGAGATCAATAGTGGCTAACGATAATGAATGTGGTGATAAAGCCCAGTGATACAGCCTTTCCTCTACTACCACCTCCATCTACAGCTGAAGCTAATCACTTCCACGAAAAACACTGTAAACTGTCCTCGAGCTCAGAGTGAAGCCGTCGTTATCACAGTCTGACTGTCTGTTTCAGAAACCTCCCGTCTGCTTGTTCTGCTTCAGTAACTAAAGCACCTGAGTGCTATTAGTCCGGTTCAGCCTGAGTGTCTGTGCTTCAGCCAACCACTTTGTCTTGTCATGCATGCCATGCCACACGACGGTAAAGGAGCTGGCTGAAGAGAAAGAGAGTAACTGCCAACTTCAGGCTAATGTTCTATCAACCAGAGGGATTAGCTGGCGATATCAGACTTAATGTTCACTGATTCAGGTTTTGAATGATACGCAGCAGACTGTTTGCATTTCTCTCGCTGATCAATCGAGGGATGGAGTACTAATTCAACAAAGATATTTTCTACAGAAACTGTAGAGTGAGCCGACTTGTTCAGTCCTTCGCTACAGTACACTGAAAGTGCTGACGGCTAGACTAGACCGTTAACAATTTGAAGTGAACGCTCTCAGACGCTATGCCAGGCCGGCTAACATCCTACTAATTGGAATGAATGGGCGTAGGCGCTAAGCTAAGGCTAGCCGTCTGGCATTGCCCTCATTGAAGCCAATGAGGTGGGTCTGTAAGAGGATTATGTCCTCTTTCTGAGAGGACCTGGACAGGGTGTAACTTTGGCACCCCGTTGACTCGGATTGATCCAGATTGATGTGGATGAGGGGTGACTGAAAGACCGGCTGCTTCTGAGACACACATTATCGAAACGTGTTCGATCAATCTGAGATGGACACTGTGCTGATCAGGTGTGGGTGTGGACGTGTTTAACTTCTGGTCCCCACAAGGGAAAATGCTATTTCTAGGGGGCTTAGGGTTAAGGTAGAATTAGTGTTACAGTTATAATTAAGTTTAGGGTTAGGAGTTAGGGTTAGGGGTTAGGAGTTAGGGTTAAGGTTAGGTTTTATGGTTAAGGTTACAGTTAGGGTTAGAGGTAGGGTTAAGGTTAGGTTTTATGGTTAAGGTTGGAGTTAGGATTAGGGTTAAGGTAGAATTAGTGTTACGGTTATAATTAAGTTTAGGGTTAGGGGTTAGGAGTTAAGAGTTAAGAGTTAAGAGTTAAGAGTTAAGAGTTAAGAGTTAGGAGTTAGGAGTTAGGAGTTAGGGTTAAGGTTAGGTTTTATGGTTAAGGTTAGAGTTAGGGTTAGAGGTAGGGTTAAGTTTAGGTTTTATGGTTAAGGTTAGAGTTAGGGTTAAGGTTAGGTTTTATGGTTAAGGTTAGAGTTAGGATTAGGGTTAAGGTTAGGTTTTATGGTTAAGGTTAGAGTAGGGTTAAAGTTAGGGAAAATTGTGCCTCATGAGGGAGGTCCTTCTCTCTCATGTTACTGAGCAGAGTGGGAGAGATGAAGCTGTTCAGATCCAAACTATTTTCTGTCACAATACACACAGGAGACAATATAAATGTTTGTGTGCGCGTGCATGCGTGCACTTACAGATGTAAGTATATGTGTGTGTATCCATGCTGCAGTGCTGACTCAGGTGAAAACCCCCGCTCTCTCTCTCTCTCTCTCTCTCTCTCTCTCTCTCTCTCTCTCTCTCTCTCTCTCTCTGCCCTTGCCCGAGTCAGGAAGTCATCTTAGGTGACAGTTTTTCTTTGCTGCTGCAGGCACCATCCATAAATACATGATCACCCGGATCACTGGAGGAGTGTGTTCCCTGCTGCTGCCCCAACTCTCTTAGCAGGCTGCTTTTATACCTATGTTGGCTGTACAATACATCATGTATTTTCAGATTTTTGGCAAAGTAATAAACAATGAACTTTTGTATCTCTTTACTCACTCCTTAAATTCTCTCAAATAATCCAGCAGCGATCGGCATATAGGAGCATATAGATTGTTATGCTAATTAGGAACGAGATGAAGAAGCCATTTCAAAGTATTGAAACAT
The DNA here is from genome assembly GCA_030435695.1 of Brachymystax lenok tsinlingensis. NCBI lineage: Eukaryota > Metazoa > Chordata > Actinopteri > Salmoniformes > Salmonidae > Brachymystax > Brachymystax lenok. The sequence goes on along the minus strand of CM059789.1, from coordinate 31,453,265 downwards.
TTAGTGAATGTGCTATGACCAGATACCCAGCATTCTGACTAAAGGCTCTGGCTGTCTGTCACTCACCGTGGTATGGATTGTCTCTTCTGGATTCCCGAACAGAAAAACCCTCTTGCCTTCTGTGACATCAGTTCCGGAGCCCCATCGGGATTAGCCGAGAAGAGGTGGAGGAGGGCCCTTGTGATCATCAGAACCAATCAGACTTTGTAATACCGGTAGTCACCTGGGCAGAATGAAACAACAAATCAATCAGTTACACTGTCATTGCCTTTCGATTCCTATCGCAAAACAATGACTTTTTCTGGGATAAGTGATATGATGCAAAAGTGCTATGTCATCGCAACGCGTTTGTCATAATAAGATTACTGAACAAGCTGTTAGAACCAGTATAAGCAGAATTGTGTTTTTTTATTAAAGAGCCCACTACTGTTTTCCCCACCCCCAGGCCTCCGTGCTCCAATCAAAGCAGTGTAGCCTGAAAAGCACACGATGGTGTGATGGAGAAGAGGCACTCTAGCTTTGTCTGGTTGTCTGAATTAAAATTTCATTTCAACCCAGTTCAGAGACAGACCAACAAGCCCCTTTTAGAAACTGCTAGAGGAAAGACTGTGAATTCCACTGCGGTTGAAAGAAGCTGTGCCCAAGGATCTCGGACAAACAAGGCTACGGCAATAATAAAAGGAGGACAACTATTTTATACAAACATCAATTGTGAATAGCTCAAGTGAGCAAAATATACTCAAACCATGCTTTGTGCACTGCTACAAAGGTAAATCTAATATAGTGGCGCTCTGAGTCTGAATAAACGTTCCCCTTATCGAATAAAGACACATGATTAAACACTCCTTTAGTGCCTCTCCATTCTCTCATTTCAGGGGCTCCTGTTCCCTGAATGGCCCTGACACGCAGCTCCATCACCAGGCCCTGTGTCCCAAACACAGAGCTCTTTCACCAGGCCTGGTCCCCAGTGCGCAGCTCGGAAAAGACCCAGACCCACATAGAACGCAGGGCAGATTAATAATGCATAGAGCTAATGCAGCTAGCTAGGCCTCCTACCTCCTCCAGCCTCCTCTGCCAACACATGCACCAAAAGAGGAGTGACGAAAGGAGGAGAGGAAATGGAGAGAGAGGGGTGCAGGGGGTGAAGAGGTGAAGAAGGGGTGGACTGTGGAGAGTGAAAGGAGAGCAGAGGGAGCAGGGGCCCAGGAGAAGGGGAAAGTGGTAGAGAAAGAGTGAAAGCGAATTGGCCAAGGGGGAGAAAGAGAAAAGGACAGGATATTGGAGGGGGTTGTAGTGAGGGGGGAAGAGGGAGGAATTTTAAAGAGGGTTTTATTGGAGGACGCAGCAGCACAGGAGACGAGACGTCGATGTGGAGTTAAGAAAAAATAACAGCTAGCTGTTTTATTGAGGAGGAAAGGCTGATCACTGTAGCATTTCTCCGCAATACAGTACAAACGTAGGCCAGCAGCCGACATTGATGTATGGTCAATCGTTAAATATTCTTTTATAAAAATGACATTCATTTTCCTGCAGCGTGATAGATAAAGGATTTTTTTTTTTTGGCGTTATTTATGAGGTTTCATAGTGTAAAAACAAATGTACATTCAAAACAGGATTCTAAAAATGTATATGCACATTTTCTTTTTCCTTTTTTTACCTTTATTTAACCAGGTAGGCCAGTTGAGAACAAGTTTTCATTTACAACTGCGACCTGGCCAAGAAAAAGCAAAGCAGTGCGACAAAAACAACAATACAGAGTTACACATGGGATAAACAAACATACAGTCAATAACACAATAGAAAAATCTACATACAGTGCGTGCAAATGTAGTAAGATTAGGGAGGTATGGCAATAAATAGACCATAGTGGCAAAATAATTACAATTTAGCATTAACACTGGAGTGTTAATGTGCAACTAGATGTGCAAGTAGAGATACTGGGGTGCAAAAGAGCAAAAATAAATAACAATATGGGAATGAGGTAGTTGGGTGTGCTATTTACAGATGGGCTGTGCACAGGTACAGTGATCGGTAAGCTGCTCTGACAGCTGATGCTTGAAGTTAGTGAGGGAGATATAAGACTCCAGCTTCAGTGACTCAAATGCACACTAACCTATAAAAACTAAGCAAAGACATAATGTGGAAATCCAGGGGTTGCTTTTTAAGTGAAGTAAATACATCGTAATAATGTGAGATCAGTACTTAAAATCAATCATATCCCTGTCTGTCTTTCTTTCTGTCTGTGTCTGTCTGTCTGTGGATCGTGATACAATTGCTCCTAATCTGGCTCTGAATCAATAGTAATCATGACTGCTGTGTTTACAGCAAGTGTCCCCCGAGCTGTCCACAGAATTCATCAGTACCGCTTGTATCCTGTCTTGGCTTTCTTTTTCTCTTTCTCTCTCTTTCTCTGCCACTTTCTCCATCTCGACCGTTATTAGTATAGCTTGCAGCCTGTCTTAGCTTTCTTTCCTTCTCTCTCCCTTCCACTTTCTCTCGTTCTCTCTCTGACACTTTCACCATCTTGGACTCTCTCTCTTTCTCTCACTCAATATCACTCTCCTCTCACTCTCAACCATGGAACAATCACTTTTGATAAGGTTTTCTGTTTGGAAACCCACACAGCATCTCTTGTGACCGACTCTAGCTCAATCCCTTAAACTTTTAACGAACAAACACGCATACATAGAGACACTAAGTCTCTGTTTATCTTCCCTGAATTCTCTCTCTCTCTCTCTATCTCTCTCCCTCTCTCTCTCTCTCTTTCTTTATTTCTCTGAGAGGTATTATTGAATGGGAGGCGCTGCCAGCTGGACAGGAAAAAGCATCTAGTTGAAATCCAATTAGGCATGCTAAGACAAGACAGGCCAAGACCGGACCGGGGCAGGGCCACACTGGGTCAAAACCACAACAACAGACAGACAGTACAGGAGAAATCTATCTACAGAAAGGCCTGACATGGAGCTCATCCACAGGCCCTGCCACCTTCCTCTGGGGGTCCCACTCGTGGAGTTCTCCTACCTGGCCCTGTCACCTTCCTCTGAGGGTCCCACACAAGCCCTGTTCCATTGACTGATATGTTGGAAACTGACAGGAAGGCCTAAACACCTGCTTGATGTTCTCAGCAGTAAAGGATTTAGCAATGAATTTGACACAGACCCCTGTCATTCATCTTGTACACATGAAGAGGTAAGCCCAGAGACAACCCTTTTGTGTTTTGTGGACTGCAATTATTATTTATTTTTGATCTTGCAACAATCCAGGCTGTGTTTACACAGGCAGCCCAATTCTGATATTTTTGGTCTTTTGACCATTCACATTAGATCTTTTCACATATTTGTTCAGAGCTGATCTGTTTGGTCAAAAAAACAATTAGTGAATAAAAAAAAAAAGATCAGAATTGGGCAGCCTTAAGTCTCCTCTTTTTTACATGTATTTAACTAGGCAAGTCAGTTAAGAACAAATTCTTATTTTACAATGACAGCCTACCCCGGCCAAACCCTCCCCTAACCCGGACGACCTCTTTGAGGAGGTCACCAAACTTCAGTCAAAGGCGATACACACCCGCACCCACACACCCACCCTAAATACAGTATTTAATCACTAAAAGTGGAGAAGTCCCAATGAGCTTTTATACATGGAAGAGTAGGGGTATATGTTCCAATACAAACCCTTTCACTGTGTGGCTGCATGTGGCCTTGGCCTATGACTAAAAACACAGGTCTTTTTTGGGATCGGACAGTTGTCTGCTATTGACATCTGAGGACTAATTCTGCCTGAGTGGACGACCCCTCCCTCCGCCCATGAGGAGGAGCACAGTGGGAGACAGATCTGTTCAGGACCTCAGTCTGACACAGAGTTGCACCAGACCAAACCAGACCAAACTAGCCCAGAACAGGCGACAGAGCCAGAACAGGATTGGAGAGGGGCTGTGCAGAGTACAAACTAATACATCAAAGAAAGCCATAGACTGTATGGTTGTGTTATATAATATAATATAAACTGGGTGGTTCGAGCCCTGAATGCTGATTGGCTGACAGCCGTGTTATATCAGGCCGTATACCACAGGTATGACAAAACATTTATCTTTACTACTCTAATTACGTTGGTAACCAGTTTATAATAGCAATAAGGCATCTCAGGGGTTTGTGGTATATGGCCAATATACCACGGCTAAGGGCTGTATCCAGGCACGACGCAAAACCAGACACTATATAGTTGTGTTATATAATATGCCTTTAAAAAGGCATATAACTGTGCAAACAACCAAATAAATCAAATGACTGTATATAAAAATATAAATAAAGAGACGATTAATAATTAGGAAACTTCATTAAGGACTGACCACTCCTGTTGATTATTCAACAGGAGCTCTCCATTAGATTGCTATTGTTTGTTCGGTTGGCGATGTTCCGTTTTCTCTGTTCCCTTCCAGACCTAATCAAATCTACCGCCCCGTTCTGCGTTCCACCTGTCAGCTCATTCCATTAGCATCAGTAAGATGGAACCTGCCGTGTACCACTCATTTCATCTCCTCTTGCAATGGTGACCGGGGGGAGCTTGAGTTCCCCAATGCACTATTAAATACTAGGCCATTGGAAGATGAATAATCTGCTGTGCTCCAGTTATTTGTTTGGGGTTTTCATTGGGTCAGAGAGAGGACTCCCTGGATAGGTCACTATCTGGGAAGAAGAGCTTGGGAAGTAAGTGGGTGAATAGAAATTATACTCCAAATCAACCCCTTGTCCCTAGCCCGGCCTATAGGCATTTCATGTATACAGGTCTGGCCTCAAAGAATGGTTGTAAACAATATGATACCAGCTCCACCTTGCCCTCTGACTGGCGAGATGGAATTTTCTCTATATTGCTGCCACCTATGGAGTGGTAGGTAGCTTAGCGGTTAGAGAGGTAGCAGGTATTCAGTGGGTTAGAGAGGTGAGCCAGCAACCGGAAGGTTGCCAGTTCACATTATGTGTCTGATGGGAAATATCCAGCAGGAATTGAGCTGGCAACCGGAGGGTTGCTGGTATCAAATCCTATATGTGATTGCCTGCCGTTGTGCCACTGAGCAAGGTAATTAACCCCCCACAACAACTGCTCCAGCATGGAAGCCCCCTGCTCAACCTGTATATATGTTTCGGAGGGGTTGGAATAGTGGAAGTCAAATTTTGGTTGGACCTTGTGTACAATTGACAAATAAAGTGATCTTAATGTTTAACTATCCAATCATGTAAAAGGGGCTAGGGGTTGGATTGGGCATAAATCTGGGATGAGTGACCTCTGCTTCTCTTATGTCTAGGCCAAACCTTTTTACATTTTCATAGATCATGGTGCTGTTATGTCTGGAAGGGACTCTATAGTATACAGTGGAATTATCGTGTACAGTATGTCTCAGTGCTGGTCCATTGGCCAAACCAACCCATTATAACACTTTGAGAAGACAAACAGAAAGACAGCCCAACCATTAAATGGATTTGTGTTCAGATAAAAAGTTATTGACAACCCGACAGTCTCTGGCTGCCAAAATGTGTCTGGGGCAATAATATGCATATAATTACTTAATGACTACCATTATTAATTGGTCTGGTGATCGATTGGCTGACTGATCGGTTGGAACAGACACCAGCACACAACTTAAACTGCCCTAGAGACAACAAGGGCTAAATATTAAATGACGCCACTGTGGCTTGGGTCAAAAGTAGTGCACTATGTAGGGAATAGCCTGCCATTTGAGATATGGAGGCTCCAGGGTAATAGGGAGCCAGCCGTAAGTAGGGCAGAAGAGCACTTAGTGGGGTAGATCCCAGCACAGGCAGGCAAACAGTTAGGCAGACAGACAAGCAGACAGACAGGCAATTAGGTAGACAGACAGACAGGCAGTGAGTCTTTCCTGATGTGTGTCCTCCCAGTCGCATTTCTCCGCTGGCTGAGTGACCTCAGAGCAACAGTTCCATCACATGTTATACCATGCATCCCTGAGTCATCATGCATCCCTGAGTCATCATGCATCCCTGAGTCATCATGCACAATGCCTGCAGCACTGGCATAGCAGCACTGGCAACACACATTTGCACATATACACACGTGTTCACACACTCACAATCGCACACACCTACACAGACACACACTCAAGCACCCTCACTGAGCAGTCACGCCCATAGGGCAGCACAAGACCAGAACAACAACCACTCATGTGTGAGATGATGCAACCTATATGTGTCAGCATGTGTGAGTGTGTAGGAATGTCGGTACATATGTGAACATTAACTAGTCAGTGATAGCCTAATATTCTGTGACATTAACTACATAATCTAATGGGCAGCATGTACATTTGTGTACAGTAGAGCACATGTCTGGCCTATATATCATCAGAATCAGTGGTCATATTAAATCTTGTCATGCATTAAATAAAGGACAGAACGGAAAACGCATTGTTCCGGTCTAGTTGTGTTGCGTGTTGCTTCACACAGAACGGAAAAGTGCACTGAATGAACGTCGCATTTTCACAAACCTATGGATACACGCATGAGGGAAAAGGCTGATTATGTCTCTCTCCACACCTCGTCAAAGGCCCGGCACCCATTGATATCAAGACATATTGGCCATTTAGTATAAAGACGTTTTACTACACCACTAGAGACACTGGTCACCAGCTCTGGATCTACTCTGATTCCATTTCTACTCTATGACCATTTGCATTAAGGGACACAAAGGTTTCATGCTGTACAGAATTCCACTGGATACGTATTGGCCATGCAGAATGCATGTGTGAGTATCCTAGATGGATAAGAGGAGGATGGTTATGAATGAATGACAAAATAACCACGACAATAGGACATGCATGGGAGTGCGTTGCTCACCATGCAATAATAAAACGAAATAGAATAGAAATAGAATATCAATAGCCCATCGCACAATAAATTCACCCCCAATTCATTAGCAATTTGGGATAGGTCGAAATCAAATATTGAAAGGTTTTATAACCCAGATATAAACGTGTATTATGTTGTGTTCGTATTGTTCAACCGCAAGGACCCACACTGACCCGAGATATAATCGGTGACAGCAGTCAACCCAGATTAGCCCGGAAACAAAGAGAAGAAAAAAGTCAATTTTTAATTGTTTCCTAAAATAATCTTAATCCGATTTAGATCTCTCTATTTCTGCTCTTCGAAACAGTGGCACGGGAAACCGGTACCAGCACGAGGTCCAAATAATTTTTTCTATGTGAAAAATATCGCACCAGATTCTTCCAATCAATACAAGGTGCACGCAGAAGCATGCACCCCAGTTTCTCCACCATTCGTCCATAGTCTGTTTGACAATAAAGAGGAGAATAAAAACATGAAAAAACGAACTCACCTCGTGTTCTAAAGAAAAATACAGACCAGGGGTGTGAACCGGGATGGCCCAAATAAGTGACTAAAGAGAGAGAGCAGACAGAATAGCTTGTCAGAATCGGTAGAATACGTGTCCCGGACGGTGTGGTGCGTACTGTCATCGTATTGGGACTGTTCTCGACGGCTTAATCCCCGGCCCTGAGCTAAAAAAATAACCCACTCCCTCCCTCCCTCCCTTCGTTTTCTCCTGCGCTCTCTCGCTCTATCAATTTTTCCTCCCTCTCCTCCACACTCATTATTGTTCGCTCCCTCCCCGTCGGCCTTGAGGACCTCCCTCACAAGGTCAGCTTGATGAAGGCAAGAAAGATCATGTTTGATATTAACACATTCAATAAAGGTGATAATACCATGAGAAAAAAACTATGGCCGTAAACAAGTAAGAATGACAGTATATTGTAATAAACAAAAATAAAAAAACAATCACAAAACATGTTTTTTATTTAGTCACCTCTAAAAATATATATTTTAGACAGACTTTTAAATTAATAAATTGGCAAGTCTTGGGTTAGTATAAATTCCTCATAAATACATATTTATTGCTTTGCATTCCCCCCCATTGTAGCGTTTGTACCTCTACGGCCATTGTACTTAAAGTAATCCTTAAACGTAATTTCCGGTTTAAACAGTCACGCGTCCGCCAGCAAGCACGAGTAGGGCTCGGACAATCAAGCCAAAGAGCCAGCATAATACTAAGGAAACCTCAGCCATAAAATCAGGTGAGGGATAGAGTATAAAACGTTACAGACCACGCCGAGATGTTTAAACTCGAGGGGTTAGAGCCGAAAATGGACCCAGAGGAGATGAAGAGAAAGATGCGACAGGATGTAATCTCGTCCGTGCGCAATTTTCTAATCTATATTGCCCTTCTCAGAGCCAGTAAGTATCGGTTTTCACCTTGTTCTCGGGTTGCACACGTTGTGCTTGTTCTGCATTGCAGCCGACCGTGTCAGCGATTGCCGACTTACAAAGAACCTTGTAACATAAATAACTACTCATTAGTATTTATAGATCAGTCAGTCACTATTTACCAATGATACATTACGGTTTTGAAACTCGAACACTGCCGTTATCTCACAATATATTGTGTAATATATGCGTCAGTGCTATCCCTAAACCTTAATCATACTCCTAACATAAACAACCCTTGCCTAACCGTTTAAAATGTCAAATTCAATGGAGTAGGGAGGTCCCAAGGATCCAATATAGCACAGACTGTAATGCATGTCTCGCTCACCTTACTCACCTGCTCAGTGCTCAGACAAGAGAATGTACAGAGAATCAATGACATCACTAGACATGATCCTTTACAAATCATCCATCAGGTTGTGACCCGTAAACATGGTTCCCCTCTTTTGACCTGGGAGCCTGCTTTCTGGTCTTTGAATGAGACTGAATGGTCATTAATCTAGATAATATCCCCAAGGTCTTTGATAGGTCTGTTGACCATAAACAGCGCCTCAATCAAAAAGGAGCATTTATGGATAATTTACTACACAAGGCCTAAATTTGGTTGACTACTTCTTTCCTTTGCCCCCACACAGCTCCATATATCTTGAAGAAGTTGGACAGCATTTGAGACCATCTGCCTCCAGTATTCCCGCTCAGGCAGTTTAATGCAACAAGGTCTATGGACATCACCATAACAGGGGAACAAAGCGGCGAGCTGAACACCATCATACGGATCCTATATGGAAGACTTCTTCATAGGCTACAGTGGAGACATTACGTTGTATCCCCCATTGCACTTGAACATTAAGATGTTGTCATTTGTAGTCATCGATGTGGCATCTGTTATTTTTCATGGTTGCCTTTTTATGGTAGTGCTCAATAAGAGGAAAAACATCTGATTTTTGTTTTGAGTGTTTTGGCAATCTTTTCCATGGTCCCTCAATGAGAGTGTTGTGTAATTGGACATTTGAATGTTGTTGGTCATCACATGCAATAAAGGGAAGCCATGTTTAAATATTGATTGCATGTTTTTTGTTCATTATCATCAGGTATAAATGTCATGAAAAAGCAATGCCCAATAGCAAGACCCCTTGAACTGTTTTGATTTGAAGATATTCTGTAGATCCTCAGGTATACAACAAATAGGGTGGTTATTATGTAAAATTTGCTTCACTCATAGATAACTGCTTGCCCCTTGGACTCCACAACATCATGAAGGCAATGGAGAAGAACTCTCAAACAGTGCAGAACAGCAACCATCATTACCTAAATGTGCCAAATGGGGGGTGCTCTTTGTCTTATTTTTGAGGACATCAGCATTCTGACCATGAAGCTGGCGATTTCATTCAAAACTGAATCAGTGTAAACGTTAGACAATGCAATTGTTTAAAACACAGGTTTTTTTCTTCAGATAAGGTTGCAAAATATTCTCATATTATTACTTAAGAAGGGACGGGGTGCATGCACGAATGAAGTGCAAGCCAGTACGCGAACAAGAAGGCGCAGCCATGGGTGGACCTGGGAGGTCATAGGTTCACCCACTTGGGAGCCAGGCCCAGCCAATCAGAATGAGTTTTTCCCCACAAAAGTTATTTATTACAGACAGAAATACTCCTGAGCACCCCTCCCTCAGACGATCCAGCAGGTGAAAAATCCGGATGTGGAGGTCCTGGGCTGGCGTGGTTACACATGGTATGCGGTTGTCAGGCTGGTTGGATGTACTGCCAAATTCTCTAAAACTACATTGTAGGTGGTTTATGGTAGAGAAATTAACATTCAATTATCTGGCAACAGCCCTGGTGGACATTCCTGCAGTCAGAATGCCAATTGCATGCTCCCTCAAAACTTGAGACATCTGTGGCATTGTGTTGTGTGACAATACTGCACATTTTAGAGTGGCCTTTTATTGCCCCCAGCACAAGGTGCACCTGTGTAATGATCATGCTGTTTAATCAGCTTTGTGATATGCCACACCTGTCAGGTGGTTGGATTATCTTGGCAAAGGATAAATGCTCACTAAGAGGGATGTAAACAAATTTGCACAAAATTTGAGAGAAATAAACTGGAATTTTTTGGGGATCTTTTATTTCAGCTCATGAAAAATGGAACCAACACTTTACATGTTGCCTTTATATTTTTGTTCAGTATACATTTCAGTAATTAGCTATCCTAAATGCGGTGGACAGTGGATAAATTGGAAGAGTTGAAAATATTTATCTGAAAACGAACTTCTAGCCAGTTATTGTTGCCCGTGGTGTAATCACCTCTAACCAGTTAGCTAAGGTAGCCTGTGTGCCCATGATCTCCCAAATCTAGTCTTTATAAATGCGGTGGTCACTGGATAAACTAGCAATGAGTTGAACATATTTGGCTGAAAACGAACTAGTAGCCAGTTGTTGTTGCCCATGGTGGAATCATATCTAACCCATGAGTATAGCTAACGTCGCGAATTAGGATTTCGCTAGCTATCTGAGCTGTTTTATAAGAAAACGACTGATATGAATCAAACACTGTAGCTAGTTAGCAAGCCCTCCTCAGCGACAATGTTATTGTCAGATTTGTATTTTAATTTCATGTTAACTGTCAGTGAAAGTGGTTACTACTGGTTTAAGATATGAGGCGATAGAAATTAACCATCTTGTTTTGGTAAGGTTCAGAGTCACGCACGCACTCAAGAAGACTCAACCAATCACCCGACGGGTTCTATGTAGAGACTCCATACATATCCATATAATTCCGCCCTTTAAATTCTGGCGATCAATATCACCCTACCAGTTAGAGCCAATCAGAGCTGCTAACTGGGGTCCAGGGTCTGTCTCTTTCACCGCAGATGAGGTCACTACACTGCCTGATACACCAGTGTGCTTTGCGCTGAACTCAGCGGTGAGTTAAAAAACACCATGGATCAGTTGTTATGGCTATCATAAACTTTATCCGATCCACATCTAGCCTTCAACATTGCTTGTTTCGTAGTTTGCTGAGCTTCGTGATCTTCTTTTACGTAATGACTTTCGGTTCTCCGGTGAATGGAGGGATCATGTTTAGAGTGAAAGTGGGAGAGGAGGGACAAGGATCAGAAGATGGATGTAGTGGTGAAGAGTGAGCAGGTGAACTCCTCCTATCCAGACACACCAGGTGTGTCCAATGATCCTCCATTCCCATCCAAGCACACAGGATGAGCCAGCAAACGAAGATAAATACATACTCAGCCCAAAGGGAGATGATGCAAGCTCATCCAACCCCCAATATAGCTGATCCTCAGACAGAGACATACCCACTCCAAGACAACATGAATGGAGGAGATGGGTCGTCTGACAACGAGGGCCTAGATAGCAACCAAGACCTGGGCCTTTCCTGCATTCTCAACCCCATAAGTCAGCTTGGCAGTTGGCCATTAGGAGAGGACAGCCTCCTAAACACCACCATCAGTGAGGCTCAGGCAGAAAGCAATGAGGCTGTTAGGTCACTTCAAAGCTTAGAGGCAACAAACGCCTCCTTATTCTGCTCTGCGTCCTCTTCCTCCCGTATGTTCCCAGTAACCTCTGTCCCCTTCCAGCAGCTCCTCTCCGGCGAGGTCCACAGTTTCAGCAACTGCTTCATCCTCCAGCCCACCCAGACTCAGGACGTTCTAGGGGACTTCGTAAGGGGCATCAGGCCAGATGTTGGCACCTTGGACAGCCTCAGTCTGAGTACCTCCCTCTCCAGAACCCCAAGGCTGACATAACTGGAGTAGGGGGTAGTTTAGGGGCGCCAGCTTACCGTCGCATCGCCCCTAAAGTGACCCCCAACTCTGGAGGCCAGATAGACGGCCAGTCTCAGGATACCTCTTCATCCTCCAGTCCAGTAGGGGGTGATGCTGCTCCTCGGCCTCAAGTGTGGCAAACGCTGCAGTCAGTCGTTCCACCTATACAAACATTCTAAGACCACCTGTATGCGCTGGCAGAGCAATCACTTGCCTGCCACGCTGCTTTGAGAGACAGGGAAATCAGGTGGAAACGTTGTGAAACATAGCCGGTGCTGCCAAACAAAATAAATGAAATATCACAATTCCATAAGAATTCAGACCCTTTACTCAGTACTTTGTTGAAGCACCTTTGGCAGCGATTAAAGCCTTGAGTCTTCTTGGGTATGACGCTACAAGCTTGGCACACCTGCATTTGGGAATTTTTCCCCATTATTCTCTGCAGATTATTCTCTGCAGAACCTGGATGGAGACAGCTATTTTCAGGTCTTTACAGAGATGTTCGATCGAGTTCAAGTCCGGGCTCTGGCTAGGCTACTCAAGGACATTCATAGACTTGTCCCGAAGCCACTCTTGCATTGTCTTGGCTGTGTGCTTAGGGTCGTTGTCCTGTTGGAAGGTGAACCTTCGCCCCAGTCTGAGGTCCTTAGCGCTCTGGAGCAGGTTTTCATCAAGGATCTCTCTGTACTTTGCTCCGTTCATCTTTCCTTCGACCCTGACTAGTCTCCCAGTTCCTGCCACTAAAAAACATCCACACTTCCATCTGGCCACTCTACCATAAAGGCCTGATTGGTGGAGTGCTGCAGAGATGGTTGTCCTTCTGGAAGGTTCTCCCATCTCCACAGAGGAACTCTTGAGCTCTGTCTGGTTCTTGGTCACCTCCCTGACCAAGGACCTTCTCCCCTGATAGCTCAGTTTGGCCGGACAGCCAGCTCTAGGAAGGGTCCCGGGGATTCCAAACTTCTTCCATTGAAGAATGATGGAGGCCACTGTGTTCTTGGGGACCTTCAATGCTGCAGACATTTTTTGGTACCCTTCCCCAGATCTGAGCCTTGACATGATCCTGTCTCGGACCTCTACGAACAATTCCTTTGACCTCATGGCTTGGTTTTTGTTCTGACATGCACTGTCAACTGTGGGACCTTATATAGACAGGTGTGTGCCTTTCCAAATCATGTCCAATCAATTGAATTTACCACAGGTGGTCTCCAAACAAGTTGTAGAAACATCTTAAGGGCTGAGCTCAATTCCGAGTCTCATTGCAAAGAGTCTGAATACTTATTTAAATAAACTTTCTGATTTTAATTTTTCATAAATTGGCAAACATAAAAAAAAAACTGTTTTCACTTTGTCATTATGGTGTATTGTGTGTAGATTGAGGGGAAAAAATGATTTAATCAATTTTAGAATAAGGCTGTAACGTAACAAAATGTGGAAAAAGCGAAGGGGTCTGAATACTTTCCTAATGCACTATATGTACTGTACTGTCTACTCTAGAAGATGACTGTAACATAAAATGCAACGTGTTATCATAGAACATGTGGGGAGAGAATGGATCTCTGAGAATATTTACCATGCATTACATCACACACTATTTCTAAGTAGGATCACTATTGAAGAGTGATGGAAATAAGCTACATTGGAACCACACTGATTCCTGACTACTGTATTTTAATGTTTAATGTCTTTATTTAACTAGGCAAGTCAGTTAAGAACAAATTCTTATTTACAATGACGGCCTACCCCGGCCAAACCCTAACCCGGATGACTGGGCCAATAGTGCGCCACCCTATGGGACTCCCAATCACGGCCGGTTGTGATACAGCCTGGAATCGAACCAGGGTCTGTAGTGACGCCTCTAGCACTGAGATGCAGTGCCTTAGACCGCTGCACCACTCGGGAGCCCATATGTTACATTCTGGTAACTTTATTCATTGTTAATTTACTCAAAGATCTATAATTATTTTTATGGGGCAAATAATATGTTCAAACATTTCTACATTGAACATAAAGCTTTATTAAAAAAACAAAGCCAGAATGACAGTGTGTTAGACTACAGATGGAGTGTTTTACTATAGAATTTGAAACAAGTTAATTGGAAATGTAGTGTTTATCTTTGCACAACTAGAAAACTGAGATCTATCTCAATATGTTAAACACACATCTCAACTGGAATGAGAACAACAGAACATTGCCATCACAACTACTAATTGACTATTTTAGTTAAGTATTTTGTACAATAACATTTTACAGAAAGTGTTTCATAAGAACGAGAAGGCCACTGTAATGAATTAGTAGTGTGTGCACTCATTGTAGTGCTTGCCAAGGCATGTTCTCAAAACGCTAATATTATACACTTCCTCCTTCAAAATTTGAGTCACATACCACAAATTAGTTATTTCTTATAAACATTGTAAGATCTAAGAGCAAGAGGCAAAAGTTGACCTTCATGCTTGGACAGCATGTTAATAACAACTGCAACACTCCAACACAGATTTATTTCCTGGTCACTTACAGCTCTAACCTTCCAAATCAAATCAAATTGTATTGGTCACATACACATGGTTAGCAGATGTTAATGCGAGTGTAGCGAAATGCTTGTGCTTCTAGTTCCAACCAAGCAGTAATATCTAACAAGTAATCTAACAATTTCACTGGTTCCTGGTAATGACTACTGATTGGGTGACCAAAATTATTCTAAGGAGGACAGAGGCAGAGTTGAATAGTTGTAGAGCAGCACTAGAATTTGAGTTCGCTGGGCATGTCTGTGCCCTGTAGGCCTGCCAGTAGGTTGTTGGCGGACAGCTCTGCCATGATGCCACGTGTGGAGTAGGTGGCACTGCCAATGTGGGGTAAGACCACTACAGGTGGAGAGAGGAGGGGAAATGTATTAGCAGGGACATGATCGCACTGCAGAGATTTGGTCGCAAAACAACTGGTTGATTTTAATTCGAAGATTTAAGAAAAAATATGATTGATTCCTATGGAAACATCACAACAATGATCAGAGAGAAACCAATAGACGACACAACAGAGATGCCTCAGTAAACTGCCTTCCTCCCGGTTTCTCTCATGACCCTATTAACTCACCACAGTTTTTGAGGGTGAGGAGGGGGTGGTCGGTGGGGAGTGGTTCTGGGGTTGTGACATCCAGCCCAGCGCAAGCTATCTGACCACTGGACAGAGCCTGATACAGATCCTCCTGATTCACTACTGCACCCCTATATCACACACAGTGGAAGTTAGCTCTATATGTATAGCTTTGAGCTGTGTTCATTTCAAAACCTAGTCCGTGTGCTTGGTTTGGCACTGCTCTATGTGTCTAATGGAGTACCTGCTGGTGTTGATGAAGACAGCAGTGTTCTTCATCTTGCAGAAGAAGTCCTTGTTACACAGCCCCTGGGTATCTGGTGTGAGGGCGCAGGACACCACAACAAAATCACTCTCAGACACCAGCGTGTCCAAGGGCACTGCAACAGAGAGGAGGGCAGAAGAGGAAGAAACAATCAAATAAATATCTCATCTGATTCTCACCCTCTCGTACTTTGCTGTTTTCACAAGCCCTTCAACCCCTGCTCACCGTATTCTCCCTCCACTTCAGCAGCATATGATTTGGCTGTTCTTCCAGAGTACAGGAGCTTCTTCACTCCAAACGGTTTCAGCCTCCTGGCTATGGCCATACCTGTGGGAAAACAGCATTGACTCCAGACAATCTATCAATCAATCAATCAATCAATCAATAAGCCATTTTGTCCTGCCCTTTCAGCTACTATATGGATTGTATAGACCTCAGTAAGGGCAGGAGTCACAGAATCCAGTAAGTCAATCCAGCAATCACTGTCACTCTACCTATGCGTCCCAGTCCAATGACACCAACAGTGCTGCCTGACAGACCATAACCACACAACCACAGAGGTTTCCAGGTGCTCCAGCCTCCACTGAGAGAAAGAGAATAAAATAAGTGAATTGAGGACACATTCTGTTGTACTCATATTCATTTTAGATAGACATTTGGTTACACATCCATAAAGTATCACTGTACAACATGTCAGAGTGATCCTCTGGAGCTGGAGTCTAATTGAGGGAAATGTATGTGTGTTTATTGGGCACTGACTTTTTAACCTCCCCCACGCCCTCTGGTAGCCGCCGAGCTGTAGCCAGGAGCAGGGCGACGGTCAGCTCCGCTGTGGCATCAGTCAGGACGTCTGGAGTATAGCCCACACGCACCCCTCTGCACAGAACATGGAGAGGACGGCACAATGAGAGTTGCTGACTTAGATGTGAGGCTAAGGCATTTGATAGTTAGTCTTACCGTTTCTTGATCTCATCCATGACCATGTGGTCAAATCCGACAGATAAGGTACTTATCACCTTCAGGTTTGGACCTGGACACAAATCCATAGTTACGTGTTAGGAGAAGACAGAATGGGAACTATCATACAACACATATACTGTATAATACATGTCTAGCAGCCTCGTAAATTCCATATATTGGAAAATACTGAGAGGTGCTGTTTGAGTTAATCTGGTCCAGGTTATGTCCAATGTACCTGCTGCGTCCAGAACTTCAGTGTCGATCTTGTCCGACAGGAGACACAGCAGCCCATGGGCCCCCGCCACGCCCTTCAGAAGCTCCGCCCTTGGAACAGGCTCATCCGAGTCCCACAGTGAAACCTTACATCTGTTTCCATGGAAACGAGGGAGAGGGGAGGTAAAAGGGGAGAGACTAGATTAAGATGAGTCAAAGACAATTTAGAACATTTCCTTCATAGTACAGTATTCTCCATTTATTCTGGATTGTCTGTCTGTTTTTTCAAGGTGTCAGTCTCTTTTTCTTCCCCTTATAGATGGCATAACCCTTCGATTTAATCTTTATTATACCTCTTTACTTTCATAAAAATGTTGCATAGATGTTTGTAAGTGTTACAACGTCTTAAGAACCTTACTACAAGTTCAGAGTACCCGCTATTAAGGTGTGACCTGAAATAAAGGTCATAAACAACTCCAGTGAACTTTCCCTTTTAGAACACATGGTGTAACATTACCCTCCACTTCATATGTTTGTGAAAATGTGTGCAATGCATTTATACAGCAGTTCGTAGACTAGCACTAGAATTAAGTAGCACTATTATGAAAAGTGACAGCACATGAAATACTTGGCTAACTAGCCTAATGAGTTTATCTCAACTCCTGGAGTTGATATGTACTTGGCTATATTAGTTGTACTTGGCTATAGGTTACCACACTCTCGCCAGCAGATCTGACCTGCTTGCTTACAGTTGCACTAGGGTTGGACAACATTCCGAATTGTCCCATTATCCCAACTGTTACACCAAGAAGACTTAAGTAAACTGACGATTTCATCCTCTTGTCAACTAGCAGTTGCAACAGCAGCCATTATGCAATGTCAGGTCGAGTTGAACAACAGATGAGCAGATTGGCTGACTGCCATTCAAAAATGGCTGCTGTGGCTTCTGCTATGTAGCATGAGGACGAAAAGGACAGTTTCCCAAAAATGTGCAGTCATTCAATCTTCTTGGTGTAACAGTTGGGCTAATGGGAGCAATTTGGAGTTCAAAACATTTCTCATCCCTGGATTGAGGTATGTTTTCCGAGCCATATCTTGTGCCATCTCTGCAGTGTCATAATATACACAGGAATGCTGTCCGACCCTAGTGCAGCCGTAAGAGAGCAAGTCGGATCTGCTGGCTACATACACTCCAGCCTGTGACAGAATTTTCAATCCCTCCTGTGGGATGCGTCTTGTTATGAAAACCTTCGTGATCTTCTGAGCAGTGTGCATCCTCCGAAAGACGGGAAACGTCAGAAGAACTGCTTGAAATAACGTCCCGAATCTCCCTACAGTTGTAGCTAAATTTGCTGATTGTTTAGTGCTCACAATGACATTCCAACGTGTGTACTAAAGGAACACTTCACACAGTGCACTATTTGGCACCACTTACCAGGAAGTGTGTAGGGCAAACAACATTGCGCATGTGCAATACTGCATTCGATTCCGGAGAAAGACGCGTTGGGAGAATCTCCTTGCGTCCTCTCTCCTCTCCTCCTTCTCAAAACCCATTGGATGAGAAAACCAGAGGTCCCGCCCCTCTGACCTTCTCCTCCAATAGTGGCTATTGTAACTACTGGAAACCATTCCCCACTCCCGCGTCATTAGGCAGATGAGGTTTACAGAAATCCCCAAATAAATGTGTTAAGTGATCAAACAAATTAAGTGAGTTGTGCAATACATTTTTATGAATAAAACAATAAGTAGCATATTGTTTTTAAACTTGCGCATGTTTTTCTCCTCTGACCAAACAAAAGCAGATTTAAAAAGTATTCTGCGTTAAAAATAGGATTTACATGAGTATCCTCGATGAAAGGTGTCTATTGAGGAGAGGACACTTCTGTTTACCTACTAAAGGGTGGCTATTATCGTACAAATTCATAAAAAAATCTATATATTTTTGGTCTTAATTTAAGGTTAGGGTAAAGCATAAGGTTATCAGTGTGGTTAAGGTTAGGTTTAAAATAACATTTTAAGAAGATCAATTGTAGAAATAGGCGGGGCTTATGAGTTTGTGGTTGTAGTTTTTATTTCTTTTATTCAAGATATAAATCAACAATTTACATTGTTACAAACCAGAATGCAGGTATTCATGTAAAAATAAAAAATAAACATACAAAAATTATCAATGCAGTAAACAAAGAAAAAATAATAAATAAATAAATAAAATAATAATAACAATAAAGAAAAACAGAAAACAATTTTAGTGCAATTGAATTCACTCTGAAAAAAACTTAATATAGTGATTCAAGAAGATGTTATTCTTGCCGTTATTCACTAGGGTTAATGTCTTAATAAGATATTTAAATTCAATCAAAAAAATGTGTAATTTTGGTGTAGAATTCTGGAATTTTTGTTTGTGTATAAAGTATTTAGCAACAAGAATAAAAAAATTCCCAATCATTTCAATGGTCTTGTTTCATTACAATAGTAACATATTACATCTTTCATATCAAAAACATGAGTAGTGTTCATAATAGTAAATAAGTATTTTGCAAGGTTTTCCCAAAATTCTGAAACAATTTTACATTCAAAAAACAAATGAGACAGATTTTCACCTTCTTTTTCACAGAAAACGCAGATATCATCAATAGCCATAAATTTGGATAACATAGAATTACATGGATATATCTTATGTAAAACTTTAAAGTGCACTTCCTTAATTTTGTTTGGTATACAATATTTGTAAGGCCTTAACCATGCATTTTTCCAGACAATGTCAGGAATAAGCATGTTCCAGAAAGATTTTCCTCTCGGTGTAAGTTTGTTTTGTGAATGTGATATTGTCTTATATATTTATTACAACAAGATTTCTCAAGTAAGCCCACGCCTTCCAACCTGAGTTCTGGATAAGCTTTGTGATCATTACCAAAGCTAAGATGAGTTTTTATTAGTGTAGTTAGCCCACTGGGAACGGCTTTGACCACAGAATTAAACTCTCTGAAAGGTATTGGGAACTCTTTCAATGTTATAAATTGTTCATATATAAGCATATTACCCCTGTTGTCGAACACATCAAGGACAAAGTCAATATTCCTCTCATGCCAGCTGGGGTAGAACAATGACTTATTCCTTACAGTTATGTCTGCATTATTCCACAAAATAACTTTATGTGGAGAAAGATTGTGCAGGAAACAAATTTTCCAGGCCATTAAAGCTTGTTGGTGAAACCTAGCCAATTTAGCGGGTAATCTTTCAGGAATATAATTACATTTCAGTAAAAATGAAAGACCTCCCAACCTATTAAACACATTATTTGGAATGAAATACCATATTGAATCAGTATTGATCAAACATTTTTTTAACCAGTTGATCTTGAAGGTGTTATTTATATCAACAAAATCCAACACTTCCAGACCGCCTTCAGCTCGTTTATTAGAAAGGACAGATTTTTTTAGTTTGTGAGACTTATTTTTCCAGATGAAGTCAAGAAAGGTCCTATTGATCTCTTTACAAGTAGAAGGATTTACAAATAAAGACAATGAGGGGTACACAAACCGAGACAGTCCCTCTGCCTTGGACAGAAGTACTCTCCCAAGTATAGAAAGATCTCTTTGTAGCCAATTATTAAATATATTTTTGGTTTTCTTAATTTTAGGAGAGAAATTCATATGTTGTCTGACTAAATGATTTTTTGACAGATGAATTCCTAAATATTTAATACAGTCCTTAACAGGAATATTTTCTATTTCTTTATCATCAGAGTCAAAAAGACATAATATTTCACATTTAGAAACATTCAGTTTTAATCCTGATGCAGTAGAAAATGCAGTGATAGCATTAAGGGCATGGGCAACCTGGTCTTTATCTCTTAAAAAAAGAGTAGTATCATCAGCCAGTTGGGAAATTTTGATTTCTTTGTTAAAAATGGTTAAGCCATACAAATTTGCATTATTCCGTATATCTAGAGAAAGAAGTTCCACAACCAAAATGAATAAAAATGGCGAAATTGGGCATCCCTGTCGTACACTTCTGTTGATATTGAATCTTTTGGAAGTGTTAAAATTCAATAATACAGAACTATTTATATCTTTGTAAAACATGCAAATTACTTTGATAAAATTTTCACCGAATCCAAAAAGATTAAGAGACCTAAAGAGAAATTCATGTTCAATTGTGTCAAAGGCTTTACAGAAGTCCAAAAATAATACAACTGCATCGGAGTCAATTGCATCTGAATAATCTATAAGGTCCAGGACTAAACGAATGTTAGAGCTTATGTGTCGACCCTTCATAAATCCTGTTTGAGTCTCATTTATAATGGTATCTATTCCTTTCTTTAAACTTTTGGCATAAACTAGCGCAATCTGTCATGACTTCGGTCTGATCTGCTGTGTTTTTGTCTTTTCTCTGTGTGTTGTTGTCTTTTGAGCACATGTGCTTTGTTTTGACAGCTCTGCTGCTATTGTGGCGTCTCTCCTCCCACTCGTTATCCTTAACTATCCTTGTTCACTTCACACCTGTTGTCAATTTATTCCTCATTATCTCCCCTATTTTAGATCCTTTTGTGTTCAGTCTTCTGTCAGACTGTTGTTGTGCGTGAAGCCTTTCTCGTGACCTGGTTAGCCTTGCCCTGTCTTGCTCCGTCAAACCCTTCGTGTGCATTGGCTTTTTGCCTTTTGTTCTACTGCTATTTTCTCCCTCTCGCCCTGCCAGGCCTGGTTTATTTTCGACTGTCTGCCCAGGCGTTCTTTCCTGTTGGGACTTGGATGTACTACCCCAGACCATCAGTGTGACTCGGACACTGCATCTGGTGATGCTGTATTTGGTTTCTTTTTGAGAGGTGCTCTCCTGACCCAGTGGATATTTTTTGGACTTTCTCTTTTTTTGGGGGTTCCTGTTATATTTTATCTTGAACCTTTTGAGAGCAAAATAAAACACTCTTTTACCTGCAACTGAATCCGTGACCCTCCCTGACACAATCAATTTGTAATCAATATTTAATAAAGTAATTGGTCTCCAATTGTCAATGAGAGAGGGGTCTTTATCAGGCTTCGGAATCAATGAAATAAGGCCCTGTTTCATAGTGGATACCATTTCCCCACTTTTAATGCAATCTTGAAACATATTAAAGTTGTGGCTTCTAGTAACTCCCAAAACTGTCTATAGAATTCAACTGACAGGCCATCAGGGCCAGGTGATTTCCCTTTTTTCATTGAATTCAGAGCCTCTCTAATTTCTTCAATTGATACAGGTGAATCGCAAACTGAGTGGAAATCATCCTCAATTACAGGGACATAATTCCTAATGTGGCCAACGTAGCTTTCACAACCCTCTTCCTGAAATTTAGAGCTGTAAAGGTTTTCATAAAAGGAATTGACAAATGATGATATTGTAATGGGATCTTTGCATAAAACATCGTTAATTTTTAGTGCAGTTAGATTTTCTTTTGTAGTTTCTCTTTTCCAGTGCAAAAAAAGTAACTAGTGTTTCTTTCCCCCTTTTCAATCCATTTTGCTCTTGATATTACAAAGGCACCCTTTGCCAGATCTGTGTAAAGCTGTTCTAATTCTAGTTGTAAAGACTTGAATACAGACTCCTCTTCTTCAGATAGACTATCTTTCTTTAGAAAACTGTCAAGCTTGCTCATCAGCTCTTTTTCTCGAAGGTTCTTTAAGTGCATCAGCTCTTTGGCGCTCTTAATGGCTACCGCTCTGATTTTATATTTGAAAAATTCCCATCTACTTCCATGACTCAAGTCTTTTCTTGCAAAAATATCTTTGGCTAACGATTTGATGTTTTCAATGAGAGTATTATCTTTCAGAAGAGTGTTGTTTAATTTCCAATATCCTCGAGTACCTTTTGATTTTTTAGTAGCTTGTAAATTCAAGGAAATCAAGTAATGATCAGAAAAGGGAGCCAACTGATGATCTACCTCTATAACAAATTGTAACAAGGGGGAAATTAGAAATAAATCTATTCTAGATTTGCGTGACATAGTTTTGTTGGTCCAGGTATAACCCTTTGCATCCGGATTGAAATAAATGTGGTTGTAGTAACTTGTGACGACCCTACTAACGAAATGACACGCTCCTCGAACACGGGTCACGGAGGAGAGAGGATGGAGGACGGTCTTTTTTCCCAAACGAGAATCTCTCTTGGATGCTTTTGCTGCGTTCATTTACCGCATTTACGTGCTAGTCGGAACTAGGAAACTCAGAAATGCCCGTGTATAACTACTGGTATAACTAAATGTCAGAGTTTCCAATTCCACGTAGCACGTAAAACATAACGTGTGTACAATTAATTGGTTAGAGAGAGGTCTCAAATACCACTTTAATTTGTATCCCCTGTAGCTGAATGCTGCACTTGAACAGCCCTCCAACTGGCAATTACTAGTGGGAAACTCATCTATCATTCTATTGGTGCTTTCAAGACAACTGGGAACTCCGGATGAAAAAACAGATCAAATCATGACGTCGGTGATCTTCAGGTCAGAAAGTTGGAGCTCTAGAAAGATGCTTGAGTTTCTGACTTGGAATTCCGAGTTGGCTCCTGAGTGGCGCAGCGGTCGACGGCACTGCATCTCAGTGCTAGAGGTGTCACTACAGACCCTGGTTCGATTCCAGGCTGTATCACAACCGGCCGTGATTGGGAGTCCCATAGGGCGGCACACAATTGTACGGGTTTGGCCGGGGTAGGCCGCCATTGTAAATAAGAATTTGTTCTTAACTGACTTGCCTAGTTCAATAAATAAAAGATTTCCCAGTTATCTTGAATGCACTGAAGTCGGAACAGTTCCCAGCTGTTTTGAACATGACATGAGCTCCCACTTCTCCCTCATGTTGATCTCTGACATCACCTACAAAGGAAATAACCTTGACAACAGCATTTCCAGCAGTTAAATGCAACAACAAAACTTTATTTATACAAATAAATATACTAATGTTTTTTTTTTAAACCATCAATTGTTAACAAGCATGATAGCTGTACTTATGGTTTATGGTTTATGTAGCTTGTTGGCCATTAGCCAGTCAGCGTTTCTCAACAAGTTCAAAGCACGTGAATGCATCCAACTGGTATTTACGTCTTCACAACTGGTCAATTCCCACCTCCAACTTGGTTAGGAAAGCAGCATTAGTCCCTACACACTGAGTATACAAAACATTATGAAAACCTGCTCTTTCCATGATATAGACTGGCCAGGTGAATCCAGGTGAAAGCTATGATCCCTTATTGAAGTCACTTGTTAAATCCACTTCAATCAGTGTAGATGAAGGGGGAGAAGACAGATTAAAGAAGGATTTTTATGTCTTGAGACATTGTGTATGTGTACCATTCAGAGGGTGAATAGGCAAGACAAAAGATTTAACCCCAACGGGATCGGTGTCCCTATACCGGGGCGGTTGATGCTAACGTGTGCTAACGTTTGCTAATGTGACTAGAATGACGTTGTAAGTAACAGCAAATTTTTGGGAACTTAGATATGTCTTATATGGGCAGAAAGTTTAAATTCTCATTAATCTAACTGCACTTTAATTTACAGTAGCAATTACAGTGAAAAAAATACCATGCTATTGTTTGAGGAGAGTGCACAACAACAAAAACTTTTATCACGCCAACTGGTTTGATACATTCACCTCTGAAGGTGATTTGTCATCCTGAGGGTCCCGAGGAAAAAGGTAGTATTGTTTTGTTTGATAAAATAATTGTTGATATTCAAATGCAGGTAGCCTATTGGTTAGAGCGTTGGACTAGTAACCGAAAGATTGCTAAATCGAATCCCGAGCTGACAAGGTAAAAATCTGTCGTTCTGCCCCTGAACAAGGCAATTAACCCACTGCTCCTAGGCCGTCATTGTAAATAAGAATTTGTTTTTAACTGACTTGCCTAGTTAAATAAAGGTTAAATAAAAATAAATTAAATTAACTGGGTTCTACAGTTTGAACCACTGCTGTCTCTGGCTCCACACCCACCCCGCCCGGCCATGTAGATGTGTGAAAGTTAATGTATTAGCTAATGATCCATCATGAATGACATTCCTGGGAGTGTGTAAACATACATTTTGTATTACCATATCATGTTTGTATGTTCTCTATAGTTATGTACTGGAAAATGTATCAATTGACCAATTCGGCACATTTGGACAGACTTGATACAAAATACTGTGCAGTATTGCAATGCTTCACTGGATCAATCTGCAACTTTGGACACACTGCTGCCATCTAGTGGCCAAAATCTAAATTGCGCCTAAACTGCAATATTAAATGATGGCCTTTCTCTTGCATTTCAAAGATGATGGAACAAACCAAACATATAGAAAACACATGTTTTTGGTTTGTATTATCTTTTACCAGATCTAATGTGTTATATTCTCCTACATTAATTTCACATTTCCACAAACTTCAAAGTGTTTCCTTTCAAATGGTATCAAGAATATGCATATCCTTAATAGGTCCTGAGCTACAGGCAGTTAGATTTGGGTATGTCATTTTAGGCAAAACATTTTTTTTTAAATGGTTTGATCCTTAAGAGGTTTTAAGTTCCTTTTTAAAATGTATTTGTATTTAACCTTTATTTATCTAGGCAAGTCAGTTAAGAACAAATTCTTATTTACAATGACGGCATACAAAAGGCAAAAGGCCTCCTGCGGGGGGGGCTGGGATTAAAAATTAAAAATAAATCAAATATAAATATAGGACAAAATACACATTACGACAAGCGAGACAACACCACACTACATAAAGAGAGACCTAAGACAACAACATAGCAAGGCAGCAACACACGACAACACAGCATGGTAGCAACACAACATAACAACAACATGGTAGAAACACAACATGGTAGTAGCACAAAACATGGTACAAACATTATTGGGCACAGACAAAAGCACAAAGGGCAAGAAGGTAGAGACAATACTACATCACACAAAGCAGCCACAACTGTCAGTAAGAGTGTCCATGATTGAGTCTTTGAATGAAGAGATTGAGATAAAACTGTCCAGTTTGAGTGTTTGTTGCAGCTTTTTCCAGTCGCTAGCTGCAGAGAACTGAAAAGAGGAGCGACCCAGGGATGTGTGTGATTTAGGGATCTTTAACAGAATGTGACTGGTAGAACAGGTGTTGTATGTGGAGGATGATATCTCAGATATGGGGGAGTGAGGCCTTTGAATGGGGTATGGTAGTAGGTGCCAGGTGCACCAGTTTGTGTAAAGAGCTGCTGGGTTTTTCACACTCTACAGTTTCCCATGTGTATCAAGAATGGTCCACCACCCAAAGGAAATCCAGCCAATTTGGCACAACTGTGGGAAGCATTGGAGTCAACATTGGCCAGAATTCTGAAGGCATTTACAGTCATATTTGATAACAAAATCTTACTTTGGCTGTACATCCCATATGTGATCTCTCATTTCGGGTTAAAGATATTTCTGTCTGTTGATTTGTTTTTGTTTTTGTTTGTTTTTATGCTTTCCATAATGCCTGGACAATTCCTTGTCCAATTCCTTGTTGTTGATCTAAAAAAATTATAATAATTGGGTGGGTACTTATATTTGTCCTATTTCACATGTACACATGTGTATTATACGCATGTGTGAACAGTGGTGTAAAGTACTTAAGTAAAAATACTTTAAAGTACTACTTATGTAGTTTTTTTTTGGTATCTGCCCTTTACTATTTTTATTTTTGACAACTTTTAATTTTACTTCACTACATTCCTAAAGAAAATAACGTACTTTTTACGCCATACACCCAAAAGTACTTGTTACATTTTGAATTCTTAGCAGGACATGAAAATGGTCCAATTCACGCACTTAGAGAACATCCCTGGCCATCTCTCCTTCCTCTTATCTGGTGGACTCACTAAACACAAATGCTTCATTTGTAAATTATGTCTGAGTGTTGGAGTGTGCCCCTGGCTATCCATAAATAAAAAAAAACAAGAAAATCGTGCCGCCTGGTTTGCTTAATATAAGGAATTTGAAATGATTTATAATTTTACTTTTGCTTTTGATACTTAAGTACATTTTAAAAATTACATTTACTTTTGATACTTTTCTATTAACGTATCTTTACTTTTACTCAAGTATGAGAATTGTGTACTTTTTCCACCACTGTTTGTGAATTAGAAATAGTCCTTTTGCATACCCCAACTCCACTTGAGACACCCTCAAAGAGTGGGATCAAGGCCAGGGTCTGCCATTATCAATGGCGACCCTGGAGCAATTAGGGTTAAGTGCCTTGTTCAAGGGCACATCACCAGATTTTCACCTATTCATCCTTTCACTGCTTTTACTGATTTCTGGGCATCCAACGTCCAATGAATGAATAGATACTCATAATAAGATGATCAATATGACATAAATAAAAGCATCCACCAGTGGTCTTGCTTGTTGGTGCTATAGCACACGTAACAATTCATGAGTTGTAAATATGTAAATACAGTTTGTTATAGGCCTACAGCAGTTACGTAGTTATATAACAAGTATATGGTTTGTTGAAAGTAGCCTACACTATAAACAACTAAAATAACCGGATTCGTGCCGATGACTCACAGAAGCAAAACAACCTAAATCAATAGGATATTCATCATAAAAGAAATCTTGCCATTTCCCCTTTAAGAAAGCCAATCCTTACATGCCCCTCCTTGTGAATTGCCGATGTCTTCCTTGTTCTATGAAATAGTAAACTCTCCTTTCATTTGGATATCAGAGTGCCGCATAACTTTTGCCAACGCGAAGGATACTTTTTTTCTGCTATCCAAGCTCACTACATGTGAGGGAGAAGCACCAGAAGGAGGCAGGTAAAAGAAGAACTCTCGCTCTATTTTTAACGTTATCCCTTTCACCCTTGTTTTTAGTTAGCTAGCATGGATCAGTTGCCTATCCACTGTACGAGCTACATTTGCAGACGATCAACATAGCAGATTGTCCACTCAAACTGAGTTGATGCTTTACATGTTTCCCATATGACATCTAGCATATGAATTAACTTCATTTCTCTAGATTCTCAAATGTTGCTCTTTTTAAAAACGTCTAGTTAGTTAGCCACATTGTAGCAACATTCTATTTATTTAGTTGATGTGCGCTCGGCTGCTGTGCAGCGCGCATTCATTTAATCACCATACGTGGTCGTTGTGAAGGAATGCTTTGCATGTAACTACAATGGCATATCTTCCATCAATGCCTATAACGTTACGTGTCAAATGACCATTTGTCTCTCCTCCACTATCCATTGTGTCTGCAGATAATGTATCTTTTATAAACTGGTATTTAATCATCAGCTCCAACTTCGTTCCAGATTTGTGTGAATACATCCTATAGCTCCCACGCCCACCCTCCCACACATTTGAGGGAAACCGCTGCTTCTCACTCGCCTCTTGTTTTGTGCGCGTGAAAAACCGACCGACGGAGCGGTGCCTTGCCATGGCTCTTCTGACCCTGCATCGTTCACCGTCCATCTCCATCGCTCCGGTGAGTTTCCCGCGAGCCCCACACATCTCAATGCAGCTTTACTAGCCTTTTATTTTCCATGGAGGCTTATTTTCCAGCGCCTTCACTTCACGCCAATAAATGCTCTGCTTTACAGTGTGCAATTCGATACTGGCCAAGCCTGCTGTTGCCTATTATCCAGAATCGATTTGCTTTGGTTAATGAACAACAATCTTTGCCTGAGGCTGTCCAGTAACCTGCTGTGTATATTCCTTTGCGATGATGTCATCATTACAGCATTGTAGATTAGTTGATATTGTGAAGTGTATTTTATGCTGTCTGGTAGCCAAGGCAGTGATTGTATTGACAAGCAGAGATTACATAACTAAGTAGAGGGCAAACATGCCATTATCTGTGTGATATGTCACAGAGTATCTGTATTTGTGGGTGACTACAGTATTGCAATCAAGTCCTCCTGCCTAACCCTCACCACCACACTGACAGTGTTTCAAATGATAACCTCACCTCATTTCTTCTTTATTGTGTCTGTCTGGACATGTCAGTTGAATAACAGGTATTGTGCGATGACTCCTCACAAAACCAGGACATAAAATACCATAATTTGGGGGGGGGATTTTCACTCAATTTTATCCATAGAAGGGTTCTTGACATATTTGGCATTTGGGCAATTCCACTATAACAGAATGACGATGACAACGACTTTTCACTTTAAAGTATGAGAAACAAAAACCATTGATTCCAAAGTTAAACAAACCATACAACTATGCAGAAGAACTAGTTTAACAATTTCCAGTTAATTTAAAAACTAAACATATTTACTCGAAGAACCGATGTAAAGTTTGGTAACAGAATGACACTAAAATCTCCCTCAGTTTTATGTGACCACCTACCAGTCATAGTTTGGACATCACAGCAGAGTACAGCACAGTAAAATATAGTTCAGTACATTACAGTAGTGTACAGTGCTCTAGTTATGTACTGTACTGAACTTAACTCTAATGTACTTTTCTTTCCTGTACTGGCCTTTCCTGTACTGGCCTAACTTGTGAAACAGACATCTATGATTGGTTTAGATTTGGACTGACCAAATGTCAACTACTTTTCAACGTCCATGGACGTGTGGGCATTTCCATGTAAAAAGCCCCATAAGCAATGTAATCCACAGAATGTTCCTTTTGGATTCTTGACATATATTTTACATTTATATCTAAAAGCATAGTTGAGAAATAATTAATGGAAGTTGGAATATTTTACATTTTGGCCTTACCCACATTTTGGCCTTACCCTTACCCACATTTTGGCCTTACCCCCTTACCCACTTACCTCCTTATGTTTCATCTGAATCTGCCACAAAGCAAAAATTGGTGTCATATGAAGCTTTACCGCTTGCTCTGTAATATGAGTAGTATTTCGATTTATGTAACAATTGTATTAAATTAATCAAAATCAAATAGATTTATTTGTCACATACACATGGTTAGCAGATGTTAATGCGAGTGTAGAAAAATGCTTGTGCTTCTAGTTCTGACAGTGCAGTAATATCTAACAGGTAATCTAACAATCCCCAACAACTACCTAATACACACAAATCTAAAGAGGTGAATGAGAATATGAACATATAAGTATATGGATGAGCGATGGTCGCGCGGCATAGGCAAGGTGCAGTAGATGGTATAAAATACAGTATATAAATGTGATATGGGTAATGTAAGATATGTAAACATTATTAAAGTGGCATTATTTAGAGTGGCATTGTATAAAGTGACTAGTGATCCATTTATTAAAGTGGCCAGTGATTGGGTCTCAATGTAGGCAGCAGGCTCTCTGAGTTAGTGATTGCTGTTTCGCAGTCTGATGGCCTTGAGATAGAAGCTGTTTTTCAGTCTCTCTGTTCCAGCTTTGATGCACCTTTACTGACCTCACCTTCTGGATGGTAGTGATGTGAACAGGTAGTGGCTCGGGAGGTTGATGTCCTTGATTAACTTTTTGGCCTTCCTGTGACATCGGGTGCTGTAGGTGTCATGGAGGGCAGGTAGTTTGCCCCCGGTGATGCGTTGTGCAGACAGCACCACCCTCTGGAGAGCCTTGCGGTTGAGGGCAGTGAAGTTGCCGTACCAGGCTGTGATACAACCCGACAGGATGCTCTCGATTGTGCATCTGTAAAAGTTTGTCAGGGTTTTGGGTGACAAACCAAATTTCTTCAGCCTCCTGAGGTTGAAGAGGTGCTGTTGCACCTTCTTCATCACACTGTCTGTGTGGGTGGACCATTTCCTTTTGTCTGTGATGTGTACGCTGAGGAACTTAACTTTCCACTTTCTTCACTGCTATCCCTTCGATGTGGATAGGGGGGTGCTCCCTCTGCTGTTTCCTGAAGTCCACGATCATCTCTTGTGTTTTGTTGACGTTGAGTGAGAGGTTGTTTTCCTGACACCACACTGAGTGCCCTCACCACCTCCCTGTAGGATGTCTCGTCATTGTTGGTAATCAAGCCTACTACTGTTGTCGTCTGCAAACTTGATGATTGAGTTAGAGGCATGCATGACCACACAGTCGTGGGTGAACAGGGAGTACAGGAGGGGGCTGAGCACGCACCCTTGTGGGGCCCCAGTGTTGAGGGTCAGCGAAGTGGAGATGTTGTTTCCTCCCTTCACCACCTGGGGGAGGCCCGTCAAAGTCCAGGACCCAATTGCACAGGGCGGGGTTGAGACCCAAGGCCTGCAGCTTGATAATGAGGTTGGAGGGTACTATGGTGTTGAATGCTGATCTGTAGTCAATGAACAGCATTCTTACATAGGTATTCCTTTTGTCCAGATGGGATAGGGCATTGGGCAGTGTGATAGCGATTGTGTCGTATGTGGACCTGTTGGGGCGGTATGCAAACTGAAGTGGGTCTAGGGTGGCCGGTAAGGTGGAATGATCCTTCACTAGCCTCTCAAAGCACTTTATGATGGCAGAAGTGAGTCCTA
Source organism: Brachymystax lenok tsinlingensis (assembly GCA_030435695.1). Taxonomy (NCBI): domain Eukaryota; kingdom Metazoa; phylum Chordata; class Actinopteri; order Salmoniformes; family Salmonidae; genus Brachymystax; species Brachymystax lenok. The sequence continues at coordinate 31,422,250 of CM059789.1, read as the reverse complement.
CGGGGTGGTAGTCATTTAGTTCAGTTATCTTTGCCTTCTTGGGTACAGGAACAATGATAGCCATCTTGAAGCATGTGGGGACAACGGACTGGGATAGGGAGCGATTGAATATGTCCGTAAACACACCAGCCAGCTGGTCTGCGCATGCTCTGAGGACACGGCTAGGGATGCCGTCTGGGTCAGCAGCCTTGCGAGGGTTAACACGTTTAAATATTTTACTCACATCAGCCACGGAGAGGGGGGGGCAGTCCTTGTTAGCGGGCCGCGACGGTGGCACTATATTATCCTCAAAACGGGCAAAGAAGGTGTTTACTTTGTCTGGAAGCGTGACGTCGGTGTCCGTGACGTGGCTGATTTTCATTTTGTAGTCCGTGATTTCCTATAGACCCTGCCACATACATGCGTCTCGTGCCTGAGCCGTTGAATTGCTACTCCACCTTGTCCCTGTACTGGCATTTCGCTTGTTTGATTGCTTTGCAGAGAGAATAACTACACTGTGTGATAAAAACAATCTTGAAGTGTGGCTTCTGATTGGTCGGGCCAGCGTTGAATGGTTCTCGTCACTGGTAGTTCCTGTTTTGAGTTTCTGCCTATAAGACGGTAGGAGCAAGATGGCATCATGGTCGGATTTGCCTAAGGGAGGGCGGGGAAGGGATTTGTATGCATCGCGGAAGTTAGAGTAGCAGTGGTCGAGGGTATTGCTCATGCGCATAGCGCAATCAATATGCTGGTAGAATTTAGGTAGCCTTGTTCTCAAATTTGCTTGGATTAAAAAGTTGAGTAATCATTAATATAGAAAATATACACTTTCATTAAGCAAAAGTTTCTATATATTGTTGAACATAAGATACTATACAGCATATCAGTGTTCCAGAGTGAGATCTCTGTTTCCTTTTGAGAATAAGCGTTACCAACAGCCAGAATATAAAAATGGATTAAAAATGGTCCCCCTCTGCTGGTGATTTGCAGGTTGCGCAATGATACAAGTAAATGGAGGGCTGTGATTGGTTACATTGCCTACTATGCCAATTTCTCTGTTAAAAATGGGCCATAACTTTAATAGAAGATCCCACTCTGGAACCTTGATATGCCCGTAGCGTATATTATGTTCAGAAATATATTGAAAAATCTAAAATTGTATATTTTGAATATTCATGTTTATATTTTTCAATGTTAATACATTAAAATATGAAAATTGTTATAGAAAGCAAAATACTACAGATTTTACAGAGCAAGCGGTAAAGCTTCATATGACACCAATTTCTGTTTTGTGGCAGATTCAGATGAAACATTATGGAGTCTTAAAGGAGGCGTGGGTAAGGCCAAGATGTCATAAATATGCAAACTTTGATTATTTCTCAATTATGCTTTTAGATATATATGTCAACAATCCTTCCTCCAAAGAAACATTCTATGGAGACATTTAGTGAAAATCCCCAAAATCATGGGATTTTCCTGGTTTCGTGAGGAATCACCCTCATGTTACTGTCTCAAGTTTCACTCTCACACCGCTGAACCCTTGATACTGCAGCTACCCCTCCCTCGTACATTCTGTTCTCTCACTTTTCCCTCCGTTTGTCTTTAATGTTCTTCTGTTTCTTATTTTTTCTCTCCTTGCCTCCCTCCTTTCTGTGTCCACCTGGTCAATGTCTTCTGTAGTCTTTTCCTCTGCCTCTAATCTTTGTAAATGCACATTTTACTTTCACATTTTACATTCTTTCAGTACATGAACACTGAAATACCCACTTCTCGATGCCACAACCAATTTTAGAGATTAAATAAATCCCTAATTAAATCTAAAGAGGGTTGTCACTCTGTAATCAGCAGACTTCAATATGTGACACGATGGTATATTTATCAGATTGTAGATTAAAAAGTAAATTGTTTATAGCCTGGTCCCAGATCTGTTTGTGCTCTTGCGAACTACATTGCTGTCATGTGTCAAGTGAAGTTTGGCATGATAAGGATTTACAGGGAGTTGGCATGATGGCACAAAAAAACTGCCGCTAAGGCAGTGACGGACTTCAAGCTCTCAATATCAAGTTTCGCATTGGACTCCCTAGTAATTTCATGTTGGGCCCTATGATTTGTACACCGGACATCCATTAGTCAATCGCGTTGTTTAACATGAAAAAATGTGAAAGACCTCATGCTATTAGACACATACAAGTGATTTGCATACAAAACATCCCAGTCATGGTTCTTTGGGGATAAAAAAAAATATTTAATTACAAACACATCTATTTGGTTCACATACCTCACTGAATAGTTACAAATATTGCTGGGATGTAAGCAAATACTGTGCAAATACAATGGTATTATAGCAAGGATTTGGAGGCGTTGCTTATTGGGGTGCATGTCTTTCAGTTAATTATTTTTGGCCACCTGTAAGTGTGAATGTCTTTCTAGTTCATCTGGTCTGTTGACTTTTAGTTGCTCTTCTGATTTATGTTGGGGGTCTACTGATAAATCTAGCACAGGGGGCCTGTGACGATGTAGCTATGCCACTGGGCAAAGGAGTTTGTTAGTAAATTTCATATTGTCTTTCATATATTGTTTTTTTAAGGATGAAAGCATCCCAAGAAGAGGGAGACTTCAGAAAAGGTAGATTAGTGTTTTTGTTTGGCTTGTGAATTTAATTTGTGTATATATAATGCATTTGTCTAAAATGGATTTAATTTAAACAAATCCTCATCAATCTACACACAATACCCCATAATGACAAAGCGAAAAACAGGTTTTTAGACATTTTTGCACATTTTATAAAGAAAATAAAAAAATACCTAATTTACATAAGTTTTCATACCCTTTGCTATGAGACTTGAAATTGAGCTCAGGTGCATCCTGTTTCCATTGATCATCCTTAATGTTTCTATAAACAGTTGACAGTGCATGTCAGAGCAAAAACCAAGCCATGAGGTCGAAGGAATTGTCCGTAGAGCTCCGAGGCAGGATTGTGTCGAGGCACAGATCTGGGGAATGGTACCAAAACATTTCTGCAACATTAGAGGTCCCCATGAATACCTTGGCCTCCATCATTCTTAAATGGAAGAAGTTTGGAACCAGCAAGACTCTTCCTAGAGCTGGCCACCCGGCCAAACTGAGCAATCGGGGGAGAAGGACCTTGGCCAGGGAGGTGACCAAGAACCCGATTGTCACTCTGACGGAGTTCCTCTGTGGAGATGGGAGAACCTTCCAGAAGGACAACCATCTCTGCAGCACTCCACCAATCAGGCCTTTATGGTAGAGTGGCCAGACGGAAGCCACGCCTCAGTAAAAGGCACATGACAGCCCGCTTGGAGTTTGCCAAAAGGCACCTAAAGGACCAGAGAACAAGATTCTCTGGTCTGATAAAACCAAGATTGAACTCTTTGGGCTGAATGCTAAGCATCACATCTGGAGGAAACCAGACACCATCCCTACGGTAAAGCATGGGTGTGGCAGCATCATGCTGTGGCAATGTTTTTCAGTGGCAGGGACTGGGAGACTAGTCAGGATTGAGGGAAAGATGAACAGAGCAAAGTACAGACAGATCCTTGATGAAAACCTGCTCCAGAGCGCTCAGGACCTCAAACTGTGGCAAAGGTTCTCCTTCCAACAAGACAACGACCCTAAGCACACAGCCAAGACAACGCAAGACTGGCTTCGGGACAAGTCTCAATGTCCTTGAGTGGCCCAGCCAGAGTAAAGGGTCTGAATACATATGTACATTTGATTTTTTTCAGTGTTTATTAATGTTTTTTTAATACATTTGTGAAAAAATAAATCTAAAAACCTGTTTTTGCTTTGTCATTATGGGGTATTGTGTGTAGATTGCTGAGGAAAAATAACAATTTGATACATTTTAGAAGAAGGCTGTAACGTAACAAAGTGGAAAAAGTCAAGGGGTCTGAATACTTTCCAAATGCACTGTATTTTGGATGTGGTCATATGGAAGTTTGATTGCAACCATTTTTCAAAGTAATAATTCAGTCTTCCATCCTCCATAACAGAGAGAGCTTTGCTCTGGTCAAAGGGGCAGTCCTTCTCCTGGAAGAGGGAGAGGGGGAGGGACCACATGAAGAGACGTCGCCCAATCATTCCCCTTCACCCCTGAAGCTGGGGGGCGGAGCTTCAGACACACAGCACAGACAGCTGCACGCCATGGTGTCACTACTAAGACCAGAGGACACTATCAAACTGGTGAGACCTGTCAGCAGTCACATGCCCAGAGGTAGAATGTATAGAATAAGCATACAATGGAAAGGACAGGCTGTGTGTAAAGGACTGGGTTTAAACTTGGGTCATCTGCAGTCTGCACACCACAAAGCTGTGTTAGTGCTTAGATAATGCCTGGGCATCAGCAAGTCTTCAGGTCTCAGGCAAGGTTACCCATCACTGTTGTGTGGTTCACCAAACCACCTTTGCTATAATAACATGACTAGAACAGGCGTGATGCCTGCAGCCCTCCGTAATGAAGCATGTGGGGTCACGTTAAAAGCTTCTACTAATGGGTCACATTCATGTAATGCGTTTCACTAGGTCTCAAAGTGCCTTTTAAACTATAGAAAGTATGGTAACTCCCCCTTATACACCTCCAACATGTAAAATCCTAGCCTGGTGGTCCCAGATCTGTTTGTGCTCTTGCCAACTCCATTACTCATTGTCAAACCAAACCTGTTTGGCATGACAAGGTTTTGACAAGATAGCACACCAGACTGGCACTCCGAGAATATAACTCAGTAACATCTTTGAAATTGTTGTTTAATTTTGTTCAGTGTATAAATGCCCATTACCCCTCTCTCAACCCTACCTGTACATGTCATCCCTTTTCCCTCCTTTCTCTCCTCCCCTCTCTCTCTCACCTCCCCATCTCCATGCAGGCGGTGAGGTTGGAGTCAGTGAGTCCAGTCAGGGTACGGTATCTGATCATAGTCTCCACCTTCAGCAACAAACAGGAGAGCATTCTACTGGGGATGGACTTCCCCGACACAGACAGGTGTGTGCTGTTAACATTGTTTCAGTAGAGAGGTGTACAGCGGTTGCTGTTTTTACCTTAGACCTTTTGCTGGGCGGTATTCCATATTTTACGATATACCGGTACTAATGCACGGACCGGTTTGGATTTTTACTTTACCTTCTATAACGGTATTTGAATGTTTGGTTTGTTAAATGTGATACGCCGTGTGTAACATCCATTTTTATAGTTCGCTACTTGAGTCAACTCTCTCTATGCCGCTTTCCACACAGACCTAGCCCAGCCTCCGGTCACTCAAGAATCAAATCAAATGTATTTATAAAGCCCCCCTTACATCAGCTGATGTCACAGAGTGCTGTACAGAAACCCAGCTTAAAACTCCAAACAGCAAGCAATGCAGGTGTAAAAGCACGGTGGCTAGGAAAAACTCCCCTAGAAAGGCCAAAACCTAGGAAGAAACCTAGAGGAACCAGGCTGTGAGGGGTGGCCAGTCCTCTTCTGGCTGTGCCGGGTGCAGATTATAACAGAACATGGTCAAGATTTTAAAATTTTCATAAAATAGGCAGAACAGTTGAAACTGGAGAAGCAGCATGGCCAGGTGTAATCGGGACAGTGAAAACAGGAGCGCATTTGTTGTTCCTCGACCACGAGACACTTGCGTTCAGTCTGCATGGTCAATGCAGCAATGTTGATGACAAGGATACTGTTTTCACTTTTCTTCATATAAATCCATTAGCGTTCTATAATTACACTTAGTTTGCATTTCTTACATCTACAAACAGCGTGTTTGTTTTTTCTTAGCAAGTTGGGCCTAAATCTTGTTAGTCGCTAATCGCTAGTTAGTTAGCTGGCTAGCTAACTACTAAATGTACTAAGTCAGAGTAAATGTAATTAGCTATACAGCCTGACAATACCAGTGATGGTGTAGACTTAAATCTACATCTTCTAAATCTAAGAGGAATATGCAAAGCATGAAAATGTTAGCTACATGAAGTAGCTAAGAGAACATTCAATGTAGCCAAATATTATAGGGTCCCCTAGTGAACACGTATCAACACTGGTTCCTACCCTGTCACAATAACTCCTCACTGGCATTTTCATTTGTTGTCATGTCAAACAACACTGTATTCAAAGTGCCCACTATAATATTCTAACTATAGAATTAGAATAATCATTCTATTTCCATTATTCCAAAAGTTAACCCAAGTGTTTTTGCTCTAGATCGTAAGTGCAATATTTGGTTAAAAATAATGGCTAGATTGTTTGCTCATATCATGCAGCCCTACATGGCAGTGTGGAAATTATCTCAAATGGATGCAGAAATTGTTGAAAATTATTTTTGTTGAGAAGGAAAGTATGGAGAAAGACACATTTGAAATAACTTAGAATATATGCGTTGCAACCCTAGGATCACGCACTACTCCTAAAGCAAATGTAGAACTTTTATTATTCGAAAATATAAAATACCATCATACAGTCCAATTTTAAAATACTATGATATTATATTTTGTCCATATCACCCAGCCCTACTTTAGACCAGTCTAGAGAATGATTTACGTTGATAGACAATACATCTAGTAAATGTTGCCAAATTAAGAGAAATTTATGAAAATGGTCTGTCTCTGTTTCTTTCAGATGTCAGTGTACAATCGGTCTGGTTGTGCCGGTATGGAGCGACACACAAGTGTATCTGGACGGAGATGGGTAAGAGTTTAAAAATGTGTTGTTGTGAGTGAAAGAGAAAGATAGAGGGGTGAACTGAAAGAGTGCAGGAGTAAAATGAGGAAACTAGGAAGTAGTTAGCTGAGCCTGTGCCACAGCACGGTTGGCCTGGCATCTTGGTGGCTGGCCAGACAAAGTAATACCAATGAGTAATCTCTCTCTGTTTATGTACTTGGATCATTCTGGATCTGTTTCTGTCACTATGTCACCGATCAGGGCAGCACTTAAAACATCTGCATTCATTGCATAAGTACTTCCTAATCAAATCCAATAACATTTTATTTGTCACATGCACTGAATGCAACAAGTGCAGACTTTACTGTGAAATGCTTACTTACGAGCCATTTCCCAAAAATGCAGTTAAAAAGTAAGAAAATTAACAAATAGATAAAAAGAAAATGGTAATAATAACAATAACGATGCTATATACAAGGAGTACTGGTACCGAGTTAGTGTACTGGGGTATGAGGTAGTTAGGGTGATTGATTGATTAAGGTAATATGTACCTGTATGTTTGGTTAAGTGATTGATTAAAGTACATGTAGGTAGGAGGTGAGAAATAGAAAGTCCGGGTAGCCATTTAATTAACTGTTCGCAGTCTTATGGCTTTGGGGCAGATGTTCAGGAACCTTTAGGTCCAAGACTTGGCGCTCCGGTACCAATTGCCGTGCGTTAGCACAGTGAACGGACTGTGACTTGGGTGGTGGGAGTCTTTGACACTTTCTTTGACGCCGCCTGGTATAGATGACAGGGCGCTCGGCCCCAGTGATGTACTGGGCCATACGCAAGCAGTTGCCATACCAAGCGGTGATGCAGCCAGTCAAGATGCTCTCAATGGTGCAGATGTAAAACGTTTTGAGGATCTGAGGGCCCATGCCAAATCTTTTCAGTCTCCTGAGTGGGATGAGGTGTTGTCGTGCTCTCTTCATGACTGTATTGGTGTGTTTGGACCATGATCGGTCCTTAGTGATGTGGAGACTGAGTTACCTGTCTGGAACTGCGAGGAGTAACTGCGTAACCTACGTTGCTAGTTACCATGACAAAGACCAAAGCCGGTGGGAGTACCGTTGAGGACAGTGGTGTGTCTATCACACATGAAGGATCTTTTAAACTAATAAAAAGAGTTATACAAGCATTTGTTACAACATTAATAAAATAGCTTCAAGTGTTTTTGTCCACATACTGATGGATTCAACTAATAAAACAATGGACAACCTGACTAGAGGTCCAGGACCTGAAGAACAGTTTGCAGTTCTCCCTGGGTCAGCTCGGTGAGTTCAAACAGGAGAATGGCAAGAGCACAGCAATCTGTAAGTCATTGAGAGAGGACATCCGTTCTGTGTGTGACTCCATGATAACAATGACGGATAAATCAGAAATCTCGAGGGACAATCAAGGTGGAACAACATGGTTGTGGACAGAATTGCAGAATCTCCACATGAGACCTGAATGGAGTCTGAGGACAAAGTGAGGGAAATTATCTCTGAAGAATGTAAGATGGACTACAGGAAGATTGAAGTGGAGCGCCCCCACAGGACTGGAAAACCCACCAAGTTCGTGAGGTTCAAGGACAAGGTAGCTGTTCTGGAAAGAGACAAGAACTTGAGAGGAACGTATCTTCCTCAACGAGGACTATCCTGAAGCTGTGCGCCAGAAGAGGAAAGAACTTATCCCAGCCATGAAAGCTGCCAGAGCACGTGGGGACATTTGCTTACATCCACTATGACAGAAGCCTGGAAGGGATGAGAGAACCAAGTCTATGGGTTCGTAGCTTCAACCCCGCAGAGCGCGCACTCACACACACACACACACACACACACACCAATTGATTAATGGACTGCTGAACTTATAGTTTTATCTTGCTTTTTTTGCTCTTTTCAGTATTATGTCTATCTCTGATAAGCTACCCAGCAAAGGGCTGAAAATAGCCCAAATTAATATATGTTGCCTTTTGAAATAAAGTTCATGAAATCATTAACTTGCTAACATCAGATAACATTAATATATTAGCCATTTCTGAGACTCACTTAGATAAATAATTTGATTATACGGCAGTAGCAATACAAGGCTATAACATCTACAGTTTAAGTCGGAAGTTTACATACACTAAGGCTGGAGTCATTAAAACTCGTTTTTCAACCACTCCACAAAATCCTTGTTAACAAACTAGTTTTGGCAAGTCGGTTAGGACATCTACTTTGTGCATGACACAAGTAATTTTTCCAACAATTGTTTACAGACAGATTATTTCACTTATAATTCACTGGATCACAATTCCAGTGGGTCAGAAGTTTACATACACTAAGTTGACTGTGCCTTTTAAACAGCTTGGAAAATTCCAGAAAATTATGTCATGGCTTTAGAAGCTTCTGATAGGCTAATTGACATCATTTGAGTCAATTGGAGGTGTACATGTGGATGTATTTCAAGGCCTACCTTCCAACTCAGTGCCTCTTTGCTTGACATCATAGGAAAATCAAAAGAAATCAGCCAAGACCTCAGAAAGAAAATTGTAGACCTCCACAAGTCTGGTTCATCCTTGGGAGCAATTTCCAAACGCCTGAAGGTACCACGTTCATCTGTACAAACAATAGTACGCAAGTATAAACACCATGGGACCACGCAGCCGTCATAGCGCTCAGGAAGAAAACGCGTTCTGTCTCCTAGAGATGAACATACTTTGGTGCGAAATGTGCAAATCAATCCCAGAACAACAGCAAATGACCTTGTGAAGATGCTGGAGGAAGCGGGTACAAAAATATCTATATCCACAGTAAAACAAGTCCTATATCGCTCAGCAAGGAAGAAGCCAATGCTCCAAAACCACCATTAAAAAAAGCCAGACTACAGTTTGCACATGGGGACAAAGATCATACTTTTTGGAGAAATGTCCTCTCGTCTGATGAAACAATAATGACCATAATGGCCATAATGACCATCGTTATGTTTGGAGGAAAAAGGGGGAGGCTTGCAAGCCGAAGAACACCATCCCAACCGTGAAGCATGGGGGTGGCAGCATCATTTTGTGGGGGTGCTTTGCTGCAGGAGGGACTGGTGCACTTCACAAAATAGATGGCATCACGAGGCAGGAAAATGATGTGGATATATTGAAGCAACATCTCAAGACATCAGTCAGGAAGTTAAAGCTTGGTTGCAAATGGGTCTTCCAAATGGACAATGACCCCAAGCAAGTTGTGGCAAAATGGCTTAAGGACCACAAAGTCAAGGAGTGGCCATCACAAAGCCCTGACCTTAGTCCCATAGAAAATGTGTGGGCAGAACTGAAAAACCGTGTGTGAGCAAGGAGGCCTACAAACCTGACTCAGTTACACCAGCTCTGTCAGGAGGAATGGGCCAATATTCATCCAACTTATTGCGGGAAGCTTGTGGAAGGCTACCTGAAACGTTTGACCCAAGTTAAACAACTTAAAGGCAATGCTACCAAATACTAATTGAGTGCATGCAAAATTCTGACCCATGTAAATGTATTTGGCTAAGTTGTATGTAAACTTCTGATTTCAACTGTATAGAAGAGACAGAAATGCTTATTGGGGAGGTGTTGCTGTATGTATTCAGAGCCATATCCCTGTAATGCTTAGAGAAGATCTTCTCATGTCAAGTGTTATTGAAGTGTTGTGTTTGCAGGTTCACTTGGCACATCTAAAGCCTTTTCTTTTGGGGTGTTGCTATAGGCCACCAAGTGCTAACAGTCAGTATCTAAATAATATGTGTGAATTGCTTGATAGTGTATGTGATGTAAACAGAGAGGTCTACTTTCTTGGGGACCTGAAATATTGACTGGTTTTCAAGCTGTCTGCTCAAGAGGAAGCTTCTTACTGGAACCAGTGCCTGTAATCTTGTTCAGGTTATTAATCAACCTACCAGGGTGTTTACAAACACTACAGGAACAAGATCATCCACATGTATCGATCACATTTCTACTAATACTGTAGAACTCCGTTCTAAAGCTGTATCCGTACCCATTGAATGCAGTGATCACAATATAGTGGCTATATCCAGGAAAGCCAAAGTTCCAACAGCTGGGCCTAAAATAGTGTATAAGAGATCATATAAAAGATTTTGCTGTGACTCTTATGTGGATGATGTAAAAAATATTTGTTAGTATGATGTGATCAATAAGGAGCATCCAGACACTGCACTTTATGAATTTATGAAATTGCTTCTTCCAATTATTGATAAACATGCACCTGTTAAGAAACTGACTGTTATAACTGTTAAGGCTGCATGGATTGATGAATTGAAAAACTGTATGGTTGAAAGAGATGGGGCAAAAGGAGTGGCTAATAAGTCTGACTGCAATGTAAGAAATGATGTGACTAAACTGTATTATGAAGTCAAGATCAATGATATGATATAAAGAATGATGGGAAAAAAATGTGAGTACTTTAAATGAAATTATGGGTAGAAAGAAATTCAACTCAATCTTTCATCGAATCAGATGGCTTATTCATTACAAAACCATTTGATGTTGCCAATTATTTTAATGACTACTTCATTGTCAAAGTGGGCAAAATTAGGCAGGAAATGCCAACAACGAACAGTGAGCCATCCTATTCATGCATTAAAAAAACAAATAATGAATGAAAAGCATTGCAAGTTTGAATTTTGTAAAGTTAGTGTGGGAGAGGTGGAAAAATTGTTATCGATCAATAATGACAAACCTCCTGGCATTGACAACTTATATGGAAAGCTACTGAGGATGGTAGCTGACTCTAAAGCCACTCCTATCTGCCATATCTTTAATCTGAGCCTAGAGGAGTCTTTGTCCTCTGGCCTGGATGGAAGCCAAAGTAATTCCGCTACCCAAGAGTGGTAAAGCGGCCTTTACTGGTTCTAACAGCAGACCTATAAGCTTGCTGCCAGCTCTTAGCAAACTGTTGGGAAAAAAAAGTGTTTCACCAAATACAATGCTATTTCTCTGTAAACACATTAACAGACTTTCAGCATGTTTATAGAGAAGGGCACTCACAAATGACTGATGATTGGTTGAACGAAATTGATAATAATAAGATTGTGGGAACTGTACTGTTCGATTTCAGTGCAGCCTTTGGCATTATTGACCATAACGCATATGCTTTTTCAACAACCGGTTATGTCTTTTCAACCTCTGCCATAATTTGGATTATATAAATACTATGCATTCCAGTCTCTCTTGGCTAATAGTTGAGGAGAGACTGACTATATCACTACTTTTTATAAGAAACAAGTTGTTTGCATAGTCAACTTATGCACAGCTCTGACACACACATTTACCACACCAGACATGCCACCAGGGGTCTTTTCAGTCCCCAAATCCAGAACAAATTCAAGAAAGCGTACAGTATTATAGAGCCATTATTGCATGGAACTCCGTTCCTTTTGCCCATCTCAATCATTTATTTTTATTGGCCAGTCTGAGATATGGCTTTTTCTTTGCAACTCTGCCTAGAAGGCCAGCATCCCGGAGTCGGTTGCTGATAATGGGCCTCTATGTAGATATTCCATAAAACAATCAGCCGTTTCCAGCTACAATTGTTAATGTTGCAAATGACTATGTCTAGACTGTATTTATGATAAATTTGATGTTATTCTAATGGACCAAAAATGTGATTTTTCTTTCAAAAACAAGGACATTTCTAAGTGACCCCAAACTTTTGAACGGTAGTGTAGGTAAACCGGATTTGCAGTAAAATCCCTGGCCACTAGGAGCGCTGCATCTGGGTGAGCATTTTCTTCTTTGCATATGGCCAAATATAGCACGTTGAGTGAGGTCTTAGTACCAGCATCAGTTTGTGGTGGTAAATGGACAGCCACGAAAAATATAGATGACAACTCTTTTGGTAAATAGTGTGGTCTACAGCTTATCATGAGGTAATCTAACTCCGGCAAGCAGAACCTTCCTTAATATTAGAAATCACCTACCCACCAACTGCTGTTGACCAAGAGACAAACTCCCCCTCCCCTCAGATTACCGAACGCAGATGTATAGAAAACCAGCTAGATTTATATTTTCCATGTCCTTGTTCAGCCACGAGTCAGTGAAACACAGGATATTACAGCTCTAGAGATCACGTTGATGTTTGCCAATAGAACAGAGGGTAATGGTGACTTATCCACTCGCCGTCACAGTTTCGTTAGATATCCTGCACAGCGACCTCTGTAGCTCCGCCTCCTCCCAGTGACTGGGATTTGGGCCTAGTCTGGGATGAGCATTATGTCCTTCGCCTCCGATTCGTGGAAATAGAAGTCCTCATCCAAGTTGAGGTTAGTAATCGTTGTATTCATGTCCAGAAGCTATTTTTGGTCATATGAAAAGATGGCCGAAACATTATGTACAAAAACAGTTTGGATCAGCGCAAGGAAACACAAAATCTCACAGTAGTCTGGGGCCCGTAAAACGGCGGCCGTCCCCTCCGGCGCCATTATTTCAATAGCTTAAGCGTTGACTGTAAAGTTTGTAGAGCTTTTGGCTGTTCTGGTGTGTGGTGGGAATGTGTTGCTTCGTTGACCTGGGTGTGCAGCAGTGTCGGGAGAATATTCTGTTTACTACAGATCTAGGATCAGATTACTACAACTCCAATCTTACCCAGGAGTAAGAAACAGCATTAAGTTGTTGTAGCCCTGTCTTGTTCTGTGTAGAGGTAATAGGGCTCACATGCTGTCTCTGTGATGTCTCTGTCACACCACGACTCTCTCACACCCACTGACTGGGTGTCTGCCATTAGCAGGATCATACCTTCACACTGCAATGATTCTCTCTCTCCTCTCCTCTCTCTCTTTCACACACACACACCATCCATCTGTCTTGCACTCTTTCTCTCAATCTCTCTTCCTTGTTTTTTTTTTTCACATTCTCAGTGGTTTCAGTGTCACATCGGCAGAAAAGACGAGAATCTTCAAGCCTGTTTCCATACAGACTATGTGGTAGGTTTTATTCAATTCTGTTTCCATACAGACTGTGGTAGGTTTTATTCAACCCTGTTTCCATACAGACTGTGGTAGGTTTTATTCAACCCTGTTTCCATACAGACTGTGGTAGGTTTTATTCAATCCTGTTTCCATACAGACTGTGGTCGGTTGAATATTGTCTGACATATAAATACAGTAAACACTGAAAGATACTCCCTTTCAGTACTGTAATAGGATGACCTAAAACCTCTACGCTTTCGTCCATAATGGCCTTGTCTGAATTTGCTTCTTTTGCCTCTTCCACCATGTAGACCCTGATGTGTGTGTCTCCGCTGTCCGCAGGTCAGTGCTGCAGGCGCTGCATGGCTGCTGCGAGCGGGCGGTGAAGGGGGCAGTGATCCCAGGCTGTGGGCTGGACTGGGCCCAATACTACTACGGTCATGTGGAGTCTGACCGCCTCTGTCTGAACGAGTGGGGCGCCATGACGGGCCTGGAGTCAGTCAGGAGGGACAGCGCCGGGCAGAGGTGTGTGTGTGTGTGTGTCAGCTAGATGTGTGAGCAGACGCAGGTAGTCATACTCTGTCTTGTCTGTCTGCAGCTCGACAGAGAGGGTGTCTGTGGAACGGCAGATCAAAGAGGAGCTCAGAGACATCATGAGAACAGAAGACCTAGAGAATATCACCTCCAAACAGGTACCACAGAGAGAGCCAGATGGAGATGGAATATAATATCCATAATACACTTCATAAAATAAGCCTGGTATTTGTCAAGGTCACAGGCGAATGGAATAGTTGCCACAAGTGGCTGAAATGCAACCGAAGTGGAAGTAGATCACTTGATAGAATTGATCATAATCCATCTGGTAATATACAGGGAGTCTACTGTCTACAGTCTATGACCTAAAGGACTTGTAGAGTCTGTGTCCGTATCTATGACACCTTACCTCTAACACGCGCCATTTTAAACCGGCCAAGTCAGAACCAGAGCTCAGTAGCTCATTTTAACTTCCTGGATGGATTGAATGCTCATTGGTCGCAAACATGGCGTCATGCTGTTGTTCGGTTGGCCATCCTCCTCCTTTCTCCAGGTCCGCAGTGCCCTGGAGACCAGGATAGGCATGGACATGAAGAACTACAAGGAATACATCGACAACGAGATGATGGTCACCATGGCGCAGATGGACAAGCCCTCCAAAATATTTGACTACTTGTTCCTGGTGAGTCCCATCTGACCCTTAATAAATGTCACCTTTTACCTATGCCACTCAGCAGTAGCCCCTAACCACAGATTTGATCAGCTTACCCTTAATCCTAACCTTGATCATGAGGAACGGTAAAAAGTACTTTACCTCCATTTGTTTCTATGGGTTGCCTTTAGACGAGTCTCGTGACACTTGTGGGGGTTGTAGGGGTCATAATGTAGGCCAAACCGTTCAAAATGCTACAGATGTTTTTGTGAGAAGACCGATTTTCAGGATTTCTCCTGGTCTGATAAACCGTGTTGTAGCTCTGCCACTTTCCACCACAGATGCGGAAGGGCGACATGGGGCGGATGCAGTGGATTGAGACGCAGCCAATGTAAAAAAATAAAAATAAACATATCTCTAGTTTAAACTAGGAAGGAAGTGTGCTGTAGCCAAGAGTCGGTCACATGACTCGAGCCTAGTGTTTACCGCTGGTAAAGAGAAAGCTTACAGGCTGGTGAATTAGGCTGTGTCTCTGTCTTTTAGGGCTCTGAGTGGAATGCTGCCAACTTTGAGGAGCTACAGAAAAACAAGTAAATCTTTAATTTACTGCGAGTGTGTACGCTTGCTATTGACTTGTATAAGGTGCGTAAGCAAACGAGCAAGACAATGTGTTGTTGTTGCTGGGTAACTAAGTGTCTGCCAATGACATTGCAGTGTGGGCTACATCCTGAACGTGACGCGGGAGATTGACAACTTCTTCCCAGAATCCTTCAGCTACAGGAATATCAGAGTATACGACGTGGAGGCTACAGACCTGCTGTCACACTGGAAAGACACATACACCTTCATCAACACAGCCAGGTAGGCCCACCCTCCTCTCACTCCTAGACCTTCTCCCTGCATTGCACTGTAATGATATGGATTTTAAGTCGATGAGTCTATTCTAGAATATTGTGCCACCCTGAATAAGCAAGTGAAAGTCTCAAGGATGGCACTGTTCATTTTAGTCACACAATGATGACACACCCCAATTCTGCCCCCTTCCCCCCTATAGGCAGAGTGGCCAGGCGGTGCTAGTGCACTGTAAAATGGGTGTGTCTCGCTCTGGTTCCACGGTGGTGGCCTACGCCATGAAGCAGCAGCGCTGGCCCCTGGAGGTGGCTCTGTCCTACGTCAGGGAACGCAGGCCCATCGTCCAGCCCAACGACGGCTTCATGAAGCAGCTCCACACCTACAGCGGCATCCTCAACGCCAGGTTAATTAACGTGTGTGTGTGTGTGTGTGTGTGTGTGTGTGTGTGTGTGTGTGTGTGTGTGTAACCTAACATCGCCTGTATGTTTACTGTACCCTCCATTCCAGTCAGCAGCGCCACAGCGCTCTCTGGAGGTGGAAGTCACGGGCAGAGAAGGAGCAGCGAAAGATTGAGAGAGCGCAGTCTGCTGCTTCACACGGCAATGAGGAGGAAGAGGAGGAGAGCGAGGAAGAAGAAGAGTTGGAGAGTCCAGATGAAGTTGATGAGGCAGATATCGAGATGAAGGTTAGGAAATATTTATGGTTAGGATAATATTGTTAACATCCAGATTAATTTTATTTTGTGGCAATTTATTATATTTTAATTATTTGAAGCAATCACAAATCTCTGTTCCTCTTGACCAGGTATTTGAAGAGCCTGCCCACAAGTCTGAGACTGACCCAGAAGCTCCACCCACAGAACCGGCTGCTCTATCCACGGAACCGTCTGCACCCAATCCCGTCATCACTGTACAGGGCAGTAACAAGGTGGGCGACCTCTCTCAAGTGTAGTGACATGACAATACCTTCTCTAACATTATATTACACTGAATCAATGTCAAATCCAACCTGTTTATCCATCTCTAATACCCTCCCTCCCATCCTCTCTAGGTGGCTTCTCACAGCCCCAGTCGCAGTGGCAGGATGAACCTCTTCTCTCTCATGCAGTCCATCCACGAACTGGAAGACGAGGACCTAAGGAATGAACAGGTAAGAGAAGTAAAAGACGGGGAAGGAGTGAAAGGGTAGAGAAGAAAGAGCAACAGTTTTCTTACCCTTTATCATTCGCTGGTGTAGATTGCCAACAGTCACCGGAGGTCTCCAGGGCAACGGAGGCGAAGTCCTAGACGGAAAGGCCTCATGCATCAGAGGGCCCATGTGGACGTTTCACCTGAGCCAAGCCGCCTATCAGGACTCATAAAACGGGAAGGGGCGGGGCAAAGCAAACCTGAGACCGGGGAAGGAGATGCCAAGACAACGGAGGTGCGGTAAAGAGGAACAGAAGACGAGGCGGCTGGAGAGGGAGAAGGGATGGAGAACGAGAAGCCTAGAGAAGACACTAATAGGAAGAGATTAAATGTTTTGCCCACTTTCAAGCTATAAACATGAAATAATTACCCTAATATAGTTATATACATCAGACCTTAGACTCCAACTATCACCGTTATATTATAGATTATTTAACAGTCATGCCTTTTGCACAATATTTCTTGTTTGGTTCTTTCAATGTAGTGGTCACCAACCGATCGATCGCGATTGACTGGTTGATCTCCAAGCCATTCTAGTCGATCACCAAACATTGTACAAAAAAACAACGATAAGGCCTTGGATTCCCTTTTTTTCTTTGTTTTTCTCTAGCGCTTTTGACAGTAGGTGCACTTGATTCAGCAGCCCTAGCGCCGGGATGGTAAAGTGTTGACGTTTTTAACCATTTAATGTGTCTGAAAGTAGAACTCCACTTACTCGGCAGGCCCAGAGAGCAAATCAAGTGCAGCTATAGGCCTACCGCTGGCCAATCGTATAGCTCAGATCACCGTGTCTGCAGTTTCCTCACGCCATAGACTGTAAAAAGAAGCCTCGAACCCACAGCAAAGTTGATAATGTGAGATTTAAAAACTTTTAAAACCATGACTAGAGGGACTCAACGAATACAGCAAAGAGCTGCTGTTTGAATGAGTATGGGCTCATTGTAATGGCTTGAATGGAATGGTATCAAACACATGGAAAACAAATGTTTGACTCTGTTCCATTTATTCCAATCCAGCCATTACAATGAGCCCATACTCCTATAGCTCCTCCCACCAGCCTCCACTGCTGTCAACGCTTTGTTCAACCGTTTTATAAGACATACAAATGCGTGTTTCAATAAGCTTGCGTTATTTTCTGTGTGTCCTTTTTAATATAGAGGAATATTTCACTTTCTCTGGTCAACATGAATTAGTGCTTGAGGCCGAAATGATGCAGTGCGACTAATTTCCCATCAGATGATTAAGACTGTGTCCCTTTCTCTGCTGCTCCCTTCCTCCCCTTAGACTAACCATCAGAAGCAGGGCATCAGTTCAGTAAAAAAAATAAATATATATATATATATATATATATATATAATGCTCACTCAGCTGTGCCTCACAAGTAATACAACAAATTATATATTACCAGTGTGATCATATACCTACAATGTTGAAATATAATTTTAAAAATGGTCTGAGAAGAACAACATTGGCTGGGCAATTCAAGGGTAGCCAATATGCAGTAATAATGTTTTGGGCCTATAGCCTACTGCACAAACTTCATTGCTACAGAACTGTGTTTAATTGGTTAATGTTGCATAGGCTTATTTTTATCTGAGTGGTAGATCTCGACTGGCATTTTGACTCAAAGGTTGGTGACCCGTTTTTATGTATCACTGTTCACCAAACCATTTACACGCAATTGGTAGTGATGACTCATTGTTTTAATGTCACTGCAGTATTACGACACCAATATGTGTATGACAAAAACGTTGTATTTCTGGTTAGACTTACCTACGGTCCATAGAAGTTGGAATGTATGTACATTTTTCTTCTGTATTTCAGTACGTATCATACCACATGCATATGTGGAGTTTGCCCGCACTCTATCCTCATGGCATATCTATGGTTTAATGATATCTATGCAATGATTCCTTTGTCTTCTCTGTGAATTTGAGGCTGTACGCTGCCAGTTGGGATTGTTATTGTATGCATCAAGTGCCATTCTCCATTTATTCGATTTTTAATTACACGCATACTAGATATTTTTAGAGTTTATGAAAATTGCATGGTAATACATACAAACAGTCATACAAAAAAAAATGATAAATTTTCTCAATGTTTCAAAATAGCGGGTCATTCAAAAGTATTAACAACTGGGAGATATAATATTGAGTGACTGTTTTTTTTTAACTGTTATTCTGGACTAATCCAAGGGCACCAAACTGTATACCAATGTGTTCCTCTGTGCCAATCAACTTTGTCCTTGAGTTAATTTCAAGACAACATATTTACTGAGGATCTTTAAAAAACTTCTAAAAAATTTTTCAATCTCGGGTGTTCAATTTATTTGAAATGTTTTTCTTTGTCACACTGTCATTCCACAAATAGCCTTGCTGTATGAGTGCCTTGGACGTGGGACCAAAATAACCAAGTTCTTTCCTGAAAGACCCTAATTTAAAGTATTTATGATATCTACAGTATATTGCTATTTCTCTGAGGTGGTGGCATTTTTTCATATTGATTAAATTTATTTAGTCTTGTTCCTTGCTTGACTGGGATGATGTTATTGTTCAGTATGTAGCTACTTTGAATGCGTTCCTGTGTGTATGCTCTGGCTTTGCTGATTTATGACCAGGTACATGCTATCCATGTTTTGAACTTGGGGGCGTGGGGTGTTTAGGGTAGGTTTTTTTTCGTATGAGTGTTTGTCTATTTGGGACTTTTGAGATGATCGAGGTAGATTCAGCATTATGGTGAATGTTTCTGAACTTTCCTCAGTTGACTGGATGGACCTTCTGTTCTTTATGCTGGCTTCTGTATCGATCCAATGAATTTCCTTTTTTAAATGTATTCAGCTGGCCTTTGATTTGTATATTCACCAATGATGTTTACACATTTTTAGGTTGAGCACCCTCTTTCTTTCTGTATTCACAATTAAACAGGTTTCCACCACCACATCATGCCATTGACGCTGCCTGAGCCAACCTCTGCTGTTTTATGATCAGTTAGATAAATGACCTGTATCGGTCATCTATGGCTGCGTTTACAGCTATACTGTTTGAGTGAATTAATAAATGATTATACTGAAACCATGTCATGTTAATTTGTCTGCCGTTTTTTATTGAATTACACAATGTGTAAATAAAACAAATGGGCCGTTTTGTAAACACAAACAGAGAGAATATTTTGTTTATAGGCTATTGGGAACCTTTGCAGTTAGTTCCCGATGAATTTCTGCCGCGGTTCACTGAGGGTGACTCCTCCCTCTTTCATTGCTGTCCGGAAGGACTGAACCTGAAAAAAAAGAAACACTTTATTTTACTAAGCAAGTCAGTTAACATGTTATGACGGACGACGCTGGGCCAATTGCGCACCAACCTATGGGACACCCAATCACAACCGGTTTTGATACAGCCTGGATTTGAACCAGGGTGTCTGTAGTGACACCTCTAGCACTGAGATGCAGTGCCTTAGACCGCTTCGCCATTTGGGAGCCCTGAGGGGTATACTACAAATCAAGCTAGATGTACTCAGGCTTTTCTGAAATTAGCTGACCGTGCACCCACCGGCTTACTCAAGCCGGACTTCTAACTGCGTTCATGTCGCAAATGGCTACTCTGAACGCCAAACTCTTCATTGTGACAATGCTGAAACATCAATCCATGGGCTAGTTAGTGCCACATTTTCATTTGTGCTGAAATCAAAATGAAAAAGGTTAACCTGCAAATTCAGTATGCTATGGTGTGAAATTGGCTATTGATAAGCACACCAAAGACACTTTCAATGCACAATTCCCCTTTTCCCATCGATTTAAATCAATTTTATTAAGTCATGCGAAAGTTTAACTGTGCGTGAAGTTTCAAATGCATCTTCTCATTACTCCCAAGTGGCGCAGCAGTCTACAGCACAGTCAGAGGCGTCACTACTGCAAGTCTAAGAAGCAGTAGATCCACAGAACAATGAGACAAATTTCACTGGAAGTATAAATGTGAAGCATCCGCTTGGTGTTTCCACTCACTACCAAATATGGTAGAATTGCGATATTGCACTTCACAGAGTAGACACGATAGCAGCACAAAACACGGTACAAACATTATTGGGCACAGACAACAGCACAAAAGGAAAGACAATACATCACGCAAAGCAACCACAACTGTCAGTGTCCATGACTGAGTCTTTGAATGAAGAGATTGAGATAAAACTGTCCAGTTTGAGTGTTTGTTGCAGCTCCCATGTCGCAAGGACCTGTACACAATTCCTGGAAGCTGAAAATGTCCCAGTTCTTCCATAGTCTGAATACTCAGACATTTCACCCATTGAGCATGTTTGGGATGCTCTAGATCAACATGTATGACAGCGTGTTCCAGTTCCCGCCAATATCCAGAACCTTTACACAGCTATTGTTGAGGAGTGGGACAATATTCCACAGGCCACGATCAACAGCCTGATCAACTCTATGCGAAGGAGATGTGTCACACTGCATGAGGCAAATGGTGGTCCCACCAGATACTGACTGCTTTTCTGACCCACTCCCCTACTTTTTTTATATGAACTGAAACTCAATCGTTAATTGTTGCGTTTATATTTTTTGTTCAGTATTCTTTTATTGGTCCTCAACTCACGGCTCAAACGCTTCATTCAGGATAAGTGGAGTTAGCCTACCCCGGTGCAGGTTAGCTACGAATAATTAATTGCCGTAAGAAATTGACCTGGCTAAAAGGTGAATGGACCTAAGTTACCTTGGCTAACTCCTCAAACCAGATTCATAGTATAGGGCTCTGGCTGTGTATCTTCCTAACCTTGGCTGTATCCAACTACTCAACAAACACTGAACAACATGAAGCCCGTTTTACACACACACCTCTGTACTCACAACATTCTACCTGTACTGTCAAGGGATGTCACAACCCCCCAGCCGTACTTACAGCATCAGAGCGATACTGCCAGGGGATGTGTCTGTACACCATCCTAGTGATGCCAGCTTGATGACACCTCTGTGCTAGCACCTCACCCACAGCCTGGCTGGCTGCCACACAACGGGTAGAACCCAGCTCACGCTTCAGGGCCCACTCTTTGGTGGAACACGACAGCACGGGGACTGCATCACCGTTGGCAAACACCTCAGCTGTTACATAGTGCTGGGAGCGAGAGAAACCAACCTGAAGGAAGAGAGAAGGGAGGGGGTCGGTGGAGAAGCAAGGGGTAAGGGCATGAAGAGAGATGGCAGAGAAGAGTAAGGGAAAGACAAAATGGGTTATAAAAGGAGTGTCAATCTTCATTCAAAGTATGAACACAGATCCTTACTTAGATGTGTGTATTGTTGTGAAATTGTTAGATATTACTGCACTGTTGGAGATAGAAACAAGCATTTCGCTACACCCACAATAACATCTGCTAAACACGTGTATGTGACCAATAAAATTGTATTAGATTTGAGAGACACACACCTGTGGTAGAACTTTTGGGAGGGCCAGGTTGTTCTCCAGCCCCTGTCCTTCACCGCTAGAGCCATCTGCTCCAGGTTCCGCGGGTTTCTGTTCACAAATGTCGGGTTCACGGCTTCATTGTCATCAACAGTGGGCTGAAGCTTGGGCTCCGCCAGGCTCATACAACGGACTGGAGAGAGAGAAGGGGGATAAAGAGAAGAGCGTGGCGGTGGATAGAGCAGCATTAGGAACATGCTAACCCAATACACATTTTCATAAACATGATGATTTACACATTTGGCATCAACGAGGAGCAGTGTTTTCTTACCCGATTTCTGATATTGATTGATTGCAGACCCACTCTGCCCGCACCTTTGAATTTGACCTAGTAATAACCGCACGGTTCGACTTAAATCACACAAAACTGCCATCCTCTCGTTCCTTATGTGGTCATATATGAGTAATAAAGTGCAGTCTATACTTGATTATCCACTTTAGCGACTCATATCATAGAGAAAACAGTATAATTGTGTATATTATTTAAGCAGAATTCGCCTTGACATGTGTGCCGCCATCTTTGACACTTTGAATGGACCACTTCCTTTTTCGTCATCTTTGACAACATCCGGTTCTTCCTCGCAAAAGAGAGACGCTGTTGCGCTCTACAAATAACAATATCTATAATTTAAACATTGATGGTGTTATTACAGATGACCAAAAATATATCGCTAACTACTGAAGCAATTTTTACAGGAAATTGTATAGCTCTACGTCCTCTCAGGAACCAAAATATGCTTTTTGACTTACTGAATAATGTTCACTCTATCAGTGATATAGAATCTAAACAGTGTGGTGAACACATCATAGTTGAAGAGATTATCAACTCTATCAAACATCTAAAAAACAATAAATCCACAGACACTGATAGGATTACGGCAGAATTTTACAAGTTATTTTCTGAAACAAGTAGCTCCCTTCCTACTTAGTCTTTTTTAGAGAGTATTAAAAACAATGTTCTCCCTCCTACAATGACTCAGGGGTTAATAACACTGATATCTAAGCCTAAAAAAGAAGTGCTGCTCATCGAAAACTGGCGTCCAATTTGTCTTCATAATAATGACTATAAGATATTAGCCTTACTAATTTCAAAAATAATTAAAGAAGTCCTGGATGCAATAATTGATGAAACACGTTCTGGCTTTATGAGGGACAGACATATTTCTAACAATATCAGTCTAGTATTAGACATACTTGACTACTCAGACCTAATAACCGAGGATAACTTCATATTATTTTTAGATTTTTATAATGCATTTGACACAGTGGAGCATCAGTTCTTCTTCCACTCCCTTGAGAAATTTGGCTTTGGGGATTTTTCTGTAACCGAGGTAAAGACAGATTCAGGTTGGATATTCAACGGATATTCGCCTGTAGTTTTCCTTACGTCCACCAACAGCAGTTAGGGACCGTCAACATAGTGACAAAACAACAATTTCAATAGCTCTTTAACCATTACTCCTAAAACTTTCGAAACTGGTTATAGCTAACCCGATGGCATAGACACACATTGCACACACTTTTTTGTTGTCGGTTTACACATTCTATGTGGGGAAGTCTCCTCTACGCTCACTAGACTCAAGGCAGAGACTAAACCCATTGGCTCCACAGTGATAGGGCATTGCATGGATCTGGATCATGCCCTACAAAGTGGGGACAGGTATCTCCAGCTTGTCTGGGGAGGGAGGCCTACATCTGATGTAGGTAGTACCATCCATGCCCATTGATTTGCTGCGGACCCATAAAACGGACGGATGAAGCCTAGATTCCCACTAGGCACGGATCACCGAATGTCAACTTGATAAAATTCAAAGGAGCGTACCCACCTGTCGCGGTCACACTCAAATCACCCAAGCACATTTGGTGTATGTGCTTGGCTGAGGAGCCAATGGTGCAAAGTTACCATCTGTGGGATTATGACTGAACACCTCTAAGTCAGAATCCCCCCTAAACGTAACAATATCGGAGCTCACTAATCTTCGGTTGGCCCGGGATAGCCTGCCTCTTTTGGCAGATGAGTAGAGCCGTTCGTGACGGGGTTGGGGTGCGGCCGGATGACTTGCCGCCCCTCTCCTGATGCGCATCGCATGTTTGTGGGGAACTTGGTGCTAAATCACTCGTAGACAACCTGATTCTGGGTCAGGGTTTCATACGTAGCAGAGCAGCTCACTCACTGCGATCTATTGAAAGTCAGCCCTCAATCCAGGCTTTTGTTGGGGATGGAAGGAATCTTCCTCCACCATCCTCCTTCTTTACTTACGGGTTACCTTGTGCACGCAGAAGGGCCAGGGGCCAGAGGCCAGACACAGAGTATGAAGGAGCCCAGGCAGGCGGGTAGAAGGCGTAAGACATTGACATGGGCTCTGGATAGGTAGTGGGCTAGGTGTTGGTCGCCCAACCGCCCGGGCCCGTCCTCTGGTGGGACGGTGAGTCAGGTTGGGACTCGCTGTGGAACTCAAAGGGTCACCAGGTGTACGAGGAGGCCTCCATCAAGGCGGGGGGAACTCAGAGTCCGAGCAGGGGTGGCCTGACTCGGGAGCCATGGAGGTTGCACGTGGTTCCTGACAGCTGGAATATAGAAGTCTTAGTAGTTTATGTGTCGGTGGGCTAGGGTCCGTCTGTTATATCTGGAGTATTTCTCCTCTCTTATCCGGTGTCCTGTGTGAATTTAAGTATGCTCTCTTTAATTATCTCTCTTTTTCTCTCTTTCTTTCTCTCTCTCTCTCTCTCTCTCTCTCTCTCTCTCTCTCTCTCTCTCTCTCTCTCTCTCTCTCTCTCTCTCAGGACCTGAGCATTAGGACCATTCCTCAAGGCCTACCTGGCCTGATGACACCTTGATGTCCCCAGTCTACCTGGCCGTGCTGCTTCTCCAGTTTCAACTGTTCTGCCTGTTTTATGAACATTTTAAAATCTTGTCCATGTTCTGTTATAATCTGCACCCGGCACAGCCAGAAGAGGACTGGCCACCCATCACAGCCTGGTTCCTCTAGGTTTCTTCCTAGTTTTTCCTAACCACCGTGCTTTTACACCTGCATTGCTTGCTATTTGGGGTTTTAAGCTGGGTTTTTGTACAGCACTCTGTGACATCAGCTGACTCTAGTTTGAGAAACTGACGCCTCACAAGTCCTCAACTGGCAGCTTCATTAAATAGTACCCTCAAAAAACACCAGTCTCAACGTCAACAGTGAAGAGGCGACTCCGGGATGCTGGCCTTCTAGGCAGTGTTCCTCTGTCCAGTGTCTGTGTTCTTTTGCCCATCTTAATCTTTTATTTTTATTGGCCAGTCTGAGATATGGCTTTTTCGTTGCAACTCTGCCTAGAAGGCCAGCATCCCGGAGTCGCCTCTTCACTGTTGACGTTGGTGTTTTGCGGGTACTATTTAATGAAGCTGCCAATTGAGGACTTATGAAGCGTCAGTTTCTCAAACTAGACACTAATGTACTTGTCCTCTTGTTCCCACTCCTCTTTCTATTCTGGTTAGAGACAGTTTGCGCTGTTTTGTGAAGGGAGTAGTACACATCGTAATACGAGATCTTCAGTTTCTTGGCAATTTCTCGCATGGAATAGCCTTCATTTCTCAGAACAAGAATAGACTGACGAGTTTCAGAAGAAAGTTCTTTGTTTCTGGCCATTTTGAGCCTGTAATCGAACCCACAAATGCTGATTCTTCAGATACTCAAATAGTCTAAATGCCAGTTTTATTGCTTCTTTAATTAGAACAACAGTTTTCATCTGTGCTAACATAATTTCAAAAGGGTTTTCTAATGATCAATTAGCCTTTTAAAATTATAAACTTGGATTAGCTAACACAACGTGCCATTAGAACATAGGAGTGATGGTTGCTGATAATGGGCCTCTGTACGTCTATGTAGATATTCCATAAAAAATCAGCCGTTTCCAGCTACAAACGTCATTTACAACATTAACAATGTCTACACTGTATTTCTGATCAATTAGGTTATTTTAATGAGAAAAAAAAAGGGATTTTCTTTCATAAACAAGGACATTTCTAAGTGACCCCAAACTTTTGAACGATAGTGTATACCTTATGTCATACTGTAACGCCCAGGCCCGAGATGACAGGCTGGAACGTTTTGGCTTCGTTTTGGTGTAGGGGTTTCTTGTGTTCTATGGTGTCTATTTCTATGTTGGGATAATGGTTCCCAATTAGAGGCAGCTGAGTCTCGTTACCTCTAATTGGGAACCATATATATGTTTGGGGGTTGCACTTTAGTTTTGTGGGTTATTGTTTATGTTACGCTTATCGTGTTCAGCCCTTCGTGGTTAGTTAGGTTCAGCCCTTCGTGGTTAGTTAGGTTCAGCCCTTCGTGGTTAGTTAGGTTCAGCCCTTCGTGGTTAGTTAGGTTCAGCCCTTCGTGGTTAGTTAGGTTCAGCCCTTCGTGGTTAGTCAGGTTTCGCTAGTCATGTTTAGGTTTAGTTCTCTGTGTCCAGTTTAGGATTTAATGTTAGGGTTCACGTCTTGTTCTCCGTTTATTGTTTTGTTCCGTCTCGTCCCGTCTTGGTCAATAAACATGTATTCTGGTTACATTGCTGCGCCTTGGTCATTCCCGAGAGAGGATAAACGTGACAGAATAACCCACCAAAAGAAGACCATGCAGCGAGAGACGCGGGAGTTCAGGCCTTGGGAGGAGGAGCTGTTCAATGGGGGAGATTGGGACAAGCCCGGAGAGTATTGCCCTCCAAGAGAGGAACTGGAAGCAGCGGCGGCTGAGCGGCGCAGGTGCGAGGACCTGTATGGAGCATGGGATCCCGTACGAGGCAAGTTCGTCAGACCTCGCCGGGAAAGACAGGCACACGAGGAGGTTGGCCGGTTCAGGAGGGACTCCTGAGCCAACTCCTCGTGCTTTGTGGAGAGAGCGTTGGGGAGAGCGTCGCACGGAAAGGACACCGTGTTATGCAGTTTTGCGCACGATTTCTCCTTTGTGCATTCACAGCCCGGTGCGGGAGATTCCAGCGCCACTCGTCTGTCAGGCTACGATGAGTGTGCAGCCTGGTAGAGTGGTGCCGGCTCAGCGCTCCTGGTCTCCGGTACGCCTCCTCGGACCAGGATATCCTGCACCGGTTCTGCGTGCAGTGTCTCTGGTATGTGTCCACAGCCCAGTGCGAGAGATCCCAGCGCCACTCGTCTGTCAGGCCAAGGTCAGTGTGCAGCCTGGTAGAGTGGTGCCAGCTCTGCGCGCCATGTCTCCAGTGCGCCTTTTGGGACCAAGATATCCTGCGGTCCTACGGGTAGAATCTCCGGTGCGAATCCACAGCCCAGTCCGAGAGATCCCAGCGCCACTCATCGGTCGGGCCAGGGTCAGTGTGCTACCTGGTAGTGGTGCCTGCTCTCCGCATCAGGTCCCCTGTCCGTGTGGTGGATTCAACATGTCCAGTCCCTGTTCCACACTCCAACATCCCAGTTCGTGTTGTGGCGTCAACACGTCCAGTCCCTGTCCCGAGTTCCAAGATCCCAGTCGGTGTTGTGGAGTCAACACGTCCAGTCCCTGTTCCGAGTTCCACGATCCATGTCCGTGTTGTGGATTCAACACGTCCGGCTCCGCGCACCAGGCCCCCTGTGCGCTTAGAGAGTCCAGTACGTCCTGTTCCGGCTCCGCGCACCAGGCCCCCCGTGCGCTTAGAGAGCCCAGTTCGGCCTGTTCCCGCTCCCCGCACCAGAGTGCGCGTCACGAGCCCAGTTCGGCCTGTTCCGCTCCCCGCACCAGAGTGCGCGTCACGAGCCCAGTTTGGCCTGTTCCCGCTCCCCGCACCAGAGTGCACGTCATGAGTCCAGTACGGCCAGTTCCTGCTCCACGCACCAGAGTTCCAGTGAGCATCACGAGTCCAGTACGACCAGTTCCTGCTCCACGCACCAGAGTTCCAGTGAGCATCACGAGTCCAGTACGACCAGTTCCTGCTCCACGCACCAGAGTTCCAGTGAGCATCACGAGTCCAGTACGACCAGTTCCTGCTCCACGCACCAGAGTTCCAGTGAGCATCACGAGTCCAGTATGGCCAGTTCCCGCTCCCCGCACCAGAGTGCACGTCATGAGTCCAGTACGGCCAGTTCCTGCTCCACGCACCAGAGTTCCAGTGAGCATCACGAGTCCAGTACGGCCAGTTCCTGCTCCACGCACCAGAGTTCCAGTGAGCATCACGAGTCCAGTACGGCCAGTTCCAGCTCCACGCACCAGAGTTCCAGTGAGCATCACGAGTCCAGTACGCCCAGCTTCTGCTCCACGCACCAGAGTTCCAGGAAATGGTCCAGGGCCTCCGGTGCGTGACTTCAGACCAGCACTGCCAGCACCGGAGCCCCCACCTGGGGGAAAGGGACTCATCAAGACCCCCCCACAGACTTTTGGGCGCGTCCGGAGTCCGCGCCTTTGGGGGTACTGTAACGCCCAGGCCGAGATGACAGGCTGGAGCGTTCCGTTTTGGTGTAGGGGTTTCTTGTGTTCTATGGTGTCTATTTCTATGTTGGGATAATGGTTCCCAATTAGAGGCAGCTGAGTCTCGTTACCTCTAATTGGGAACCATATATGTTTGGGGGTTGCACTTTAGTTTCGTGGGTTATTGTTTATGTTACGCTTATCGTGTTCAGTCGGGTTCTTGTTTTTCGTGTTTAGTTAGGTTCAGCCCTTCGCGTTTAGTCAGGTTTCGCTAGTCATGTTTAGTTCTCTGTGTCCAGTTTAGGATTTAGCGTTAGGGTTCACGTCTTGTTCTCTGTTTATTGTTTTGTTCCGTCTCGTCTTGGTCAATAAACATGTATTCTGGTTACATCGCTGCGCCTTGGTCATTCCTGAGAGAGGATAAACGTGACACATACCTTATTGGAATGGTTTCATTGATAATGTCTGTTGGAAAAAAAGTTTGGATGTTGCCACACATACCTACTTATTAACAAAATTAAGGAAGTTTCTTTAAAAAGTATTCATAAATATTATCCTGACAACCATTATATGAAGAAGTAAAAAAAAAAAAAAAATTGTACCTTTTGTAACAACCACTTAGAAACTGTGCATCTTTTTTGGCATTGTATTCATGTAAGGAATCTGTGGCAAGACATCAGTAGATGTATAATTGAACACATTTATGAAGATTTTACACTATGGAGAGATGTGCTGCTTGGATTCTTTACTTATGATAGAAATAAGTAGAAACATTTTATGTAATTTCCTTATTCTTTTGGCCAAATTTCATATTCACTAATGTACATTTACAAACAAAACATCACATTTTAGTACCTTGCAAAAAGAAATTGAACTATATTTTAAGGCAATTAAATGCTCTGCCAACAAAAAAGCTGTTAGAATTATCAATGTGTGTATGCCCCTTAAGGTCCTTGTGTAATGTGATATTGTACCTCCTAGCCCAAATGTCCTTTGTATATTCTTTATATATACACTTGTGTTCCTATGTGCTTTTTGTATTGATTTGTTAATAAAAAAATTATAAATACAATTCTATATTTTTTTTAATAGATTTTAAAAAATTATAAAAAGAGACGCTGTTGTGCTTCACATGCATTTACCCCACACTGTATCTGGTTCTATAGGCTTAAATTGACATACAATTATTAAAGTGAAAATGAAATAATTAAATTGAGAAGAAATGAGACCAATATTGATTCATGTGCATAATTTAAAAGAAAATGTCTGACTTGCCTAATTTCTACAATAGGAACAACAAGTCAAATCGCACACCCACACAAGAACCGTCAGAGAAAAACTGGTTTTAATTTAATTTCAGCCCTAGAGTTTAACACAGTGATAGTGCAAATAGACAGTACGATGTGAACCATCATACAGAGAATGCGGCAGAACATTGGCAAATCATTGATCTTCATTCAGATGGTTCTCTGCTCAGATCAAACAGAATGTGAATGACACATGAGTTAACAAGTTTCCCTTTCCATAATTATTAACCGTGTTCAAATATGACAAAAGAGGTGTTGAGTACCATAAAGGGTTGTTCATGTTACCATCATAGCAAAATCATGTCTATGTGGACTCTCTTCAAGACCACAACAGATGAGTTAAGACAATTGGTGTGTGCCTTATCTTTACTGACTTTGAGATCACGGTAATGTTTGAAAGTCAATAGCACCCATTTCCTGAGTTATTCTACCAAGCAACACTATGAAGACATTGCAATCATTTTCAAATAATGCTTTGAACGATAAACAGAGAGGCTGTGAATGTATTACTGTTCATAAATTATTTAAACAGCATATTATCTAAAGGTACATTACTGGAAGTTGGGACACATGGGGTGTGTTCGTAAATTCACTCTGGAGTGCGCTCTGGGCTTTCGTAAATTCAGAGCGTTGTTAGATTGTCCTTTCGTGAATTCAGAGCATTTTGCTCTCGGGGTGTTCTGACCTCACAACGGCAGTCAAGCACCCAAGCTAACTGGCTAACGTTGGCTAGCTTGCTAGCTACTTCCAGACACAAATGAGAGAACACCTCACTCTGACCATTTTACTCGCCCTAGTAGAGCTGGTTAGGCTGTTTTTTGTCTTAACTAGAGCATTGGTGACTAACTGTGCTGCTGGCAACAATTGAATTAAGTTTTTTTGCAGACACCGGTCATTTTCAACAGGTGTTGCCGTTTGTAAATTCCTGTTATTCTGCGCTCTGGCACACTCAGACGAGAGTTCTCTGAAATCAGAGTAGATAGCCAGAGTGAATTTATGGACGCACCCCATGATCAGTGCACAGAAGGAAAAAGAAAGACATTCTGATCTTGATGACACAGCATGCATGCTGAAATAGGCACATAAACACTCAATACCATAGGCCTAAATGCAGTCTTGGACATTGAACACGTTTTACGAAAACACCAAGTGTGCAAAAAAAGACAGCAATCATTCTGAAATGTGCGCAGTGCGATAAGTGCAGAGCAAGATAATATAACCATTTGGCAATCATATTTCATTGATCGTTTAAATGATCACAGAGCGGACGAGGCGTGGATTAGAGAAGAGAAGGAGAAAGGGTTCAGCTTGTAGCCTGTTCCACTGTAGAATTTATTCTGGAACTCCACCCTAGGAGAGACAACATTTTCAAAAATCAACAGACAATATTGCCTTACATTTTTTTTCATGAATAATATATTTGATCTTATTCTCCATTCACACACTCCTCTCCCCTTCATCTAATTCCTTCCCACCACCACCACCCCCACATCCACCCCTCCCTCCCCCTTCTCTCACCAGTGCAGACGCAGGGCATGCAGGAAGGCAGACAGACCCTCCATGACCAGCAGGATGGAGACTGTCAGTACCGCGCGAAGGCGAAGAAAAATAGAAACAGGATCACAGATCCCATGTTGCCTTGCCAGGTCAGGGCGTTATGCAACACCATCTCCCAGAGCACCTCTGACAGCTCTGGAGGGACAGAGGGTGAAAGGGGACACACTGAGTAGGCGCTAGAATGAGCTGGCACTCTTAAAGAAATGAGTCAGTGTGCGATCAGTAAGTCACTGTAAATCAGTGGGGAAAGTGTGCGTGTGTGTAACTCACGTGCGTGTGCAAGGCTGAGGGCCCACAGTCGTAGGTAGGAGGCTGTGTTGGAGATGCAGCCTAGACAGTACTCTATGGTGTGGATGGCCTGGTGCATGAACACATCAGCGGCGTCAAAATCCTACAGAGACGCAGAGAGAATTAGCATTTTCTTTTAAGACAGGGGAAAAAGGGTAGAGAAGTTGGACGGAGTAATATGTTATTACTTGTGACACTAGCTCGGGCTATGAGTACATAGAAACAGAGCTAGCACGGGTAACACAGTGATGACTCGCTCCCCCTCTCCCTCTCACCTCCTCCTCTCTGTGACTCCCTGCCTCCACCTCTCCTTGATGAGCGTTGATGGAACTGTTCTCAGCCAACAGGGGTCGTCTGTCTCCTGCCTGGAAGACACAATCACATCAGACACACTCACAGAGATTATAATACATCCTGTATATAAATACAGATATTAATACATAACAAACTCAGCAGAAAAAGAAACGTCCTCTCACTGTCAACTGCGTTTATTTTCAGCAAACTTAACATGTGTAAATATTTGTATGAACATAACAAGATTCAACCACTGACACATAAACTGAACAAGTTCCAAAGACATGTGACTAACAGAAATTGAATAATGTGTCCCTGAACAAAGGGGGTCAAAATCCAAAGTAACAGTCAGTATCTGGTGTGGCCACCAGCTGCATTAAGTACTGCAGTGCATCTCCTCCTCATGGACTGCACCAGATTTGCCAGTTCTTGCTGTGAGACGTTACCCCACTCTTCCACCAAGGCACATGCAAGTTCCCAGACATTTCTAGGGGGAATGGCCCTAGCCCTCACCCTCCGATCCAACAGGTCCCAGACGTGGGATTGAGATCCGGGCTCTTCGCTGGCCATGACAGAACACTGACATTCCTGTCAGAACAAGCAGTATGGCTGGTGGCATTGTCATGCTGAAGGGTCATGTCAGGATGAGCCTGCAGGAAGGGTACCACATGAGGGAGGAGGATGTCTTCCCTGTAACGCACAGCGTTGAGATTGCCTGCAATGACAACAAGCTCAGTCCAATGATGCTGTGACACACCGCCCCAGACCATGACGGACCCTCCACCTCCAAATCGATCCCGCTCCAGAGTACAGGCCTCGGTGTAACACTCATTCCTTTGAAGATAAACGTGAATCCGACCATCACCCCTGTTGAGACAAAACCGCGACTCGTCAGTGAAGAGCACTTTTTGCCAGTCTTGTCTGGTCCAGCGACGGTGGGTTTGTGCCCATAGGCAACATTGTTACCGGTGATGTCTGGTGAGGACCTGCCTTACAACAGGCCTACAAGCCCTTAGTCCAGCCTCTCTCAGCCTATTGCGGACAGTCTGAGCACTGATGGAGGGATTGTGCGTTCCTGGTGTAACTCGGGCAGTTGTTGCAATCCTGTACCTGTCCCACAGGTGTGATGTTCGGATGTACCGATCCTGTGCAGGTGTTGTTACACGTGGTCTGCCATTGCGAGGACGATCAGCTGTCCGTCCTGTCTCCCTGTAGCGCTGTCTTAGGCGTCTCACAGTACGGACATTGCAATGTATTGCCCTGGCCACATCTGCAGTCCTCCTGCCTCTTTGCAGCATGCCTAAGGCACGTTTACGCAGATTATTTTTTATTTTGGTGTTTTTCAGAGAGTCAGTAGAAAGGCCTCTTTAGTGTCCTACGTTTTCATAACTGTGCCCTTAATTGCCTACCGTCTGTAAGCTGTTAGTGTCTTAACGACCGTTCCACAGGTGCATGTTAATAATTGTTTATGGTTCATTGAACAAGCATGGGAAACAGTGTTTAAACCCCTTTACAATGAAGATCTGTGAAGTTGTTTGGATTTTTACGAATGATCTTCGCTGAGTTGACATATATTACACATCCAGATGTGATACACATAAGAATAAACAAAGTCATCCTAGATACTTACACTCAAAACAATAGGCAGAGCACACGTTCAGACAGACACACACACACACAGTTGCTCACCATGTGCCGGTGCTTCCTCTTGTGTGTGATGTATTGATGGATGGGTTTCCCCAGCAGTAGGACTGGAACAGAACACAGCGCCAGTACCACCAGGACCTTCTGCACCACCATCTACAGTACAGAGAGAGAGGGAGTTAGAACACACGCAGAGTGCAGGTTGTATTTTGGAGAGAACATGCTGCCATACTATTGTTAACCTATAGATGATATTTTCAAGGATTCAGCTAACATTAAGCATACTTCAGACAAATAAGTTCTTTGGAGCGAGCGCGTTGTGTGCCCTTCCATGCCCTACCACAAACATACCAGTCCTGTACAGTGGCACCAGGTTTCCCCACAAAACACACACACTCAGACAGACACACTCAGACAGACACATTCAGACAGACACATTCAGACAGACACCTGTCCTCCGTAGAGGGGCGGGTTGTCCTTGTTCTCGGTGAATAGGAACATGTCTATGAAGTGGATGAGGATGCTGGGGGCGGAGTTAGAGTGGGTCGTGTCAAAGGCCAGCCACTTGAAGATGACCATGAAGACCAGGTAACCAAACAGACACAGCATGAAGAACAGCTCTGGGATCAGTACCAGGAACACACTGCTCAACTGGTTAAAGTGTCTGGAGGGATGGGGGAGAGAGGGATGGGTAGAGTGAGAGAGGGATGAATAGAGAGAGAAAGAGAGAAGTGGGTGGGTAGAGGGAGAGGGATTAGTAGAGAGAGATGCGTAGAGAGGGAATCGTAGGTTTATGAGTAAGGAATGCATAGGCAGAAGGATGGGTTTGAGTAGAGAGAGAGGGGTAGGGATAGCAAGAGGGATGGTGAGAAAAGTATTAGATTACAGTGATACTCCCTTGAAGTTCATAAACACACCAGGATTGGCGTCAATTCAGAAAGTACACTCAAATTCTGATTCTAATTCTCTACAATGCTTTTCAATTAAAAAAATGTGGAATTGGAATATGGTTTACTTTCTGAATTGAAATGGAATTGACCCCAACCCGTACACACACACACACACACACACTTTCCCTCACATGTAGTTGAAGAAGGCCAGACAGACTCCAAAGGTCATGTGGATGACCCCGATAATGACAGACATCTTCATCTTGTAGGAGTTGAGGAACGTCAGGTGGTTGTTGGACATACCCCAGACCTAAGAGGGACAGACAGACAGACAGCACAGTTACTCATAAGAACAGTCATGGAAACAATCATTACAGAGAGACGAGAGATGAGGAAGAGAAAGGGAGAGTGAGAGACGGAGGAGCGAGAGAAAGATAGAGGCAGCGTGAGGTGCATTTCCATACCGGGTCGATGCCAAAGGGATAGGGTCCAGTAAAAACCCCAGTGATGTTAGGGTCCAGGGACAGGAAGTTGTTCTCTTTAACAGTTGTTGGACTAAGAGAAAAAGAGAGAGAGAGAAACAAAACTCATATTGTAAACATAACATACAGGACAATCAGAAAAGGGATTGAGGCGCTGTTATGCATGTGTGAGTGACGGGCATTGGCACACGTGTGTGTGTCCTTACTTCCACACTCCGTTCTCAAACATGGGTCCTAGATGCCAGCCGGAGCTGAAGGGGCTGAGTCCTCTGCTAAAACACTCATTGTAGATGGCCCCAGTGTAGACAGAGAACAGTCCCATCAACAGGATCAGATAGCGCCCTCCAAACAGCATCCTCCAGATCTAAACCACACACAGAGACATTATATTAGGACTGATCCTACTGAATCAGTATATTCGTCAGTCTCCCAATTTAAAGGGTGTGTGTGAAAAGGTGTGACTGTGCGTGTGTGTGTGTGTTTGTGTGTGACCTCATTAGTGTTGTTCCTGAGTTTGGGGTCCTTCTCCTCCAGAACCATCCAGAGGGCAGCCAGGGACATCAGCAGACCGTGACCCACGTCCCCAAACATCACGGCAAACAGGAAGGGGAATGTGATGATGGTGTACACCGCTACAGAGACAGGGAGGAGGAGGGAATGAGAGAGAGGGGAAAAAGAGAAAGGGGGAGGGAGATATGGGGAAAGGAGAGCGAGGGTAATGGAGAGAGGTTAGCCAGAGAAAGTAGGAGTGGAGAAAACAGAGAGAGGGGCAAACGAGAGAACGGTGGGCATAATAGTTCTGATCGTTGACATATACCAGAGGAGCTAGTTCGTTGACATATACCAGAGGAGCTGGTTCGTTGACATATACCAGAGGAGCTGGTTCGTTGACATATACCAGAGGAGCTGGTTCGTTGACATATACCAGAGGAGCTGGTTCATTGACATATACCAGAGGAGCTGGTTCGTTGACATATACCAGAGGAGCTGGTTCTTCCCTGGGTTGTTGGCTGGTTAGAGGTTGGAAGTGACCGCTAAATGGATTGATGTATTGATTGGACTTATACCTGGGTTGACCTCGCGGTAACTGGCCACTCCGTAGGCGTCTACAATGTTCTGGAAGCCTGCAGTGAAGGAGTTGGTGGGAAACAGGGTAGGAGGAGGCGTGGAGCAGGGGAGGCGGTTGTAGAACGAGTCCACCCCGCTGCCACTCTTCCTCTGATAGGGGGAGAGACAGAGAGAAGATGAGGGGGCTTAAAATCATACACGTTTAGGGTACTGTGTAAAATGACATCCATTCCTACATTTAAACAGCGTGACAACAACATACAACTAACTCGCTCTTGTTGCGTTACTCAACCGCACACAATCTCTTTCCCTCCTCTATTCTCCCTTCTTCTGTGTCTCCCATCTCCCTGTCGCTGTTTCCTTCCCCTCTCTCACCCCTCCTTCCCTCAGGGCGCTCCGTAGTTCGGGCAGCTTGCTGACCGGACACCAGGCTTCAGCGATCAGACACTTGTCGGTGACGGAGGGGCTGCAGAGGTTCAGTACGGCCTGGACTGCCTTAGACTTCTGGACCCGCACCTTCCACTGGGGCAACACCGCTACTGCACGCACCAACATCTGCTGGAGGAACAGCTCTGTCTGAAAGAGGACCTGGGGAGGGGAGGGCAGAGGGTTGAAAGACGAAAGGGGGAGGTGCGGATTAGAGATGAAGTTCGAGGAAACTTTACAGACAGTAAATGTTCGCTCTGTTTGCTGCGCCCAAGGATTTCTAGTGAAGTTTAGTGATACAGCAACAAAGTTGAAGGTGAATGCATTTTATACAGCGGTAGTGTCTGACTTACAGATTTGATGTCTTCAATTCTGCCCTGCAGTCCCTGGAGAATCTCCTCTCTCTCTGTGGGGCTGTCAGGATATGCAAACACCTGCGTGTGGAAGCTGGAAATGCAAGTTATCAAGGAGGTGCAAGAAAGGCAAGGGTCATTAAACAAGCATGTACATGGACCACCGCAATGTGGTAAATGACACAACAAGAAGTGGACAGGTTTACTCACCAATCACAGATCTTCTTGACCTTCTGTCCGATCTGATCTCCCCAGTAGGATATTAGGAACACTGTCCACTGCACCATCTCCCCCTGCAATCCCATCGCATATTAGAAATGGTGATGCATTGACCATCTTGTTTGCCACTCTTACTTAAAAGGAAAATTCCACCCAAAAACCTTTTGGTTTTTGTTTCATTTAGTATTTGTTTCAAGATATATACAGTTGAAGTCGGAAGTTGGAATCATTAAAACTCGTTTTTCAACCAATCCACAAAATTCTTAAAATTCAGTGGTGATCCTAACTGACCTAAGACAGGTAATTTTTACTTGGATTAAATGTTAGGAATTGTGAAAAACTGAGATTAAATGTATTTGGCGAAGGTGTATGTAAACTTCCGACTTCAACTGTAACTTTCAAAATACAGAAAAACAGCCGATATGATGGATATTGCATATGATGCAACTTGATTGCTGATATGCAAAACATTTTGGGACTATATCAATTATGGACTAATGAAACAAATACCAAAAGATAAATGAAATAAATACCAAAAGATAAATTAAACAAATACAAAAAGATAGGGTGGAGTTTTACTTTAAGTATAACTTTTCTCTTCATTTATTTTCTCCTCCTCTCCCTCTCTCCTCACCGTGTCAGGATGCTCCAGCTGGTCCTCCATCTCTCTGAAGTCCACAACGATGTAACCACGGCATACTCGCCATAGCAACCGCTCAAATGATGGGACTTTCCAGGGGTGGACCACACCGGCCACAAAACTGCAGATGAGAGGATGAGAGACAAGCAAAAAATAGGTAAGTTGGCAAAAGAGGATGTTGACCAACTGGAAAATCAATCATTGCCAATGTAAAGGTGGAAGGACACTGGCAATCGCTTTGACCAATGATGTTTACCAGAGGTGGACATCCTGTCGGTTAGGCTCCAATATGCCTACTGTTTCCCATAGAGGAGGTGGAGCCTGTAAGAGGAAACAATAAAAAGGGTTAGGGAGACTTTAACACATCCAAACAGTCGTTTTAGTTCTCTGAGGGAGTGTGTCTGGTTGAGAGAGAGAGAGAGAGAGAGAGAGAGAGAGAGAGAGAGAGAGAGAGAGAGAGAGAGAGAGAGAGAGAGAGAGAGAGAGAGAGAGAGAGAGATGAATGATAAAATATACAGACAACAAATTCCAATTGGCTATACTTAAACTCTTTAGCATCGTCCTTAGCTCTGGCATCTTCCCCAATATTTGGAACCAAGGACTGATCACCCCAATCCACAAAAGTGGAGACAAATTTGACCCCAATAACTACCGTGGGATATGTGTCAACAGCAACCTTGGGAAAATCCTCTGCATTAAAAAATAAAAATAAAAATCCTCTGCATCATTAACGGCAGACACATACATTTCCTCAGTGAAAACAATGTACTGAGCAAATGTCAAATTGGCTTTTTACCAAATTACCATACAACAGACCACGTATTCACCGTGCACACTCTAATTGACAAACAAACAAAACAAAGGCAAAGTCTTCTCATGCTTTGTTAATTAAAAAATGCCTTCGACTCAATTTGGCATGAGGGTCTGCTATACAAATAGTGGAAAGTGGTGTTGAGGGAGAAACATACTACATTATAAAATCCATGTACACAAACAACAAGTATGCGGTTAAAATTGGCCAAAAACACACACATTTCTTTCCAAAGGGCCATGGGGTGAGACAGGGATGCAGCTTAAGCCCCACCCTCTTCAACATATATATCTACGAATTGGCAAGGGCACTAGAACAGTCTGCAGCACCCGGCCTCACCCTACTAGAATCTTAAGTCAAATGTCTACTGTTTGTTGATGATCTGGTGCTCCTGTCCTCAACCAAGGAGGGCCTACAGCAGCATCTTCTGCACAGATTTTGTCAGACCTGGGCCCTGACAGTAAATCTCAGTAGAACAAAAATAATGGTGTTCTAAAAAATGTCTAGTTGCCAGGACCACAAATACAAATTCCATCTAGACACTGTTGCCCTAGAGCACACAAAAAAAGATACATATCTCGGCCTAAACATCAGCGACACAGGTAACTTCCACAAAGCTGTGAACGAGCTGAGAGACAAGGCAAGAAGGGCCTTTTATGCCATCAAAAGGAACATAAAATGTGACATACCAGTCAGGATCTGGCTAAAAATACTTGAATCAGTTATAGAACCCATTGCCCTTTGTGGTTGTGAGGTCTGGGGTCCGCTCACCAACCAAGAATTCACAAAATGGGACAAACGCCAAATTGAGACTCTGCATGCAGAATTCCCAAACCTTCCATAACAAAGCCATCACCTACAGAGATTAACCTGAAGAAGAGTCCCCTAAGCAAGCTGGTCCTGGGGCTCTGTATGGTCTGTTTGTGTTTGTGAACAGAGCCCCAGGACAGCAACACAATTAGAGCCAACCAAATCATGAGAAAACAAAAAGATTGACACATTGGAAAGAATTAACAAAAAAACAGAGCAAACTAGAATGCTATTTGGCCCTAAACAGAGAGTACACCGTGGCAGAATACCTGACCACTATGACTGACACAAACTTAAGGAAAACTTTGACTATATACAGACTCAGTGAGCATAGCCTTGCTATTGAGAAAGGCTGCCGTAGGCAGACCTGGCTCTCAAGAGAAGACAGGCTATGTGCACACTGCCCACAAAATGAGGTGGAAACTGAGCTGCACTTCCTAACCTCCTGCCAAATGTATGACCATATTAGAGACACATATTTCCCTCAGATTACACAGATCCACAAAGAATTCGAAGAAAAAAAAACAATTTTGATAAACTCCCATATCTACTGGGTGAAATACCACAGTGTGCCATCACAGCAGCAAGTTTTGTGATCCGTTGCCACAAGAAAAGGGCAACCAGTGAAGAACAAACATCATTGTAAATACAACCCATATTTTTGTTTATTTATTTTCCCTTTTGTACTTTAACTATTTGCACATCGTTACAACACTGTCTCTGGACATAATATGACATTTGAAATGTCTATTATTTTGGAACTCTGAGTGTAATATTTACTGTTAATTTGCATTGCTTATTTCACTTTTGTTTATTTATCTACTTCACTTGCTTTGGCAATGTTAACATATGTTTCCCATGCCAATAAAGCCCTTAAATTGAATTGAGAGAGGGTGGTGATGGGAGGTGTAGTTTTGACCTGTGAGGCGGTGAGGGAGTGTGTCTTGGTGAGAACTCCTTTGTACTGGCTGAGCTGGATCAGCTGGGCTCTGAGACCATCTCTGTTCCTGGACACCTCTTTGAGCTCCCTGGCCAGCCTCTCACTCTCCTCCTC
Organism: Brachymystax lenok tsinlingensis; assembly: GCA_030435695.1. Lineage (NCBI taxonomy): Eukaryota > Metazoa > Chordata > Actinopteri > Salmoniformes > Salmonidae > Brachymystax > Brachymystax lenok. The sequence continues at coordinate 31,381,740 of CM059789.1, read as the reverse complement.
AATGGTGAGCAGCTCTTTGGGCTGGGGGGCCGAGGGGGTCGGGCAGGGGGGAGGAAGGGGACCATGGAGGGGTGGCGACTGGGACCTATTGATCTCCTGCTCCAGGAACGCTGAGTGGAGAGAAGGATGAAAAGACAGAGAGATGGAGAGACAGGGAGAAAGATATGGAAGGATAGAAAGACCAAAGGAGAGAGAAAGAGAAATGCATAGGAGAAAATTGTCAAACATAATTTTACTGTATTAGGATAGGGGTTTTAATGAGCGGCCTTGGTTTAGGAGACGATAGTGTGAGAGATCTAGATACTCACTCAAGGTTTTCTCCAGTTCCTGACATCGTCTCACCTCCCCCACAAACTTCCTCTGGAAGGAGTTGACGTTGGGGTTCAACTGATTCACCATGGAGGGAATTAGCAAAAGAGACAGTTACTCACTCACAAGTTATTCACACTAGGCTTTATTTAGTTGACACGTCGTTAATGTCAAACTTAGTTATTCATAGCAAGACGGTTGAGATATTAGTTGCAGCTATCAGGTCTAAGCCAGTGAATCTTTAGTCATGTGAAGATAAGAGACAAGCGTGATCAGGGAAGAACAGAACTCACGTCTCTGAACTCGACCAGGCCCAGTTCTCCTAGTTCACTGACACAGTTATAGGCCGAACCAGACTGGAGGAAGAGCTGCACCAGGCATACCTCCTCACTACGGAACATAGAACCCATCGTCACCTAGAGATAGGCCTAGAGGGAGAGGGGAAGGGGGAGAGAAGAGAGCAAGAGAGAGAGGGAAGTTGGGTAAGAAGGTAAAGAAAGAGAGTTGGAAAGGAGATTGGATAAAAGGAGTAAATAGATGAGTAATGAGAGATGAGGAGAGAAAAGAAGAGACAGATTGTGGTAATTGTATTAAAGTGCACGGCACGAGGCTAAACTCTTGAGGTAGGATAACACCAGAGCAATAGGCCTACACCCGTGGCTTCAAAAACAGCTGACAGAAGGCAGCTGCAGAAAAGGGAAGGATGTATTCATGCCCCTCTAACTGAAAAAGTCAAATGAATTGCAAAGCAGTGGAATTTCCACTCAAGCTGCACTTCACAACTAATGAAATGCTGACAGCAAGTCAATACATTTGGCCTTAGGTCTCAATACACGACCACCCTTCATGTGGGTAACTAAAATAGGTCCATAGTGAGGAATTTCAAGGACTCTTCGGAGACTGGAGAGAGACGGAACGAATAGACTACACAATGAGTGATTGTTTAGGTTTCGCTTTACCAGGAAAATGTGCACCACCCACAAATGCGGCGAATTTATCCAGCATCAATCATTCCAAACGAATTGAAAGTAACAATTTCGCGGGGAGAGTTGATGTCGTCATGAAACATTGTCGGCAACATTGTATGCAAAAGTTGGCAAATGTTCCCCCCTCTCATCAGTCAAAAAGTTTCCATACATAGCATTAACAGGCTATAAATCAGTTATTAATATTAAATCAATTATTATTAGGCAACTTATATTTTTACAATGTCAGCAAATCAAATAGCCTACAACAGAAGGTTCAAGTTATCCACATACCTGTAACTGAAATTAGACAACTTGTTGACGGACCACCATATACGAATCTATCCTTTGAGAACAAAGCACGTTGCAAATGTATAAAATGTACCTGTCTTATTCAATCTGTCCCGCTCGATCGAATGTGATGGCTGCTTGTGAGAGTTAGCTCGAGGTGACAGAAAAGAACAACAAACAGTGGCAAACAAATCTCTTTTGACGGTGAAGTCAGTTTCTTAACATTCTACTGTACTGTCACCGGTACATTCTGCCAGCAGCACAAATGACGTCCCTTTCGTAGCCTTCAAAATAAAACCCTGCATTTCACAACATTGCAATGTGGATAATTAATTCAAAATATAGAATTTTAATCAATGACCACTTATATCGTGTCAATAAGAAAATGCACTGGGTAATTTATGAAAACAGATACAAATGGTTTTATTTTTTATTTATTAATACCAATAATGACAAAATACAATGTTGACGCTGGTATGTTGAGAATGTTGGGCTGAAGAGAGAAATTGCGTTGCAGGAGTGGGTGGAGTAAGGTTTTTTTTTTTTTTACTTTATTTAACCAGGTAGGCCAGTTGAGAACAAGTTCTCATTTACAACTGCGACCTGTCCAAGATAAAGCAAAGCAGTGCGACACAAACAACAGAGTTACACACGGGATAAGCAAACGTACAGTCAATAACACAATATAAAAATCTATATACAGTTTGTGCAAATGTAGTAAGATTATGGAGGTAAGGCAATAAATAGGCTATAGTGGCGAAATAATTACAATTTAGCAATTAAACACTGGAGTGATAGATGTGCAGAAGATGAATGTGCAAGTAGAGATACTGGGGTGCAAAGGAGAAAATAACAATATGGGGATGAGGTAGTTGGGTGGGCTATTTACAGATGGGCTGTGTACATGTGCAATGATCGGTAAACTGCTCTGACAGCTGATGCTTCAAGTTAGTGAGGGAGATATGACTCCAGCGAGTTTTGCAATTGTTCCAGTCATTGGCAGCAAAGAACTGGAGGGAAAGGCGGCCAAAGAGGAGTTGGCTCTGGGGATGATCAGTGAAATATACCTGCTAGAGCGTGCTACGGGCGGGTGCTGCTATGGTGACCAGTGAGCTGAGATAAGGCGGGGCTTTACCTAGCAAAGACTTATAGATGACCTGGAGCCAGTAGGTTTTGCGACGAATATGAAGAGGGCCAGCCAACGAGAGCACACAGGTCGCAATGGTGGGTAGTATATAGGGCGTTGGTGACAAAACAGATGGCACTGTGATAGACTGCATCAAATTTGCTGAGTAGAGTGTTGGAGGAGTGTTATAAACGACATCGCCGAAGTCAAGGATCGGTAGGATAGTCCGTTTTACGAGGGTATGTTTGGCTGCATGAGTGAAGGATGCTTTGTTGCGAAATAGGAAGCCGATTCTAGGTGTAATTTTGGATTGGAGATGCTTAAAGTGAGTCTGGAAAGAGAGTTTACAGTCTAACCAGAAACCTAGGTATAAGGAGTCACCAGTACTCTGTATTAAACCTGGTGCCCAGCACAAGAGACCCATTTATGTTTTGCAGATACTATTGAGTAATTCCAATAACATATATTTGTATTTTATTAAAAGTGTATTTCTTTTATTTCTTTAAATATAGCCTACACAAGCTTTCAAAATAAATTCTGGTATAAATAATACAATATTAAAATACGTCATATTATACATGTATTTTTTCAGAGGCTGTTGCAATGCTGTGATTTTTTTTTATCGCTAGTCAAAGTTAAGCATTTGCAGGGGGACTTTTTTTATACATACATTTCATAATATCCTGCCGGTAGGAGAGCGGTAATCACGAGTACTGTATTTGGTGAAGTTCTTAGGGGAAGGAGCGAGAGAAATGACTCGCCCTTCCCGTTCGCTGGCATCATGTCACGTTACTTGTTAACGTTCCCAAACGTTATTTACATAGGTCAGAGGCCTATGGGCAGACAGGGGCTAGATGGCAAGTGGACGTTTAAAAACATGTTTAGTTTTCTGCCCTACATTACAGTATGTAAATGATTCTCTATTCTTCCCTATCTTAGCCCAAATTCCTCAAGCAGCCTTATTCAAAAACCACAAACTTGCAGCTGCAGACTGGGTCATGCATTCGGCCATGGCATTTTATCCACACCAGCCCACATCACTGTGCATGCCACTATACACACACCCTGACCCTACTTAGACAGGCAGTAATGCTGACACATAACAGTGGCAGTACAGTACAGCGTTTCTCAACCATTTCTGTACCAGTGTCTGGCGAGATCTGTACAGTGTTTCTCAACCACTTCTGTTCCAGTTCTGGCTAGATCTGATGTTTCATCGAACACGTCCAAGCAGGAATGCATGATTCAAGATATTTTGATATGTAACATTATCCAGTAATTTATCATGAATTTTGGGTTGACAATTCTAATATAGTTTCTATATTTTACTGTCAAAATAGGACACCAGAATTTCCCAATTTGTTGTTTTGTTCATAGGTTAAATAATTTGGGGTTAAAATCCTGAAGAAGTGGAAACTCAGAACACTAACTAAATCGCTAACTCTAAATATAATACCCACTGCTAGTAGCCATGTACTCATCCAACAGTAAATTTAGTGTCCTAATAAAATGGGCAGTTGTAAGCTATTACCCATGATACATTAGGCCTATGGGCCTATGCTCTCGCAATGGCCGGTGTGTAAATTCCGAGCACACGCTGCTCCATATGATCTCTAAAGCCATATCAAATATCTTGGTTGTAAAATAGTGTCTATTGAGCTGAATATTGAAAGTTGAGCGAGGGAGGTGACCAAGAATCTGATGGTCACTCTGACAGAGCTGCAGAGTTGCTCTTTGGAGATGGAAGAACCTTCCAGAAGGACAACCATCTCTGCAGCACTCCACCAATCAGGCCTTTATGGTAGATTGGCCAGACGGAAGCCACTCCTCAGTAAAAGCCACGTGACAGCCCACTTGAGAGTATGCCGACAGGAACCTAAAGGACACTAACCACGAGAAACAAGGTTCTCTGGTCTGATGAAACCAAGATTGAACTCTTTGGACTGAATGCCAAGCGACATGTCTGGAGAAAACCTAGCACCATCCCTACAGTGAAGCATGGTGATGGCAGCATCATGCTGTGGGGATGTTTTTCCTGTGACCTTAACCTCATTCTCCTAACCTGCTACATTAATAATTTGGTGGGTGCTTATATTTGTCCTATTTCAAATGTACAAGTGTGTATTATCCCAACTCCCTGAGACACTTTCGGAGAGAGTGGGATCACGGCCAGTCAGCCATTATCAACAGTAACCCAGTAGCAATTAGGGTTAAGGGCCTTGCTCAAGCGCACATTGACAGATTATTCACCTTGTCAGCTCGGGGATTCTAACAGACAGATTTTTCACCTTGGGGATTTGAACTAACAACCTTTTGGTTACTGGCCTAATGCTCTAACTGCTAAGCTAATTCACCTAACCTCCTACATTAGTTCTCCTAACCAGCCACATTAATTATCCTAACCTGCTATACTAACAAACCATTTGTGGTGACAAATCATCATTATTGCCCACCGATCAGCCAAAGGCTCATTATAGATTAGTAGAACAGAGAAATGACACCTTTTTTTTTTATCCAGCCATGTCACCATTTTCATTGTTTTATATAAAAAATGGTGTCAAATTCAACCAGCTAGATGACCAATTCACCCCTGCCATAGAGAGACAACATGTACAAAACAGAGCACATAGTCCATTGGGATCAAAGTCATACTGGTGCCTCAGACAGGCTGAAACGACAACTTGAGGCATATACAATTACATTCCATTGATCAAGCAAATAGCTGGCTGTTACTACAAAAATAACTTGATTTATTGAGGTGTAAAAAGGGTGGAAGGGAACAGATACCTTTGAATAAACACAGCAATATAGAGAATTGGCTTCCACAACTTGAAAACAGTTCAAACAAATTATATTTCAACAGCTGAGAGCTGTTGGTTTAACCACTGAAAGGAGAAGAACAGAGGTCTGGGTTTAAGAAGAATACATGAAGGCAAAAGTAAATACCGTAGCACCCGTTTCTCCACCCACCCTGGGATCCTAAATAACTAAATATCAATACAAATCAATTTTCAAAATGCTAAGTTCATAAACTGCTGGTAACGGACTAAAAAGCTCCTGCCTAGGACAGAGTCGAGTTAAACAAGGCTTGCTGCCAGAGTAACAATTTCAGTTGAACGATTTGAAGGAACATTCCTAAATGTTACAGTGAAACATCAAACAGCAATTTTTTTAAAGGATTACTGTGGCTTTTTAGCAACAACATTCAAACTGAAAACAACTTACCTATTCCTACTAAAAATAGTAGAAAGTCTACATGGCCACTTGATTGTTTTTAGCAGCAGTTTAAACCAGAAACAGACACTTACGTTCGCCGTACACTATATTCTCAGACTGTTAGCGAACGGTCGGGGCTATCACAAAACAAATGGAATATGTTTGCTAACGTTAGCCAACGTTCGCAAACTATTTCCCTTAATGAACGCACCTCTGATAGGGATTCGGATCTCAGCAATACATCATAAGGATTCAACCCTCTACCCCCTGGTCACCGGTCCATATTTCTCAAAACGGAAAGCTGTGTAGCAGAGTCAAAATGAACACGCTGGTCTAGATTTGAGATTAGACCTAACCAGGCCCCTCCAATCTTATCCTTGCTCTCTTTTCTCTCACTTTATCCATCCGTCTGTACTAATCTACAGGCTGTAGAACTTGAGGCTTCTGTCCATTCCAGCGGAGGAAAGGAACTGAGCATTGTCTCCAAACGCCACCCCTGTCACCAGGCCAGAATGGTCTGGAAAAAGAGGAAGAAAAATGTTTAAGGTGACTGTGTAAGATGACGCATGCAATAGGACACAGAGTTTTTCCTAACCATGTGTATGTATGACTTGTACAGTGAGCACACAAGGTCTGATGAAAGTTGAGTTAAATATTCTGTTCAGTTGTTTCTCACCACTGAAGTTGAGGATCTCCGACCACTGCTTGCAGATGTACACCCTGATGTCAGATCCACCCACAGCCAAGTATGTACCACTCTGATCAAACACCAGAGACTTAACCTGAGAGAGAGTAAATAAGATTCCAGTGAAAAACTGCAAGAAATACCCATGTTATTTGCAGTAAATGAGCTAAATTAATTAGTGAGAAGTTGACCCATTTCTGTAGCTAACAGACTCCGCATTGTTTCTCATTCTCACCTCATAGTTGTTGTCCAGGGCGATGGTCTTGAAGTTCTTCAGTTTCCTCAGATCCCACAGCTTCACAGAGCTGTCCTGGGCACCTGGAGCACAGAGAGACTGGGTCAGGGGAATCCATGAGAAATCCAACATTATTTACACTGTTTTGTGAGGTTGGAAAGAGACTGACCTGTGGCCAGGTAGTATCCGTTCTCAGAGAAGGCGATGGAGGTGACAGGGCCAGAGTGGCCGGGGAAGTTGGCCACGTTTGTGCGCTCCTTCAGATCCCAGATCTTGATCTGGGAGTCGGCGGTTCCCGTCCCCGAAGATCAGACCGTCAGGGTGGAACTGAGCACAAGTCAGAGCTGAGTAGGAGGGCAGAGATATGAGACACAGACAAAATTGTAACCCATCTTTCGTGTCCATATGCATAGACCTGACCACAAACACACTTACCAACACCAGCAGCCTCATCTGTGACTTTGGTAAGGACTTGGCCAGTTTGGATATCAGAAAAGGCCCAGTACTGAGAAAGATAGAGAGGAATGCATCGTTAACATACATCCACCAACAGAGGTCCATTACATTTACAACAGTGCAGGTGGTGCCATTCAATGGACCAGTGGGCTCAGGAGTTGTAACAACATGCTGGACTCCGGTGTTCTACCAGTACAATGGACTGACCTGGTCTTCGGAAGAGCTGAGAAGGTAGTCCCCGGTTGCGTGTAGTGACAGCCCGGTCACGCTCGCCTCGTGAGCTCGCACCACCTGGATACAGTTGCCCCCAGTAACAGACCACACCCGGATGGTGCTGTCTGGAGAGGCAGAGAACACCACAGACTGGAGAGGAAAGAAAGACGGAAAATACAAATAAAGAAAAAAACAAAAGTGAGGAAGGAAATTAGTCAAGGGAGATTTACAAACTACAACACAGCACATTTTAAACCCGGGGTATATAAATACCACAAATCAACTTATCTTTTAACTCTATTTTATTCACTGTATACACAATGTTGAAAAGTAGCATATAAAGCATAATTGAGTTCATTTCCATAAAATGCTAGAAGCTAGACGTGTATAGACAGGTCTGTTACCTGCGAGGGGTGGTAGATGACAGAGGTGACCTTCTTGGTGTGACCCTTGAGGGTGGCAATGATCTGCTCCTCCTTCTTATCAAATACTACCACATTCTTATCAGCCCCACCTGGCAACACAAGAGAGTCATCATACATTTGATTGGTTGTTCTATTTAGATATGCAAGAAAAGAGATGGAGAGAAAATAAACAGCTGTTAGAAAAAGCAGGGGTGCTTACCAGTGAGTACTTTGTTGGTGTCTGAAGGACAGAGGTCCATACACAGGATTCCTGGGACACTGGCACTGTGAAGTCCCTGAGACATTCAAGAGAACATGGTCACTATATGGACAGACAGACAGCTAAGGGCAACATCAGACAGTAGTGCCAAGCAGCACCGTCAGCCCAACTACAGGTTATTACAGTCCTACAGATAGTAGTACTCACAGCGTGGGAAGCCACTTGGCGGTACTTGCTCAGATCCTCAGCCCTGACCAGCTCCTCTGGCACGGTCTTGCCTCTCTGGTTAGGGAAAGAAAGGGAGGAGTGAGCAAACATAAGAGACAAAATAAGTTTATTAAGAGATTGAGTGGTTTATCATCCATCTCTGCAAGCCTACAACGCATGACAGACATTTTCTTGAATGAAAATCTTACCTTCTTTCTCTCTGTGGTAAGGACAGTAGCCTTATCTTGAAGCTGAAAACAGAACAGTAGAAGAGCAGAAAATATACTAATGAGAATTCAATGAATCACAAATCCATTCCCATATTGAGAGGGTCTCAGAGTAATGAGAACACTAATCACAGGGGGTAAAAAGAGGAAATTAGCTCTTACCTTCTGGATGATCTCTGGAGTCATTCCCACCTGCTCACTAACCTCCATTGGTTCCCCACCAGCACCCTGAGAAAGGGACAGTCAAAACAACAGAGAGAAGAAGACTTAGAAAAGAGAGAGCATCTATCCTCAATCTGATGGACAGGAATCCTGTTTGATGGATGGGAATCAGCGCTAATCACTCACCCCAGCGGCTGGCTGAGAGGCGGGCATAGCCTGAGGGGCCACCAATCCGGCTTGGGGCTTGAGTGTGGCCAGGGCTGTTGAATGGGAGAATGGGCAAAGAGTAAGCATTTTGCCTTCACATGTCAGTAAATGAGAGAAGATGAGCAAGCAACTTCAGACTATAGAGATCCCTTGGCCCTCTCTTACCCTCTCTAGCTGCAGTGACCTCCTTGGTAAGGCGAGCAATGACTCTGCAGGCTGCGTCATGCTGGTAGAGGGCGTGAGAGAGCTCCTGGCGAGTCGTCTGCAGCTGCTGCCTCAGAGTGAAACTGTGCAACATGACCGCATCCTTGAAAGAGACAGAAGACATGAAGGGAAAGATGTAATAATACTGAGGAAGAGTATTCTGTTGTAACACTGTCCACAGCTAGACTACAAACTCCAGACTGTCTAGACACTCACCCACTCATCTTGCAGAGCCTTGAGTATGGCAGGGATACTGGTAGAAGAGGGAGCCTTTGGTCGGATAGGATGAGACACTGGGCAACAGAAGGCAGCACAACATTGATTCAAATCCATTACAAAAACGTGTCTTCGAATACATGGAACCAACTTAGGGATTTCCTTCTAAGCCAAAACTGAAATCAGTTCATAAATACATACTCGATGTAATCGATTCGACCGATTACGTTAACTGTCTATCCCGGCCCTGCTCACCTTTAATATCGATAAGTTGCTCTTCCGACAGTGGTTGGCTATTCATGGGATCCACTCCATTCTCTGCGATGAACTTCTCGATCAGTCGACGCTCGAACACCTGGTTAGACACCGGGGACACGCAAGGGTGCTCCGGGACCTCATTGGAAACTGAGTGGGGTAACATAAGTGGATACATACAATTATTAGCTGTTTCATGGCTAGATAACATAACTAGTAAGCCACCATGAATACCAGTACACTACAAATACAATGCATCAGTTACTAGCTCGCTAGTTAGCACCCTGCTAGCTAACGTTAGTGTGGCTAAGGTAAGCTAACTAGCTCATTCAACTTCAGAAGCATGTTCAACTTACTTGCGCAAACCAAAGACATATTTCAAGTGCACGTCCCTCTGTAGCTAAACACGATTTTTTTTGTGTTACACTTGATGGCTAACTAAATTGAAAGTCTTTCCTAAAAGGCAACTATTGTGCCTACTTTATTTTTGTTTTGTTCCAAGTTCGCACGCTGGCGTTTCATTGCCGCTTCGAATAGTGCACGCTGGGATAGCACCAGTCCACCAAAGCGAGTTCTTCTTCGTTCCCCCACTGTCATGACTACGACAACTTTCATAACTAGATTTAATTAGTTTTATTTTCTTGATCTTCATTCATTACTTGACTAACAAACCAATGATACGTTAATACACAAAACATTGGGAAAAGTATGACTTCAGACATATTATAATCCATCCTATAAAACCTCTTTGACAATGTGAATACCTGGTGAATTAATGTAACAGTAATTTAATCATGTACACCATTTTATGGCAATCACAAACAACGTATATCTTACGTAAAGATATGTAATCTAATAAAAGCTATTATTGTGTTCATTTACTTGTTTAATAGTAACACATGCAGTTAGATATGCTTTTAAATTGAGAGGCAATTCCCATATTCTATTACAAAATCGGACAATTCCTCATTTTATCTTTAACGTTGCCATCTCTTCTCCATCCTAACATAACTTCCATACATTTACACACAGAGTCATCTATAGCTTACAGTAAAGGTTTAAATGTGTGGTCCTGAGGGTTCCTTGGTAGGTAACACAAAGTAATCGGCGGGTTGAATTTTGGAAACATTCCCTATCTAGTTGTACAAAGGAGTGATATGCCAAAAAGGAGGATATTGCTCATTTCATTTTTAAAAGGAATGATAATGACATGATCATAAAGAAATTATATGAAGTAATACGCAATACCCAAACAGATCCAAATATGGTTCTGAAAGTGAAGGCACTATAATTACAAAATCATCCGTGAACAGTTTAATCATATCGCCCTCCACTATTTTCTCTCCTCCCGCTCTTTCTTTACCTCCGTACACTTCTCTGTGCTTTATAAGAAGTTGAGTTTTTCAGAAGTGTAGACGCTGCAAGTCTCTAAGGTATCTGTGTCCAGTGGAATTGTGGAGAAGTAGTCTTTTGCTTTGCTCTTCTTGTCTCCCTCTATCTTGATCTGGAACTGAAAGCAGTCTTCAGATGAGTGGAGGCAGTCTGAGGTGCCAGCGATGGAAAAGGAGATCTCCCTCTCTCCGTCAGCAGTCTCCTGAGAAGAGAGAGGGAGTCAATGATTAAAAGAGCAGAATGACTTAATTGTCCATTGTGAGACAGAAAATAGAAACAGTGTATGTATTTACCTCTTCACTAGGAGTGTGAGTAATGGCAGTCAACTCTAAGTCTATCTGTCTCCTGTTGTCTCGCTGTCCTCACTGACTCAGGGGAGGGCTGTGGTCCACTGTCCACTACAAGTGGTGCACTGTCCACGACAGGAGTGTAAGCCTGAGAAAGACACATAATATAGAAATCTATAATAATGGTGAAAAGAGCCTACATTTACAACTTCACCGCCTACCTACCAAATGTGTAGGTCTGGGGCTCCATATTATTGGTGTTACAATCTGCTTTGAATGACGTAAATGCCAGAGGGCTGGAGGCTGGGTAGACTGTAGTCCTGCAGATGACAAACAAATCAACTATGTAAATATAGCGTAGACAGACAGGGGAATGCACAGTGAAACAAACAATCCACAGAGAAGCATGAAACTATGTGACCATTGACCCAATTTATATGTGTAAGGAACTGATGCAGGAGGAGATTCAAACTGGCGCAAAGGACTGGATCTATTTTTACTCTGACAGAATTCTAGAATATCACACAGTTGAAATGGATGGACAACATAGTACCATGACAACAGGCTCATAGCATTGCGCACAAACAAACCCTCCAATAACCACTCATAACCCCACCATATTTCTTCTACCTACCAAGCTTACGCACATCTCTCACTCTACAGCCGTCAAGCTCATTCAGAACATCCCCTCACCTGGACATTGACTCTTGGAAAGTTAGATGCCGGTGTATGGTGACCTCTTAGGCCGTTGATTATCATAGTGAGGCTGCAGTTAGGGTAGCACTTCATAAATAGGATGAAACCAGCCAAAGTCACAAACATGCCAGAAGGAATGCTGATGGACTTGAGGACTGCTCTCCATCTAGCAGTCTTATCTGGAGAGAGAAAAAGGAAGGGAGAAAGAGTGAGTGAGACAGGGAGATCAAGAAAGAAATGATCTCAGCATCATGTAAAGGGGAAAGTTCCTGCTCACTCACACACACAGTCAGTCACCGACCACATGGAGAATGGTGGACGACACCAGGTTGCCGCCATGATCTCGGATCTCATACATCCCATCATGCTTTGCACTCAGCCTGGTGATGACCACCTCATTGACAGTCCCGTTTCTCCCCAGAGAAAGGAGACCCCAGTACCGGGGGTCCTGGTCCACGATCTGGCCATCCCTGATCAGCTGCATGGGGCGGGAGTACCGGGACTCAAGGGGCACGTTGGAGAGGTGCAGGGACGGGGTAAAAATGAGGTGGACATGAGGGACAGGGAGAAAAAGCGGAAGGTTTAGAGACTCCTTGAAGAAGCGGGTGACATTGAAGTTGTGCCCTGCACCCACACTGAGGACAATGAGATAGAAAGAGAATTGGAAAGAGTGTAAAGGAAAAGAAAAAGGAGAAATTAAGGAGGGGACATGAGGACGATGAGGGGCATCAGGATGAGAGAAAGAATCAGATACAATTAAGAGTCAGTTTGGATTATGAGTCAGTTGGGACCGTTTGTCAGATCTAATATCACAATCGCTTCTCTCCTAGCCTCCGATCCCATCTCCCTCTCTCCATCTCCCTTTTCATTTCGCTCTCCCCTTCATCCATATCTCTTTGATCTTTCTAGTGCTCACCATTGACAGTCAATTTGCTGCGGGAGATTACTTTCCCGTTCTCGTCTCGGAGGGTGTAGTTTCCCTGGTTTGCCTGGGTCCCCCTCTCTGCCACCCAGACCCTCCCATCTGGCCCTAGCCTCCCCGGCTCGCCTCGCTGGTCTCAGGGTCCGTCCAGTTCCACAGTAATACCGTCTGGGAGTCAGAGGGGGAGCCCCGGGGAGAGAACTCCAGCACGGAGCCCCGGGGAGAGAACTCCAGCACGGAGCCCCGGGGAGAGAACTCCAGCACGGAGCCATATTTAGGGATGTTGTGCCAAAACGTTTCCCCATAGCCCAGATGGAAGGTTTTTATACATTCTGAGAAAGGGTGAAAGAAAGCGAATCAGAGAGAGATTATCTTGAGAGTTATACAATGTTTCAAAGTTCATACAATCAATCATTATTAATCAATCATAGAGAAAGAGAGAGACATAGAATAGAGAGCAAAAAATAGAGAAAAAAATAGACAAAGAAATGGAGAAAGGTATTCCCTGCCCTTATATATTTTTATTTAACTAGGCAAGTCAGTTAAGAACAAATAATTATTTACAATGACGGCCTACCCCGGCCAAACCCTAACCACGCTGGGCCAATTGTGAGCCGCCCTATGGGACTCCAAATCAAGGCCGGTTGTGATACAGCCTGGAACCGAACCAGGGTCTGTAGTGACGCCTCTAGCACTGAGATGCAGTGCCTTCGACCACTGCGCCACTCGGGAGCCCCTGAGCCCCTGTACCTGAGACAGTGAGGCGAACGGTCTCATAGGTGAATCCAGAGGACAGTTTGATAGAGTAGAGCCCCTGGTCACAGTGTGTGATGTCCTTCAGCAGCAACGTCCTATCTTTCATCCACTCAAACCATGGGTCCTTCAACTACAAACAGACAATAGTGCTTAGCATAGAAGAACACACACACACTGTAAACACACGCTATGTTCTTCTATCCTCGTGGGGATCTAAAATGTATTTCTATTCAAAATCGTATTTTCCCTGAACCTAACCCCCAACCCCTTACACTAATTCAAACCATAACCCTAAAACTTAACACGTAAGCTTAAAATAGCCTTTTTCCCTCATGGGGATGTGGGAAATGTCCCCACAAGGGAGAATGCTTTACTATCCTTGTGGGGAAATTTGGGGATTTGAGGTCCCCACAAGGATAGAAGAACCAACCACACACACACCCTACATTGTTGTTCTCCAGAAGCACTCTTCTTGGTCCTGGAGGGTAGCTGGGGGTAAAGGTCACGATTCTTGACCTTGAGTAGACCGGCAGGTGGAACTCTCGACCAGAACACACTATCTGTAAGTCTTCATTCCAGCCTGAAAAAGAGAGGGACAAATAGAGTGAGTTAAGGGAGGAGGGAGGAGGACATGGCCAGACATTATCAAAAGAAAATACAGAATTTTTCACATCCATGTGTGACTTTTTGTGAGACAACAACAACGACATCGGACCCACCCGCGAGAAAGCTGGGGGGAGAGAGAGAGAGATTGGAGTCAAATCAAATTCTTCCAACATATTACTACTGTAAAGTAATCATAGGTTAAACAACCATCTACAACTGGATGCAAACGCTATAAAACTAAAACGGCAAAAAGTTGAACTCACCCAAGGAGACAGGGATGCTGAGAAGGGCACTCACTCGGATATAGAGGTGCATGTTCTGAGGACAGACACAAGACAGCTGTAGAGAGACACCCACTGGGTCAGGGGGGGTCGGCAGTAGGCTATAGATCAGGTATCATCAACTAGATTCAGCCGCGGGCAGATTTTTTCTTCAGCAATGGTCTGAGGGCCGGAACATAATTACATATCATTTGTAGACTGCAAATAGACCGCAAGAAGCCAAACATTTATAATATTTGACTAACATAATCATTTCAAACCTTGCTTACGTTTGTATATGATCGCATGTCTCTATTATGCGTCGAAATACTTGGGAACAGATTTCCCAAATTAAAATGACTTGAAGCTGATTTCCTGGTGTTTTTACAGTTTTTTGTCATTCATAATTGAATGACATAATTGTCATTCAGCCCTACTCCCCACAATTACCGAGCCAGTAATCACTGTTCACCATCAATCAACTACACAAGCGTGTGCTAATACTCTCGATTTAGAACGTTGCACTGCTCCTGTTCCACACGACCTGTGATACGGAAATTGTTCAATGAAAATTGTATTAGGCTATTATCGACAGCACACAACAACAACATATTTTAGAGTTAGCTATTTACTTAATACATTTATTGGAATCAACATGGAGAAAATTATGTATTATATGCCTACAGTTGCACTCACCTATGCACGACAGCAAAACACAACAGCCTACTATTATTTTATATTATTAAATGTATTGCAAACCCATATAATGGATGATCATAGCAGCGTTAAGATCATTAACTGCTTCTTCGTCTGCTATGCGCATGAGCGAGGTTGCGTCCTTTGCTACTTGTTGTAAGTGAAGCGTTCCAGGTCGTATTTTTTTTATTTTATTAAGCTTTCACACAACGCCTGGACTGTTTCAAATCGCAATCTTCTAAAACGCGCAACGCCTCTATACAAATACGACCTGAAACACTACCAAAGTGATTGGCAGATTATTTGATCTATAAATCACCCCACTTGCAGATATTGGGTTTATGATATTATATACAGCGCGTGCAGGACTGGACCCAGGCTACAGTCTAAGGAAAGTTATCTCAAGAAGATCATGTTTCTCCTGATTGCTGAGTGCTTCATTTATCTGTATGGTTGAGTATAGTGCCATCTGTAGGACTACGTTGTACCCTCTCTCTCTCTCTCTCTCTCTCTCTCTCTCTCTCTCTCTCTCTCTCTCTCTCTCTCTCTCTCTCTCTCTCTCTCTCTCTCTCTCTCTCTCTCTCTCTCTCTCTCTCTCACACACACACACAAAGAGAGAGAGACGCTTATCTCTGCTTGCCTCTTTACATACAGCACCCTCTGTCTCTTATCATTTGTCTTTGAAACCCTCAGGAGTAGTAAAAGTTATTATTCTACTACTTGGTAAAAAAACAGGTGCATACTGCCACCTGCAGTTATGGAATGTTTGCTCACGAGTATAATTAATTGGGTGATCCCTCCTGATGGCATGATCCTTCCTTTTTTTTACTAGGCAAGTAAGATAAGAACACATTTTTATTTTCAATGACAGCCTAGGAACGGTGAGTTAACTGCCTGTTCAGGGGAAGAACAACAGATTTGTACCTTGGGGATTTGAACTTGCAACCTTTCAGTTACTAGTTCAACACTCTAACCACTAGGCTACCCTGCCACCATTAACCCATAGGAAGTCCCACCCAGTTGACTACTTCAAAATAGTGAAATTCCTCAATGAAGCTGACCATGTTAAAACAGACTTTTGGGCACTAAAGTTGTCTATCGTTCTCTATGACTGCTAACTAACCAATGCTCCTTCCATCTGTGATTTTATACTGAACAAAAATATAAATGCAACATGTAAAGTGTTGGTCCCATTTTTCATGAGCTGAAATAAAAGATCCCAGAAAAGCTTATTTCGATCAAATTTTGTGCACAAATTTGTTTACCGTTAGTGAGCATTTCTCATATGCCAAGATAATCCATCCACCTGACAGGTGTGGCATATCAATAAGCTGTTTAAACAGCATGATCATTACACATTTGCACTTTGTGCGGGGAAAAATAAAATACCACTCTAAAATGTGCAGTTTTGTCACACAACACAATGCCACAGATGTCTCAAGTTTTGAAGGAATGTGCAATTGGCATACTGACTGCAGGAATGTCCAACAGAGCTGTTGCCAGAGAATTGGCTTTTAATTTATCTACCATAAGCCACCTCCAACGTCATTTTAGAGAATTTGGCAGGACATCCAACAGGCCTCACAACCACAGACCACGTGTAACCACACAAACCCAGGACCTCCACATTGGGACCTCTGCATATTTGTAGGAAGTGATATACCAGGAAGGGCTCCCCCTACACTAAAAGCCATTCTACACAACTATTTATTAATTGTGAAAAAAGGGTAACAGACTTTGGAAGATGACTTGTGTGACTAAACTAATCATGCTCACGAAGACTAGCTCTGTCCTCGCATGACCTGAACCTTAGCCTAGGGCAATGGTTCCCATCATGTCCTCTCACATCCGGTCACAGGTAAACATTTAGTCAAACCACTCTCCTTCAGGTTTTATACATTTATATTGACATTTTAACTTAATTTAACACTTTTCTTAGGGTATGAGCTGCCATCACATTTTATCTTTGTAAATTGTATTTTTATGTTTTGGAACATTGTCTGTTGAATTGATCAACTTTTTGTTCAAGTTCTCTTCTCTCCACTAATGGAGGTGGTTATCTCATCTTATTGCCAATCCACTCCTTCAAGGAATTGAGGAGAAGAAGTAAAATAGGTAATCAAAATCAATCAAATGTATTTTATGAAGCCCTTTTTACTTAATGAAAATAGAATAGTCAAAGCATTGAATATTACTTATCTGACTGTTAATCTGTGTGCCTTGTAGGATGCTGCCAGAGAAGATGGCTGACGTTTGACCTAACCAAATGTGTTTTGGGGGTTTGCATTGTTTGTAACTTTTTTTTACATATTCTGTACATAATGTTGCTGCTACCGTCTCTTATGACCGAAAATAACTTCTGGACATCAGAACAGCGATTACGACGAACTGGCAGAAGTTTTCTTTTCCTTTAACGAGTCAGATGAGCCCGACATGAAGGACATACTGCTTTCCCGGGAACAGGCCCAAATCCCCGTAATTTGCGTGAAGAGAAGACGGAGAAAAAGAGGACGGAGGTAGGGCTGCCTTCTGAGAATTCGTAGGCGATCGAATAAACCCCCACTGCCTTCCGTTCTACTAGCTAACATGCAATCATTGGAAAATAAAATCGACAACCTACGAGGAAATTAAACTACCAACTGGACATTAAAAACTGTAATATCTTATGCTTCACTGAGTCATGGCTAAATGACAACATTATCAACATACAGCTGGCTGGGTATACACTCTATTGGCAGTATAGAACAACGGCGTCTAGTAAGACATGGGGGTCGGACTATGTATATTTGTAAACAACAGCGGGGGCACGATATCTAAGGAAGTCTCAAGGTTTTGCTTGCCTGAGGTAGATTATGTCATGATAAGCTGTAGACCACACAATCTACCTAGAGTTTTCATCTGTATTTTTCGTAGCTGTCTACATACCACCACGGACCGATGCTGGCACTAAGACCGCACTCAATGAGCTGTATTCTGCCATAAGCAAACAGGAAAACGCTCATCCAGAGGCGGCACTCCTAGTGGCCAGGGACTTTAATGCAGGGAAACTTAAATCCGTTTTACCAAATTTCTAACAGCATGTTAAATGTGCAACCAGAGGGAGAAAAAAACTCTAGACCACCTTTTCTCCACACACAGAGATGCGTACAAAGCTCTCCCTCGCCCTCATTTGGCAAATCTGACCATAATTCTATCCTCCTGATTCCTGTTAACTAGCAAAAATTAAAGCAGAAAGCACAAGTGACTTGGTCAATAAAAAAGTGGTCAGATGAAGCAGATGCTAAACTACAGGACTGTTTTGCTAGCACAGACTGGAATATGTTCCATTGAGGAGTACACTGCATCATTCATTGGCTTCATCAATAAGTGCATCGATGACGTCGTCCCCACAGTGACCGTACGTACATACCCCAACCAGAAGCCATGGATTACAGGCAACATCCTTACTGAGCTAAAGGCTAGAGCTGCCTCTTTCAAGGAGCGGGACTCTAACCTGGAAGCTTATAAGAAATCCCGCTATGCTCTCCGACAAACCATCAAACAGGCAAAGCCTCAATACAGGACTAAGATCGAATCATACTACACCAGCTCCGATGGTCGTCAGATGTGGCAGGGCTTGCAAATCATTACAGACTACAAAGGGAAGCACAGCCAAGGGCTGTCCAGTGACACAAGCCTACCAGATGAGCTGAACTACTTCTATGCTTGCTTCGAGGCAAATAACATTGAAACATGCATGAGAGCACCAGCTGTTCCGGATGACTGTGTGTTCACGCTCTCCTCAGCCAATGTGAGTAAGACCTTTAAACAGGTCAACATTCACAAGGCCGCAGAGCCAGACGGATTACCAGGACGTGTACTGCGAGCATGCGCTGACCAACTGGGAAGTGTCTTCACTGACATTTTATACCTCTGTAATACAAACATGTTTTAAGCAGACCACCATTGTGCCTGTGCCCAAGAACACTAAGGTAACCTGCCTAAATGACTACCAACCCGTAGCACTCACGTCTGTAGCCATGAAGTGCTTTGAAAGGCTGGTCATGGCTCACATCAACACCATTATCCCAGAAACCCTAGACCCACTCCATTTTGCATACCGCCATATCCACAGATGATGCAATCTCTATTGCACTCCACACTGCCCTTTCTCACCTGGACAAAAGGAACACCTATGTGAGAATGCTATTCATTGACTACAGCTCAACGTTCAACACCATAGTGCCCTCAAAGCTCATCAATAAGATAAGACCCTGTGACTTAACACCTCCCTCTGCATCTGGATCCTGGACTTCCTGACGGGCCACCCCCAGGTGGTAAGGGGAGGTAACAACACATACACCACGCTGATCCTAAACACAGGGGCCCTCCTGTACTTCCGGTTCACTCATGACTGCACGGCCAGGCACGACTCCAACACCATCATTAAGTTTGCCGATGACACAACAGTGATAGGCCTGATCACCGTGTGGTGCCAGGACAACAACCCCTCCCTCAATGTAGTTAAGACAAAGGAGATGATTGTGGACTTCAGGAAAAGGAGGACCGAGCACACCCCCATTCTCATCGACGGGGCTATAGTGGAGCAGGTTGAGAGCAAGTTCCTTTGTATCCACATCACCAACAAACTAACATGGTCCAAGCACACCAAGACAGTCGTGAAGAGGGCACGACAAAACCTATTCCCCCTCAGGAGACTGAAAAGACTTGGCATAGGTCCTCAGATCCTCAAAAGGTTCTACAGCTGCACCATCGAGAGCATCCTGACGGGTTGCATCACTGCCTGGTATGGCAACTGCTCTGCCTCCGACCACAAGGCACTACAGAGGGTAGTGCATACAGCCCAGTACTGGGGCCAAGTTTCCTGCCATCCAGGACCTCTATACCAGGCTGTGTCACAGGAAGGCCTCCAGCCATCCTAGTCATAGCCTGTTCTCTCTACTACCGCATGGCAAGCGGTACCGGAGCGCCAAGTCTAGGTCCAAGACAGCTTCTACCCCCAAGCCTTAACAGCTTCTACCCCCAAGCCATAAGACTCCTGAACATCTAATCAAATGGCTACCCAGACTATTTGCATTGCCCACCCCCTCTTTTACACAGCTGCTACTCTCTGTTATTATCTATGCAAAGTCACTTTAAGACCTCTGCCTACATGTACATATTACCTCAATTACCTCGACTAACCGGTGCCCCCGCACATTGACTCTGTACCGGTACCCCCTGTATGTCAGGCCGGTGCGTAACTGGTGGCAGAGAAGTCAGGCGCAGGAGAGCAAACTGGATTCCAATCATAGTTGTTAAATAAATCTACCAAAACGGTACAAAACAACATGAGACAATAATTGGGTACAAAATAACCTGTAACGCACCACTCAAAAAGATGTGCACAAGCACTAACAATAAACAATCCCACACAAAGACATGGGAGGAAACAGAGGGTTAAATACAAAACATGTAATGAGGGAATTGAAACCAGGTGTGGAAAACACAGACAAAACAAATGGAAAATGAAAAGAGGATCGGTGATGGCTAGAAGACCGGTGACGTCGACCGCCAAACACCACCCGAACAAGGAGAGGCACCAACTTCAGTGGAAGTCGTGACACTGTATATAGTCTCGCTATTGTTATTTTACTGTTGCTCTTTAATTACTTGTTCCTTTTATTTCTTATTCTTATTCATATTTTTTTAACTGCATTGTTGTTTAGGGGCTTGTAAGTAAGCATTTCACTGTTGTACTCGGCGCATGTGACTAATAAAATTTTATTTGATTTAATTCTATAGCTTCTTTTGTCCAGTTGCCTTTCTGTGTAAATGCTCCATTTTCCAAACTCTGAACTACCAAATGAGAGGATGTAGGAAAACTATTGTGTATTTTGGGGAATTTGGGAACTTATTTGCATTGAACTGTAGTGCAACATTGCCTCTACAGTATTATATAATTTCTTATAATGAATACTGCTTTTATTCAATCTTTTCTGTGATGACAACTGAAAGTATAGGCATTGTGGCAAGTATTCCAGCATTAGCCTTTTTTTAAGGTATCATTTATGTTTATAGAATAGAATGTTTTAGCAATGTATTGTATTATTTGAAGGTTAAAAAAGACACACCAATGCGTAGTTCATTAGTTGACTTCTGTCTAATAAACACTACTTTCTGTGATTTGTTTTGTTTGGGTGTGGTCAGATTAGGGTTGCAAAGATAGGGTATATTACTGGAAAGTAGTGTAGTTTACCAGTAAACTACCAGCGTTTTGGTATCTTTCAAGGATTTTATGTAGTCTATCATAAGCAATCTAGTGGTCCTTTTGGGTACTTCAGATTTTTACAGGTGTGTGTAAAATATATCAAATTTCTAAATAAGATGATTTTCTAATAAAAGAATGTAATGACAAAGCTGTTAAACATTATCCTAAATATAAACCATCAGCTTAGTGAATGCCATTTGTGTTTTAATATGTGGGTTTCAGCATGAAACATCCTTTATATATATATTTTTAAACACTTATTTATTTTACTATGTCAGTATGTATTTGTTAATGTTTTGGCTTTACTAGTGGCAGTTGTGAAAAAAGTCAGTAGTTGTATGTTGCAGAGTTAAAGGCGAAGTTTATACAAAAAATCCAGAAACTCCCAAGTGAGTCCTTATTTTGAAACTAGTTCAGTGGAGCTTTCCCTCTCTCCCTGCCTCCCTGGAGTGCAGAACTGAGACAGCTTGAAAAAATGGTCATGTGACAAGATGTTGCTGGATGCAGGCCTCGCTCTGCACTGTTGTCAGTGAATGCGGTTTTCACAAATCCGTGAATTGTGGATAAATTCATTGTTTTATTGAAAGCATACAGCAGAATTAGCTCTTTTTGTCTAAAGTACTATCGGTTTTGAGTTAGGAAATGTGTACTTTTCCACTTAAAACATTTGCGATTATTTCATATCATTATTTATGTAACCGACTGCCACACCAGCAGAGATGGGTAACAACAGCACATGTGTACCCTCGTGGGGGAAACCCTGCTCATGATATGCTCTTACATTGAGCTTGATGTCACCGTTTTTTGGGGTGGGAGAAGGAGCTTCTGCGAAAGTTGATAATGTTAGGCCTGTCTGAGGTTAAAGTTAGTTACGCAAAGTGGAAAAATAGATGGCAGCAAGAGACAACTGGTTTTTGGTCCTTGCCTGCGCTTTATAGGCTTTATATCATTTAATCATGGCAAGGCGACTGGAAACATGGCCGAATACAAACAGTGTAGTAATTCCCTCCGTAAGGCAATCAAACAAGCAAAGCGTCAGTATAGAGACAAAGTGGAGTCGCAATTCAACAGCTCAAACACGAGACGTATGTGGCAGGGTCTACAGGCAATCACGGATTACAAAAAGAAAACCAACCCAGTCGTGGACATCGACGTCTTGCTTCCAGCCAAATTAAACAACTTCTTTGCGCGCTTTGAGGACAATACAGTGCCACCGACGCGGCCCGCTACCAAAGACTGTGGGCTCTCCTTCTCCGTGGCCGACTTGAGTAAAACATTTAAACGTGTTAACCCTCGCAAGGCTGCCGGCCCAGATGGCATCCCTAGCCGTGTCCTCAGAGCATGTGCAGACCAGCTGGCTGGTGTGTTTACGGACATATTCAATCAATCCTTATCCCAGTCTGCTGTCCCCACATGCTTCAAGATGGCCACTATTGTTCCTGTTCCCATGAAAGCTAAGGTAACTGAACTATCGCCCCGTAGCACTCACTTCTGTCATCATGAAGTGCTTTGAGAGACTAGTCAAGGATCATATCAGTGCCACCCTACCTGTCACCCTAGACCCACTCCAATTTGCTTACCGCCCCAATAGATCCACAGACGATGCAATTGCCATCACACTGCACACTGCACACTGCCCTATCCCATCTGGACAAGAGAAATACCTATGTAAGAATGCTGTTCATTGACTACAGCTCAGCATTCAACACCATAGTACCTTCCAAACTCATCATTAAGCTTGAGACCATGGGTCTCGAACCCGCCCTGTGCAACTGGGTCCCGCCCTGTGCAACTGGGTCCTGGTTCCTGACGGGCCGCCCCCAGGTGGTGAAGGTAGGAAACAACATCTCGACTCCGCTGATCCTCAACACTGGGGCCCCACAAGGGTGCGTTCTCAGCCCCCTCCTGTACTCCCTGTTCACCCACGACTGCGTGGCCATGCACGTCTCCAACTCAATCATCAAGCCTACAGTGGTAGGATTACCAACAATGAGGAGACAGCCTACAGGGAGGAGGTGAGGGCCATTGGAGTGTGGTGTCAGGAAAATAACCTCTCACTCAATGTCACCAAAACAAAATATATGATTGTGGACTCCAGGAAACAGCAAAGGGAGCCACATCCACGGGACAGCAGTGGAGAAGGTGGAAAGTTTTAAGTTCCTCGGTGTACATATCACCGACAAACTGAAATGGTCAACGCACACTGATAGGGAAATTTGTATGTTTAAGTAATGACTAAGAATATTCCACTCTGAAAATGTGTGTCTAGAACTTTTTAGAGACTAGAACATGGTGTTACTATCTTGCAATGTAAGAAGGGGGTATTTGGGAGAACAAAGGATTCCTTGTGAAACCAAACTACAGAGAAGAGGCCTTCTCATCCTCAGGAAGGGAGGCACGGCTAGGAACTGTCCAGTTTGAATTATGTTGCAGAACGTGATAAGCCATGAATGTACACTGTGGAAAAGTACTGCCGCCTAAAGCGGGTGGAGTTTATTTGTATGTACGATATAAAAGACTATGTTCCCATTTTGAGATCAGAGCTCTCTGAATAAAAACCCTGACCTATTGCAGATTTGGGAATTTGAATAATTCTTCATTTACCAGAGCCTTACAACCTCTGGGAATTATTCAAAGCCTGAGTATAAGTTGAGTTCAACAATTGAGATAGCAAAATTCTCGTGACACACACAGTGTGGTGAAAAAGGTGCAAAAGCGCCTCTTCAACCTCAGGAAGCTGAAGAAATGTGTCTAGTCACCGGAAAACCCTCACTAACTTTTACAGGTGTACAATTGAGAGCATCCTGTCGGGCTGTATCACCGCCTGGTATGGCAACTGCACCGCCCACAACCGCAAGGCTCTCCAGAGGGTGGTGCGGTCTGCACAACGCATCACCGGGGGGAAACTACCTGCCCTCCAGGACACCTACAACACCCGATGTCACAGAAAGGCAAAAAAGATCATCAAGGACAATAACCACCCGAGCCACTGCCTGTTCACCCCGCTTCCATCCTGAAGGCGAGGTCAGTACAGGTGCATCAAAGGTGGGACAGAGAGATGGAAGCTTTTTCAATCTCAAGGCCATCAGATTGTTAAACAGCCACCAATAGCACAGAGAGGTGGCTGCCTACCTACAGACTTGATATCATTGGCCACTTTAATAAATGGAACACAAGTCACTTTAATAATGCCACTTTAAGAATGTTTACATATCTCGCATTACTCATCTCATATGTACAGTTGATGTCGGAAGTTTACATACACCTTAGCCAAATACATTTAAATGCAGTTTTTCACAATTCCTGACATTTAATCCTAGTAAAAATTCCCTGTCTTAGGTCAGTTAGGATCACCACTTTATTTTAAGAATGTGCAATGTCAGAATAATAGTAGAGAGAATTATTTATTTCAGCTTTTATTTCTTTCATCACATTCCCAGTTGGTCAGAAGTTTACATACACTCAATTAGTATTTGGTATCTTGACTTTGTTGTCCTTAAGCCCTTTTGCCACAACTTTGGAAGTATGCTTGGGGTCATTGTCCATTTGGAAGACCCATGGGCGACCAAGCTTTAACTTCCCGACTGATGTCTTGAGATGTTGCTTCAATATATCCACATAATTTTCCTTCCTCATGATGCCATCTATTTTGTTGAGTGCACCAGTCCCTCCTGAAGCAAAGCACCCCCACAACAGGATGCTGCCACCCCCGTGCTTCACTGTTTGGATGGTGTTTTTTTTATGGCCAAACAGTTCTACATTTGTTTCATCAGACCAGAGGACATTTCTCCAAAAAGTACGATCTTTGTCCCCATGTGCAGTTGCAAATCGTAATCTGGCTTTTTTATAGCGGTTTTGGAGCAACGGCTTCTTCCTTGCTGAATGGCCTTTCAGATTATGTTGATTATAGAACTCGTTTTACGGTGGATATAGATACTTTTGTACCTGTTTCATCCAGCATCTTCACAAGGTCCTTCGCTGTTGTTCTGGGATGGATTTGCACTTTTTGCACCAAAGTACGTTCATCTCTAGGAGACAGAACACGTTTCCTTCCTGAGCGGTATGACGGCTGCGTGGTCCCATGGTGTTTATACTTGCGTACTATTGTTTGTACAGATGAACGTGGTACATTCAGGCGTTTGGAAATTGCTCCCCAGGTTGAACCAAACTTGTGAAGGTCTCCAATCTTTTTTCTGAGGTCTTGGCTGATTTCTTTTGATTTTCCCATGATGTTAAGCAAAGAGGCTCTGAGTTTGAAGGTAGGCCTTGAAATACATCCACAGGTACACCTCCAATTGACTCAAATGATGTCAATTAGCCTATCAGAAGCTTCTAAAGCCATGACATCATTTTCTGGAATTTTCCAAGCTGTTTAACGGCACAGTCAACTTAGTGTATGTAAACTTCTAACCCACTGGAATTATGATACAGTGAATTATAAGTGAAATAATCGGTCTGTAAAAAATTGTTGAAAAATTACTTGTGTCATGCACAAAGTAGATGTCCTAACTGACTTGCCAAAACTATAGTTTGTTAACAAGAAATTTTTAATGACTCCAACCTAAGTGTATGTAAACTTCCGACTTCAACTGTACATATGAGATGAGTAATGCAAGATATGTAAACATTATTTAAGTGACTATTGATTTCAAGTCTGTATGTAGGCAGCAGCCTCTGTGTTAGTGATGGCTGTTTAACAGTCTGATGGCCTTGAGATTGAAAAACAACTGCACCAAAACCACCATTAAAAAAGCCAGGCTACGGTTTGCAGAAGGGGTGCTTTGCTGCAGGAGGGATTGGTGTACTTCACAAAATAGATGGCATCATGAGGAAGGAAAATTATGTGGATATATTGAAGCAACATCTCAAGACATCAGTCGGGAAGTTAAAGCTTGGTCGCCCATGGGTCTTCCAAATGGACAATGACCCCAAGCATACTTCCAAAGTTGTGGCAAAATGGCTTTGGAGTGGCCATCACAAAGCCCTGACCTCAATCCCATAGAAAATTTGTGGGCAGAACTGAAAAAGTGTGTGTGCGAGCAAGGAGGCCTACAAACCTGATTCAGTTACACCAGCTCTGTCAGGAGGAATTGGCCAAAATTCACCCACCTTATTGTGGGAAGCTTGTGGAAAGCTACCTGAAATGTTTGCCCCAAGTTCAACAATTTAAAGGCAATGCTACCAAATACTAATTGAGTGTATGTAAACTTCTGACCCACTGGGAATGTGATGAAAGAAATAAAATCTGAAATAATTCATTCTCTCTACTATCATTCGGACATTTCACATTCTTAAAATAAAGTGGTGATCCTAACTGACCTAAAACAGGGAATTCTACTGGGATAAAATGTCAGGAATTCTGAAAAACATTTAAATATATTTGGCTAAGGTGTATATAAACTTCCGACTTCAACTCTATATACTGTATTTTATACCATCTATTGCATCTTGACTATTCCGCTCGGTCATCGGTCATCGCTCATCCATATATTTATCTGTATATATTCTTATTCCATCCCTTTACGTAGATTTGTGTGTATTAGATAGTTGTTGTGGAATTGGTAGATTACTGTTAGATATTACTGCACTGTCGGATCTAGAAGCACAAGCATTTAGCACTCGCAATAACATCTGCTAACCATGTGTATGTGACCAATAAGATTTTATTTTATTTGGAGCCTCACGTGGGCAGCGTTCCAAACCTCCTCTGTGCACCGGAGTCACTTGTCCACTGCAGGGGCTTTGATCTGGCTCAAGGTCCACAGGGCCATGGCTGGCTGAAAACCCAGGACACACTGGAAGGGAGTCAGCCCGGTGGAGAAGTGACATTCCTTCTCTCATCCATCATCACTCCCTGCGGGCTGATCCAATATCCCAAGAAGGAGACAGCGACCTGATGGCACTGGCACGTCTCAGTTTTCACATACAGGCGGTTCTCCAGGAGGTGTCCCAGGACTCCTCGGCCATGGGCGATGTGATCTTCCAAGGTGGCAAAGTAGACCAGGATGTCATCAATGTACACGACCACCTGGCACCCTCGTTTACGAATGCCTAGAACACCTACGGAGCATTGGCTAATCCATAAGGCATCACCAAGTACTCATAGTGCCCAAACGTTGTGTTGAAGGATGTACTTCTCCATGGCCTCGGATTCAGCCACTGACAGAGGGTAGACGCAGCTGCGTAAAGCCTGCAAGCAGGTCGATGCCACAGTCCCAGGGGCGATAAGGAGAGAGACAGGTGGCGCGGGTCTTGGAGAAAACCTCCCGGAGATCCTGGTAAACCTCCGGGATGTCAGGCTGGAGGTCAACCACAGGACCCTTAACCGACGTGGAACCACAGGGTAAGGGAAAGCAGGTCCTCAGGCATCCGGGTTCCCAGGTAGTGATTTTCATCCTCGACCAGGAGATGGTGGGGTCATGACGTTGGAGCCACGGGAGGCCGAGGATGACTGTGTACGGATGAGGAGGGGAAGGCTTTCTTGGTGCATGGGTCCAACAGTGATGGCGAATGGCGCTGTGATGTGTGTGATTGTACCAGATCCCAATGGTCGATTATCCAGGGCTAGGACCGGAAAAGGAGAGGAGAGCGGGTACGAGGGGGTTTTCAGGGAGGAGGTGAGGGCCTGGTAGATGAAATGAGGGACATCCAGCCAGTGAAATGGAAACCAGGAATGGTTTGGCGGAAAGCGATGATGGAATACTGGAGCCTACCGTGGGAGATGGATGATCATGGGGCCGCCCCTCTGCCCCCGTGGACCCAGGATTGGGATACACCGGACACCGCTGAAGTTGGTGCCCCTCCTGGCCGCAATAGAAACAGAGCCCCAGCTGTCTCCGGCGACGGAGAGGTGTGTGGCCCCTACCTCCATGGGTTCAGGCTCTGCCTCAGGACGGCCAAAAGATGGAGGGCAAGAGGTGAAGGGGAACGCCAGCGCTCCCGAAGAAGGTTGTCCAGACGGATGGCCATTGCGATGAACCCGTCCAAGGAAAGGTGGTCGTCCCGGCACGTCAACTCCGTCTGGACCTCCTCGCACATTCGTCTTCTGAATAGGGTGTGTAGCGCCGGCTCATTCCATCCTCTGGAGGTTGCCACGGTCCAACAGGGTGCAGTCTGCACACCCTGCAGGAGTTGGAATATTCACTCACCTACCTCTCTGCCTTCCGGTGGATGCTTGAAGACCTCCCTGAACAGAGCCATGAACCTCTCGTAGGAACCCAGCTCTTCCTCTCCTCTCTCCCAGACGGCTGTAGCCCACTCCAACGCCCGGCCGGTCAGCAGGGAAATGACTGTGGCAACCTTGGACCTCTCGTGGTGGGGGCTCCCGTCTGATGGGCAAAATAGAGGGAATCCACGGCATTTGGATGGAGTCCCGTCATACTTGTCTGGGAGGGACAGTCGGGCATCGCTTCCCTGGGTGGACTGCTGTGTATGCTTGGGGGCTGGCTCGCTGGGACGACTCGTGGTAGGAGGCCCTCCGCTAGTTGGAAGTGAATCCTCTCGGGTGGTGTCGAGGCGGTGGAGGACGCGGAGGACATCATCCATAGCCGCACCCAGTTGTGCCAGATGATCGTGGTGTTGGCGGAGTAGGTGTCCCTGTTGGCCAACCGTCTGGGAGATGTCTTTCTTTTCGGCTGCATCCATATAGTGAGGCAGTATTCTTTAAAGTACACTGCTCAAAAAAATAAAGGGAACTATAAAAAAACACATCATAGATCTGAATGAATGAAATAATCTTATTAAATACTTTTTTCTTTACATAGTTGAATGTGCTGACAACAAAATCACACAAAAAGTATCAATGGAAATCAAATTTATCAACCCATGGAGGTCTGGATTTGGAGTCAAACTCAAAATTAAAGTGGAAAACCACACTACAGCCTGATCCAACTTTGATGTAATGTCCTTAAAACAAGTCAAAATGAGGCTCAGTAGTGTGTGTGGCCTCCACGTGCCTGAATGACCTCCCTACAACGCCTGGGCATGCTCCTGATGAGGTGGCGGATGGTCTCCTGAGGGATCTCCTCCCAGACCTGGACTAAAGCATCCGCCAACTCCTGGACAGTCTGTGGTGCAACGTGGCATTGGTGGATGGAGCGAGACATGATGTCCCAGATGTGCTCAATTGGATTCAGGTCTGAGGGAACGGGCGGGCCAGTCCTTAGCATCAATGCCTTCCTCTTGCAGGAACTGCTGACACACTCCAGCCACATGAGGTCTAGCATTGTCTTGCATTAGGAGGAACCCAGGGCCAACCGCACCAGCATATGGTCTCACAAGGGGTCTGAGGATCTCATCTCGGTACCTAATGGCAGTCAGGCTACCTCTGGTGAGCACATGGAGGGCTGTGCGGCCCCCCAAAGAAATGCCAACCCACACCATGACTGACCCACCGCCAAACCGGTCATGCTGGAGGATGTTGCAGGCAGCAGAACGTTCTCCACGGCGTCTCCAGACTCTGTCACGTCTGTCACGTGCTCAGTGTGAACCTGCTTTCATCTGTGAAGAGCACAGGGCGCCAGTGGCGGAATTTGCCAATCTTGGTGTTTTCTGGCAAATGCCAAGCGTCCTGCACGGTGTTGGGCTGTAAGCACAACCCCCACCTGTGGACGTTGGGCCCTCATACCACCCTCATGGAGTCTGTTTCTGACCGTTTGAGCAGACACATGCACATTTGTGGCCTGCTGGAGGTCATTTTGCAGGGCTCTGGCAGTGCTCCTCCTTGCACAAAGGCGGAGGTAGTGGTCCTGCTGCTGGGTTGTTGCCCTCCCACGGCCTCCTCCACGTCTCCTGATGTACTGGCCTGTCTCCTGGTAGCGCCTCCATGCTCTGGACACTACGCTGACAGACACAGCAAACCTTCTTGCCACAGCTCGCATTGATGTGCCATCCTGGATGACCTGCACTACC
Organism: Brachymystax lenok tsinlingensis; assembly: GCA_030435695.1. Classification (NCBI taxonomy): domain Eukaryota; kingdom Metazoa; phylum Chordata; class Actinopteri; order Salmoniformes; family Salmonidae; genus Brachymystax; species Brachymystax lenok. Next base: position 31,351,367 of record CM059789.1, on the reverse strand, counting down.
TGAGCCACTTGTGTGGGTTGTAGACTCCGTCTCATGCTACCACTAGAGTGAAAGCACCGCCAGCATTCAAATGTGACCAAAACATCAGCCAGGAAGCATAGGAACTGAGAAGTGGTCTGTGGTCACCACCTTCAGAACCACTCCTTTATTGGGGGTGTCTTGCTAATTGCCTATAATTTCCACCTGTTGTCTATTCCATTTGCACAACAGCATGTGAACTTTATTGTCAATCAGTGTTGCTTCCTAAGTGGACAGTTTGATTTCACAGAAGTGTGATTGACTTGGAGTTTTTTTTTTGAGCAGTGTATATGCTGGGAGTCAGGAAACAAGTGCAGAAGGTGTGTTTAATTAATCATTAGAAAAAGGCAGATAAACAAAACAGGAGAAGTGTACTGAATGTGACAAAACCAATACTGCCTGACGACTGAGGCTACAAAGGGCTAAATAAATGGAGAATAATCAAGGTGATGATGAGGTCCAGGTGTGCGTAACTATGGGGAACAGGTGTGCGTAATGATGGTTGCCAGATCGGTGGTTAGTAGACCGGCAATGTCGAGCGCAGGAGTAGGCATGACATGTTTTTTTTTACAAGAGAACTATAATGAGAATGTACTGTCATCAGTATCCTTACTACTTCTACCGTAGCAGGGTTTCCCCCATGAGGGAACTCATGCCAGTTGTTACCAATCTCTGCTGCTGTCGGCTACATAGCGTAATGACATAAAATAAATAATAAAATAAAACATTTTAGGTGGAAAAGTACCCATATCCTGACTCAAAACCAATAGTACTTTTGACAAAGATAGCTCACTCTGCAGTTCATTGTCAATAAAACAATGAATTTGCCCACAGTTTGCGGATTTGTGAATCATGTATTCACTGACAAAGTAACAGAGCAAGGTCTGCATCCAGCAACGTCACGAGTCATGTGATCCGTGACTCGTGAAGAGAATCAATATGTGGGATCACATATTGATGGATTTTGGGTAAACCAGTCCTTTAATTTAAAATAATGCCATTGTTGATTAGATGCTATTTTAATTATTTAGGCTATTTTCTTTTGAACCATATGGTCTATCTACTAGAAATTCATGGACAATATGGAGAACGATAAAAAAAATGAAAACTATATATGAACACATTTGTTCAAAGGTTTTGCTTGTATGAATTACCAAAGTTACGATAGATTGCCACAGATTTTCTGTTAATAACCAACATTACTGAAGCTTCCAGTAGCTTTGCAACCCTAGGTCAGAGAGTTCAGGTAAATAAATATTGAAACAGACAACAGCTATTTCAGCCATACTCAATAGGTGGACTGCAGGCCGGATCCGGCCCAGAACGGGGTCAATATGGACCGCGGGCCCAGAGTTGAATTACTTTTGATATGAAAACACATAAGACATGGAAAATATGTAGAATTTAGAACTGAGCTTTAAAAGTTCTAAATGTTCCCTTTGCTCCATGGCATAATTATGGAAGCTTGTTCCCGCCACCCCCAAAAAGTTATCTGACTATGAGTTTTGAGATTGTAAATCAGAATTATGAGATAGTAAGACATTATTATGAGATAGTAAGTCTGGATCATGGACATTGAATAGTCCTGCAGATCTACCGCTTTTAAAGGGGCAATCAAACAATAACAAAGCATTTTCCCCCCACTTTATTTGGTAAACAGCTGAGGAATGGGGCAGCAAAAATGTAGCTACTCTCAAATACATAGACGCAAGGACTTTTACATATGAATGCAAGGGCTGAGCATCCTTGAGATCAAAATTGTTTGTAACCATCTTTTGAAGCAATACAGTGTTTCTGTATGGTTTGAAGTAAAACAAGCTTATATTTTGGGTTCTGATGGGGTAAGACTGTTGCTCATGAAGAATTCCTAAGTTACATTCTTCAAAAATCAATGGCTATATTTTAATAATTTTATGTACCAATCCCAGATTGCCCCTTTAATGGATTTAATTAAATTAATCAATTCATTAAATCTGATGTCAACCAGATGTCATCAAACAGGCAGCAAGTCACATCAACAAAACTCTCCAATCCATTAATATGGAAAAATAACACCACAAACTCTCTCTCATGCAAGCACTCACGCACGCACGTGCACTCTCTCTCTCTCTCTCTCTCTCTCTCACTCACACACACACACACACACTCTTGTGATTGACTATAGGATATACAGTATATGATGATTGTATGTGTGTGTGTGTGAGCAAATTAAGTGTGTGTGTTTGTGTGTTGGAGTGTGAGTGAGTGGGTAAAATGTGCATAGGATGTGTGCGTATGCATAGAGACAGTGCAAAAATGTATATACAATATAAGGGTCAATACAGATAGTCTGTGCGTCCATTTTGTTAGCTATTTAGAAGTCTTACTACTTGGGGATAAAATCTGTTCAGGAGCCTCTTAGTGCCACGCAGTGATGCAGCCAGTTAAGAGACTCTCAATGGTGCAGCTGTAGAACTTTTTGAGATTTCAAAAGATTTTTACTGTTTATTGTAAAACTAATAAATGATTGTCTTTATGTAAGGACATTCCAACCTTATTTAGCATTACCTAGTCCAATTGTGGCATGATTTAACTATTTGTATCCGTTTGCATCAGTTTCAATGCGGAACTTTTCTTTTGAAGGCGAACCGCTGATAGCACTCATCGCGAATATTGCTCGCTTCACAGTCGTGACCAGAAGAACGAGCCGAGCTAACGTATTCATTCGGCTGGTCAAGTTTGTAACGGCAACGTTATAATATCAGTGCAGTCAAAGGCTGTCGACAAAGGAAAGCAAGAATATCATTCTATATTGATACCCGTGTCTCAACTGTAAAAGTAAAATTGTCAGTTTATGTAAAGCTAGCTAGGTAACTAACACGTTAGGTAGTTCTCCGTACTCTACAGCTAATTGATATATGCTATTTAGCATCACGTAGCTAGCCTGTGCTATCCTTCTTCGACAACCGCTCCCTGCTACGCACTGGCAGAATGGCCTTAAAACGAATTCACAAGGTAAATGGATTGTTGTTTGACGCTTTGCCGTAAACACTGCTTAATAAGTTAGATGTTCTGTAGCGGGTAGCTAATGTGGTAATATTTGTATCTGTCGTTTTCGTTAGATAACTACGTTAGTTAATGTCGTTGTACAGTGGGCAGCTAACTATAACGTTAGCTAGCTATAACGTTAGCTTGCCAAGCGTGTTGGCTTGGCTTTTGGTTAGCCATTTTAGCTAGCAGTAGCAAAGTGGCAGCAGGGCCTAGCTTAGCTAGCGAATGGTAGCTAGTTTTAGCCACTTTTTAAAGTGAGTGTGACCAAAACATTAGTAAAGTAGCTAAAATCCAAGCTAAATGACTCGTCTAACGTTATGTTAGTTAATGTAACGTTTGTTAGCTAGTAACGTTAACCCCTTAAACTTATACTGGAGCTAACAAAATATGGTGAAACCTGATGAGAGGGAGGATAAGGCTGTTGCATACCACTAACGTTACCAGCGTGTGGCATGTTTGGGTTTGGAGTTCTTGCTGGAAATATAAACCTTGTCATACAAGATGGCCAAGTCAAGTGTCATCCTGGTGTGGGTATTTTTTTCTGGCCTCTACTATATTAAGAAACGCGGGCATAAAAATAGACCTAGCTAGCTGCTGTGGTGATTACTACTATGATAGTCTGGAATTGCTGAATTGAACCCAGCATAGTTTATGAAGCCAACAACAAAATGTAGGCCTAAACATTAAGTACGATGCACATAACTCTGATTTGTTAATTTGCTTATCAAAAATCTTTCTAATTTCACTAAGTCCACTATTTAGGTTTGCTCAACCACAGACAAGTGCTTGAGTGCAGATAGACACACACTGACAGCAATGCTGCTGTTGACTTTCCCTCCCGTTTGGGCTCCCGCAGTATAACACTGGTCAGGCCAATCCTCATTCTGACTCAGGTGTTTGACTAAGACATAGCCTAACCCTCACAAATTGTGGCAATCACCTATCATTGCAAACCAATTTTTTTTATCCATCATGCAAAGTTTTGTGTTCCCTATTGCTAGATGCTGATTACTTTCCTCGACTCACATACGCATCACTCAAGTCTACACAGGCCTATGTTTATTACTGAGTTATAGCAGGTATGTATTTACATAATGGTTGAGTTTGATCTTTCTAACCGGTTAGTTGACCATGGGAGAGAAATCCTAGGCCCATGTCACACAGGCTGTTAGCCTGTACAAGTTGAGTGACAACTGTGTCTATACGCTAGCTCAGCTTTGCACAGACACCACCTGTGCCTGACGGAAACACAGCCCACAGCTTCCTACCTGTTCTAGGCTTGGCTTACACCTCTTTTACTGATCTATTTGATGACAAACATTGTCTCATCCACTCCCAATCAGACCCATATGCAATATAGACGGTAACCAAAAGGACCCTGAACAGCTTCTACCCCCAAGCCATAAGACTGCTAAATAGTTAACCAATTTGACCCTATTTGCACTAACTCTTTTGACTCACCACATATGCTACTGCTACTGTTCATCTATCCTGCTGCTTAGTCATTTTATCCCTAACTACAGTGCGTTTGGAAAGTATACAGACCACTTGCCTTTTTACACATTTTGTTAAATTACTGCCTTATTCTAAAATAGATTTGATTTATTATTTAACCCATTTACACACAATACCCCATTATGACAAAGCGAAAACAGGTTTTTAGAAATTAGTGATGCAAATTAGAAATTAGTGATGAAATTTCTGGCTGATATATACCCAATATTTTCCTTGCCAAAAAAACCAATACCCGGTATAATTTCTTTTAGCAGCCTTTTAAGCATTCTAGTACAGTTAAATAGTTAACACACACACATGGACACAGCGGTCTAAAGCACTGCATCTCAGATCAAGAGGCGTCACTACAGTCCCTGATTCGAATCCAGGCGTTGTCCGGGGTAGGCCGTCATTGTAAATAAGCATTTGTTCTTAACTGCCTAGATAAAGGTTACACACACCACACTGACCAAAAGTTATTGTGTTGGCATTTACGTATGTCCCCATTACCAGTAAAACATAATCAAAACCTATTTCTTTCACTTGCTGTGCTGTTTCGTTGTTCATTTGTTCAGTCGTTTCATTCACAACCAGGATTTCTATGAAGTGCCGTTTGGGTCTTTGCTATGGAATGCCGTTTGGGTCTTTGCGTGTCAAAAAAATATACTATAACACTATTTGACGTGTCAAATAACACTGACGTGTCAAATAAGCTTGTTACCCAATCAGGACCTGAATATGACTGTACGTCACATAGTAATTTAACGCGTTCATTAATTTTTTTCATAGTTATTACACATTGATTACACTATCACTCGTATTTCATGTCACAACGATTTATCCATGCGTATGCTATGATGCTAGGAAAGTTGTCTCTCGCACCTACAGTGCTGGTCATAAAAATAAAAGCTAGCTAGCTCATGGATTCAAACAATGTTCTTCCCCAAAAACATAGCCAAACATTGTTTCATTAGCTATAGTTAGCTAGCTAACTATATTGCTAGGTGTCATCTAAAATAACCTTAATTTATAACAGATCTTATTTGATTAATGGTCAGACCCATCTATGTGAAGCTAGCCACAGTAAGGATTAGCCACAATAGTGGACTTTGCGCTTAGCCTTCAAAATAGAAGTATGGCATAATTCTACTGTTTGTATTCATTTGCATCACTGTCAATGACATACTTTGATTTTGAAGGCAAACCGCTAATTCCACTATTGTGCCTAATTCTTATAGTGGCTAGCTTCACAACACAACCTGGTCTGGTCACTAGACTGATAAAGCTAGCGGGCTGCTTATAATGTTAGCTTTGGCCAACAGGGTTAAGTAGCTGGCTAGCTATTTATTTTCATGAACTGAAGTTCAATTACAATAGGCAAACAACAAGTGGCAACCTAGCTAATACTTACTCACAAGGATTCCTAAATCATTGCTAAAAATAATGAAAATGACTGCAGTTTCTACTGGTCATTGTTTTCAGGCTGGTTGTATTGGTGCTAGCTAGGTACCAAGCTAAAGCTAGCTACCCCAGAAGTTGCGGTCAAACAAATGATGCTTTATTAACAACACAGTATTGTTAACACATCGTTCGTGGCCAGTGTTTGCTTGTTTGCAGACTTTTTTGTACAAGTTTGACAGTGATAATGTATCCTTTTTGACATGCAAAGACCCAAACAGCATTCCATAGTTTGTGTGTCGTGAAGCTAATAGCAGTGATGCTATTACTGTGTAACTCCGGTAGGGCAACATCTGAAAAATAGCGCACTTGGTAGTGTGTACCGGTGCTCAACCAGTCGGCGAAAGAACGGTTGATTGTCAAGGGCAATGAATTCCATTATCTTGGCTTTAATGGATTTCGCCTTTGTTGTCTCACTGAAATTTTGTTACTCTTTCAAATGACTGCTTGATTTGTTGACTGCCTGATCCACACAGCAGACTTTGTGGGCTAGTTTAGGAATGCTGTGTTGCACGTGTAGCGCACAATTTTAAGTGTCGTCATGTACCTACGTTATAGGTATGCATGGCAGCTTCGGTTTTGCACGTATCGGCCGATACCGATGTAGGCATTTTTATGTTCACCGATATATCGTGCATCCCTAGTAGAAATGTTTGCAAATGTATTTCTGTTTTTTAGTTTTAATACTTTATTTGCATAAGTATTCAGACCCTTTGCTGTGAGACTCGAAATGGAGCTCAGGTGGATCCTGTTTCCATTGATCATCCTTGAGATGTTTCTACAACTTGTGGTAAATTCAGTTGATTGGACATGATTTGGAAAGGCACACACCTGACTATACAGTGGGGAAAAAAAGTATTTAGTCAGCCACCAATTGTGCAAGTTCTCTCACTTAAAAAGATGAGAGGCCTGTAATTTTCATCATAGGTACACTTCAACTATGACAGACAAAATGAGGAAAGAAAATCCAGAAAATCACATTGTAGGATTTTTAATGAATTTATTTGCAAATTATGGTGGAAAATAAGTATTTGGTCACATACAAACAAGCAAGATTTCTGGCTCTCACAGACCTGTAACTTCTTCTTTAAGAGGCTCCTCTGTCCTCCACTCGTTACCTGTATTAATGGCACCTGTTTGAACTTGTTATCAGTATAAAAGACACCTGTCCACAACCTCAAACAGTCACACTCCAAACTCCACTATGGCCAAGACCAAAGAGCTGTCAAAGGACACCAGAAACAAAATTGTAGACCTGCACCAGGTTGGGAAGACTGAATCTGCAATAGGTAAGCAGCTTGGTTTGAAGAAATCAACTGTGGGAGCAATTATTAGGAAATGGAAGACATACAAGACCACTGATAATCTTCCTCGATCTGGGGCTCCACAAGATCTCACCCGTGGGTCAAAATGATCACAAGAGCGGTGAGCAAAAATCCCAGAACCACGGGGGGACCTAGTGAATGACCTGCAGAGAGCTGGGACCAAAGTAACAAAGCCTACCATCAGTAACACACTACGCCGCCAGGGACTCAAATCCTGCAGTGCCAGGCGTGTCCCCTGCTTAAGCCAGAACATGTTCAGGCCCGTCTAAAGTTTGCTAGAGAGCATTTGGATGATCCAGATGAGGATTGGGAGAATGTCAGATGAAACCAAAATATAACTTTTTGGTAAAAACTCAACTCGTCGTGTTTGGAGGACAAAGAATGCTGAGTTGCATCCAAAGAACACCATACCTACTGTGAAGCATGGGGGTGGAAACATCATGCTTTGGGGCTGTTTTTCTGCGAAGGGACCAGGGCGACTGATCCGTGTAAAGGAAAAGAATGAATGGGGCCATGTATCGTGAGATTTTGAGTGAAAACCTCCTTCCATCAGCAAGGGCATTGAAGATGAAAGCGTGGCTGGGTCTTTCAGCATGACAATGATCCCAAACACACCGCCCGAACAGCGAAGGAGTGGCCGTAGAAGCATTTCAAGGTCTAGCCAGTCTCCAGATCTCAACCCCATAGAAAATCTTTGGAGGGAGTTGAAAGTCCGTGTTGCCCAGCGACAGCCCCAAAACATCACTGCTCTAGAGGAGATCTGCATGGAGGAATGGGCCAAAATACCAGCAACAGTGTGTGAAAACCTTGTGAAGACTTACAGAAAACGTTTGACCTCTGTCATTGCCAACAAAGGGTATATAACAAAGTATTGAGATAAACTTTTGTTATTGACCAAATACTTATTTTCCACCATAATTTGCAAATAAATTCATAAAAATCCTACAATGTGATTTTCTGGATTTTTTTTTCCTCATTTTGTCTGTCATAGTTGAAGTGTACCTATGATGAAAATTACAGGCCTCTCTCATCTTTTTAAGTGAGAGAACTTGCACAATTGGTGGCTGACTAAATACTTTTTTCCCCCACTGTATAAGGTCCCATAGTTGACAGTGCATGTCAGAGAAAAAAACCAAGCCATGAGATCAAAGGAGTGGTCCGTAAAGCTCAGAGACAGGATTGTGTCGAGGCACAGATCTGGGGAAGGGTACCAAATAATATCTGCAGCATTGGAGGTCTCCCAAGAACACAGTGGCCTCCATCATTCTTAAATGGAAGAAGTTTGGAACCACCAAGACTCTTCCTAGAGCTAAACCTGTTTTTGCTTTGTCATTATGGGGTATTGTGTGTAGATTGATTGAGGGGGGAAAAAAACTAATGTCATCCATTTTAGAATAAGGCTGTAACTTAACAGTGGAAAAGTCAAGGGGTTTGACTACTTACCGACTTTACTGTATATGTACATATCTACCTCAATTACCTCTTACCCCTGCACATCGACTTGGTACTGGTACCCCGTGTATATAGCCAAGTTATCGTTACTCATTGTATATTTATTCCTTGTGTTATCATTTCTATTATTTCTCTCTGCATTGTTGGGAAGTGCCCGTAAGTAAATCTTTCACTATTAGTTGCACGGTATACCGGTACCACGGTAATATCACAGTACCAAAACATCATGACACTTATGATAACAACATTTTTGAATACCGTAGTACCGTTTCATATGATACTACCACATTTTCAGCTCTTCTAAAGAACCAGCTGGCACCTATTATAAAAGTTTTATAAAGGCAATTTTGTTCCTAAATTCATTTGAATTTAAGCAAAAGCCACTAGTTTGCACCGGTCTAATAATATCCACTTCACTTTCATGTGCAAATCACGTGGCAGCTGTAATCCGCCAGCCGCATCCCCTGCCAACCCTCACTCACCTGCTTCTCTCCATCCGCTCTTCCTGTGCATCTGTTGCTCCATCCGTTTTTAAAATATAGTTTAACTGTGATGTCAAGCAGGGATGCAGACCCTGATAAGTCTTCTGTTATATTTGTGACATTGGAGCAGAGCGAGAAAAGTTGATACATTGTATAATTTAATCACCTGTTATAACCATGAGCACAGGCCAGTCTGATTACACAAAGTTCGCTGTCATGCAGACTGAGCGCCAGAGAGTGGAAATGGAGCACAGCTTCGGGGCTGGCATGCTTGCAGCTTTACAGCAAAGAACGGCTTGTCTCTAGCCTAAATGGTTTTAAAAAATTACCCGTATTACATGTGCTATCCTTTTTTTTCTTCTATTGGGATTGGGATTTTTGCTAATTTATACTGGTAAAAAATCTAAACGCAACATGCAACAATTTCAAAGATTTAACTGAGTTCATATAAGCAAATCAGTCAATGGAAATACATTAATTATACCCAAATCTATGGATTTCACATGACTGGGAATACAGATATGCATCTGTTGGTCACAGACACTGTACCTTAAAAAGAAGGTAGGAGCGTGGATCAGGAAACCAGTCAGTATCTGGTGTGACCACCATTTGCCTCATGGAGTGCGACATGTTTCCTTCGCATAGAGTTGATTAGGCTGTAAATTGTGAGCTGTGGAATGTTGTCACACTTCAATACGTGTGTTCGAAATTGCTGGACGTTGTCGGGAACTGGAACACGCTGTCGATCCAGAGCATCCCAAACTTGCTCAATGGTGACATGTCTGAGTATGCAGGCCATGGAAGAACTGGGACATTTTCAGCTTCCAGGAATTGTGTACAGATCCTTATGACATGGGCTGTGCATAGATAAAATGAAACTGGGTCTGTTGTGACATAACTGCACATTTTAGTGGCCTTTTAGTGTCCACAGCACAAGGTGCAACTGTGTAATTATCATGCTATTTAATCAGATTCTTGATATGTCACACCTGTTAGGTGGATTGATTCTCTTGGCCAAGGAGAAATGCTCACTAACAGGGATTTAAACAAATTTGTGCACAAAATTTGTAAAGATTTTGTGCATATGGAACATTTCTGGGGTCTTTTATTTCAGCTCAAGAAACATGGGACCAACACCTTATGTTGCGTTTTATATTTTTGTTCAGTGTTTATAATTGGTCGCATGCCATGTTAAACTAATCCTGGGTCATTAATTATTGGTATGATAGTTTTTTAGTCATGTTCCCTAGCTAGCTTACAACCTGGTAACTTAGGTTTAATTTATTTACGGCAAAGAAAATAAGTGATTAAAAACAATGAATAAATACAAATAAATGCAGATTGTAGTTGGAAGTCCATTACCTTGTATAAAAACCACACCACACAAAAAAACTATACATAAGTACAAAAATAAAGGTTTGTTAATACGGATAACAAAATCACTCATTTACAAACGAACCGATCAGCAATCACAAATTATAAACAGTATATATTTTAAGTCTTAGAGTTGGGCTATATGGAGGAGATTACTGAATAGTTTGGTTCGTCAGGCTGACCCCCAGTCTAGGCTTGAAGTTATTGAGGGATGATGAGGTCTTGGCAATGTAAAGATAAGAATTCCCGCGAGTATGGTACCTCTTATCTGATAGAGAATTGACTATGAGGAGCGGCAGTGGGGAGGGTGACGGTTATTGCAGTGTCTTGTGTTTATATAGATGGATTTCAGAATTAACATGGAAGAATCCATTGAAAGGTAAACTATCCGCGAGGTATGGGTATCTGTATATAAAAATGCGTAATTGTTGTACATTGATGCCGTATATAGACAAGATATTGAGTTTCTTAAACGAAGGTGCAGATGGAGCCAGGTAATTAGAGGTGGCTAGTCTTGCAAATGTATTTGTATGATGAGTAATATGTGTAGGTATGTACTGGCCCAGAAAATATTACAGTAAATGAGATATGAGTAAATTAATCTATAGTAAAGAGTTAGGAAGCAAGCCTGATGAACCAAACCCCTAATCTTTCTGATGATGCCAACAGATTTCATCACTTTGCTGCAGACAAATTGAATATGATCTTTCCAGGATAACTTTTCATCAATTAGAACTCCAAGGAATCTAGTGCATGTGACTTGTTCCATTTCATTTCCAACAATTGAGATCCTGGCTCTTTTTTTTTTTTTTTACAATATTTTGTATTCTTAATAGTGAATACAATAAAGTTGGACTTTTGTTAACATTTAAATATAATTTGTTTATCTGGAACCATTCAGAAAACGTGGCCATGCCTGAGTTGGCTTCATTAATTAGTGAATCAAAATTTGCGTGTGGTGATAAATCTAATTGGTATCATCAGCAAAGAGAATGGGAAGTACGGTAGAAGACACAGCAGCAAGGTCATTGATATAGATTAGGAATAACAAAGGTCCAATTATCGAACCCTGTGGGACGCCACAGGTTCTTGGCCCTGGTAGATGCTCAGCCGTTTGCCTAAAGAAATTCTCTATCATAAACACAACTATATAATCATGAAAACCGTAATAATGCAATTTAGAAAGTAATATTTTGTCAAATGCTTTGGATAAATCTAAAAAGATGGCAAGAGTATTCATTTTTAAGGGCTGTAAATATTTTATCCACAGGTTGCAAAAGAGCCATATCTGTGGAATATTTTTTACGAAACCATATTGGTGCTCACAGAGAATAGTTGATTTTTAAATGTTTCAACATTCTTTTATACACCAATTTTGCTATGATTTTAGAAAAACATGGTAATACAGATATTGGTTGATTATTTGTAAAACATCTTTGATCCACAGATTTTATAGAGGGGGATAACAATTTTCTAATCTTTAGGAACAATACCAGTTTGCATAGATTTGGTAAAGATATACAGTTGAAGTCGGAAGTTTACATACACTTAGGTTAGGAGTCATTAAAACTCGTTTTTCAACCACTCCACAAATTTCTTGTTAACGACTAGTTTTTGCAAGTCAGTTAGGACATATACTTTGTTCATGACACAAGTAATTTTTCCAACAGTTGTTTAGACAGATTATTTCACATATAATTCACTGTATCACAATTCCAGTAGGTCAGAAGTTGACTGTGCCTTTTTAAACAGCTTGGAAAATTCCAGATAATGATGCCATGGCTTTAGAAGCTTCTGATAGGCTAATTGACATCATTTGAGTCAATTGGAGGTGTACCTGTGGATGTATTTCAAGGCCTACCTTCAAACTCAGTGCCTCTTTGCTTGACATCATGGGAAAATGAAAAGAAATCAGCCAAGACTTCAGAAAATAAATTGTCTGGTTCATCCTACATGTCTGGTTCATCCTTGGGAGCAATTTCCAAATGCCTGAAGGTACCACGTTCATCTGTACAAACAATAGTACGCAAGTATAAACACCATGGGACCACGCAGCCGTCATACTGCTCAGGAAGGAGACGTGTTCTGTCTCCTAGAGATGAATGTACTTTGGTGTGAAAAGTGCAAATCAATCCCAGAACAGCAAAGGACCTTGTGAAGATGCTGGATGAAACGGGTACAAAAGTATCTATATCCACAGTAAAACGAGTCCTATATCGACATCACCTGAAAGGCCGCTCAGCAAGGAAGCTCCAAAACTACCATAAAAAAGCCAGACTACGGTTTGCAACTGCACATGGGGACAAAGATTGTACTTTTTGGAGAAATGTCCTCTGGACTGATGAAACAAAAATAGAACTGTTTGGCCATAATGACCATCGAAAAAAGGGGGAGGCTTGCAAGCCAAAGAACACCATCCCAACCGTGGTGGCAGCATCAAAAGCGGAGACTTGTTAATCTAACAGCATTGTCATATTTCAAAAAGGCTTTACGGCGAAAGTTTAACATTTGATTGTCTGAGGACAGCGCCCCACTCAAACTCAATTAACATAATAACATAACCAGCAGAGGTTTCACAACTCAAAAATAGCATAAAATAATTTGCTTACCTTTGATCTTCCTCTGATGGCATATCAAAGCATCCAGGTTACACACAGGTCCTTTTGTTCGATAAAGTTCCTCTTTATATCCATATAGCTTTGGTTGGCGGGTTTTGTTCAGTAATCCACCTGCCCAAAGGCTTTCATCCATGCAGACAAACGATATCCCAAAAGTACCCGTAAAGTTCGTCGAAAAAGTCAAACAGCATTTGTAATCAATACTCAGATACCCTGAAATGAATATACACTATAATATTTTAGACGGAATATAACCTGCTGAATAGAAGAGAAAAAGAACTGAGCGCGCATTCCCTGTTACGGGCAAAATCCAAAACAGGACACTTGATGTGAACTCAGGAACAAGTGGTCTTACTCCCTTGATACTCCCTTGATTCTCCCTTGATTGCAGATTCCAACTTTTTTCTAAAGACTGTTGACATCTAGTGGAAGCCATAGGAACTGCAATCTGGGAGCTAAAATACCCTGCTTTGAATAGCATGCCAATTAAAAAGTGTGACATGACTGATTCATACATCCCGGATGGATTTTGCTCGGGTTTTTGCCTGCCATATCAGTTCTGTTTGTCACAGACAAATATTATCAATAAGGGTGGCAGATAAACTGGTCACTTATAGATGAGGGGATACAGGGAGCTGGAGTATAAAGTATTCAAAAAGTCAGATGTCAGTGAGTGGTTCTCACTTTAAAATAAATGGATGTCGTAATCACCCAAAACGCATTTTATCATCATTATTAATCAAATCCAGGGTTGATGCAAGAATATGAAACTACCAATGTCCGAATCGGGTGGCCGATACCACTTTTTTACCAGCAAAAAAAGAACAGGAGGGAATTTCTATGGAAAGAGATTCAACATCAATGTTATCAGATGTAAGTGGTTGAACATGTTTATGAACAAAAATGGACACTCCTCCCACTCTTGAGGTTCTACAGTGATGAACAGCATTATAAGGAGATATGTCATAAAGCATGGTTCTATCTTCAGTCAACCATATTTCTTAAAGGGCAACAACGGAAAATTCATGACTAAGAGAAGACAGATAATGAACAAGGTGGTCATGATTTTTAGGAAGACCGCGAACATTCAAATGAAAGGTAGAAAATAAGTTTGTCTTGGATTAGATCAACTGCTATCCAGGTTGTTAATTTGCTTAACATAGTAATCACAAGTTAATCTTATTTCTGGTCAATTTCAATCATATTTATTGTGAGCTTCATTTAATGTATAATGGGTTAAAGATCATGTTATCAGGTTTGATATCTGCCAAACTGAGACACAGTCGGAATCATCCAAGGGTGGACCTGAAATGTAGACGAGCATACCTCATGTCCAGTACAAACATACATTTGTGTAGTTTTATCAGTAGGGGTGCACTTCCTATGGAATGCACATTGACACAGTCCACATAACCCTCTAAAGTCTTCAGTGGTGTTTTGACATTTTAGATCAATGTGTGTTTTTGGTCAAATTAATTGGTCACATACACATGGTTAGCAGATGTTATTGCGTGTGAAGCGAAATGCTTGTGCTTCTAGTTCCGACAGTGCAGTAATATCTAACAATTCCACAACTACCTAATACGCACACATCTAAGGAATGGAATAAGAATATATAAATATATGGATGAGCAGTGATAGTGGCATAGGCAAGATGGTATAAAATACAGTATATACATATGAGATTAGTAATGCAAGATATGTAAACATTAAAGTGACTAGTGATCCAATTATTAAAGTGGACAATGATTTCAAGTCTATGTACAGTTGTGGCCAAAAGTTTTGAGAATGACACAAATATACATTTTCACAAAGTCTGCTGCCTCAGTTTGTATGATGGCAATTTGCATATACTCCAGAATGTCATGAAGAGTGATCAGATGAATTGCAATTAATTGCAAAGTTCCTCTTTGACATGCAGATGAACTGAATCCACCCCCAAAAAATTCACTGCATTTCAGCCCTGCCACAAAAGGACCAGCTGACATCATTTCAGTGATTCTCTCGTTAACACAGGTGTGAGTGTTGACAAGGACAAGGCTGGAGATCACTCTGTCATGCTGATTGAGTTCGAATAACAGACTGGAAGCTTCAAAAGGAGGGTGGTGCTTGGAATCATTGTTCTTCCTCTGTCAACCATGGTTATCTGCAAGGAAACGTGCCGTCATCATTGCTTTGCACAAGAAGGGCCTCACAGGCAAGGATATTGCTGCCAGTAAGATTGCACTTAAATCAACCATTTATCGGATCATCAAGAACTTCAAGGAGAGCGGTTCAATTGTTATGAAGAAGACTTCAGGGCGCCCAAGAAAGTCAAGCAAGCGCCAGGACCGTCTCCTAAAGTTGATTAAGTTGCGGGATCGGGGCACCACCAGTACAGAGCTTGCTCAGGAATGGCAGCAGGCAGGTGTGAGTGCATCTGCACGCACAGTGAGGCGAAGACTTTTGGAGGATGGCCTGGTGTCAAGAAGGGCAGCAAAGAAGCCACTTCTCTCCAGGAAAAACATCAGGGACAGACTGATATTCTGCAAAAGGTACAGGAATTGGACTGCTGAGGACTGGGGTAAGATCATGCCTTCCCTTTCCGATTGTTTGGGGCAACCGGAGAAGACAAGGTGAGCGCTACCATCAGTCCTGTGTCATGCCAACAGTAAAGCATCCTGAGACCATTCATGTGTGGGGTTGCTTCTCAGCCAAGGGAGTGGGCTCACTTACAATTTTGCCTAAAAACACAGCCATGAATAAAGAATGGTACCAACACATCCTCCGAGAGCAACTTCTCCCAACCATCCAGGAACAGTTTGGTGATGAACAATGCCTTTTCCAGCATGATGGAGCACTTTGCCACAAGGCAAAAGTGATGACTAAGTGGCTCTGGGAATTTGCATTGATATTTTGGGTCCATGGCCAGGAAACTCCCCAGACCTTATTCCCATTGAGAACTTGTGGTCAATCCTCAAGAGGCGGGTGGACAAACAAAAACCTACAAATTGTGACAAACTCCAAGCATTGATTATGCAAGAATGGGCTGCCATCAGTCAGGATGTGGCCCAGAGTTAATTGACAGCATGCCAGGGCGGATTACAGAGGTCTTGAAAAAGAAGGGTCAACACTGCAAATATTGACTCTGCATCAACTTCATGTAATTGTCAATAAAAGCCTTTGACACTTATGAAATGCTTGTAATTATACTTCAGTATTCCATAGTAACATCTGACAAAAATATCTAAAGACACTGAAGCAGCAAACTTTGGACATTAATATTTGTGTCATTCTCAACTTTTGGCCACGACCGTAGGCAGCAGCCTCTGTGTTTAGTGATGGCTGTTTTAATATTCTGATGGCCTTGAGATTGACAGCTTCTGAGATTGACAGCTTCTGTCTCTTGGTCCCAGCTTTGATGCACCTGTACTGACCTTGCCTTCTGGATGATAGCGGGGTGAACAGGCAGTGGCTCGGGTGGTTGTTGTCCTTGATGATCTTTTTGGCCTTCCTGTGACATCGGGTGCTGCAGGTGTCATGGAGGGCAGGTAGTTTACCCCCGGTGATGCGTTGTGCAGACCGCACCACCCTCTGGAGAGCCTTGCGGTTGTGGGCAGTGCAGTTGCCGTACCAGGCGGTGATACAGCCCGACATGATGCTCTTAGTTGTGCACCTATAGAAGTTTGAGGGTTTTAGTTGACAAGCCAAATTTCTTCAGCCTCCTGAGGTCCACTGTCTGTCTGTGTGGGTGGACCATTTCAGTTTGTCTGAGATGTGTACGCGGAGGAACTTAACTTTCCACCTTCTCCACTGCTGTCCCGTCTATGTGGTTAGGGGGGTGCTCCCTCTGCTGTTTCCTGTAGTCCACGATCATCTCCTTTTATTTTATTGACGTTGAGTGATAGGTTGTTTACCTGACACCACACGGAGTGCCCTCACCTCCTCCCTGTAGGCTGTCTCATCATTGTTGGTAATCAAGCCTACTACTGTTGTCGTCTGCAAACTTCATGATTGATTTGGAGGTGTGCATGGCCACGCAGTCATGGGTGAACAGGGAGTACAGGAGGGGACTGAGCACCCACCTTTGTGGTGCCCCAGTGTTGAGGATTAGCGAAGTGGAGATGTTGTTTCCTACCTTAACCACCTTGGGACGGCCCGTCAGGAAGTCCAGGACCCAATTGCACAGGGCGGGGTTGAGACCCAGGGCCTCCAGCTTAATGATGAGCTTGGGGGGTACTGTGGTGTTGAATGCTGAGCTGTAGTCAATGAACAGCATTCTTACATAGGTATTCCTCTTGTCCAGATGGTATAGGGCAGTGTGAAGGTGATTGCATCATATGTGGACCTATTGGGGCGGTAAGCAAATTGAAGTGGTTCTAGGGCAGGCCTGGGCAATTCCAGTCCTCGGGGGCCTGATTGGTGTCACACTTTCCCCCCCATCCCTAGCAAACTCATCTGATTTTTAACTGAAGATTATGATTAGTTGATTGGAGTCAGGTGTGTTAGCTGGGGCAAAATTGTGACACTAATCAGGCCCCCGAGGACTGGAGTTGCCCAGGCCTTGCCTAGGGTGACAGGTAAGGTGGAGGTGATATGATCCTTGACTAGTCTCTCAAAGCACTTCATGATGACAGAAGTGAGTGCTACAGGGCGATAGTAATTTAGTTCAGTTACCTTTTGCCTACTTTGGTACTTGGGTATCTTTGCCACCTTGGCATGTGGGGACAGCAGACTGGGATAGGGAGAGATTGAAATTATCCGTAAACACTCTGTGCATGCTCAGAGGACGCGGCTAGGGATGCTGTCTGGGCCGGCAGCCTTGCGAGTGTTAACACGTTTAAATGTCTTACTCACGTCGGCCATGGATAAGGAGAGCCCACAGTCCTTGTATTATTCTCAAAGCAGGCAAAGGTGTTTTAGTTTGTCTGTGACGTGGCTGGTTTTCATTTTGTAGTCCGTGATTGTCTGTAGACCCTGCCACAATAGTCTCGTGTCTGAGCCATTGAATTGCGACTCCACTTTTTCTCTGCTGATATTTCCTTATTTGATCGCCTTGTGGAGGGAATAACTACACTTTGTATTTATTGGCCAAAGAAGTTCTTACCTAATCTGGTTTCCTGAAGTGTTTGCTCTGGCAGGGCTCTGCAAGAGACCATATTCTCTACCACTGCAATACAAGAAATCTATATTTTCACCTTTATTTAACCAGGTAGACTAGTTGAGAACAAGTTCTCATTTACAACTGCGACCTGGCCAACATAAAGCAAAGCAGTGCGACACAAACAACAGTTACATATGGGATAAACAAACATACAGTCAATAATACAATAGAAAAGGTCTATATACAGTGTGTGCAAATGAGGTAGGATAAGGGAGGTAAGGCAATAAATAGGCCATAGTGGCGAAATAATTACAATATAGCAATTAAACACTGGAGTGATAGATGTGCAGCAGATGAGTAGAGATATTGGGGTGCAAAGGAGCAAAATAAATAACAGTATGGGGATGAGGTAGTTGGATTGGCTATTTACAGATGGGCTATGTACAGGTGCAGTGATCTGTGAGCTGCTCTGACAGCTGGTGCTTAAAGCTAGTGAGGGAGATATGAGTCTCCAGCTTCAGTGATTTTTTGCAGTTCCTTCCAGTCATTGGCAGCAGAGAACTGGAAGGAAAGGCGGCAGAAGGAGGAATTGGCTTTGGGGGTGACCAGTGAAATAACCCGGCTGGAGCGCGTGCTACGGGTGGGTGCTGCTATGGTGACCAGTGACCTGAGATACGGCAGGGCTTTACCTAGCAAAGACTTATAGATGACCTGGAGCCAGTAGGTTTGACGACGAATATTTAGTGTTGGCCAGCCAACGAGAGCATACAGGTCGCAGTGGTGAAAATATATGGGGCTTTGGTGACAAAATGGATGGCACTGTGATAACTGCATCCAGTTTCCTGAGTAGAGTGTTGGAGGCTATTTTATAAATGACATCGCCAAAGTCAAGGATCGGTAGGATAGTCCGTTTTACGAGGGTATGTTTGGCAGCATGAGTGAAGGATGCTTTGTTGCGAAATAGGAAGCCCGATTCTAGATTTAATTTTGGATTGGAGATGCTTAATGTGAGTCTGGAAGGAGAGTTTACAGTCTAACCAGACATCTAGGTATTTGTAGTTGTCCACATATTCTGAGTCAGAACCGTCCAGAGTAATGATGCTGGACGGGTGGGCAGGTGTGGGCAGCGATCGGTTTAAGTTTTACTTTTAAGAGCAGTTGGAGGCCACAGAAGGAGAGTTGTAAGGCGTTGAAGCTCGTTTTTTTTTTTTTTTAGCGCAGTGTTTTTAAACACACGGTAATGGGGTGTGGGGAAAAGGGGCTGAGCTGGACCCAAGGAATGAACTAATAAATATCCCCCAAAAAACTAAGCTAATCTACCTGCTTAAAGAACACCTAGCTAACTAACCTGTAAAATACAGTGGGTGGTCCGCCCAGTTCTAACTAGGGTATTTAGACAATGGTTTCCTACGGGTTATGTATGCCCAAGGGCGACTTGGCTGGTTACCCCCTTTTCCACCAACAAATAAACAGCAACACAACACAACTCAATGTGAGATGTAGGCACAAAACAGGAGAGAGATGGGGCGCACAAACAAACTAACAGCAACTGATCTTCAGCAAATCCAAAACAGCGATAGAGGTGTGTAGCCTCAAAACAAGAGTGCGAGAGAGACAACTGACTGGGTTTTTAAACCAAGGGGATTTGATTGGGTAAGGGAAAAGGAGCTGGTGTGTCTTCTGATTGGGACTGATTGATGAGCAACTGATGGCTGCTGATGAGTGACACCTGTGACTAGGGCAGAAGGAAAGAAAACAAATACACACACAGGATACCTGTATCCGTAACACCAAAGAAGGCCCAGATGTACACAGAATGGGGTCATCTGCGTAGAGGTGGATCAGAGAATCACCAGCAGCAAGAGCGACATCATTGATGTAAACAGAGAAAAGAGTCGGCCCGAGGATTAAGCCCTGTGGCACCCCCATAGAGACTGCCAGAGATCCGGACAACAGGCCCTCTGATTTGACACACTGAGCTCTGTCTGAGAAGTAGTTGGTGACTCAGGCGAGGCAGTCATTGGAGAAACCAAGGCTGTTGAGTCTGCCGATAAGAATGTGGTGATTGACAGAGTCGAAAGCCTTGGCCAGGTCAATGAATACAACTGCACAGTATTGTCTCTTGTCGATGGTGGTTATGATATAATTTAGGACCTTGAGCGTGACTGAGGTGCACCCATGACCATCTCGGAAACCAGATTGCATAGCGGAGAAGATACGGTGGGATTCGAAATGGTCGGTAATCTGTTTGTTAACTTGGCTTTCGAAGACCTTAGAAAGGCAGAGTAGGATAGATATAGGTCTGTAGCAGTTTGGGTTTAGAGTGTCACCCCCTTTGAAGAGGGGGATGACCGCGGCAGCATTCCAATCTTTGGGGATCTCAGACTATATGAAATAGAGGTTGAACAGGCTAGTAATAGGGGTTGCAACAATTTCGGCGGATAATTTTAGAGAGGGTCCAGATTGTCTAGTCCGGACGATTTGTAGGGGTCCAGATGTTGCAGCTCTTTCAGAACATCAGCTATCTGGATTTGGGTGAAGGAGAAATGGGGGAGGCTTGGGCAAGTTGCTGTGGGTTGTGCAGGACTGTTGACCGGGGTAGGGGTAGCCAGGTGGAAAGCATGGCCAGCCGTAGAAAAATGCTTATTGAAATTCTCAATTATCGTGGATTTATCGGTGGTGACAGTGTTTCCTAGCTTCAGTGCAGTGGGCAGCTGGGAGGAGGTGCTCTTATTCTCCATGGACTTTACATTGTCCCAGAACTTTTTGGTGTTTGTGCTACAGGATGCAAATTTCTGTTTGAAAAAGCTGGCCGTTGCTTTCCTAACTGCCTGTGTATATTGGTTCCTAACTTCCCTGAAAAGCTGCATATTGCGGGGGCTATTCGATGCTAATGCAGTACGCCACATTATGCTTTTGTGCTGGTCAAGGGCAGTCATGTCTGGAGTGGACCAAGGGCTATATCTTGGAAAGGGGCATGCTTGGAAAGGGGCATGCTTATTTAAGATGGTGAGGAAAGCACTTTTTAAAGAATAACCAGGCGTCCTCTACTGACGGAATGAGGTCAATATCCTTCCAGGATACCCGGGCCAGGTCGATTAGAAAGGCCTGCTCGCTGAAGTGTTTTAGGGAGCGTTTGACAGTGATGAGGGGTGGTTGTTTGACCGCAAACCCATTACAGACGCAGGCAACGAGGCCGCGATAGCTGAGATCCTGGTTGAAGACAGCAGAGGTGTAACTGGAGGGCAGGTTGGTTAGGATGATATCTATGAGGGTGCTCGTGTTTACGGATTTGGGGTTGTACCTGGTAGATTCATTGATAATTTGTGTGAGATTGAGGGCATCAAGCTTAGATTGTAGGATGGCTGGGGTGTAAAGCATGTCCCAGTTTAGGTCACCTAACAGCACGAGCTCTGAAGATGGATGGGGGGCAATCAATTCACATATGGAGTCCAGGGCACAGCTGGGGGCAGAAGGTGGTCTATAGCAGGTGGTAACGGTGAGAGACTTGTTTCTGAAAAGGTGGATTTTTAAAAGTAGAAGCTCAAATTGTTTTGGCACAGACCTGGATAGTAAGACATCTCTGCAGGCTATCTGCAGTAGATTGCAACTCTGCCCCCTTTGGCAGTTCTATCTTGTTGGAAAATGTTGTAGTTAGGGATGGACGTTTCTGGGTTTTTGGTGGTCTTCCTAAGCCAGGATTCAGACACGGCTAGGACATCCAGGTTGGCAGAGTGTGCTAGGGCAGTGAATAAAACAAACTTAGGGAGGAGGCTTCTAATGTTAACATGCATGAAACCAAGGCTTTTACGGTTACAGAAGTCAACAAATGGGAGCGCCTGGGGAATGGGAGTGGGGCTATGCACTGCAGGGCCTGGATTAACCTCTACATCACCAGAGAATGTTAAGTCACTGCCCACTTTCACTAGGGCCAAGACTAGTCATTGTGCTGTGTCATTAGGAAAATTGATTCCTCTTTTCATCCGTCCCTAATTAACCTTTAGAAGTACTTACTGTGCGGTGCTCTTTGCAGCGGCAGCAATGTAAATACAATGTAAATGCCCTTCAAAATACAACAGAGGTCTATGCAGTGTCACTGAGTTTGCTGTTTCCAGTTGTCCTAAAAAAGAAGCACCAATGCACACGTGTTTGCAACCACAGCCATTATGCTGGATAAACTAAATTGGTGGAGTTGAAGGGACGAGAAACTCGATAACCATGTTGGTAGGGGAACAGTGGGACTGATGGTGTCCTGGTTTGGTCCCTTTTTCAGGAGCTGAACGACCTGGCCAGGGACCCTCCTGCACAGTGTTCCGCCGGCCCAGTTGGAGATGACAGTAAGGCCAAATTAAGCACTTTTATTTGAGCTAACATTCTCAACATTGAAACATGTTTGAAACATGTTTCTAACTGTATCTACTTTGTTTTTGCAGTGTTTCATTGGCAAGCTACAATTATGGGGCCTGTAAGTATAATTTATAAAATGTTTGCTCGTTGAAGTTGCATTCGTTTTGGCTGGTCAGTGTGTCCGTTGACATTTTCGTTTCTTTTCAGAATGACAGTCCATACCAAGGTGGTGTTTTTTTCCTGACCATTCATTTCCCCACAGACTACCCCTTCAAACCACCTAAGGTAATTATTTCCTCTCCTGTTCCTCTGTTCTATTACAATGAATAGTTTTCTTGATATATGTAGAAGATTGAGGAGTATGGTTTTCGTTGATCTATATAATCATGTGTTTGATTGCTGCTCCAACCTTTTCATTGCAGCTAGCATTCACCACAAGAATTTATCATCCAAATATTAACAGTAACGGCAGCATCTGCCTGGATATTTTGAGATCACAGTGGTCTCCAGCATTAACTATCTCTAAAGGTAGGATGTCCGTTGTTTTTCATGCTTTGTTATGCACATTTTTACCTTGTGACTTCATTTCAATTCACATGCCTAAGATCCACTTCTAATACTTACTTTTAATCTCCTTTTCAGTACTTTTGTCCATTTGTTCTCTCTTATGTGACCCCAACCCTGACGACCCGTTAGTGCCAGAAATTGCCCGTATCTACAAAACAGATACTGAAAAGTAAGTATACTGTTGACCCAGCTTTGTCTACATTTTGTTCATGAACTGCATACTCTAATATTTGTGAAAAATATTATGCTACTTTTTGATCCAAGACTTGAACGAGATAGGTGCCAAGTGATAGTTAATTCCTATAATGTCAGATCTTTATAATATAGGACTTTTCCTTCCATATCAGGTATAATAGACTAGCGAGAGAATGGACAGACAAGTACGCTATGCTTTAGGGTAAGACTGCCCTGCATTGTGAAGGGAGTGGACCGTGTGCGTGTCTGTGGTGGAGCTTTATGGGTTGTGACCAGGGGAGAATGACTCCTCTCCCTTCTCATTGAAGCCACGAAGTTCAAGGCCAACCGCGGTACTGCAGGCATTGTTTGCAGAAAACAAGTTCCCCCCCATTATAGTGAAGGGGAAAATGGATATCTTTGTGTCTTTGAAAATTATATATTTATTTACAATCATGGCATCAATAATTACTTTTACTACACCAGGTGTATTTCCTGATTATTAAAAAATCGTACACAGAAGTCATGAGGATAATTTAGTAGCTAATGGCAGCCTCCAGTACCCCGGTCGGCCTTCAACTTGAGATACTCAATGAGAGGGGGCAGCACTGAGCTAGCCTGCAACGTCACTTCCCGGAGTAGCTCAAACTGCATGTTATGTCTACATAAATCTCTGACATGAGATGCCATCTCAACTGACTTATTTGACTTCAAATGCGTGATTGAGTCTTAATAGGAATGAGTGGTGTCACGCGATCAATGGCTTTGGCCAGACATTTTTTGTGGGTGGGCCCAAAAAAAACACACAACGTCTAACTTCCTGCAATTCTACACATTTTGTCAATCGATAGAGAGGAAACTGTGCCGTTTTATAGCTAATCTCATGCTATTCTACACATTTTGCCATGAGGTTGAGAGAATGTTGCATTTTTAAAGCTAATTAAAGTATAAGTGTGACTGATAAAGGCACTGGATTATGAGCTGTCTTGTTTGCTAATGAACTAATGAAGTAAGCAGTGGCATGGTGCATATAGCCATAGAAGCTCAGTGGTTTCTTCCTCAATGCAGTCATATTATTGGCTTATTAGGGGTGTGGCTTTCAGATAGATGTCATTCCAGTGCATTGCTTGCCATGAATTCTATCTGATGGTGTTTGCATGTTTAGGTAAAAAGACAAATGTCCTGTTTGGAACACTAACAAGTAGAGAGCATTAAAAAATATATATATATACAGTACCAGTCAAAAGTTTGGACGCACCTACTCATTCAAGGGTTTTTCTTTATTTTTACTATTTTTTTATATTGTAGAATAATAGTGAAGACATCAAAACTATGAAACAACACATGGAATCATGTAGTAACCAAAAAAAGTGTTCAACATATATTTTATGAGATTCTTCAAAGTAGCCACCCTTGATGACAGCTTTGCACAATCTTGGCATTCTCTCAACCAGCTGCATGAGGTAATCACCTTGAATGCATTTCAATTAACAGGTGTGCCTTATTAAAAGTTAATTTGTGGAATTTCCTTTCTTAATACGTTTGAGCCAATCAGTTGTGTTGTGACAAGGTAGGGGTGGTATACAGAAGATAGCCCTATTTGGTAAAAGACCAAGTCCATATTATGGCAAGAACAGCTCAAATAAGCAAAGAAAAACGACAGTCTGTCCTTTGGTCTGATGAGTCCAAATTTGAGATTGGACTTGCTGTATCTTTGTCGGACGCAGAGTAGGTGAACGGATGATCTCCGCATGTGTGGTTCCCACCATGAAGCATGGAGGTGGTGTGATTGTGTGGGGGTGCTTTGTTGGTGACACTCAGTGATTTATTTAGAATTAATTTATAAACTTATTTTAGTTTTTACTTTTACCCCTTTTTTGGCCCCAATTTCATGGTATCCAGTTGGTAGTTACAGATTTGTCTCATCGCTGCATCTCCCATAAAGTCTTGAGAGGTGAAGGTTGAGAGCCATGCGTCCTCCAAAACACGACCCGACCAAGCTGCACTGCTTCTTGACACAATGCCTGCTTAATCCGGAAGCCAGCCACACCAATGTGTCGGAGGAAACACTGTACACCTGGCGACCGTGTCAGCGTGCATGCACCCGGCCCGCCACAGGAGTCGCTAGAGCGCGATGGGACAAGGACATCACTGCCGGCCAAACCCTCCCCTTGCGACAGAGCCTGGACTCAAACCAGGATCTCTAGTGGCACAGCTAGCAACTGCGATGCAGTGCCTTGGACCACTGCACTACTCGGGAGGCCTCAAGACACACTTAACCAACATGGCTACCACAGCATTCTGCAGCGTTACGCCATCCCATCTGGTTTGTGGGACTATAATTTGTTTTTCAATCGGACAATGGCCCAAAACACACCTCCAAGCTGTGTAAGGGCTATTTGACCAAGAAGGAGAGTGATGGAGTGCTGCATCAGATGACCTGGTCTCCACAATCACCTGACCTCAATCCAATTGAGATGGTTTGGGATGAGTTGGACCGCAGAGTGAAGGAAAAGCAGCCAAAAAGTGCTCAGCAAATGTGGGAACTACTTCAAGACTGTTGGAAAAGCATTTCTCATGAAGCTGGTTGAGATAATGCCAAGAGTGTGCAAAGCAGTCAAGGCAAAGGGTGGCTACTTTGAATAATCTCAAGTGTAAAATATATTTTGATTTAACACTTTTTGGTTAGTGCATGATTCCATATGTTATTTCATAGTTTTGATGTCTTCACTATTATTCTCCAATGCAGAAAAAAGTAAAAATTGCTGTAAAAACCCAGAGTAGGTGTCCAAACTTTTGATTGGTACTGTTAGAAATATATACCAAACATTAGGAACATCTCCCCCCCTTCAATTTGTCAGGGCATGGACTCGACAAGGTGTCCAAAGCGTTCCACAGGGATGCTGACCAATGTTGACTCCAATGCTTCCCACAGTTGTCAAGTTGACTGGATGGCACACACACAATCCATGTCTCAAGACTTAAAAATCCTTCTTTAACCAGTCTCCTCCCCTTCATCTATACTGTTTTGAAGTGGCTTTAACAAGTGACATCAATAAGGGATCATAGCTTTCACCTGAATTCACCTGGTCAGGTGTTCTTAATGTTTTGTACACTCAGTGTGTGTGTATATATACACTGAACAAAAATATGAACGCAACATGCAAAGATTTTACTGAGTTTTGCTAACCTCTGGATTAAAACCAAATTATGATAAGTGTACTATATTACGTATTGGATCACACATTTTTTTACATTACCGTGTAGTTTACCAATAAAATGGTCTGACGGGGATGTGGACATACTCTGTATACAAATCCCAAAAGAAAGAAATGATCTCACTCCCATACATTTTTATAGGAAGTTAGCAAAAATAGATAAGATCTTGCTACCATGGAAAGAAAAATACCTGTCTGTTTGTGGAAAAATCCCCCTGATTTAACTCTAGTCATATCACAGTTTACCTATTTTCTTATGGTTTTGCCTACACCTGGTGACCTGCTTTTTAAAATATATGAACAAAAGATATTCTATTTTATTTGGAATGGCAAGCCAGACAAAATTAAAAGGGCCTATTTATATAACAAATATTAATTCGGGGGCAGAAATTATTAAAGCATTCGACCTCTCACTAAAGGCATCAGTCATACAAAAGTTATACTTAAATCAGAACTGGTTCTCTAGTAAATTGGTAGGAATGTCTCACCCAATGTTCAAGAATGGCCTTTTTCCCATTATTCAGATTACAACTGCTCGCATTAGGTTGTTTGAAAACAAAATAATCTCCAAAATATCGTTATTTCTTTAAACAAGCCTTAGAAAGTTGGTTGCAATTTCAGTTTAATCCACCTGAGAAGACTAAACAAATAATACAACAAATATTGTGGTTAAAATCAAATATGAATTGATAAAAATGTATTTAAAAAAAAAACATTGTTTTTAAATTATATCATAAATAGGACTGGTGGAGTTGTCACACATGCAGCTAACACAGACATGGAAATGTCTGCTCTACCCAAAATTACAACCAACTAATTGCAGCATTACCATAAAAATGGAAGAGGCAAGTAGAAGGGGAAAGAAGGAACTTGTCTGTCGGCCCTGCATTAAAGAACATAAATGTGATAAATAAAAACAAAACCAATTTCATTTAAGGACCAAAGAATTGACAGCTGTGCCATATAAATGGCAAAATAGTTGGGAAGGGATTTTCGATGTACCCATTCCATGGCACATGGTTTATGAATTGACACGCAAAACAATGCCGGATTCAAAACTTTGAATTTCTCAATTTAAATAACTATACAAAATTCTTGCAACCAATATAATGTTATATATGGGGGATAAAATCTTCCCAACTCTGCAGATTGCAGATCATAGGCCCACCCACTTGGGAGCCAGGTCCCTCCACTGGGGTGCCAGGCCCAGCCAATCAGAATTAGTTTTTCCCCACAAGGGCTTTAATACAGACAGAAATACTCCTGAGCACCCCCCTCCCCATCCTCAGGCGATCCCGCAGGTTAATAAGCCAGATGTGGAGGTCTTGGGCTGGCGCACTTACACGTGGTCTGTGGTTGCGAGGCCGGTTGGATGTTCTGCCAAATTCTCTAAAACGACATTGGAGGCAGCTTATGGTAGAGAAATGAACATAAAATTATCTGGTAACAGCTCTGTCGGTCATTCCTGCAGTCAACATGCCAATTGCACGCTCCCTCAACTTGAGACATCTGTGGCATTGTGTTGTGACAAAACTGCACATTTTAGTGGGCTTTTATTGTCCCCAGCAAAAGGTGCACCTGTGTAATGATCATGTTTAATCAGCTTCTTGATATGCAACACCTGTCAGGTGGAGGGATTCTCTTGGCAAAGAATAAAAATGCTCACTTAACAGGGATGTAAACAAATTTGTGCACAACATTTTAGAGAAAAGCTTTGGGACCAACACGTTGCGTTTATTTTTTTTCTTCAGTGTATATCTTTTTTTTGTTGCTCAATATGATTTGGTGGTCCTGGCTCTTCAGTGGATGGGCTGGGACCACCGCTGCCTAATACAGCTGATATATACAGTCATTTGTTGTGACATTATTGACAGCACTTCAACTAACTCTAGGCTGACATATTTGGCCCGCTCTAAATAAATCTGCCTTTGCTTCGGTAGATTTTGGCTTGGTTTTGACAGTATTTCCTCTGGGACTGTTTATTGACAATATTGAATGCCATTTTGGTGGGACTATGGGAAGTTTTATGTGTGAACATCATGCATCTCAAGTTCAACTTGGGTAGTTGGCAACCTGTTGCTGTGTTGTAATGCATGGCGTTGTTCTTGATCTTCGCACCCCCTGTCTATTGTGTATTGATAGTCCTATTTTTTTTTTTGCTGATTTGTTTTATCTCCACAGGTACAACAGAATAGCCCGGGAATGGACTCAGAAGTATGCCATGTGATAATCTGTCATGGTCGTAACAACTTGCATTATAGATGGAATAAACTTTCAATTACTGTATTTTTTTTGCCCGTTAGGCCGCAATCCCTTACCATCAGCCAATAACAGTAATTTTCTTTGTTTCGCCCCCCCTAAATTTATTTACATGGTCTTAACAAGGAAACATGTCTCTATGGCCCCTTTCTTTTCAAAATATGCTAATTGATCAGAACTCTCAATGGAGCATGTATCTGTATAAAGCCAACCACAGCCACTTTGTGAAGAGCTCTTGATTTCTATAAGTTTGCGCAGAAAGTGCCAACTAAAAGGAATACGGATTCTCCAAATGCCACAATTTCTGTATTGAGAGGATGAACATGGTGCAGTCACATTTTTGTAAGATTTGCCAATAGCGTTAGAGAACTGAGGTCTGTGAATATTATACACTTACTCTTAACTGTTTGAATGGAGAATTGCTGAAGTTAGCTATATCTGCAGTAAATAAGGACAAACATTTTATGCATGTTGATAAGATAAATAATTGGTTTATGTGCTGCTGAGAATGAAATGAAAAGAGTTGAGCAAACGTGTCCACTTTTTAAAGTTTCACCTTTTTTGTTAATCCTTTTCCTTTCGTTGTTTTTAGAACAGGAGCCATTAGTTAATCCATCATCCACAACACTGTTCTCGCTTTTGCACTGAATATGTTATTCAAAGCTCTCGATGGCTGATCGATCAACTAATAGCTCTGCTATTTAATGGTTACTTTTATTTCTTTTCTCAATAAAGTTGAATAAATTACCCTCTGGTATT
Source organism: Brachymystax lenok tsinlingensis (assembly GCA_030435695.1). Taxonomy (NCBI): domain Eukaryota; kingdom Metazoa; phylum Chordata; class Actinopteri; order Salmoniformes; family Salmonidae; genus Brachymystax; species Brachymystax lenok. The sequence goes on along the minus strand of CM059789.1, from coordinate 31,321,709 downwards.
CTGGTGTGTTTTGTAACATAAATACATTTAAAAGTATGAACATGGAGATGCATTGGGACTGTTGTTGTTAGTCTGTTCTGGTTGCACTACAAGTAGAAAACGATATGCCGCTGAGAACCCCTCAACAACTGTGGGGCTATTTATAGGCCCCCATGACTAGAGCAGCTATGGCCTTTCAGTTGTAATAGTAGCCATGTCTTTTCCTAGACTCCTTACCTTCATTTAAGCAAATCTTTGAAGACTTGAACTGGTCAGAGAAAGTCCACTTCAGAATTGAGATGCACCTGGAAGCTGTTCTCTGGATGCTGAATACCTGCATTTTGAATCCGTAAATGTTTATTTACAGTTTGGTCATTTAGCAGACCTACTTAGAAACAGAGATATCCTATTACACAGAATACAAATATAAACTTTACATGTAAAGTGTTTGGTCCCATGTTTCCCAGAAATGTTCCGTTTGTACCAAAAGCATATTTCTCTCAAATTTTACTTCCCTGTTAGTGAGCGTTTCTCCTTTGCAAGACAATCCAACCACCTGACAGGTGTGGCATATCAAGAAACATGATCGTTACACAGGTGCACCTTGTGCTGGGTACAAAAGGCCACTGAAATGTGCAGTTAACTCTCTCACAACACAATGCCACAGACATCTCACGTTTTGAAGGAGCATGCAATTGGCATGCTGACTTAGGAATGTCCACTTCTCTCCAATGTCATTAAGAGAATTTGGCAGTACGTCCAAAAATGTATAGTATCATTCCTCAAACTGTGGCTAGCTATCAAAACATAGTGGATATAAGTAAAATAATCAATTTTAAGAATTTATCACAGCACTGACAAACAACGGCTAACCTTTAGACTGCCATAAGATTAATATCCATTCTAGTTCTATGGTCGGCTACTTGCCATCTAACTTGTTGTGCAAGTGCGTGAATATTTACTGGCCTTTGTCCACCACCATTACCCAATATGAAGCTGTTAGAATATAGGGAAAAGACATGCACACAATTAACAATTTTATTAAAAAAGTATTACAATAGAACCCATTAAAAAGCAAACCTTTGACTGTATAAAGGTTTCACAGGGTACAGGTATAAATATTGAAGCCCCACACAAGGTGAAGCAGTGCTTGCCTATCAAACCTTCGGGTTAGGATTGATATTAATCTCAAAATGCCAGTGTTGTCAGGAAAATGTTGGAACAGCTTCAAACTTAATTGAAACAAACATCTTTCAATGCCCATCTGATGTCGATAACATGAAAAAGAGGGTTTAGGAATATCAAATGACTCACTGAATACTTAATTACAAATTGGGGAAGAACAAAGAAAAAGCACCACTCATTCTCCAACATGTCTTCACCGTGGTCTTGAAGCAGAACTTGATAACCTGACTATGAATGTGATATGAACATTTTATAAAACAATTAAACCTACTCCATCAAGTGCATTGATAACAGAAAAGTAAATGTTACCAGAAACAAATGGCTTCCAAAAGTGAGTTTAGACATCAATGAATAAAATGAAGGGATACACTAACTGATGATAACTGGTATGATGAAAAGCTTGTCTACACAGGAATGAACTCAAGGCTATTCAAAAGTGGTTTCTATCCCAAAGTGGTTTCTGTACTGTAGTCAATCAAGGCTGAGGATTGTGCTTTGATAGGCTTCATGATTATTGCAATAAACCATTATCATACGTACAAATCACTGGTAGCACCACTTCCATAGGAAAATGAATTCGACTTTGTTGTACATGATACAAAAACATTGCAGGAGCATGTATTAGTGGTTGCTTGGTTTCAATACAAACCATTGAACAGTAACCATTCTATCCACGTGATATTTCCACAGCTACGGAGTCACTTTATGAGTGGGGCTATCCTTTTGGCAACTACTGCTGTATATAAGGGGCAATTTTCATTTAATATAATTTATCAGACACTTTTATCCAAAGCGGCTTACAGCTAGCACATTCTGTATGGGGTCTACGCCTTGTAAATCAGGGGGTGTTGGAACTTATTTTTCTCGGGCTTTGCCAAGGTCCAGAGTGCCACACTCAAAATTGGTTATTTGAATCAGCTGCATTTTTGACCACCCTGCTCCAAATGAACTGTAGTGTGGGATCATATAATTTTGAATCTAATAATCTCTTAAATTACAAATTATTAAAAAAGTATTTTCCACATTTATACCATGCCTCTGAGTTTTCCCCTGAATAAAACACATTCATGATGTTAATTCAAACAAGATTCAAATAGATTATTCAGGTTTCCTGAAATGTCATTATGCAAACATAACATGCATATTATGTTTACGTATACAAAACCACTTTCAAAACATTAAAAGTAAGGATATTTAGCATGATGTGTGAGGAGACGTGCTTGCTGGATTGTCCCTTTCAGAGAGAAATTGTCTGTAGCCTGCTTCTAGGAAGCAGAAGCCTCATGAAATCCTGACAAGGTCAGGGCCGTGATGTGTGATTAACCAATCTGGCAGTCACGCTGTGGAGAGCTCCACCCCACTGTCACACACGCCGCTGTCCTCCTGTCCGTCCAGCTTCAGATCCTGCACACGTACTGAGAGACAAGTGGGGGAGGGTGTTAAGGGCAGGTGACTTATATCCCAGATGATTCTATTTAAATCTTATAAGGTATGCTAGTATATATATATATTGTACATTGAGCTACTGGCTGAGTCCTTTTTGAGCTTACCTAAGAGCTCTGTGGTGCTTTGGGGAGCTAGAGGAGCCTGCTCTGTTTCACACAGTGCCCCCTGCAGTACTGTCAAAGCGGTGGAGTTTCCCACAGTCCTGAGTCCCTCCAAAAGGTCCTTGACCATTCCCCCGGACACCTACAGACACGGGCATAGAAGTGTTACTTATCAACCAACTATTGAGTCAAAATTAAACGGAAGTGTTGAAAAAAAAGTCCAAGTTTCAATGAGAACATATGAATACATTTTCTGTGCTGACTTGAATTCAAGGTGGGAGAAATCCGAGCGTGAAATTTCTAAACTTACAATGCCTATGTTTCCCCCTCATGTCTGTCTGTTGATTAATGTGTCCTGGCACAACACCAGAGAAGAGGAGCACGTTTCCAGAGAAACATCAGCTTTCTCAGGTTGGGATAGTGTGTGTGTGTATGTGTACCTCGTAGCTGTCCAGCAGCGTGCTGGCGGGGAAGGGGCTGAGTCTGAAGGCGCTGTTGAGGATGCCCAGCCCCAGCGTGTTTGCCAGGCTCTCCCAGCTCCCCCCCTGGCACTCAAGAGCCTGGCATAATGCCTGCCTTGTGTCTGAGGCCAGGCTCCGCATGTCGCCTACAGAAACATGAGACCGTTAGCTGTACTCCACAGTGGACAAGAACCAAGATGGGACAGCAGTATAACCCTATGGCTTAAGATGTAGAGATTACAATGAAGGGGGTTGTTTAAACTGAAGTGCAGGAGCCAACCTTGAGGGGGGATGAAGACTGGGATGGTGGTCTCTGGCTTGTACTCTTTGCCATTCAGAATTTCCAATACCTAGAAGAACAAGGAAGAGAGAGAATATTTAGGAAACATTCAAATTCTTTCAACTCGTGAATTCACGTCAGTAGTTTTGTCGTCATAAAATGACATGCATGTTATCTTTAGAGTAAAAATGTAAAGGTGTGAGAAAGGACTGTAGCAATATTAGTCAGTTGAGTGAGATACGTGTGAGACGATAGTAGAACATGGAGGAAAATGACTTCCAGAAAACACAGTGTGTGCATGTGGTACCCACCTCAGGAGTGGCAGCCATGTTAAGAGGAGTCATCCCTGGGATGTAGCCTTCATCCTGCTCCTCTTCCTCATCCACACAGCAGTCATCCTCTCTGAAGAACAGGGGCTCCAAATTTTCTTTGTGAGGATTGGCACCTAGACATGAAAAGATTTATAAAGTCATGTCTGCCTTTGAGCTAGGACTATATTACCAAAGAGCAGTTACAGAGAAAACAAAGACATCGAACTAAGCCATTTTCACAAAGGGGACAGTTTGTAGAAACGTAGTCATACCTGCAGCCATGAGGAGAGCGGTCAGTTTGACAGAGCCCCGCCCTGCTGCTATGTGGAGAGGGCTGGAGCCGTTGTAGGTGCAGCAGTCCACATTAGCATTGCCCTGCGAAGGGAGAGAACACTGTCAACACACATCTTACAACCAGTGGCGACCAGTCATTCTGACATTAGAAGTGCCCATCCATGAAGGCTCAAGGTCATTGGCCACAGATAAAATGACGTTATATGTACCGTAGCTTTGATTGGACTGATCATGTCAACATCATACTTTCAAAATCTTAGCTAGCAGTCATCATCATGAATCAAGTCGACAATCTACTGGCAAATCCTTTTCAATCCTTGTCATATGACGATAAATAATGAAGAGAAATTCTAGATAAAACGTATTGGTGCTCATCGGCCATTGGACATAAACATTACACAACAAGTTGGAAATCGCAAATTCAACAATGAGTGGTTTGGAAGGTAAGTCCAAAAATGTATTGTATGCTGCTGCATAAATTATGTAATATGCCAGGGAGATATGTATACTGTGGCTAAGAAAGTAATCATCTATACCGCCATGTGGCTCACGCTAATAATTTGGTCCCTTTTCCCCTCTTAATTAGCCTATAGCCTGTTTTAGAGAAATGTAATCTTCGAATATTGTAAGAGCTTTCATTGCTTATATGCCCCCGTTATTTATCCTACGGTTCTGACTTGGTGTACAGGGAGAATACTGTAAGAACGTCCTGAATTCTGTCGCTGTACATTTCTAAAGTGCTGAACAAATAGTTATATCGACTACTTACTCATTAATGTCTTAAATCGAAATTACGGCTTGCCTCTTATCCGCTCGTCGTTCCCTTATGCCATAGTTTGTACATCTCAATTGTCAGTAGAAACCACATTTGTTTAAGCAAGTCAGCCATATCAGCTATGTTTTTTAAAAAGCCAGTAAATGAGGCTGAATGAACTGTTTCGCTGCCAGTCAAGGCTCCGCTGATAGCCAGGGGTATCAGTGGTAAGACGTTGGGACTGCTGTTGGGACAGCTTTATGTAGGCCCTAACAGTTTGTGGGCACCATTTGACACCGTTATAGTGCAATTAATGTATTGTTTAGTGTAGTGGCTTTGCTGGCATGCATAATTATTATTTTAAAATTTAGTTTGCCCCACCAAGATGTACATGCTAAAATCGCCACTGCTTACACCCATGATCCGTCCAGGAATAGGGCTACTTGAGTTGTGCTAGTTTGTTACGTTCTAATTTCACCTTACTAAATACACTCTAGGTCTCCTTTCCAGGTATTGACCAGGCCCAACAAGATGCCAGCCAGTAGAAAGATGCAGGGTGGTAGGTATGGAGGTAGGCAAGGCTTCTACAGTATGTACCTCCAGTAGCAGGCAGCCTGCCAGGGAGACGTTGTCCAGCTCAGTGGCCAAGTGGAGTGCCGTGCGGCCGCAGCTCCTCTCCTGGACCTCCACACTGCCCCCGCTCACCAGGAGGTCCCTGAGGGAACATAGGCTATTGGCCAGCACAGCCAGGTGGAGGGAGCAAAATCCTGGAGGATAAAAGCACGGTCATGCTCTAGTTGACTCTTCACTTTCTACTATGCACGTGTCTGTGTGTATAGGAATGTGTGTGTGTTGTACCTGCTGTGTTGGGGAGGTCCACTAGTTCCACCACCTCTCTGTGTCTTAGTAGAAATCCCACCATCCCTCCCTCCTTCTGCTGAGTGGCCAGGTGTAGAGCTGTGTTTCCGTGGCGATCAGACAGAGTGACATCAGCCCCAGCCAATACGAGGGCCTCGGCCGCCTCCTTCTGCTGGGTTATCACCGCTAGGTGCAAAGGAGTCTGGGATAGAGGGACACAAATATAGGATATTACTGCCTGTTCTGTCACAGACGGACTAAGATCACCACAGAAACACAAGGCTTGTTAGTGTATGTGCTTGTTACCTGGTAGAGGTCATTCCTCATGTTGAGGACCTCCTCTCCAGGCAGGGCAGAGAGCACCTGGGCTAGACTCCTGACTGCGTCTGTCTGGCTGTGGATCACCCCCAGATGGAGACCACTGGAGAAACAGAGGACAAGCCCAGATTGGCATGTGCTACTGGAGAAACTATGCCATATCAGGGTTATATATCCCATTGGCATCAATGCAAAGCTGACTGCTGATGGACACAAAATGGAAGCAAATCAATGCAGTTAGAAAAGTTTAAAAAATGCAGTGAAAGTCGGAGTTATGTTTATGTTAGAATTAGGTCTGAAGTGATAGGTTGAGGGGACGTACGTGTCACCGTTCTCGTCCTGAGCCGTCATGAGGTGGCGCTGTGGAGCCAGCAGGTAGTGGACATCTCCAGTGACGGCGTAATGGAAGAGGGCTTCAGCCTGCCTCTCAGCCACATCCACCAGCCTGGCCTCCAGCACGCATTCTGGACACAAACACACTGTCATTAACTACCCTGGCTTCCAGCACAAACACACAGTCTTACACTGACAAGTACAGTAGTCTGTTTCCTTGCCCAGTGGCTCACTCTGGCTAATCACTATACTAATTTTCCTGTTGGTGCGCACCGCCAGTCCTGTCCCCTGGTCCTAGCTCCACACCAGCCCCTCTCTCCTCACTTGTCTCCCCAGCAGAGGTATCCTCCTCCGACTGGGCTCGGTCCGCCACCACTGCCCCCGAGGACGGGTCATCGCCCATGTCGCTGTCATCACCGCTGTCCTCCGCTCTTCCCTGTGGAGCTGTGTCGAGGGAACACGGTTGAGCTTCATTCCGATCCTGAAATTAAATGGAATTGATCTAGCAGACAGACAAACACACTCACCATGTTTAACGCCCGCCCCGCCACCACTCATGCCAGGGGAAAAGCCAGCGCTATAGCCGGTGCCGTAGTTATTGTAGGTGGAATAGCCCTGGAAGTAACCTAAAAGATAAAGATAAAAAGTTGTTTTTAAGTGGTTACACATTTCCTTTTAGCCTAAATAGACAGTCAAGCTTTTGAACTTGTACTTCGTCTTGTGTGAAGGACTTTGAAGTTGACATGGCTTGTCTCGTTCACCTTAAAAATCACATTCCTTCTGTTGTGTAAAAATGAACTACTCATCAGAAACATTTTGGGTGTACCTCCTCCCCCTGAGCCGGGTTCTCCCCCCGTAGCGGAGCCTCCTCCCCCTGGTGCCCGGTACATGCCCCCTGCTCCACCTTGGCCGCTGTAGTCCTGGAAATTAGGCAGGGTCTTCTGTCTCTTCCTCTGCACCTCTTCCTTATCTGAGGATGAAGACCAGGGGCAAGATGAGCAGATTGACTTGACAGTTGACAGAATAGTGGGTTATGTCCAATTTGAACCCTGTGCCATAAGAATGGCACAAACTATAGTGGGTTGGGATAGAGACCAGCATGCACAGGGGGTCTCCAGGACCAGGTCTGGGGGTGTTTCAGACCGGCTCACCTATGATCTGTGGGTGGTAGGTGAAGGGCTTGGGCTCGCTCGTCTCGTTGTCTGATTTACGCTTCAGCTGCACAAACACTGAGGTGGGCTTCTGGAGGTTCAGGTCTCTGTATTTGGGGGTCTTGAAAACAATGGCAAACTGTGGAAGGGAGTGGAGATTTTACCAGTGGTTAGGTTATAGTACTGTTAAAGGGGAGGAGATATAAAAACAGACTTTATTGTGTGTCACTGACCTGTCGATGGACATCAGTGGGGGAGAAGTCCCCAAAGGCCTCCCATGTCAGCCCTGCCTCGTCATCCTCATAGAAGCGCACCTGGATGTCATCTGTAATGACAGGGGAAAAGGTACACTGTCACAACCCCACTTTCAAACCGCATGACCGCATGACAAACTGGTGACGTGAAAGATATTGGAGGATAATAGAAGTTGACTAGAAAGAAAAAAAATATTTTTATAACCAACATGTTTGTGCATATAGCCTTCAAGGGTTGATGAAAATCTTCCACGTGTCATCGGCCATGGAACCACAAGGAAATGCCAATGTCTTTCCAAGGTAATCAGGAAATGGTGCCACCCACTACTGACAACCCCACAACTACAGACAGAAGTATTTGAATATCCTATTGGAATGTTTTAGCTGCACCGTACATGTCCTTGACATGAAAACTCAAGTCCTGGGAGAGCTGCTGGGTGTGCAGACCTTTGCTCCAACCCAACACTAATATTTCAAAGAATCGACTAAAATCATGATCTTCAGTATGGATTGTCTGAATGAAGTGTCTTCGAGCTGGGCTGAAACAAAAGCCTGAAGGGCTGGAGTAGTAGATCACTGATTGACTCTGCAAAGCATGATACAGTGAGTGGACACTCTTACTGACAGTTGTGGCTGCTTTGCGTGATGTATTGTTGTCTCTACCTACTTGCCCTTTGTGCTGTTGTCTGTGCCCAATAATGTTTGTACCATGTTTTGTGCTGCTACCATGTGCTGCTGCCATGTGTTACTACCATGCTGTGTCTTCATGTGTTGCTGCCACGCTATGTTGTCGTCTTAAGTCTCTCTTTATATAGTGTTGTTGTGTCTCTTGTCGTGATGTGTTTTTTGTCCTATATTTTTAATCCCAGCCCCCGTCCCCATAGGAGGCCTTTTGGCAGGCTGTCATTGTAAATAATATATTTTTCTTAACTGACTTGCCTAGTTAAATAAAGGTTCAATAAAATAAATAAATAAAAAGGTAGAAATAGACTCGAGATGAGGCCCTTTGTTTGGTGGTCAAACAGCAGAGCCCAAAAAAAGACTTGAACTTCTGTCCCAAGAGAGGATCTTGCATTCCAGGGTTGCTGACGTTCTGCCAACAGGCCAATACGGCAAAAACAAAAAAGGTAGAGAGAGGACAATACTTCGCTATGAACCTCTTCCTGGAAAAGCAGGCCGGAGGACTTCCTTCATGAACAGTATGATGATGTCACACAGAAGTAAGAGCCGGAGAGATAATGCTTCAGACTACGTGTTGCTTCAGACTACGTGTTGCTTCAGACTACCTTATCATCTTCATGATAACGGTGATAAATCACACTCGGGATCATAGATGACAGATCCATTCCCCTGTCACATACTGTACCTTTCTGGACCTTGTCACAGAGCAAGTAGACCTCCTCTCCTCCTGTCACACAGCCAGCTGTGCGGTCCATCCGCACAATCTTCAGGTTGGATGCATTAGGAGCTTCTGCAAACAGAATAAGGGAACTCCGATTTAGTGCAGGCAGAATACCTTTACTTGTCATTTATTGACAGCCAATAGGTACAGTGCCTTCAGAAAGTATTCAAACACCTTAACTTATTCAACATTTTGTTGTATTACAGTCTGAATTCAAAATGGTTTAAAAAAAAATCTCACCCATCTACACACAATACCCCATAATGACAAAGTGAGAACATGTTTTTTTTAGAAATGTTTGTTTTCACACAAGAGTCAATACTTTGTAGAAGCACCTGCTGTGAGCACCTCACAGCGATTACAGCTGTGAGTCTCTAAGAGCTTTCCACACCTGGATTGTGCAACATTTGCCCATTATTATTTTCTAAATTCTAAAAATTAATCATTGCTAGAAAACCATTTTCAGGTCTTGCCATAGATTTTCAAGCAGATTTAAGTCAAAACTGTAACTCGGACACTCAGGAACATGTCTTCTTGGTAAGCAACTCCAGTGTACATTTGGCCTTGTGTTTAAGGTTATTGTCCTGCTGAAGGATGAATTCATCTCTCAGTGTCTCGTGGATAGCAGACTGAACCAGGTTTTCCTCTAGGATTTTGCCTGTGCTTAGCGCCATTCCATTTATTTTTTTACCTGAAAAACTCCCCAGTCCTTAACAATTAAAAGCATACCCATAACATGATGCAGCCACCACTATGCTTGAAAATATGAAGAGTGGTACTCAGTGATGTGTTGTATTGGATTTGCCCCAAACACAACACTTTGTATTCAAAACAAAAAGTTCATTGCTTTGCCACATTTTTTGCAGAATTACTTTAGAGCCCTGTTGCAAACAGAATTAATATTTTTATTCTGTACAGGCTTCCTTCTTTTCACTCTGTCAATTAGGCTAGTATTGTGGAGTAATTACAATGTTGTTGATCCAGCCTCCATTTCTGCCTCTCCTATCACAGCCATTAAACTGTAACTGTTTTAAAGTCACCATTGGCCTCATGATGAAATCCCTGAGCGGTTTTCTTCCTCTCCAGCAACTGAGTTAGGAAGGACGCCTGTATCTTTGTAGCGATTGGGTGTATTGATACACCATCCAAAGTGTAGTTAATAACTTCACCATGCTCAAAGGGATATTTAATGTCAGCTTTTTTTTTTTTTTTACCTATCTTTGCGAGGCATTGGAAAACCTCCCTGGTATTTTTGGTTGAATCTGTGTTTGAAATTCACTGCTCGACTGAGGGACCTTAAATATAAATTGTATGTGTGGGGTGCAGAGGAGGCAGTCATTATAAAATCATGTTAAACACTATTATTGCACACAGAGTGAATCCATGCAAATGTTTACTCCTGAACTTATTTAGGTTTTCCATATCAAAGGGGTTGAATACTTACTGACACAAGACATTTCAGATTTTCATTTTTAATTAAATTTGTAAAAGTTACTAAAAACATGTTTTCTCTTTGACATTATGGGGTATTGTGTGAATGCCAGTGACAAAAATCAAAATGTAAACCATTTTAAATTCAGGCTGTAACAAACAAAATGTGGAAAAAGTTAAGGGGCGTGAATACTTTGAAGGCACTGTAACGAAAACACTTTTCTCTTTACTGTGCATAAACCATATTGGATTCCTTGTAAATACTTGAAATTGCCCATTGTTATCAAACTGGAATCACTATTTTATTTGTTTCTCTTCAAAAATATTTTCTCATTTCAAAAAACCACAGAGACATCAAATGTGAAAAAAAAAAAGACTTGACAGAAACTGGGTGGATGCTTTCACACAGTAAAGGGCAGGCATCAAAATGAAAGTGACGGCCTAGTTTCTGCCTGCGAGAGGAAGCAGAGTAAGAAACGTGACGTAGCGGAAGAACAGAGCTAGGAAAATAAAACCAGTGCACACTGATGTGGTTTAAACTCAGTGACTAATTACATGAATTCAGTATTGACAGGCACAAGAATGGTTATATTAATTTGTTCAAACAGTAGTTCCTTCCTGAGCTTCATTAAGATGAGGCACTACTGGGTTCTATGTAGCCTAATATGGTGTGTTTCTATGGTGAGGTGGGGGACCTTTGTCATAGATGGACTTAGTGAAGGGTAATGGAACATCCTTCACTGATAATGTAAAGAAGAAACAAAATGGTGGACCACAAACAGTTCTTCTTGGGTCATGGCTAAAGACGGCTCTAGCTAGCTAGCTAGAGCCATTGTTTTGTTGGGGTCACAGCGCACTGGGAAACACAGCACTAATGGCCTAATCCGTTTTTGCATAAATCATGCATTGATGTCAATGGGCACATTTTCACAAGAACTGAAGTTGATTTGGCGCTTAGTGACTAGGTGGCTGTTAGTGACTTACTGCTGTCGAAAATGGGGTCTGATATGACGGGATCCAGTCTACGGGAGAAGCCCCCGTCACTATCTGGGAGGAAGGCTGTGAACATGAGGCGCACCACACTTAGGTCCATCTCTTTAGCCTGCTTGGTTGCTGCACTGCAGATCATGCTTCTCTGGTGATCTGAAGACAGACACACACGCGTGAAGGTTGAGTGTGAAGTTGGTGATGCGTATATTCCTATATATGCAAAACAACAAATATTCTTTGTGCTCTGCAGAAATACATTCCTTCAATCAAATTGTCTTAAAGGGGACTGACCAGTGAGCTCCCGGGGCATGCGGACCTCTCCCTGGATGGCGTCTATCTCGGGGTGGATGACAATGCCACAGTTGTAACCCATCCTGTAGGCCTCAGTCATGCGGTCCTCCAGTGTCTTACTCACATTCTTCTTGGTCACGTGGAGGATGCCCAGGTTGGGGAAACTGTCACAAGGAATGACTGATTTACATGTGGTACGTTTTTAAGAATTCGTGCACAATATAACACGATAAGGTCAATTCAAGTTAGACGGGAAACCCTAAGTGAGAAATCACATCATTACATATGACCTCAAAGGAAGGATCCATAATGGTCCTATAGAAAGTCCAGACATTTCTGCCATGTTGTCAATAAGCTAACAGTTAAAAGGTGTTAAACATACTAATTTACCGGTAAGCTAACTGGTTCTTTCGGGGAGGTGTGTTAGGGCTGTGAAGATCATGGAATATGTTGGTTAACGGTTAGCAAAATTAAGGCAGGCAAATCTTCTCCTCTTCTCTAGTGGATCAATCTATCACGTGCAGTGGTCATGCCTCTGGGTTATACACAGACTTGACGTTTGCTAGCCTATTTGATTTCAAATCCGTTTTTTATAACATTGATAATTCACTTTTGCTTATACAGTGCATTCGGATATATTCAGACTTCTCCTTGACTTCTCCACGTTGTTACAGTCTTATTCTCAAATTGATTAAATAGTTCCCCCCCTCATCAATCTACACACAATACCCCATAATGACAAAACAAAAAAACTGTTTTTTTAGAAATGTTCGGCAAAAAATGAAATATTACATTTACAAGTATTCAGACCCATTTCTCAGTACTTTGTTGAAGCACCTTTGGCAGTGATTACCGCCTCGAGTCTTCTTGGGTATGATGCTACAAGCTTGGCATACCTTTATTTGAGGAGTTTCTCCCATTCTTCTCTGCAGATCCACTCAAGCTCTCAAGGCTTTGTCCCGAAGCCATTCCTGCGTTGTCTTGGCTGTGTGCTTAGGGTCGTTGTCCTGTTGGAAGGTGAACCTTCGCCCCAGTCTGAGGTCCTGAGCAGGTTTTCATCAAGGATCTCCCTGTACCTTGCTCTGTTCATCTTTCCCTCGATCCTGACTAGTCTCCCAGTCCTTGCCTCTGAAAAACATTCCCACAGCATGATGCTGCCACCACCATGCTTCACCGTAGGAATGGTGCCAGGTTTCCTCCAGATGTGATGTTTTGGCATCTTGTTTTCATCAGACCAGAGAATCTGGTCTGAGAGTCTTTAGGTGCCTTTTGGCAAACTCCCATCTCCGCAGAGGAACTCTTGAGCTCTGTCAGAGTGACCATCGGGTTCTTGGTCACCTCCCTGACCAAGGCCCTTCTCCCCCGATTGCTCAGTTTGGCCGGGCGGCCAGCTTTTTCCATTTAAGAATGATTGAGGCCACTGTGTTCTTGGAGACCTTCAATGCTACAGAAATTCATTCGACCTCGTTGCTTGGTTTTTGCTCAGACATGCACATACAGTATATAGACAAAAATGTCAAAAACCCTGTTTTAACTTTGTCATTATGGGTTATTGTGTGTAAATTGATGACAAAATGTATATTAATTGAATTTCTAGAACAAGGCTGTAACATAACGAAATGTGGAAAAAGTCAAGGGGTCTGAATACTTTCCTGAATGCACTGCAAATGTCCACGCTCAGCAATAATGACATTGGCTAGCTAAATTCAGCAGACAGAGTGACGATTCAGGTCGGATATTGGCATCTTTACAAACCGGACAATTATGTGCACTGTAGCTGGCTACAGCAGCATCTAAAGGACTGCGCATTTTGAAGAACAGTGTGCCAAGACAGCATGTGTCGGGAGGAGGTGGAGACAGTTTGATATCTAGATGGATTAAGGTAGCAACACAATTGTTCATAATCATTATTTTACACTACTGCTATTGTGTAAAATATATCTACTATTGAAAATAAAGTTCATTTAAAAAATATATTTTTTAAATTATCTATTAAACAGTTTTTTTTTATTAATGATCTTCATCCATAATTGTTGGTTACATGTTTATACAATTACCGTGCCAGCCCTAGTGTGTTCATGCGCACGCTAACTAGAGAGAGCGGTGGAGACCCACACCTGATGCTGGAGTCTTTGGGCTGTAGGTCTGTGATGCAGATGCCCTTGTCACACTGCTTTCCCACCAAACTGTGGGCATGGAGGTGGGCATCTTTAGAGTTGGTCACCAGCTGTACCACCACACGTGCCAACCCCTGGTAGTTACAGATCTGCAAAGACAACAGCAATGTCCTTTTTAGAGGGAGACACTTTTTAGACAAGATATTAGAACGGTAGCCTCGTGTGCCAGACTGCTTACATAGTATGGTGGTGTTTTGTGTAGAGAAAAAAAGATTGTAAAATCAAAAAATGTGCTCTCGGGTTTATTGGCTCTTAGCCAGTGTAGCTATTTCAGTCATAACTTGACTGAGTGACAGGCTCAGTTCGGAGCTGGAGTGTCACTTTGTGCTTCTTGTGTTTCTCATGTGGTTATTCAGACACTTTCTCTAGGGGGAAAATGAGTCACTTTTGCAGCAACAACAACACACACATCACTCGAAACAGTTAAAAATCCCAGTCCAAATGGTAAACCATTTCTGAGTGATGAATTAACCAAATGAGGTTAGTCACACACACACTTTCTCTAGGGGGGGAAATGGGTCACTCATACGTCAACAAAACAAATCAAATGTTATTTGTCACATACACATGGTTAGCAGATGTTAATGCGAGTGTAGCGAAATGCTTGTGCTTCTAGTTCCGACCATGCAGTAGTATCTAACAAGTAATCTAACAAATTCACAACAACTACCTTATACACACAAGAGTAAAGGAATGAATACGAGTATGTACATATAAATATATGGATGAGCGATGGCTGACCGGCGTAGGCAAGATGCAGTAGATGGTATGGAGTACAGTATATACATATGAGATGAGTAATGTAGGATATGTAAACATTATATAAATGGCATCGTTTAAAGTGGCTAGTGATACATTTGTTACATCCAATCCTATTATTTAAAGTGGCTAGAGATTTAAGTCGGTATGTTGGCAGCAGCCACTCAATGTTAGTGATGGCTGTTTAACAGTCTGATGGCCTTGAGATAGAAGCTGTTTTTCAGTCTCTCGGTCCCAGCTTTGATGCACCTGTACTGACCTAGCCTTCTGGATGATATTACGGGGTGAACAGGCAGTGGCTCGGGTGGTTGTTGTCCTTGATGATCTTTTTGGCCTTCCTGTGACATCGGGTGGTGTAGGTGTCCTGGAGGTAGTTTACGCCCAGTGATGCGTTGTGCAGTCCTCACTACCCTCTGGAGAGCCTTACGGTTGTGGGCGGAGCAGTTGCCGTACCAGGCGGTGATACAGCCCGACAGGATGCTCTCGATTGTGCATCTGTAGAAGTTTGTGAGTGTTTTTGGTGACATGCCCAATTTCTTCAGCCTCCTGAGGTTGAAGAGGCGCTGTTGCGCCTTCTTCACCACGCTGTCTGTGTGGGTGGACCATTTCAGTTTGTCCGTGATGTGTACGCCGAGGAACTTAAAACTTTCTTATTCAATAATTTCATCCAAACGTTACCAGGCGCTAAAATAGAACACGGTTCTATTTTAGACACTTGACGCGCTGCAAGTCCCACCTCTGCCATCTCCTCATTGGTTTTTAGGAACATAAACACACACACACATGCACACAAACAAATATAGTTGATTCAGAGTTTGTTTTGATATTTCAACCTGCATGTCCTGTCTGGTGGGGTTAGACAAACTCAACATGCACACAATGGCACACGCTCGGAGCAGGTTTGGTCATCATGTTAGGGCAGGGTTTCATACTGCGACCATTTGACTTGGCAGTGCGACACACATTTTATTGACCATACATTTTCCCTAATAGACAAAAGTATTCGTTACATTTTGACAGGAAAATGGTCCAATTCACATCACACACTTATCAAGAGGACATCCCTGGTCATCCCTACTGCCTCTGATCTGGCGGACTCACTAAACACAAATGCTTCGTTTGTAAATGATGTCTGAGTGTTGGAGTGTGCCCCTAGCTATCCATCAATAAAAAAAAGGAATTTGAAATGGTTTATACTTTCATTTTTGATACTTAAGTATATTTAAAACCAAATACTTTTAGACTTACTCAAGTAATATTTTACTGCGTGACTTTCACTTGAGTAATTTTCTATTAAGGTATCTCTACTTTTACTCAAGTATGACAATTGAGTACTTTTTCCACCACTACTAAAACAGTTAGGCAATTAAAAAAGGTAACTATGCCTACCTATGCCTATCAATCCAGTGGACATTTGATTTGAACACTCCATCACAAGTGTGCTACAGAAACACATCTAGCCAAACACAACCGTCTGGCTGGTGCACATCTGAATTAAAAAAGTAACTACACAAAAACAAATCAACATTTATAATATTTTACCCAGACCTAAAATAATTGTCCCTTATGTTGTTTAAGAATTGTTGTGCAGCTAAGAACTCCAATGTTGTTGTTTTTCTATTTAAAAAGTGTGATTTTGATAGTGAAAATTGGGGGAAATCACAGTTCTCAAAAAAAAAAAAAAAAAAAATCAAATTATTTTCAAAATTGGTCCGACCAAAACATGTGCTGGTGCCACCAACTAAAAAAAGTTAGTAGCACCAGTGCCACCAGTGGAAACCGTTAGTGTAGAACCCTGAGTTAGGGTAGGTTTCAGAATCTCAGTCCTTCATGTGACCAGAGCTATTTTCAAACAATGGTAAAATGTCAAGTTCTTCCACAACTTCAGCTAAAGATCCCATCCTTCCAAAACCCATCACGGGAAACCCCTCAGCTTATCAGTCACCCATTCTTCACAGAAAATAGAACGTACATTTCTCTTCAGTGAAAAGATATGAATTGCATGCAGATGAATGACTTTCTATGACACATACACCAACGTCTCACAAAGTTCTGTTCGAACTAACAGGAAGCCAACATAGATCCAACAATAGCGTAAACAACATGCTTAAACTGTCAAAGGCTGATACCGTTAATTTAATGCCGCATCACATACAGTACCAGTCAAAAGTTTGGACACATTTTCTACATTGTAGAATAACTCTCCTTCTTGGTCAAATAGCCCTTCCACAGTCTGGAGGTGTGTTTTGGGTCATTTTCCTGTTGAAAAACAAATGATAGTCCTACTAAGAGCACACCAGATGGGACGGCGTATCGCTGCAGAAGGCTGTGGTAGCCATGATGTTTAAGTGTGCCTTGAATTCTAAATAAATCACTGACAGTGTCACCAGCAAAGCACTCCCACACCACCTCTTCCATGCTTCGCGGTGGGAACCACACATGCGGAGATCATCCGTTCACCTACTCTGCGTCTCACAAACTCATCAGACCAAAGGACAGATTTCCACCGGTCTAAAGTCCATTGCTCGTGTTTCTTGGCCCAAGCAAGTCTCTTTTTCTTATTTGTGTCCTTTAGTAGTGGTTTCTTTGCAGCAATTCGACCACGAAGGCCTGATTCACGAAGTCTCCTCATGAGGTCCTCATGAGTGCCAGTTTCATCATAGCACTTGATGGATTTTGCGACTTGAAGAAACTTTCAAAGTTCTTGACATGTTCCATATTGACTGACCTTCATGTCTTAAAGTAATGATGGACTGTCGTTTCTCTGTTTGTTTGAGCTGTTCTTACCATAATATGGACTTGTGTCTTTTACCAAATAGGGCTCTCTTCTGTAAACAACTCCTACCTTAACACAACTGATTGACTCAAACGCATTAAGGAAAGAAATTCCACAAATTTACTTTTAACAAGGCTCACCTGTTAATTGAAATGCATTCCAGGTGACTACCTCATGAAGCTGGTTGAGAGAATGCCAAGAGTGTGCAAAGCTGTCACTTTTTTGGTTACTACATGATTCCATATGTGTTATTTCATAGTTTTGATGTCTTCACTATTATTCTGCAATGTAGAAAATAGTACAAATCTAGAAAACCCTTGAATGAGTTGGTGTCCAAACTTTGTAAATGATTAACTCTGGGAGTGACTGATGCTTATGGATATCAACACATGTAAGGGACACAGGGAAAGGTAAAAGTATGCCATCTAACCACTTTGAAATCTTACACAAAATAATTACTACACTGTCGACAAATGCCTTCACTTCACCTCTTTCTGGTTCTCCCAGCCAAAATTGGCCTACATACAAAACCAACCACGTTCCAAGAAATAGTAGATATGCTGTTAGGTGCAGCAGTCAGAGGGTGAGACTGAAGAACACATTTTGAATTTGCCTACCTAGAAAAGTCTTTAGCCTGCCCTTGAGTGCAAATGTCTCGCCTCAACCAGTCTTTATCCACTGCATTTCAAAGAGAACTCATATCAATGTACTGTGTAACTGTATGTACTGAAGCACGGCATAGACAGTGGGCTATATCTGCCTCTACAACCTATAGAACAGGTTTGAGAGACACTATGTTTTAGACTGAGGCAGTCAGAGTCTGAGACCGTGGAGGCGATATGAAAACACCGTTTCCTGTTGGTGATGCTACTCAACAGTCCCTAGTAATTACCTCTATGACACAGGAGGAAATTCCCAACAGGCTTGAAACAAAGTAAATGCCAGGGAGAAGAGTGTGGGGGCCTTATACTCAGTGAAGCTAAAATTGTAAATGTGGCCTTATACTCCAGTATTTGGGATTTGAGATCAAATGTGTCATATGAGGTGGGGGTACAGAACATCACATTTTATTTGAGGGTATTGTTATAACTATGTTTTACCATTTAGAAATTAAAGCACTTTATATACAGTGGATTGCCGAAAGTATTCACCCCCTTGGCATTTTTCCTACTTTGTTGTCTTACAACCTGGAATTAAAATTTATTTTGGGGGGGTTTGCATCATTTGATTTACACAACATGCCTACCACTTTGAAGATGCAAAATATTTTTTTCTTGTGAAACAAACAAGAAATAAGACAAAAAACAGAAAACTTGAGCGTGGAACTATTCACCCCCCCAAAGTCAATACTTTGTAGAGCCACCTTTTGCAGCAATTACAGCTGCAAGTCTCTTGGGGTATGTCTCTATAAGCTTGCCACATCTAGCCACCGGGATTTTTGCCCATGCTTCAAGGCAAAACTGCTCCAGCTCCTTCAAGTTGGATGGGTTTTGCTTGTTCTGATTAACAGACTAGTTGAGTATCTGGAGCGTCAGCATATGTGGGTTCGATTACATGCTCAAAATGGCCAGAAACAAAGAACTTTCTTCTGAAACTCGTCAGTCTATTCTTGTTCTGAGAAATGAAGGCTATTCCATGCGAGAAATTGCCAAGAAACGGAAGATCTCATACAACACTGTGTATTACTCCCTTCACAGAACAGTGCAAACTGGCTCTAACCAGAATAGAAAGAGGAGTGGGATGCCCTGGTGCAAAACTGAGCAAGAGGACACAAGTACATTAGTGTCTAGTTTGAGAAACAGCCACCTCACAAGTCCTCAACTGGCAGCTTCATTAAATAGCACCTGCAAAACAACAGTGAAGAGGCAACTCCGGGATGCTGGCCTTCTAGGCAGAGTTGCAAAGAAAAAAACAACTCATACTGGCCAATAAAAATAAAAGATTAAGATGGGGAAAAAGAACACAGACAGAGGAACTCTGCCTAGAAGGCCAGCATCCTGGAGTCGCCTCTTCACTCTTGACGTTGAGACTGGTGTTTTGCGGGTACTATTTCATTTCAGTTTAATCCACCTGAAAAGACAGAACAAATAATACAACAAATATTGTGGTTAAACTCAAATATACAAATTGATTAAAAAATAATTATAAATTATATCATAAATAGGACTGGTGGAGTTGTCACATATGCAGCTAACGCAGACATATGGAAATGTCTGCTCTACCCAAAATTACAACCAACTAAATGCAGCATTACCATAAAAATGGAAGAGGCAAGTGGAAGGGAGAAAAAGTAAGGAACAGCTGTGCCATATAAATTGCAAAATAGTTGGAAAGAGATTTTCGATGTACCGATTCCATGGCACATGGTTTATGAATTCACATGCAAAACTACCCCAGATTCAAAACTTTTCCATTTAAATTATTATACAAAATTCTTGCAACCAATAGAATGTTATATGTATGTGGGATACAATCTTCCCAGCTCTGCAGATTTTGCTGCGAGGAGGCAGAGTCATTAGATCATTTGATTTAGTACTGTCCATATGTAGCTCGTTTTTTGGTCACAGGTCCAGGAACATTTACCTAGAACTAACTCTGCATATAGCAATACTGGGTGATTTGAAAAGTCATAGTCAATCGATCAATAATATAATCATTATTTTAGCAATATATTTTATCTTTAATTTACAAATCGGTAGAAGCTATGAGAATAGAAAGGTTCAGTACTGTTGTGAGGCATCACAGCACAGTTGAAAAATATATGGCAAATAGAAATCCAAAATGGATGGTGTTGAATGGAGCTGAAGAGTGGGACTAATAACAACAAAATAACAAATGTAAAACATAAAAGGGTCTGTAAATTGTATATAGGTTCAGAAATGTTGTGAAATAGCACAGTTACAAATAGAAATCAAACTGGATGGACATCAGAAATAGAGAAAGGCCAGGACTAAAAACAAACAAAATAATTATTGTAAAATAGATTGTGTCTGTAAAATGTGTATAGTTTGTATAAACTGAAGGTAGAAGGCTAAATGTTTTTGTTTATTAGTTTAAAAATAAACTACAATCATGTGAACGGAACTTAGAGCTTACTGAAGAAATTAAGAGAATATTCCTCTTTCCCCTGACCATTGAATGACTATCTATTCTCATGTCTTGCTCCAATAAAAGATCACTTAAAACCTTTTCGCAAAAAACCCTCAGGTGTAAAGGTTAAAATGTATTGAAACAAAAGCACACTCAGAAGATGAGGTTGGAGTTAGTGACTCAACACCAACAGACAATACCTACTCTTACTGCTTGAGGGAAATATTTGGAGGCACAACAAGAGGGGATTTCCCAGAGTACAGTCTGAACATAGTTCAAATTGCCAAAAGATACATTATTTGTATGTGTGGTGTGTGTGTGTGTGTTTGTGAGGGGCAAAATTGTGTTATTTGTACAAACAGATCTGCCAGGGTGGGCATTTAAATGTTAGCTTGAAATACAGGCGGAGCTGATCAAAAAGTTTTCATTCACATATGGAAAAAATGATTACACCTCAAACACATGAGACACAAAATTCCTAGGAATCTCATGGGGAATTCCTACTTCTGCTTGTTTAGTTGAAAGATCAAAAGAAGAAAGGAGAGAAGGACGGACAGCAGGCCTCAAAAGAGGAAAAGGAACAAAGAAAGTAAAAGAGGGGAGGGAAAGAACAAAGGATGGATGGAAAGACAGAATGAAGGACAGAAGGTGTGACTGAAGAAAGGAAGGAAAAAATAACATTAGGAAGGACATGTTGATGGGACCATAGAGATACATAAAGGACTCATCTTTTTATCTATGCCATTATAGCATCTGCGACAGCATGGGCAGATTCATTGAGGCAATCTCCGTTTTGAAGTAGTCAATTTTCTTCTTCACGATTGGCTGATCCCTCCTGATGACATGGTTGGACATGACTCACACCCAGGTCCCACCCAATTGACTACATTAAAATGGTGGAAGCGCTCAATTAGAGGTCTTCACAGATTCACCTGTACCTGAATACCCGATCAAGAATTCTAAATAATGTCACAGGTCTGGGTCGGATCTGATAGGTCTTGGGTATGTATAATTTTAAAGGTCCGGAAGAGCCTGTACAGATCCAAACGTGACTGCTGCAGTAGAGAGAGAGACATTTGATCCGTTATGCTTCTGCTCTTGCTTTTCACGAGAGTGTGGCTTGTTGTTTGACAATCTTAAGTCAACAAAGCGGCAATAGGCTACAGTCATAAAGCCTATCGCCGTGTGTGGCAAAAGGTAGGAGATATCTAATCAATGGAAGATGGAATTAAAATGACAATTAAAAGGAGGAGGACAGGCTACATTTTCTGAATGGAGTTGTTGTTATTAGTAACTGTGTAGGATGAGAAAGCGCTGAAATTACTTTTCTGATGCTTCTCTCACTTGGATCGGACCGGGTCTGCATCCGACCAGGTCTATACAGATGGGGTCTAGTTGTCTTTGGGTCCGTTCGAAACGGGTCTCTATATTTTAAAAATTATTTATGCATATTGTGTCTGAGTGGGAAAGTCCCAGGTCCATTTCGAAACGGGTCCAACTTTTTGGACCCGAGAAGACCTCTAACCTCAATGGCGCTGCCCATGCTAATACAGCCTTTTGGTCACTAGAGGCCTGTATCATTCTCTATGGGTCGGACTTACCTTGACCTGGGGATATGACTTCCTGTTCTTCTCACTGGAGGCCCCTGGGAGCCCGCCGTGAGAGGGCCCCTCACAGCCATAACGGAACCTGAAGCCCCGCTGGAACAGACATGAATGATAGTCAAATAAACCGTTTTTAATATCACTTTGAAATTTGTTAACATTTTCATTTTGAGTGTAAACAGGTTACCTGTTTAGGCTGTTCAGTGATTTGGAGGTAGGGTCCATCTGCTGTAATTAAGAACAAACAAACAATGGTTTACGTTAGTTTTACAGCAGGACTGGCTGACCCTCCTCCAACTGTATTGGGTGTGAAGGCTTTTGCTCCAGCTCTGCTCTAACACACCTGATTCTACTAACTAATCAGCGGCCAATGAGGACATTGATTAGCGAAAGCATGTGTGTTAGAGCAAGGCTGGAACAAAATCCTGATCAGTAGCGCTCTAGGGCCATCCCTCTTCTTAACAAACATCTTTAATTGAGCTCAGGTGCTGTAGTAGAGGATGTATTTTGAATCAGATAAACAAAACAAACAAAGTTATTGCCTTTTAGGAATGGGGGCCTGGGCTATGTAGTTCCATGTCAACAAAACAATGGTTTGAGTCTAACTAATATAGTTGTCTCATCTTGCTCCTCAAACAATTGTTAGCTGAGCCAGCCTCTTCCTCTTCCTGCCTAATGCAAAGCCCGCTGCCTAAGCCACATCCTCCCACAGATGTAACTACAACCAAGCACCTTATCAGCCAAATTATACCTGGCTTCAGCTCTCTACAGAACAGACGACCTTCATCCGGACATTTAAATTCAACATTTTCCTTCAGCCTAAAGAATGGAGCAGAGCCCTCACAGGATGGCTGTATCCATACTTCTAAGATTACTTAATTAATGAGCATCAATATAAAGAGATTGTGCGGTATGTCCATTCATCTAGACTGCTCTTGAATATGCCATTTGTGGGTAAAGAGATGGGTATCCCCCGAGAAAGTAGTAGTTTCCATTATTCTCATTCCCACAACCATTACTCTTGCCTAAACTATCACTAGTCTCGCTTAAACTTTGGTTGTAAACAGCCCACTTGAGAACAATGGAGAAGTGAAAGTTAGAGAAGGAGAAGTAGGCTTATGTCTACATTATAACTCAATATATCATGACATGAAACTGAGTTTAAAAAAAAGACCTTTCACACTAAAGAGAGGTGGCGAGGAATAGCTTGCCTAAACTACCACTAGTCTCACTTAAACTTTGGTTTTAAACAGCCCACTTGAGAACAATGAAGAAGTGAAAGTTAGAGGCTGTCTTTTCAATAAAAGCGCTCTCCAATTTTAGGCTACCACTGGCATTCACAAAATTGCCCCCCCCTCCTCATCAATCTACACACAATACCCCATAATGAAAAAGCAAAAACTGGTTTTTAGAAATTTTTGCAAATGTATAAAAATAAAAAATAAAACTGAAAAATCATATTTACATAAGTATTCAGACCCTTTGTTATAAGACTCAAAATTGAGCTCAGGTACATCCTGTTTCATTGATCATCCTTGAGATGTATCTACATCTTGATAGGAGTCCGCCTGTGGTAAATTCAATTGATTGGACATTATTTGGAAAGGCACACACCTGTCCATATAAGGTCCCACAGTTGACAGAGCATGTCAGAGCAAAAACCAAGCCATGAGGTCAAAGGAATTCCGAGACAGGATTGTGGGTACCAAAACATTTCTGCAGCATTGAAGGTCCCCAAGAACACAGTGGCCTCCATCATTCTTAAACGGCAGAAGTTTGTAACCACCAAGACTCTTTATAGAGCTGGCCGCCCGGCCAAACTGAGCTATTAGGGGAGAAGGGCCTTGGTCAGGGAGGTGACCAAGAACCCGATGAGCACTCTGACAGAACTCTGGAGTTCCTCTGTGGAGATGGGAGAACTTTCTAGAAGGACATCTCTGCAGAACTCCACCAATCAGGTCTTTATGGTAGAGTGGTCAGATTGAAGCCTGCTGTGGGGATGTTTTTCAGCGGCAGGGACTGGGAGACTAGTCAGGATCGAGGGAAAGATGAACGGAGCAAAGTACAGAGAGATCCTTGATGAAAACCTGCTCCAGAGCTCGAAGGTTCACCTTCCAAGAGGACAACGACACTAAGCACACAGCCAAGACAACGCAGGAGTGCCTTCGGGACAAGTCTCTGAAGTTCCTTGAGTGGCCCAGCCAGAGCCCGGACTTGAACCCGATCAAACCTGTTTTTGCTTCGTCATTATGGGGTATTGTGTGTAGATTGACAATTATTTGTATTACTTTATTATTCATTTTAGATTAAGGCTATAACATAACAAAATGTGTAAAAAGTATAAAGGGGTACTTTACGAATGGACTGTATACACATATACACAGGTCAGATAAAAGATGATGCTCTGCCATGAAGTCATGACTTCTTCTTACCTGTCCGGAGTGAGTTGGTGAGTGACATGGGAGGGAAATTCAAAGGTTCCCATAGTGGCTCTATGTCATAGTACTACAAACAAATAAAACAAGAGACGACAAGGTTATTGAAATCTCATTTCACTGACAAATGTAGGGGTACGACTAACATCTAGGAAAGAGAAAGAGGCAAACCTGTCAGCTCAAGATACAGTGCCTTCAGAAGGTATTCACACTCCTCAACTTTTTCTAAATGTTGCTGTGTTACAGCCTGAATTTAAAATGTATTACATTTAGATTTTGTGTCACTGATCTACATACAATACCCCATAATGTCAAAGTGGAATTGTTTTTATAAATGTTTACAAATTGAATAAAAATGAAATGCTGAAATGTCTTGAGTCAATAAGTATTCAACCCTATTGTTATGGCAAGCCTGAATAAGTTCAGGAGTAAAAATGTGCTTAACAAGTCACATAATAAGTTGCATTGGCTCACTGTGTGCAACAAGTGTTTAACATGATTTCTTTTTTTTAAATGACTATCCCATCTCTGTACCCCACACATACAATTCTCTGTAAGGTCTCCAAGTTAGGTCTCTCTTTATGTAGTGTTGTCTCTCTTGTCGTGATGTATGTTTTGTCCTACATATATAATTTTATTGTTCTTATAGCCCGTGTCACCGCAGGAAGCCTTTTGGTAGGCCGTCATTGTAAATAAGAATTTGTTCTTAACTGACTTGCCTAGTTAAATAAAAGATGTATAAATGAGCAGTGAATTTCAAGTACAGATTCAACCACAAAGAGTAATTGAACACTGGTCACTTTAATACGGTTTAACCCACTTCATATGTATATACTACGTACACACATATTGTGCATAATGTCTATACACAACATCATATAAACTCAGCAAAAAAAGAAACGTCCTCTCACTGTCAACTGCGTTTATTTTCAGCAAACTTAACATTCGTAAATATTTGTATGAATATAACAAGATTCAACAACTGAGACATAAACTGAACAAGTTCCACAGACATGTGACTAACAGAAATGGAATAATGTGTCGCTGAACAAAGGGGGGGTCAAAATCAAAAGTAACAGTCAGTATCTGGTGTGGACCCAGCTGCATTAAGTACTGCAGTGCATCTCCTCCTCATGGACTGCACCAGATTTGCCAGTTCTTGCTGTGAGATGTTACCCCACTCTTCCACCAAGGCACCTGCAAGTTCCCGGACATTTCTGGGGGGAATGGCCCTAGCCCTCACCCTCCGATCCAACAGGTCCCAGACGTGCTCAATGGGATTGAGATCCGGGCTCTTCGCTGGCCATGACAGAACACTGACATTCCTGTCAGAACAAGCAGTATGGCTGGTGGCATTGTCATGCTGGAGGGTCATGTCAGGATGAGCCTGCAGGAAGGGTACCACATGAGGGAGGAGGATGTCTTCCCTGTAACGCACAGCGTTGAGATTGTTGTCATTGCAGGCAATCTCAGTCCGATGATGCTGTGACACACCACCCCAGACCATGACGGACCCTCCACCTCCAAATCGATCCCGCTCCAGAGTACAGGCCTCGGTGTAATGCTCATTCCTTCAACGATAAACGCGAATCTGACCATCACCCCGGTGAGACAAAACCGTGACTCGTCAGTGAAGAGCACTTTTTGCCAGTCCTGTCTGGTCCAGCAACGGTGGGTTTGTGCCCATTGGCGACGTTGTTGCCTCTCTCAGTCCAGCCTCTCTCCGCCTATTGCGGACAGTCTGAGCACTGATGGAGGGATTGTGCATTCCTGGTGTAACTCGGGCAGTTGTTGTTGTTGCCACAGACGCATGTTAATTGATTGTTTATGGTTCATTGAACAAGCATGGGAAACCCTTTACAATGAAGATCTGTGAAGTTACTTGGATTTTTACGAATTATCTTTGAAAGACAGGGTCCTGAAAAAGGAACGTTTCTTTTTTTTGCTGAGTTTACATATTGTTACAGGCTTTGGCTTTTCCATTTATGTTTTGAGTTTGAACTTTAGCGAGTATAGCTCATTAGCACATAGGGCGCACTGATTGAAGTCACCTCATTAGTCAGTACGTGTTACACCTGTGGTGGTTGCCATCTCGTTAGTGGGGAGGTGTTTCACCTGTGCTGGCCCAGTGCTCTTGAGAGATGTGGAGGGTTAACACCTTTAGTTGGCTCTCCCTATTTTGATTGCTAGACAAACAATCCTTCATCTGATATCCCTGATTTTGTTTAGCGCCACCTTTTCGGTTTGCTTACTGTCTAGGTGTGGTGTGGGTTTTAACTTTTGTTTGCCTCTTGTTGGGCAAATTAAGTGGGTGTCTTTTAGGTTCCAGTTGTTGTTGCTAGTCAACTTTCTTTGGACACCCCCATGAGTGTCTTTCAGAACCCCTCCTAAATCCCCACCTGCTTCGTTTTGGTTGTCGGTCTGTGACTCTTTGTTTGTTTCCCTTCTGTTTGAGCGACATTATTGGTTTTCTTGCTGGGGAACGTAACACTATAAATGTATATGTAATGACTGCACTGTCGGAGCTAGAAACATAAGCATTTCACAGAAACTGCGGTAACATCTGCAAATTACATGTACATGACCAAGAACATTTGACTGAGGTTTTCCTATTGTTTGCAAAGAAGGGCACCACCTATTGGTAGATGGGTAAAAAAAAAAAGCAGACATTGAATATCCCTTTGAGCATGGTGCAGTTATTAACTTTACACTTTGGATGGTGTATCAATACACCGAGTCACTACAAAGATAAAGGTGCCCTTCCTAAATCAGTTCCCGGAGAGGAAGGAAACTGCTCAGAGATTTCAGCAGGCCAACGGCGACTTTAAAACCGTTACAGAGTTTAATGGCTGTGATAAGAGATAACTGAAGATGGAACAACATTGTCATTTATGTTAGTATTATGGGTAAATACAGAGTGAAAAGAAGTAAGCGTCTACAGAATAAAAATATTCCAAAACATGCATCCTGTTTGCAACAAAGGCTCTAAACTTTAGCAATACTACAAAAAAAGTGGCAAAGCAATCAACTTTTTGTCTTGAATACAAGCGTTATGTTTGGGGCATCACTGAGTAACTCCATATTTTCAAGAATCGTGGTGGCTGCATCATGTTATGGGTACACTTGTCATTGGCAAGGACTAGGGAATTTAGGATAAAAATAAAACAGAATGGAGCTAAGCACAGGCAAAATCCTAGAGGAAAACCTGGTTAAGTCAGCTTTCCAACAGACAGAGACAAATTCACCTTTCAGCAGGACAATAACCTAAAACACAAGGCCAAATATACGAGTGAAATCGGTTTGGAAAACTATTGCAAGACTTAAATGGCTGTCTAGTTTAACTTTTTTTTTTTTTTTTTAAGAATAATGAGCAAATATTGTACAATCCAGGTTTGCAAAGATTTTAGAGACCCAGAAAGACTCACTGCTGTATTTGCTGACAAAGGTGATTCTAACATGTATTGCCTCAGGGGGTTGAATACTTACAGTGCATTCGGAAAGTATTCAGACCCCTACCCTTTTCCCACGTTGTTACATTATAGCCTTAATCTGAAATGGATTAAATAAAAATCTACACGCAACACCCCATAATGACAAAGCGAAAACAGGTTTGTAGAAATGTTTGCAAATTTATACAAAATAAAAAACAAATTCTTATTTGCATAAGTATTCAGACCCTTTGCTATGTCTCGAAATTGAGCTCAGGTGTATCCGGTTTCCATTGATCATTCTTGAGATGTTTCTATAACTTGTGGTAAATTCAATTGATTGGACATGATTTGGAAAGGCACACACCTGTCTATATAAGGTCCCACAGTTGACAGCACGTCAGAACAAAAATTAAGTCATGAGGTCGAAGGAATTGTCCGTAGAGCTCAGAGACAGGATTGTGTCGAGGTACAGATCTGGGGAAGGGTACCAAAACATTTGCAGCATTGAAGGTCCCCAAGAACACAGTGGCCTCCATTATTCTTAAAAGGACGAAGTTTGGACCACCAAGACTCTTCCTAGACCTGGCCGCCCAGCCAAACTAAGCAATCGGGGGAGGTGACCAAGAACCCGATAGTCACTCTAATAGAGCTCCAGAGATGGGAGAAACTTCCAGAAGAACAACCATCTCTGCAGCACTCCACCAATCAGGCCTTTATGGTAGACTGGCCAGACGGAAGTGACTCCTCAGTGAAAGGCACGACAGCCCACTTGGAGTTTGCCAAACGGCACCTAAAAGGACTCTCAGACCATGAGAAACAAGATTCTCTGGTCTGATGAAACCAAGACTGAACTCTTTGGCTTGAATGCCAAGCGTCATGTCTGGAGGAAACCTGGCATCATCCCTATGGTGAAGCATGGTGGTGGTGGTGGCAGCATCATGCTGTGTGGATGTTTTTCAGCAGCAGGGACTGGGGAACAATTTACGGAGCAAAGTACAGAGAGATCCTTGATAAAAACCTGCTCCAGAGCGCCCAGGACCTCTGACTGGTGGCGAAGGTTCACCTTCCAACAGGACAACGACCCTAAGCACACAGCCAAGACAACGCAGGTGTGGCTTCGAGACATGTCTCTGAATGTCCTTGAGTGGCCCAGCCAGAGCCCAGACTTTAACCCGATCAGCCATCTCTGGAAAGACCTGAAAATAGCTGTGCAGCGACGCTCCCATCAAACCTGACGGAGCTTGAGAGGATCTGCAGAGAAGAATGGGAGAAACTCCAAATACAGGAATATCAAGCTTGTAGCGTCATACCTAAGAAGAGTTGAGGCTGTAATCACTGCCAAAGGTGCTTCAACAAAGTACTGGGTAAAGGGTCTGAATACTTATGTAAACGTTTTTAAACATAAAAGTTTTTTTATTGGTATACATTTGCACACATTTCTAAAAACCTGTTTTTGCTTTGTCATTATGGAGTATTGTGTCGATTTAATCCATTTTAGAATAAGGCTGTATACAATAAAGATACACTCAGTTGCCCGTTTATTATGTACACCACACGTTCAAGAAAAAGCGGCTCCATTGGGAACGCAATCACCAACACTGGACAATTGAGGAGTGGAAAGGCCTGGTCTGACAAATCCAGGTTCCTGTTGCGTCATGCTGATGGCGGTGTCAGGACTTGGCGTAAGCAGCCGCTTCTTCTTGTTTTTAGCTTACAGGAGTGAAACCCGGTGTGTTTGTCTGTTGCAATAGCCCACCCGTGACAAAGACCGACGAGTTGTGCATTCCGAGATGCTGTTCTGCACACCACTGTTGTACTGCACCGTTATTTGCCTGTTTGTGGTGGCCCCATCCTGCATGCTGTCAACGATACATGCTGGTGGTGGTGGTGG
Source organism: Brachymystax lenok tsinlingensis (assembly GCA_030435695.1). Classification (NCBI taxonomy): domain Eukaryota; kingdom Metazoa; phylum Chordata; class Actinopteri; order Salmoniformes; family Salmonidae; genus Brachymystax; species Brachymystax lenok. The sequence goes on along the minus strand of CM059789.1, from coordinate 31,291,707 downwards.
TGTAATGGTTTGGGGAATGTTTTCCTGCCACACAGTTGGTCTCTTGATCCCAATTGAGCAAAGTTTGAATGCCACACCTTGTAGAATCCATGCCCCAGGGAATTCAGGCTGTTCTGGAGGCAAAGGGGGACCAACCCAGGGCTAGATGGGTGTATTTTTATTATTTTCCATTAATAAAAAAATAAAAATGTATTCCACTTTGACAGAGTATTTTATGTAGATCGTTGACATTTTTTTTTATTAAATACATTTTAATCCCACTTTGTAACAACAAAATTTGGGGAAAAAAGTCTTAAGGCACTGTACATCTTTAGCCACAATGTTAACCTCTACTTTTATAATTATGTTGTTCTGAAGTTACTTTTTTTTTTATAGATTTCTGCTTCAAACTTTGTGACAAACGATATAGCCTACTATATATATATATATGACAAATACAGAGATCCAGTGTAGATATGAAACACCTAACCTACCTGTGGGTGAGGCAGGTAAGCCTCCTCTTCTGCCATGGCGTCTGAGAGAAGACAAATACCTTGAGAAAAGTGATGACTTATAAAATATAATTGTAGTTTAGTGTACATATGCTTTATTACATAGCAAAATGTCTTAACGGAATTAAAGATTTTAGTGATTTCCTGCATCTCATCCAATCTCAAATGTGCCCTGATTAGACACCTCTCGTGACATATGGATTTGATACTGGCATGCTGTGTATAAACCACTTATCTAATCAGTTAAGCAGTTAGCTAACTAAAACACAAGTGTCAAGATAAATTAGCTAAAACAGCACCCTCTCTTAAGTCAATTTTTCAAGACACCAAAACAAAGACAAAGCCAACCGGCCGTTTGCTCTGACCTAACTAACGTTAGCTAGCTAACTACTGAACTTCATTTTTTTTGTGTGGCTAGCATGCAAATAGCTAGCTAATTTGACAATGAGGAAGTGGACTTGGCTAGCTAGCAAAGTTATAACAAACTTAAATTGGTTACTTATTATAATTACTCATATCATTACATTTAAATATTGTAGCCAAAGCTTACCTAGGTCACATGCGATTCCTACATCCACATCAGATGAGTCGAGTTTTGCACATTATTGCGCCATGCTTAGGTGAACTGATTTGACCGAATGTAACAGTATCTATCGTCAAACGTTCATAGTATACAAAACTTCTAGGTTAATAATTTTGCTTCAGTTAACGAGGAAGAAATATGACAGAGCTAGCTAGCAACATCGACTTGTACAGTTGTTCAGAAATTTCACTTCCCCACTGGAAATTCCCAGTGACGTAGGCTTGTGAAGGTCTTTGCAGCACCTGCCCCCAGGTGGCCAAAGCTGGGATGTTTCCTCACAGCTAGGCCTCCCAAGGCAACAAAAACCCAGGCATCGATTATCAATTATATTGACAAGATAGCGGAGTGGCCGCTCTAGCAATGGAAATTCATGTACTCAATGACTGAGGCGAGATCAGGTGCGACCATTCTAGCCAATGAGAGGGTAAATAAACTACCCTCTCCCATGGCGGAGACACAGATAGAACAATGAGACTGATATTTCACCGGACATGAAGCATCCGCTTAGTGTTTCCACTCACTATATGGTAGTGAGAGAGGAAGCCCACTGGCCGGCAGTGGGAGAAGATGGAAAGAGATGGATTTTAGCCGACTTTCTTCACATTTTCTCATCGATTAAACATTTGATCTTAATGCAATTCTGTTCGCAAAACGATCATCGGTTATGAACAGAGTGGACTACGTTTGGTAGACTTTACCCTTTGCAAAAGTAAAGCAATTAATATAAAAAAATATATCTCGTTATTTAGAAGTACTGCAAATGCGAATTGAGTTAATGCACACGCGCACTTCAGAGGAGGCGTTCCCTAACGGAAAATGTGCAGATGACTGCTAGAACGCGCCAATAGGATCTCGCTAGCTTGGCTTTGCCCTTCCTCGTAGCTTGTTCTGCCCACTATGACTCATTTGTTCACATTGGAAACGAGAGGCATTGGTCTTTCTTGGTTTAGTTATAAAAGTCTTTGTTAGAGCCCCCAACAACCTGACGCAATTTAAGCAAGGTGACACTCCATCTTAACTCCTCCATATTTACTGGATTGGTTTAACAGTACAGAAAATAACCTGCCCAGAAAGTTTATTTTACTTCTCCTCAAGACCAGTATGTAGTAGTGGGTCATTCGCAAACAATTGGCTCTTTTTGGTGAACCGAATTGCATCGGTGAAAGAGCCATTTATTTGGCGCCCGGATTTGTATACTGCAAGAGCGTTTGTCTGCAGAAAAGTTACACAGTAATTATCTAAAAAGGGTGAATCCTCACTGCAGAAACAATAAATAGTGGGGAGAGTGCGTCAAACTTGACCCCAAAAAACATCTGGGTCAGATGGTTTAGACCCTTTCTTCTTTAAGGTTGCTGCCCCTATAATCGCCAAGCCTACCTTTTAACCTGTCGCTCCTCTCTGGGGAGGTTCCCGTTGCTTGGTAGGCTGCCATAGTATACTCTCTGGTATGCAATCTGGTTTCCACTCAGGTTATGAATGTGTCACTGCAACCTTAAAGGTCCTCAATGATGTCACCATTGCCCTTGATTCTAAGCAATGTTGTGCTGATATTTTTATTAGCTTAGCCAAAGCTTTTGATACGGTAGACCATGCCATTCTTGTGGGCCGGCTAAGGAGTATTAGCGTCTCTGAGGGGTCTTTGGCCTGGTTTGCTAACTACCTCTCTCAAAGAGTGCAGTGTATAAAGTCAGAACACCTGCTGTCTCAGCCACTGCCTGTCACCAAGGGTGTACCCCAAGGCTCGATCCTAGGCCCCATGCTCTTCTCAATTTACATCAGCAACATAGCTCAGGCAGTAGGAAGCTCTGTCATCCATGTATATGCAGATGATACAGTCTTATACTCAACTGGCCCCTCCCCCGACTTTGTGTTAAACGCTCTACAACAAAGCTTTCTTAGTGTCCAACAAGCTTTCTCTGCCCTTAACCTTGTTCTGAACACCTCCAAAACATAGGTCATGTGGTTTGGTAAGAAGAATGCCCCTCTATCCACAGGTGTGATTACTACCTCTGAGGGTTTAGAGCTTGAGGTAGTCACCTCATACATACTTTCTGGCCCAGCTGCAGCTGTTTTCCTTTTTTTAAATCTTAATATCAAATACTTTCTGGGTAACAACTAAGTAGCTACAGTAGTGTGTGAACCTTAATTAAGTTTCACATCCGGCCGTGATTAGGAGTCCCATAGGGCGGTGCACAATTCGCCCAGCTTTGTCCGGGTTAGGCCATAATTGTAAATAAGAATTTGTGAGAATTTGTGACTTGTCTAGTTAAATAAAGGTTAAATAAAATAAATAAATTGTATTGACGTAATAGTTTAACATTAAAATGGTCAAAAAGCAACAAAAAATTGCTTTTTAGCAAAAAACTATTTCTCAATCATGAATTTTTCTAGGACTGCCTGGGAGTCTGAGTGACCCCAGAACAGCCTCAATTCGTCAGAGCATGGACTCTACAAGGTGCCGAAAGTGTTCCACAGGATGCTTGCCCATGTTGACTCCAATGCTTCCCACAGTTGTGTCAAGTGGGCTGGATGTCCTTTGGTTGGTTGACCATTCTTGATACACATGGGAAACTGTTGAGCGTGAAACCCAGCAGCGTTGCAGTTCTTGACACACACAAACCAGTGCGCCTGGCACCTACTGCCGTACCCAGTTCAAAGGAACTTAAATATTTTGTCTTGTCCATTCACCCTCTGAATGGCACACATACACAATCCATGTCTCAATTGTCTCAAGGATTAAAAATCATTATTTAAACTGTCTCCTGTGCTTCATCTACACTGATTGAAGTGGATTTAACAAGTGATATCAATAAGGGATAATAGTTTTCACCTGGATTCACCTAGTCCTAGACAGTCTATTTAATGAAGAGCCTGTTTTGTACAATCAGTGTATAACCTGAAAACTAGAGGTTGTTGGCTGAGAGATTTGGAACTCGGTTGTTGGTCTATTAACTTATACCGCCTGGGGATGTCACCAGGCAAGCCAAAACTTCACCCATGCAAAACCTCCTGATTAAAAGGTCCAGTGTAAATTGTATTTTCAATCAACTATCAGGAAATAATGCACAAAAAAAACTGAAAAAACTTAAAATACCTGGTGATTTCAGTATCGTAAAAATGTGCTACCAGTTTTTGCCTTGTATTATCAGCCCCAGACATTACAATAAAAACTCAGGTAGATATTACCTAAGATGTCCCATTTTTGGATTTTATTTTAAAATGGACACATAGTTGTTACACGGTATCTTTTCATATACAGTTGAAGTCGGAAGTTTAAATACACCTTAACCAAATACATTTAAACTCCGTTTTTTACAATTCCTGACATTTAATCTTGGTAAAAATTCCCTGTCTTAGGTCAGTCAGGATCACCACTTTATTTTAAGAATGTGAAATGTCAGAGTAATAGTAGAGAGAATGATTTATTTCAGCTTTTATTTCTTTCATCACATTCCCATTGGGTCAGAAGTTTACATACACTCAATTAGTATTTCGTAGCATTGCCTTTAAATTGTTTAACTTGGGTCAAACGTTTTGGGTAGCCTTCCACAAGCTTCCCACAATAAGTTGGGTGAATTTTGGCCCATTCCTCCTGACAGAGCTGATGTAACGGAGTCAGGTTTGTAGGCCTCCTTGCTCGCACACGCGTTTTCAGTTCTGGGATTGATTTGCACTTTTCACACCAAAGTGCGTTCATCTCTAGGAGACAGAACGTGTCTCCTTCCTGAGCGGTATGACAGCTGTGTGGTCCCATGGTGTTTATACTTGCGTACTATTGTTTGTACAGATGAACGTGGTACCTTCAGGCATTTGGAAATTGCTCCCAAGGATGAACCAGACTTGTGGAGGTCTACAATTTTTTTTCTGAGGTCTTGGCTGATTTCTTTGATTTTCCCATGATGTCAAGCAAAGAGGCAGTGGGTTGGAAGGTAGGCCTTGAAATACATCCACAGGTACACCTCCAATTGACTCAAATGATGTCAATTAGCCTATCAGAAGCTTCTAAAGCCATGACATAATTTTCTGGAATTTTCCAAGCTGTTTAAAGGCAGTCAACTTAGTGTATGTAAACTTCTGACCCACTGGAATTGTGATACAGTGAATTTTAAGTGAAATAATCTGTTTGTAAACAATTGTTGAAAATGTATTTGTGTCAAAGTAGATGTCCTAACCGACTTGCCAAAACTATATTTTATTAACAAGACATTTTTGGAGTGGTTGACAAATTTGTTTTAATGACTCCAACCTAAGTGTATGTAAACTTCCGACTTCAACTGTATCTTTAGTTTTTGAACATATCATTTTTTAATTTAGTTATTTCAACATTAACAGTAAACAATCTTATCACCTAAAAGCATTTGTAAAACAATACATTTAGTGCAATTTACAGTTAAAACTATACAGTTAAAACTAAAAACAGCTTTGTCTGCAAAAATATACATACAGTATTTATTAATTTTAACATTTAACTTCCATTAAGACTTGGTAAAATACCTTCTATTAGGAAAACAAAATGAAAATACAGAATTGACAACACAAGTCACCTAGAGGCACATTAGCTCAAAATGGTCTAGAGATGCCTAGATTAAGCTTTTTAAATCACTGCACCAGCAGGAGTGGACCACATATCATGTTAAACATTTTGACACACAGGTAATACCACCAAGGTTCTAGAAGCACTTTAATGAGGCACTACGTGGAGTTTAGGCCTAATGACACCACAGAACAACACTTTGGCCTGAAGGTTCATCGCACAGCAACAGGCACAATTTACGCAAAAGCTGTAAACTTACTACGAGACGCACATAAGCGACATTCAACACAAAAAACAGCACCTTGGGCACTGAAATCAACGCTGTTATGCAGTTTTCAGCGCAGCAACATTGAGGAGAAATGAAAAAATAATGGCACTTTTGCGGGTAAACACATTGAAAACCTTATGATTGATAACCATGATCAAACTGTGTTCCGATGCATTTACCAGCAATCAGTCATCACTTCTCCCATGCCTTTTCAAATCATCCCTTGGTGTGGACATTCTTCAGTCTTATGAAACGGGTTAAAGGGGCAAACATATTGGCCTATCGCCATCATTGGTGTGGATTGCTTTTGGGGATGGAGTTGTTGTGACTACAGCATCACAGCAATTATTCTAAAATACTGTATTTTCCAATGGGCACTGCAGAACAGAGCTGACCATTGACACCAAAAACAGATACCAACGATACATATTGATTTAAAACACAATTCTTACCTCTCCACACTGTAAATGCATAAACACTTTCTGCCTCTAAAAGGAATAAACATGGACAATATAAAAACTCAATGTTTACTCATGTGACGTCTGTACACATGGTGTTGACAGTACATGCATTTCACAACCCAAAAGCTGTGTCCCCTCAGTTTGATATGGGTTCATGTACTTGTCATAAGTCTCTTGACTTGAATGGTGAAAGTATGGTACTGTATATAGTGAATACCTATTAAATCCTTTCATTTACTAGTGGTCAAGAAGGAGAGGAGACAAGGAAAGGAAGCCATTGAGAGAATTGGAACACGGCCGATGAGGAACCACAGGTGAAATCACCACAGTGAATGTGTCTAAAAGGCCATGATGACCCAACAGTCGAAATACTGTTCCAGCTACATGTGTCGGGATGTAAAAAAATGAGATCTTCTATCATATTATGGAGTCTTTTCATGATTGCATTTTCTTGTAAATTCTACATGATCAGGAATGTGGACGAAGTGCTGACAACAAGAGAACAGGTACTCAGGTGTACTCTCTACTATGGCTGAAACATGATCTCTAGGCCAACCAAATGACTGGAGAACTCCAATACAAGCCTCTCTAGTTCATAATGCATGTTTAGGATTGGCTAGTGGTCTCCTCCCTGCATTCATTCTATCAACTATAAAAAATGAGCAGCAACAGAGATACTGTAAGACAACGTATGGAGTGCAACATTTAAGTCATGATTCCATTCAAACTTCCTACCTACAGCTTCCTCGACAGCTTTCAGCTTTCCCGTCTCCCAATGTTACTTATGTTTGGAATACATTTGTGAGGCAATAAGTGTTGGTAAACACATACTCTGCAGTGAGGGCAACTGCTCCAGAGAAAGGTTGAGGTACTAAAATATATGAGGTACATAGCTACAAACTGAATATTAAGGTGTGTTTGTGTGTGCGGATGTGCATATTTCTGAGACTGTCGTAAGCCTCCACTTGAAATATGAATAATGTCTCACATTAACTTTATAAAATTGTTATTGAATGACCACGGTGTGGTTTTAGACGTATAGTGAGTTTTCCTTTCCTCTAATCTAATTTCGTGAGAATTTTGACTTAAACAAATTTTACATTAGTACTTTGTAAAACCAAGCACAAGTGTCTGGACTATTTGACATTTTAATATAGTATTTGACACACATAACTCTCTGAAACAGCTCAATGTCTGAACTTTGAAAAAGCAACAATGGTATTTACTTATAAATACACTGCATGACCAAAAGTATGTGGATGCCTGCACGAACATCTCATTCCAAAATCATGGGCATTAATATGGAGTTGGTCCCCGCTTTGCTGCTATAACAGCCTCCACTCTTCTGTTAGGCTTTTCATTAGATGTTGCAACATTGCTGCGGGGACTTGTTGCTGAATGGAAGCAAGAGCATTAGTGAGGTCAGGCACTGATGTTGGACGATTAGACCTGGTTCGCAGTCAGCGTTCCAATTCATCCCAAAGGTCAGGGCTCTGCGCAGGCCAGTCAAGTTCTTCCACACCTGTCTCGACAAGCCATTTCTGTATGGACCTTGCTTTGTGCATGGGGGTTGCCTGAACCATGAAAAACAGCCCCAGACCATTATTCAGGCAGGTAGCGTTCTCCTGGCATCTGCCATACCCAGATAGTGAAGCGTGATTCATCACAACAGAGAACATGTTTCAAATGCTCCAGAGTCCAATGGGTTTCCATTCCAGCCGACGCTTGGCGTTGATCTTAGGCTTGCTGCTTGGCCATGGAAACCCATTTCATGAAGCTCCGAACGAACAGTTCTTGCGTTGACGTTGCTTCCAGAGGCAGTTTGGAAACTCGGTAGTGAGTGTTGCAACAGAGGACAGACGATTTTTACGCGCTACACACTTCAGCACTCGGCAGTCCCGTTCTGTGGCCTACCAGTTCGCGGCTGAGCCGTTGCTCCTAGATGTTTCCACTTCACAATAACAGCACTTACAGTTGACCGGGGAAGCTCTAGCAGGGCAGAAATTTGACAAACTGACTTGTTGGAAAGTTGGCATCCTAGGAGGGTGCCACGTTGAAAGTTACTGAGCTCTTCAGGAAGGCCATTCTACTGCCAATGTTTTTCTATGGAGATTGCATGGCTGTGTGCTCAATTTTATACACCGGTCAGAAACGAGTGTGGTTGAAATAGCCAAATCCACTCATTTGAAGGGGTGTCCACATACTTTTGTACATCTCGGTTTCTTATTGATTCATTGTAACTACTTGGTACCAAATGCTACTTAGTACAACTTGTTTCAAAATGTATTATTGAATCATTTTTAATAAGTACCAGATTGTACCACTACCAATTGTTACCATGTATGTCTCTCATAAAATACCAGGCCATAACAACTCTGATGGATTGTAAAATTAAAAAATAAACAAGAAGCTATTCTGAAGGATCCTAACAGGGGCAAACCGAACCCAACAACGGTGAAATTGATAAGCAGTTTGATGATAATGGGAGTGACTGCTAAATGTTTGTGATAAATCTTTTGTCAATGTACCACTCCAGGAGCTATAAGTGCTAACTACACAAACCATCTGAGAACTTATTGGGCACACGGGCCACAGCTGTTTAGAGCAGCCAACAGACCATGCTCTCCTGGAGACACCAAGGAGCAGATGTTGGGGGGGGACCTCAGTGTCCCCCATCGCTGGACGAAGGGCTTTCAGATAGCCCCTCTTTTAGGCTGGCAGACTGCTTCTTCTGCTTGTGTTTGGACTTCCTTAGCATCCGCACCTGAACACAGAAACAAGGACACGATTACTTAATAGGGGTTGCCTTTATAGATAGGTATGGGAGGTAACCATAGTGAAGGATACCACAGTGAAATTGTAACTACTTGTCCCATTATAGTAACAAAAAGCTGTTACCTTTGGGCCTGCTGCAGATATGATGATATGTCCGGGGGCCTGGATCCATGGCTCTCCATCCACCTGCACAGGGATGGGCTTGGTCACTGTGATACGCACGTAGTTGCCCTGGGCGAGACGGATCCCAGAGCGCATGCCGCTCTGCACCTGGCCCTGAACAACACAACACACATTCCGTTGGCTTGCACGATTCTTTCCATTCTCCTTCGACCTCTCTCATTTCGCCCACAGGACTGCCGCTGACTGGATGTTTTTTGTTTGTCGCACACTTCTCTGTAAACCAGAGACAATGTTGAGTGTGAAAAGCCCAAGAGGGTGGATGTTTCTGAGATACTGGATCCGGCGTGCCTGGCACCTCATTTAGCCCATTCTAACGTTCAAATCAAACAGTAACTGAATGCCTCGATGCCCGTCTGCCTGCTTTATATAGCAAGCCACGGAGCGATCCATTTTCTTGAATGGGCTGGTGTACCTAATAAACTGTCCGGCGAGTGTATATACACTACATACAGTGCATTCAGAAAGTATTCAGACCCCTTGACTTTTTCCATATTTTGTTACGTTACGTCCTTATTCTAAAATGGATTAAATTGTTTTTTTCCCCCCTCATCTTTCTACACACAATACCCTAATGACAAAATAAAGGTTTTTTTTTTTTTTAAAGGTTTTCAAATGTATAAAGAATTCCAAACTTAAATATCACATTTGCATAAGTATTCAGACCCTCACAGTGATTCTTGGGGATTTTGTTGAAGCACCTTTGGCAGCGATTACAGGCTAGAGTCATCTTGGGCATGACACTACAAGCTTGGCACACCTGTATTTGGGGAGTTTCTTCTATTAGTCTCTGCACATCCTCTCAAGCTCTGTTAGGTTGGATGGGGAGCGTCGCTGCACAGCTATTTTCAGGTTTTTCCAGAGATGTTCGATTGGGTTCAAGTCCGGGCTCTAGCTGGGCCACTCAAGGACATTCAGAGACTGTGTGCTTAGGGTCGTTGTCTTGTTGGAAGGTGAACCTTCGCCCCAGTCTGAGGTCCTGGCGCTCTGGAGCAGGTTTTCATTAAGGATCTCTCTGTACTTTGCTTCGTTCATCTTTACCCTTGATCCTGACTAGTCTCCCAGTCCCTGCCGACGGAAAAACAGCCCCACATTATTTTGCTGCCACCACCATGCTTCACCGTAGACATGGTGCCAGATTTCCTCCAGACGTGACGCTTGGCATTCAGGCCAAAGAGTTCAATCTTGGTTTCATTAGACCAGAGAACCTTGTTTATCATGGTCTGAGAGTCCTTTAGGTGCCTTTTGGCAAACTCCAAGTGGGCTGTCATGTGCTTTTTACTGAGGAGTGGCTTCCGTCTGGCCACTCTACCATAAAGGCCTGATTGGTGGAGTGCTGCAGAGATGGTTGTTCTTCTGGACGGTTCTCCCATCTCTGGAGCTCTGTCAGAGTGACTATCGGATTGTTGGTCACCTCCTTGAACAAGGCCCTTCTCCCCTGAATGCTCAATTTGGCTGGGCGGCCAGCTCTAGAAAGAGTCTTGGTGGTTCCAAACTTCTTCCATTTAAGAATGATGGAGGCCACAGTGTTCTTGGGGACCTTCAATGCTGCAGAAATGTTTTGGTACCCTTCCCCAGATCTTTGCCTCGACACAATCCTGTCTCGGAGTCGCTAAGGACAATTCCTTCAACCTCATGGCTTGGTTTTTGTTCCGACATGCACTGTCAACTGTGGGACCTTATATAGATAGATGTGTGCCTTTCCAAATCATGTCCAACCAATTGAATTTACCACAGGTGGACTCAATGGAAACAGGATACACCGGAGCTCAATTTCGAGTCTCATAGCAAAGGGTCTGAATATTTATGTAAATATTTATGTAAGTATCTGTTTTTTACTTTTAATACATTTGCACAAAATCTTTTAACCTGTTTTCACTTTGTCATTATGAGGTATTTGGTGTAGATTGATGAGAAAAAAATATATATTTAATTCATTTAATAATAAGGCTGTAAAGTAACAAAAAGTGAAAAAAGTAAAGGGGTCTGAATACTTTCCAAATGCACTGTATCAATGAGAGTTATTTACATTTTGATCTGGATAAATCATTTTGGATCACTGGGATAATATTTTATCTCTTATATCTGATCTCTTCTTTGTGGCAACAAGACATCCTCAACAGAGTAAGGAAAGACTTGTAGTGATTAACTCACCATGTGTACCACCCCAGTCACCCCCACCACCTCCAGCATGCCATCGTCAATGCGAGGTTTCCCGTAGCGCGAGTCACCCTCTGATCCCCACAGGTCTGCCCCGGAGCCCCAGCTACACACATACACACAAACACACAGTTGTAAGTGCTGTGTTTCAGATAAATATGTACTGAAGGTGTGAGTGAGTCAGTGGCCAGTGTGTATAAGCCAGTGTGCGAGGCCATTCTTGTTTAGGAGCATGCATCTTGAAGTGAATGTCATGCGTCATGAGTGTCTGTCAGCCATGTGTAGAGTGTAGCCGTTTGGGTGTATTTCCTACCTGGGGATGTTTAGGAAGATGAGGCCTTCTATGCTGGGCAGTTCTATGTCTTGCTTGTCCACCTGTAGTTTGATGTCCTTGTGAAGGTTCCGTGTGTGACTCAGCTTCTGCAGACCCGCCTTCAGGTACACACCTTTGTTGTGAAACCTACACAGACACCAAAGACAAGTCATTTTGGAGATATTCCCTTTTTGGGGATATTTTAAAGCAACTTCTCACCGGAGGTGGTCACCTACCTGCTGTTGAACTTCCCTGGTTCCTCTTGACGGGCATGATGGAAGTCCAGACTGACTTCAGCATCGATACCCAGCCCAAAATAGTTGTTCATCTGCACTATCTGCAACAAGGGGAGACCACCAGTTGAACGGCCACGCCAAAAAGTACACCCATGCATCGATTAAATGGCAATGTAGTTACAGTGGGCTCCAAAAATACTGGCACCCCTGACTAGCAATGCACAAACAATACTTAAAAAAAAATATAAACAATATAATTATAGAGATAAACTCAAAATACCAACATGTGAGAAATACTGTACTTTATTAATGTTTCAATGGAACCAACCAAAACCATACAATTATTTAATACAAAATAAATTTAACCAAAATCAAGGTTTCATAATTATTGGCGCTCCTCATTTAGTACTTAGTGCAACCACCTCTGGCAAGGATAACAGCATGGAGTCTTTTCCTGTAATCTTTGACAAGGTTAAGGAACACATTTGGAGGGATTTTGGACCATTCCTCTATGCAGATCCTTTCAAGATCCTTCACATTCTTGGGTTTGCGCTTATCAACTGCCCTCTTCCACTCAGCCCACAGGTTTTCGATTGGATTGAGGTCCGGCGACTGAGATGGCCATGGCAGAACATTGATTTTGTTGTCACAGAACCATTTCTGTGTGGATCTTGAGGTATGTTTCGGGTCATTGTCTTGTTGGAAAGTCCACCTACGGCCAAGTCCCAGCCTTCTGGCAGAGGCAACCAGATTGTCAGCCAAAATTGCCTGATACTTGGTGGAATTAATTATGCCATCAATCTTAACCAGTGCCCCTGGACCTCTGGAATTAAAACAGCCCCAAAACATCACTGACCCCCCTCCATATTTCACCGTGAGTATGAGGTGCCTCTCCTTGTATGCATCTCTGTTTCGACGCCAAACATGCCGATGCTGTATCTGACCAAAACGTTCAATTTTGGTCTCATCTGACCAGAGCACCTTCTTCCAGTCATAATTTAAATGACGTTTGGCAAACTCCAAGCGCTTGCGTCTGTGTCTTGGGGTCAGAAAGGGCTTTCTTCTGGCAACCCTTCCAAAGAGCCTGTGGTTGTTGAGGTGGCGTCTGATGGTGCTTTTTGAAACCTGGTGACCCCAAGACGCCACCAAGGCCTGCAATTCTTTCACAGTGATTCTTGGGGATTTTGCTTCTCTCCCCATCCTCCTCCCTATCCTGGGGAGCAAAATGCATTTGCGTCCTCTACCCGTGAGGTTTTCAACTGTTCCATATCTTTTGAATTTTTTAATAATTCCCCTGATAATGCTCAGTGGTATATTCAATCGTTTGTGGATCTTCTTGTAGCCATTACCAGATTTATGAAGATCTACGACCATCTGTCTCTTTTGAACTGCCAGTTCTTTTGTTTTCTTCATGGTGTTGGATGACAAAGGGATATTGCATGCGTGTTACCTCATTTTTATACCCTAGTGAAACAGGAAGTGATGTAATGGCTCAATATAGTCCCTTAAGACTTAGATAAACTTAAATAAGTGGAATTTAATTAGTGGTTTAATTTTGGTAGATGTTATTTACAATAATCTTTAAGGGTGCCATTAATTGTGAAGCCTTGATTTGGAGGTCATTGATTTTTAATTAAATCAATAAATTATTTTGGTGGGTTCCATTGAAACATTAATAAAGTACAGTATTTCTCACATGTTGGTATTTTGAGTTTCTCTCTATTATTATATTGTTTATATTTGTTTAAGTATTATTTGTGCATTGCCAGTCAGGGGTGCCAGTAATTTTGGAGCCCACTGTATAACAATGGCAACATAAATCATATATTTCTATATCTATTAATGTTTGTCAAGTTATTGTTTTGAGTGCATTGTTATATTGTGAAAGTAAACAAAAACTACAATTGCAAAAACATGAATCATGTCTGCATTATTCTGATTGGACCTTTGGTGGTTCCAGGAAGCAGTTCTCCTTGCCGTCATCTGTGATCTCCTGTGCATCCAGCAGAATAGTCCAACGGTCTATCTGCACCTCCTCCGCCTCGTCCACAGATACCAGGATGTGGTGGTGGTCCTCTCCGCTGTAGCCCGCCCCCCAGCGCAGGATCCGCGCCAGGTCGTTACCTGATGGGAGGCATTAGGGGTAGGAATATTGTGAAAAGACTACTGAATGTAAGTTGATTGAAGCTAACCTATGCACACTACAGCAATTAGAAGAGATGGGTGTGTCCTCAGGGATCCCGCTTACCTGTGCCTAGTGGGACAATGCCGATGGGGGGCTCGGGACAGACCAGCTTGTGTCTGATGGCCTCCAGGACTCCCAGGACCCAGCCCACTGTCCCATCTCCCCCACACACCAGCACCCGGAAGCGGGGCACCTCCCTAAATGTGTGGAGTCTGTGGAGGATATAAGAAAACAAAAACATAAAAAGACATTAGGTGGGGAGGGCCAACTCAATATTAGGATGGTGTTCCTAATGTTTGGTATACTCATATACATATATACAGTGAGGGAAAAAAGTATTTGATCCCCTGCTGATTTTGTATGTTTGCCCACTGACAAAGAAATGATCAGTCTATAATTTCAATGGTGGGTTTATTTGAACAGTGAGAGACAGAATAACAACAAAAGAATACAGAAAAACGCATGTAGAAAAAGTTATAAATTGATTTGCATTTTATTGAGGGAAATAAGTATTTGACCCCCTCTCAATCAGAAAGATTTCTGGCTCCCAGGTGTCTTTTATACAGGTAACGAGCTGAGATTAGGAGCACACTCTTAAAGGGAGTGCTCCTAATCTCAGCTTGTTACCTGTATAAAAGACACCTGTCCACAGAAGCAATCAATCAATCAGATTCCAAACTCTCCACCATGGCCAAGACCAAAGAGCTCTCCAAGGATGTCAGGGACAGGATTGTAGACCTACTCAAGGCTGGAATGGTATACAAGACCATCGCCAAGAAGGTGACAACAGTTGGTGCAAATATTCGCAAATGGAAGAAACACAAAAGAACTGGCAATCTCCCTCGGCCTGGGGCTCCATGCCAGATCTCACCTCGTGGAGTTGCAATGATCATGAGAATGGTGAGGAATCAGCCCAGAACTACACAGGAGGATATTGTCAATGATCTCAAGGCAGTTGGGACCATAACCACCAAGAAAACAATTGGTAACACTACGCCGTGAAGGACTGAAATCCTGCAGCGTCCGCAAGTTCCCCCTGCTCAAGAAAGCACATATACAT
Organism: Brachymystax lenok tsinlingensis; assembly: GCA_030435695.1. Taxonomy (NCBI): domain Eukaryota; kingdom Metazoa; phylum Chordata; class Actinopteri; order Salmoniformes; family Salmonidae; genus Brachymystax; species Brachymystax lenok. The sequence goes on along the minus strand of CM059789.1, from coordinate 31,276,461 downwards.
GCCCGTCTGAAGCTTGCCAATGAACATCTGAATGATTCAGAGGACAACTGGGTGAAAGTGTTGTGGTCAGATGAGACCAAAATGGAGCTCTTTGGCATCAACTCAACTCGCCGTGTTTGGAGGAGGAGGAATGCTGCCGATGACCCCAAGAACATCATCCCCACCGCCAAACATGGAGGTGGAAACATTATGCTTTGGGGGGGGGGGGTTCTGCTAAGGGGATAGGACAACTTCACCGCATCAAAGGGACGATGAACGGGGCCATGTACCGTCAAATCTTGGGTGAGAACCTCCTTCCCTCAGTCAGGGCATTGAAAATGGGTCGTGGATGGGTATTCCAGCATGACAATGACGCAAAAGACACGGCCAAGGCAACAAAAGAGTGGCTCAAGAAGAAGCACATTAAGGTCCTGGAGTGGCCTAGCCAGTCTCCAGACCTTAATCCCGTAGAAAATCTGTGGAGGGAACTGAAGGTTCGAGTTGCCAAACGTCAGCCTCAAAACCTTAATGACTTGGAGAGGATTTGCAAAGAGGAGTGGGACAAAATCCCTCCTGAGATGTGTGCAAACCTGGTGGCTAACTACAAGAAACGTCTGACCTCTGATTGCCAACAAGGGTTTTGCCGCCAAGTACTAAGTCATGTTTTGCAGAGGGGTCAAATACTGATTTCCCTCATTAAAATGCAAATAAATGTATAACATTTTTCACATGCGTTTTTCTGGATTTTTTTGTTGTTATTCTGTCTCTCACTGTTCAAATAAACCTACCATTAAAATTATAGACTGCTCATTTCTTTGTCATTGGGCAAACATACAAAATCAGCAGGGGATCAAATACTTTTTTCCCCCTCACTGTAGTTGAAGTCAGAAGTTTACATACACCTTAGCCAAATACATTTAAACTCAGTTTTTCACAATTCCTTTCCTTTATTTCTTTCATCACATTCCCATTGGGTCAGAAGTTTACATACACTCAATTAGTATTTCGTAGCATTGCCTTTAAATTGTTTAACTTGGGTCAAACGTTTTGGGTAGCCTTCCACAAGCTTCCCACAATAAGTTGGGTGAATCTTGGCCCATTCCTCCTGACAGAGCTGGTGTAACTGAGTCACGTTTGTAGACCTCCTTGCTCGCACACGCTTTTTCAGGTCTGCCCACAAATCAGGGCTTTGTAATGGCCACTCCAATACCTTGACTTTGTTTTCCTTAAGCCATTTTGCCACAACTTTGGAAGTATGCTTGGGGTCATTGTCCATGTGGGAGACCCATTCGCGACCAGGTTTTAACTTCCTGACTGATGTCTTGAGATGTTGCTTCAATATATCCACATAATTTCCCTTCCTCATGATGCCATCTATTTTGTGAAGTGCACCAGTCTCTCCTGCAGCAAAGAACCCCTGCAACATGATGCTGCCACCCCTGTGCTTCACGGTTGGGATGGTGTTCTTTGGCTTGCAAGCCTCCCCCTTTTTCCTCCAAACATAACGATGGTCATTATGGCCAAACAGTTCTATTTTTGTTTCATCAGACCAGAGGACATTTCTCCAAAAAGTATGATCTTTGTCCCCATGTGCAGTTGCAAAACGTAGTCTGGCTTTTTTATGGCGGTTTTGGAGCAGTGGCTTCTTCCTTGCTGAGCGGCCTTTCAGGTTATGTCGATATAGGACTCGTATTACTGTGAATATACAGTGGGGCAAAAAAGTATTTAGTCAGCCACCAATTGTGCAAGTTCTCCAACTTAAAAAGATGAGAGAGGCCTGTAATTTTCATCATAGGTACACTTCAACTATGACAGACGAAATGAGAAAAAGAAATCCAGAACATCACATTGTAGGAATAAGTATTTGGTCAATAACAAAAGTTTATCTCAATACTTTGTTATATACCCTTTGTTGGCAATGACAGAGGTCAAACGTTTTCTGTAAGTCTTCACGAGGTTTTCACACACTGTTGCTGGTATTTTGGCCCATTCCTCCATGCAGATCTCCTCTAGAGCAGTGATGTTTTGGGGCTGTCGCTGGGCAACACGGACTTTCAACTCCCTCCAAAGATTTTCTATGGGGTTGAGATCTGGAGACTGGCTAGGCCACTCCAGGACCTTGAAATGCTTCTTACGAAGCCACTCCTTTGTTGCCCGGGCGGTGTGTTTGGGATCATCGTCATGCTGAAAGACCCAGCCACGTTTCATCTTCAATGCCCTTGCTGATGGAAGGAGGTTTTCACTCAAAATCTCACGATACATGGCCCCATTCATTCTTTCCTTTACACGGATCAGTCGTCCTGGTCCCTTTGCAGAATATTTTGGTTTCATCTGACCATATGACATTCTCCCAATCCTCATCTGGATCATCCAAATGCTCTCTAGCAAACTTCAGACGGGCCTGAACATGTACTGGCTTAAGCAGGGGGACACGTCTGGCACTGCAGGATTTGAGTCCCTGGCGGCGTAGTGTGTTACTGATGGTAGGCTTTGTTACTTTGGTCCCAGCTCTCTGCAGGTCATTCACTAGGTCCCCCCGTGTGGTTCTGGGATTTTTGCTCACCGTTCTTGTGATCATTTTGACCCCACGGGGTGAGATCTTGCGTGGAGCCCCAGATCGAGGAAGATTATCAGTGGTCTTGTACAGTGGGGAAAAAAAGTATTTAGTCAGCCACCAATTGTGCAAGTTCTCTCACTTAAAAAGATGAGAGGCCTGTAATTTTCATCATAGGTACACTTCAACTATGACAGACAAAATGAGGAAAAAAATCCAGAAAATCACATTGTAGGATTTTTTATGAATTTATTTGCAAATTATGGTGGAAAATAAGTATTTGGTCACATACAAACAAGCAAGATTTCTGGCTCTCACAGACCTGTAACTTCTTCTTTAAGAGGCTCCTCTGTCCTCCACTCATTACCTGTATTAATGGCACCTGTTTGAACTTGTTATCAGTATAAAGACACCTGTCCACAACCTCAAACAGTCACACTCCAAACTCCACTATGGCCAAGACCAAAGAGCTGTCAAAGGACACCAGAAACAAAATTGTAGACCTGCACCAGGTTGGGAAGACTGAATCTGCAATAGGTAAGCAGCTTGGTTTGAAGAAATCAACTGTGGGAGCAATTATTAGGAAATGGAAGACATACAAGACCACTGATAATCTTCCTCGATCTGGGGCTCCACGAAGATCTCACCCCGTGGGGTCAAAATGATCACAAGAACGGTGAGCAAAAATCCCAGAACCACACGGGGACCTAGTGAATGACCTGCAGAGAGCTGGGACCAAAGTAACAAAGCCTACCATCAGTAACACACTACGCCGCCAGGGACTCAAATCCTGCAGTGCCAGGCGTGTCCCCCTGCTTAAGCCAGTACATGTTCAGGCAAGTCTAAAGTTTGCTAGAGAGCATTTGGATGATCCAGATGAGGATTGGGAGAATGTCAGATGAAACCAAAATATAACTTTTTGGTAAAAACTCATCTCGTTGTGTTTGGAGGACAAAGAATGCTGAGTTGCATCCAAAGAACACCATACCTACTGTGAAGCATGGGGTGGAAACATCATGCTTTGGGGCTGTTTTTCTGCAAAGGGACAAGGGCGACTGATCCGTGTAAAGGAAAGAATGAATGGGGCCATGTATCGTGAGATTTTGAGTGAAAACCTCCTTCCATCAGCAAGGGCATTGAAGATGAAACGTGGCTGGGTCTTTCAGCATGACAATGATCCCAAACACACCGCCTGGCAACGAAGGAGTGGCTTCAGAAGAAGCATTTCAAGGTCCTGGAGTGGCCTAGCCAGTCTCCAGATCTCAACCCCATAGAAAATCTTTGAAAGTCCGTGTTGCCCAGCGACAGCCCCAAAACATCACTGCTCTAGAGGAGATCTGCATGGAGGAATGGGCCAAAATACCAGCAACAGTGTGTGAAAACCTTGTGAAGACTTACAGAAAACGTTTGACCTCTGTCATTGCCAACAAAGGGTATATAACAAAGTATTGAGATAAACTTTTGTTATTGACCAAATACTTATTTTCCACCATAATTTGCAAATAAATTCATAAAAAATCCTACAATGTGATTTTCTGGATTTTCTTTCCTCATTTTGTCTGTCATAGTTGAAGTGTACCTATGACGAAAATTACAGGTCTCTCATCTTTTTAAGTGAGAGAACTTGCACAATTGGTGACTGACTAAATACTTTTTTCCCCCACTGTATGTCTTCCATTTCCTAATAATTGCTCCCACAGTTGATTTCTTCAAACCAAGCTGCTTACCTATTGCAGATTCAGTCTTCCCAACCTGGTGCAGGTCTACAATTTTGTTTCTGGTGTCCTTTGACAGCTCTTTGGTCTTGGCCATAGTGGAGTTTGGAGTGTGACTGTTTGAGGTTGTGGACAGGTGTCTTTTATACTGATAACAAGTTCAAACAGGTGCCATTAATACAGGTAACGAGTGGAGGACAGAGGAGCCTCTTAAAGAAGAAGTTACAGGTCTGTGAGAGCCAGAAATCTTGCTTGTTTGTATGTGACCAAATACTTATTTTCCACCATAATTTGCAAATAAATTCATTAAAAATCCTACAATGTGATTTTCTGGATTTCTTTTCCTCATTTTGTCTGTCATAGTTGAAGTGTACCTATGATGAAAATTACAGGCCTTGCACAATTGGTGGCTGACTAAATACTTTTTTGACCCACTGTAGATACTTTTGTAAACTGTTTCCACCAGCATCTTCACAAGGTCCATTGCTGTTGTTCCGCGATTGATTTTCACTTTTTGCACCAAAGTATGTTCATCTCTAGGAGAAAGAACACGTCTCCTTCCTGAGCGATATGAGGCTGCGTGGTCCCATGGTGTTTATACTTGCGCACTATTGTTTGTACAGATGAACGTGGTACCTTCAGCCGTTTGGAAATTGCTCCCAAGGATGAACCAGACTTGTGGAGGTCTAAAATATTTTTTCTGAGGTTTTGGCTGATTTCTTTGATTTTCCCAGGATGTCAAGCAAAGACGAACTGAGTTTGAAGGTAGGCTTTGAAATACATACACAGGTACACCTCCACTTGACTCAAAAGATGTCAAGTAGCCCATCAGAAGATTCTAAAGCCATGACATCATTTTCTGGAATTTCCCAACCTGTTTAAAGGCACAGTCAACTTAGTGTATGTAAACTTCTGACCCACTGGAATTGTGATACAGTGAATTATAAGTGAAATAATCTGTCTGTAAACAATTGTTGGAAAAATTACTTGTCATGCACAAAGTAGATGTCCTAACCAACTTGCCAAAACTATAGTTTGTTAACAAGAAGTTTGTGGAGTGGTTGAAAAACAAGTTTTAATGACTCCAACCTAAGTGTATGTAAACTTATATATATATACACACACACACACACACAATACAGTTGAAGTCCACAAGTCTGGTTAATCCTTGGGAGCAATTTCCAAACACCTGAAGGTACCACGTTCATCTGTACAAACAATAGTATAAACACCATGCCGTCATACCGCTCAGGAGGAAGACATGTTCTCCTAGAGATGAACGTACTTTGGTGCGAAAAGTGAAAATCAATCGCAGAACAACAGCAAAGGACCTTGTGAAGATGCTGGAGGAAACAGGTACAAAAGTATCTATATCCACAGTAAAACAAGTCTTATATCGACATAACCTGAAAGGCCGCTCAGCAAGGAAGATTACACTGCTCCAAAACAAACCATAAAAAAGCCTGACTACAGTTTGCAAATGCACATGGGGAGAAAGATCGTACCTTTTGGAGAAATGTCCTCTGGTCTGATGAAACAAAAATAGAACTGTTTGGCCATAATGACCATCATTATGTTTGGAGGAACAAAGGGGGAGGCTTGCAAGCTGAAGAACACCATCCCAACCGTGAAGCACGAGGAGGGACTGGTGCACTTCACAAAATAGATGGCTTCATGAGGAAGGAAAATTATGTGGACATATTGAAGCAACATCTCAAGACATCAGTCAGCAAGTTAAAGCTTGGTCGCAAATTGGTCTTCCAAATGGACAATGACCCCAAGCATACTTCCAAAGTTGTGGAAAAATGGCTTAAGGACAACAAAGTCAAGGTATTGGAGTGGCCATCACAAAGCCCTGACCTCAGTCCCATATAAAATTTGTGGGCAGAACTGAAAAAGTGTGTGCGAGCAAGGAGGCCTACAATCCTGACTCAGTTTCACCAGCTCTGAAAGGAGGAATGGGCCAAAATTCACCCAACTTATTGTGGGAAGCTTGTGGAAGGCTACCCAAAACGTTTGACCCAAGTTAAACAATTTAAAGGCAATGCTACCAAATACTAATTGAGTGTATGTAAACTTCTGACCACTGGGAATGTGATGAAAGAAATAAAAGCTGAAATAAATAATTCTCTCTACTATTACTCTGACATTTCACATTCTTAAAATTAAGTGGTGATCCTAATTGACCTATGACAGGGAATGTTTACCAGGATTAAATGTCAGAAATTGTGAAAAACGGAGTTTAAATGTATTTGGCTAAGGTGTATGTAAACCTCCGTCTTCAACTGTATATATATATATATATATATATATATTATAGTCAATCATATATTCACTGGTTGACATTTCTTTGTGTCCGTGTCATGGCTCACAAACATACATGATAGTTTTGTCTATTTCCAAAGATCTTGCGGAAAATAAACATTGCACAACACAGACCCCCCTTCTACAAACACAACAGCTCTGACATCACACTGCTGAATGAGGATAACCACCATTTGTCTCACCCAGACAATGGTCCCCCATTGGTCATGTCAAACACTTGGTGGGGGTTCAGAAGCTTCCGGAAACCATAGAGGAGCTCTCTACCCTTCAGCTCACCGCTCTTGGGGTTGACAAACACCAGTAGGGGCGAGTTACCTTTGGGCAACTTGTTGTGCTGCAGGGGAGTTACAACAACAGCACTGTCAATGGAGTAAAGCAAGACAGCTTATTTAAAAGGTTCAGTTCACATAAACTAAACATTCAACTGGAAATCTGGGTTTGTTTACGTCACATTGACGTAGCATTACCATGATCTCTGGTAGGACAAGGGAGGTGAGCTGCTGGTTGCTGACAGATGTGTCTTTGGCTAACATGTAGATCCTCTCAGCCTCAGAGAAACACGATATCTGTAACACCACTGCACCTTCAACGCAGACAGATAGACAGGCAAACCTCAGTATCGATGAACTCCCACATTCAATTTACATTTACCACTTTGTATGTAATGCACTAAAACTGCTCCACATAGAAATCACTTATTATAATAAAGACGTCACAAGATAAATGGCTGTGGGCCATACAGCAGGCTTGATATAAATGGACAATTTAGCTCTTGGGCAGCAGCAGCAGCGGGGCACTCACAGTCTGTAAGAAAGGGACTTACAGTGGGGAAAAAAAGTATTTAGTCAGCCACCAATTGTGCAAGTTCTCTCACTTAAAAAGATGAGAGAGGCCTGTAATTTTCATCATAGGTACACTTCAACTATGACAGACAAAATGAGGAAAAAAAATCCAGAAAATCACATTGCAGGATTTTTTATGAATTTATTTGCAAATTATGGTGGAAAATAAGTATTTGGTCAATAACAAAAGTTTATCTCAATACCTTGTTATATACCCTTTGTTGGCAATGACAGAGGTCAAACGTTTTCTGTAAGTCTTCACAAGGTTTTCACACACTGTTGCTGGTATTTTGGCCCATTCCTCCATGCAGATCTCCTCTAGAGCAGTGATGTTTTGGGGCTGTCGCTGGGCAACACGGACTTTCAAAGATTTTCTATGGGGTTGAGATCTGGAGACTGGCTAGGCCACTCCAGGACCTTGAAATGCTTCTTACGAAGCCACTCCTTTGTTGCCCGGGCGGTGTGTTTGGGATCATTGTCATGCTGAAAGACCCAGCCACGTTTCATCTTCAATGCCCTTGCTGATGGAAGGAGGTTTTCACTCAAAATCTCACGATACATGGCCCCATTCATTCTTTCCTTTACACGGATCAGTCGTCCTGGTCCCTTCGCAGAAAAACAGCCCCAAAGCATGATGTTTCCACCCCCATGCTTCACAGTAGGTATGGTGTTCTTTGGATGCAACTCAGCATTCTTTGTCCTCCAAACACGACGAGTTGAGTTTTTACCAAAAAGTTATATTTTGGTTTCATCTGACATTCTCCCAATCCTCATCTGGATCATCCAAATGCTCTCGAGCAAACTTTAGACGGGCCTGAACATGTTCTGGCTTAAGCAGGGGGACACGTCTGGCACTGCAGGATTTGAGTCCCTGGCGGCGTAGTGTGTTACTGATGGTAGGCTTTGTTACTTTGGTCCCAGCTCTCTGCAGGTCATTCACTAGGTCCCCGTGTGGTTCTGGGATTTTTGCTCACCGTTCTTGTGATCATTTTGACCCCACGGGTGAGATCTTGCGTGGAGCCCCAGATCGAGGAAGATTATCAGTGGTCTTGTATGTCTTCCATTTCCTAATAATTGCTCCCACAGTTGATTTCTTCAAACCAAGCTGCTTACCTATTGCAGATTCAGTCTTCCCAACCTGGTGCAGGTCTACAATTTTGTTTCTGGTGTCCTTTGACAGCTCTTTGGTCTTGGCCATAGTGGAGTTTGGAGTGTGACTGTTTGAGGTTGTGGACAGGTGTCTTTTATACTGATAACAAGTTCAAACAGGTGCCATTAATACAGGTAATGAGTGGAGGACAGAGGAGCCTCTTAAAGAAGAAGTTACAGGTCTGTGAGAGCCAGAAATCTTGCTTGTTTGTATGTGACCAAATACTTATTTTCCACCATAATTTGCAAATAAATTCATAAAAAATCCTACAATGTGATTTTCTGGATTTTTTTTCCTCATTTTGTCTGTCATAGTTGAAGTGTACCTATGATGAAAATCACAGGCCTCTCTCATCTTTTTAAGTGAGAGAACTTGCACAATTGGTGGCTGACTAAATACTTTTTTTCCCCACTGTATGTAACACCGAATGGGGAAGTGGCCTGCAGGATTGTGGGGAGAAGAGAGTGTGATATTTAGGGAGGGGACAGCAGGATTAGAGAGGGGGACGAGATGGAGGGGGAGTGGAGAAGGGAGGGTGGTGCTCCACTGGTTGTTTCCATGGCGACGTACCCACCTTGGTTCCCGTAAACATGTGTGATGGTGACCAAGTGACCTATGGAGGAGAGCAAATTAGCATCTAGTCAGTTAACAACAGTTTTAAATCACATTTAAATCAACTATAGTCCAGTTCAAGGAAAATGTTCAGGGGGATCTCTGTGGTAAAGTGAAATGAAAGGGGGACAGCACTGAACCCTGTGGGATTCTGTTCGTTTTATTTCTTGCAAAGGAGCGGAATCGTGATCCGATGTGTGTAGACTCACTCTTGATAGCTAAGTGCTCCTGTAGCAGGTCTGCATATTCCTCCTTGCTCAGCTGTACAGGCAGTCCCTCTAGCAGCAGGTTGACCTGCACAACCCTGTTCCTGCTCTCCACTATGTAGAAACGGGTCTGGTTCATCTGCCTTAGGGAGATCTGTCAGAAGCAAAAGGACACAGCTTTAAAACACACACACCCCAATTACCCATAAACTTGAATGTCAGCTTGAAGTTCCTCATACTGTACCTTCCTTATCTCCTGCAGTTTGTCCAGCAGCAGCTCGTGGTCTGTCAGCACTTGTCTCTGAACTGGGATGTGGAGAAAGAAAGAACACACATCGTCAGTGAACTTTGATAAGATACAGTAATGAAGGCATATAAACAAAGATACTTCTTATGCTATGGAAAAGGCTAGCGTTGATGTATAGGTCAGACATATTCCTGTTTCTTATTTCCTTACCTTGCTTACTGCCCATGTAAACCTCCACAAGATTGAAGCTGGATGGGTCTTCATCCTGGAGAATAGAGCATCACCAAACAAGGGTATTGAACTAGTATTGTCATTAACAGATACATTCATATAGTCAGAGCAATAGTTCAACCATTAATTGAAACTTCAAGTACAATACATTTTAGGCATATAGCAGACACTTTTATCCAGAGCGTATTACAGGAGCAATTAGGGTTAAGTGCTTTGCTCAAGGGCACATCAAGAGATTTTTCACCTAGTCGGCTCAGGGATTTGAACCAGCGAGTTACTGGCCCAATGCTCTTAACCGCTAGGCTACCTGCCACCCATACAATACTTGTGTATTTAAGATAGAGTGGTTGTGTTATGTTGGTGACCTGCTGGTAACCTGTACCTGTTTTCCCAGTTGAGTGAGGACCTCCTTAATGACAGAATCCACAGTGCTGTTCTTGGAGATGGATATGTACGCCACAATAACCCTGTAAACAGACCCAGGCAGTAGCGATGGTAGATATCAAAAGGTATGGTATGAGGGCAACTGTCACCTAGTCGGCTCGGGGATTCGAACCAGCGACCTTTGCATTGCTGGCCCAACGCTCTTTTGACCAAAGCATTTTCTGATGCCTAATGAGTCCTTTGAGATTAACTCATTAGCGCATTTGAGATTTGCGCTAGTGATGTGGTTATATCAGCTGGGTGGACAGGTTTAGGTTCATTAAATATGTGTGGATGAAGAGCGGGTGGTAGCAGGCGGTTTGAATAAAAATAAAACAATACATAAAAAATCCATACATTTATAATTCTTGTTTAATTTACATCTATAGGCTACATTGAGGTTTTTCTTTAATGATTTTAGGCTATCTGGTATTAGTGCGTAAGCCTAAGCTTTAAGGTCTAAGTGCACATGCGCCAAATAGCCTACATGCCAATCGCCAAATGCTTTTGGGAATGGGCAGAAAAAGTTTACGTCAATCCACGGAAGCAAAAAAGACAATGTCACAGTTTAATACAAGAGAAAAGCTGCGAAATGGGGAGTTGAAACTAAAAAGGGAGGGCCAGAAAAGTAATGTTTGGGAAAGATTTGGTGAAGTGGGAAAATAGAATTATAGCAGTACGGGCCGGCACAGAAAATCTTTTCAGTTTTGTTTTTGTTATTGCATTTTCTCTCCGGTCCCTAAATGTCTTTGCTCCGTGAAAGAAGATGGGAAAAAAAAGATTTGTTTGCATCCCTGTTAGTGAGCATTTCTCCTTTGCCAAGATAATACATTCACCTGACAGATATGACATATCAAGAAGCTGATTAAACAACATGATCATTACACAGGTGCACCTTGTGCCCTGGACAATAAAAGGCCACTCTAAAATGTGCAGTTTTGTCACACAACACAATGCGTGTAATTGGCATGCTGACTGCAGGAAGGTTCACCAGAGCTGTTGCCAAATAATTTAATGTTCATTTCTCTACCATAAGCCGCCTCCAATGTAATTTTAGATCATTTGGCAGTACATCCAATCGACCTCACAACCGCAGACCATGTGTATGGCGTCCTGTGGGTGAGCGGTTTGCTGATGTCAACGTTGTGAATAGAGTTCCCCATGGTGGCAGTGGGGTTATGGTATGGGCAAGCATAAGCTACGGACAACGAACACAATTTCATTTTACAATTTATTTCAATTGACTAATTTCATCATATGACCTGTAACTCAGGAACATCTTTGAAATTGTTTCATGTTGCGTTTATATTTTTGTTCAGTATAGATTGAAGCATTCATTCTATTGATTTATGACATTCTGGAGAGCAAGGGTTTATTTAGTCTTCTAGGTCAACATATAATGACAGAAGAGAAGCTGCTTGTATCTAATTATAGACAAGTTGACTAACAAATAGCTTACCAAAACGTAAATTATAAGCAGAAACATATCTAAATCAGGCAAAATCGTTCCGCCGTCTTCGACTGTAACCTACAGCGCATTTTCTATATTAGCGGGTTAGGGTCAGGTGCAGGCCTCAGATTTTCCCTTTATCACATATGGTTGGGCGGTTGCGGATGGGTTAATAGCAACTATAGGCGGATGAACAAACAGCTGACCCATGCACCACTAGTTTGCGCCATAACTGAGCAGTTTCCCTATACATTACTTACTTGAGCCAGTCGGCATAGATCTTGAGGACCTCGGTTTCCTGAGGTTTGGCCCTTAGGAGCCACGCCTCGGGCACATTCTCCTTAAAGATGGCCTTGTTGTCGGTGGTGTCGTTACTGTTGAGGACGTCGTCGTCGACTAGAGCCTGCTGGCCGTTGTCTTGGAGCTCATATTCCAGGGGGTCATCTGGGATGTAAAAGGCCCTCAACGCTGACTCCTGCAGACAAGGATTAGATCAGGGACTGGTGACCCTCCTCCTGGAGACCTATTGGATGTGCAGGCTTTTACTCTATCCCTGCTCTAAGAAACACACCTGGCCTGATTCTACTGATCAGCTGCACGTCAGACCCTTGATTAGATGAATCAGGTGTGTTAGAGCAGGGCTGGAGCCAAAGCCTGCACACCCAGTAGCTCTCCAGGAGGGTTGGCCACCTTTGATTAGGTTGTTCAAAACTATTGTTATTATCATCATTATTGATGTTACTAGTGATAGTAGTGCAGTAGTATTGGTGATGATAGTAGAAATATTAGTAGTAGTTGTTGTTGCTGTAGTAGTTCAGCAATATTAGATCAGTATTACAGTGATAGTAGTAGGCGTTGTGGTAACAGAAATGAATGCACTCTTAAAACAATGAAGCACATAATTAATCTAGTGTCAATCTGTTTTTAGGGAATGGGGAGAATCTCACCACCACTTCCACATTCTTGGTTATCCGAGGAATGGAGACCAAACGGAAGTGGCTGCGCTTGACTGCATCATCCCCATCAAACACCTTGAGAACCTGCTTCCCTGCAGTTATGCACACAAAAAAATATTTAGACCAATGTGGTCAATTCTATGGACCTGTATGATTAGGATCAGGGTAGACTTGGATTTGATAACTAATCATAAGCAAATGCTGCAGAACATCAGGAGCGGTGGGACTACCGTTAGCTCAGTGTCATGATCTAAATAACAGAGCTAAAGCATTTAAAAATAACTTTAAACCAGAAACGTTAGGGAATCTTTTTTCTAGCTGAAACATGGGAATAATCATACGTTTACATGTGGCTTCAATGGGGACATGTTTGTCTAAATACAGTGTGACAACTCATCCTGTACCTACCTGAATCTGGTGTGGTTGCCGGCTGGCTCTCCTTTGTAGGTCTGTCAGCATCTTCCAAGTTATCTGATGAAGAAAAGTTCAAGTTATAGGTATGTGAAGGCAAACAATAAGGAAATAGAATGAACGTTGCATTTGCTACAGGTTTTTCCCACATACTTTTACATTGTTTCACTTCTGTGTGCAAACAGTCTACTGAAGTATGGATGCCTTTTTCATTTCAGGTTAAAGCCAAACACAGTTTTACCATTGCTCATCTTGCTTGACAAATGGCTTGTGACTCATCTTACCTGACCTAGAACAAGTGGCCAACAACATGTTGACACTTGCTCGAAGCACCTCTCATTCCTGGCAGCCTAGGTGCCCAAGTACGAATGCTTACAAAAAGGAGTGCAAAGTTGACTGTGTGGAGTTAGCAGTGAATGAATTAGGGCTATGTCTTACATTATCATAATGGAAACTAATTTTCTTGATTTACACTGAACCAAATTATAAAACGCAGCATTCAACAACTTCAAAGGTTTTACTGAGTTATAGTTCATAAAAGGAAAATCAGTCAATTGAAATAAGTTCATTAGGCCCTAATCTATGGATTTCACATGACTGGGAATACAGATATGCATCTGTTGGTCAGATACGTTAAAAAAAAAAAAGTGTTGGTGCGTGGATCAGAAAACAAGTCAGTATCTGGTGGGACCACCATTTGCCTCTTGCAGCGCGACACATCTCTTTCGTATAGAGTTGATCAGGCTGTTGATTGTGGCCTGTGGAATGTTGTCTCACTCCTCTTCGGTGGCTGTGCGAAGTTGCTGGATATTGGCGGGAACTGGAAAATGCTGTCACACACGTCGATCCAGAGCATCCCAAACAGGCTCAACGGGTGACATGTCTGGTGAGTATGTATGCCATGGAAGAACTGAGACATTTTCACCTTCCAGGAATTGTGTACAGATCCTTGCGACATGGGGCCGTGCAATATCATGCTGAAACATGAGGTGATTGCGGTGGATGAATGGCACGACAATGGGCCTCAAGATCTCGTCCCGGTGTCTCTGTGCATTCAAATTGCCATCGATAAAACGGCATTGTGTTCGTTGTCCGTAGCTTATGCCTGCCCATACCACAACTGCACAGCCAGCATGGGGCATTCTGTTCACAATGTTGACATCAGAAAACCGCTTGCCCACACAACGCCATACCGGGCGTGCCAGTGGCCATCGAAAGTGAGCATTTGCCCACTGAAGTTGGTTACGACGCCAAACTGCAGTCAGGTCAAGACCCTGGTGAGGATGACGAGTATACAGATAAGCCGTCTCAGGGAAGCTTTCGACAGTTTGTGCAGAAATAATTTGATTGTGCAAACCCACAGTTTCATCAGCTGTCCGGGTGACTAGTCTCAGATGATCCCGCAGGTGAAGAAGCCGGATGTGGAGATCCTGGGCTGGTGTGGTTACACGTGGTCTGCGGTTGTGAGGCCGGTTGAATGTACTGTTAAATTCTCTAAAACGACGTCGGGAGGCAGCTTATGGTAGGGAACTGAACATTACATTTTCTGGCAACAGCTCTGGTGGACATTCCTGCAGTCAGCATACCAGTCCCCAGCACAAGGTGCACCTGTGTAATTATTATGCTGTTTAATCAGCTTCTTGATATGCCACACCTGTTAGGTGGATTGATTATCTTGGTAAAGGAGAAATGCTCACTAACAGGGATGTAAACAAATTGTTGTGAGTATGGAACATTTCTGGGATCTTTTATTTCAGCTCATGAAACATGGGACCAACTGTTTACATGTTGCGGTTATATTTTTGTTCAGTATAGTTTCCAATGTGTATATTTTTAGTGTCCAATTTAATATTCCTTTGTATGTACATTTCTGTGAGTGAAACAGTTGCTGAGAGGATGTGGCTTTGGATAGGGGGAGAGGAGGGGTAGGGAAGGGGAGGGGTAATGGATGTTGGAGATCACAAGCTTACCCAGTTCATTCTGGTAGCTCTCAGAGATGCGGTAGCAGTGCATCTTGCTAAAGTTCCTCGAGCATATTCGCACGCAAGCAGGGTGAAGAAGCATGTTGCGTAGCCGTCCCAGGCCGCACTCTGGGGGCACAATGAGATAACAGGCAGCGTGTGTCTGCAAAGTATGACACAAACGCTGTTAAAACAAGCACATGCAACATTAGCTACAGTAGGTTTTTTGTGGCTGTACTTTTATTTTCGTTTTGAGTCTTACCGTAATACCACACCACTGACACCGCATCCCCACCAGGACGTCTGAGGAGCTACAGGTGCGCCGGCAGACCTCACAGCGTGCACCTGAAGGAATGTTGCCCTCCCGCCAGTGGTGGGGGAACGTATCCTTGGACAAGAGGATTAAAAAAAATTATAATAATAAAAAGACAACCGAGAGAGATGTGTTACAATAAGCAAAAAGTAGACCAGTCAAAACTCATTATCCTGTTGGATGTGCTTTTATGTCAATCTAAAAGGACCAAACTTCCAAACATATTTGGTATTGCTCAGCACAGCTGTCATTTCTCTCAGGTCGTTCCAGTGTGATTGCTCAGAATCAGGCCCTCGAAGCCTCTCTATGGAACTCTTTGGCTCAAGAGGATTCCTGCCTTGATAGTGGCAGGTGATAAGTGTTAAGTGCCCAGTGCATTCAAAAATGTGATTTTCCTGTGTTTTATATATATTTTCACACCATGAGGTTGGAATAATACTGTGAAATACTGGCTTAAATTTCAGCCTGTTTTGGTGGGATGGAGTTTTGGCCTACCTGGTGACATCAATAGGCAGTAAATGTGTTATTAGACCAATAAGAAAGAGAGTTCCAAACTTCTCTGTGAGCTAGTTTCCCCCTCCCTACTCAGACCACTCCTAGACAGTCCTCACAAAAATCTTGCTTCAGAAATGTCTCTTTGCTTCTTTTTGACCATTGTAATTGAAAACAATCACAGTACGGTATTTAATTGTTACCCAGAAATGTTTTGATATTGAGATAAGAATGGCTGCATTGGACTTTCATTTTAACTCAAGTGCTACCCCTGCACTTGTCTTTTGTTTTGCTTCTTAGCCTAAAGAGTTTATAGTATCTTAACATGCCACTGGGGGAATTAAGTGAAAGTTGTGAACAGAATGCACCTTTTAGACTTGTGATACTTACAAAGTCCTGACTCCCATCCTGGTGGCAGAGACGGCAGTCGCCACAACTGAACGTAGCACAGTCATAGTGGGCATGCAGCTCACAAACTGAAAGCAGAACCAATGGTTACGTTACTTCTGTAAAAATCACTACTACCACTGATGGACGAGCTCAATCAGATTTCCCCTAAGGAAGTTGAAATACAATGTACATAGAATGTACTTTGTGTGTGTAAACTTGTGCGTTTACTTTGCCATGTAGCATATCTACACATACGCTGAGGTTTAGCTTTCTAGATTTCACTCATTTGTAACATCATGACCTGTACACTTCTACAAAGTGAACCTGCAAAACTTTGGGAATAAGTTGCATGTACATTGTTGTGAAAGCTCTTAAAAACCAACCTTCACAGCGAACGGCAGTGTTTCCCTCCAGATGCTTTCGACACACACCGCAGAATCTTTTTTTCTGCCCTGCTGGACCAAAGCAATGGGCGACAGGGACCTGGAGTTCACAAATGGACAAAAAAGGAATATGACCAAAAAGACCATGACAGAGGATTGCCGTGCCAGCGTGCACTCAACAGGTGCATGCAGTCATCCATCAGACCACAAGCAGTAACAGAGCAGTGTAACTTTATGGTGTCAGTGTCACTCACCCGCACCAGTGTTGGGGCCATGCATGAACACACAGTCCTCACCGTCTTCAGGCACTTTTCATGGCACATAAAGTTACACACTAGCGGTGGGAGGAGAAACCAAATAACAGAGTCAGCCAGTCGAGGAGCATCAGTAACTAGGCTATCCAAAGTCCCATTCATATTCTTGTAATTTGATTTTGTTGTAACATCGTCTATGAACCACCTTTCAGTGTTTCCCCTATATGAATTTAGCAGCCGCGCACCGCTTGCTAAGATACAGTAACGTTATGCTAGATAAAAAAATGTTTTGTTAATATAGGATTGGCTGGTGATGTCATTGAGATCAAGATATCAAATTAAACTGTCCTCAATTTTCATGTGAGTTTTAAAGGAAGAGAACATAATTAAATGTGTATGCATTTTGGAGTAGAATGTCCTTTTACCACCCCTGCTGAAATAAATCCTAAAGGGAAACATTGCCTTTCTATTGGTTAATGCATTATAAATGCATTAGTAATGCATTCATCCAATAATGCATTATGGTATTTGATAAGCATTCACAGTAGCCTAATAGATCCATGTATCTTCAAACTCCGTCATAGAGCAGAGGTTCATCACAAAGAATCAGTCGACCTCAAGCTGGCTAGGGAGGCTTAAGTTCTTGTGCATCCATTGCCCTCTAATAAGGCAACCTGTTTAACAACAAGTGTTCATGAGAAGCATCCAATTTCATTGAGGCGACATGCAGTATACGCTTCAGGTACTAGTCTAGCATAGTTTTGCATCAATTTGACACATTAACAAATAGGCTGTTACTGCATTTAAGTAGGCACATTAGCCTAAAATATAGCGTCATTGTAGCATTATACATTTTTTATGCTGTGTCTAGGGTGTTATGCCTTTACAGATGCTCTGCCTCTGCTCTCCAGCATCCAGTTCCCTGTTGCCATGCCAACCAGTTAAAGTATATCTGCAGCTCTTGCGCAACAGAGGCTTTGAATCTCCCCTCTTCACTCTGCATGGTTAACACTGAGTGTTATCCATTATCTTCTGTTGTGTTGTGCAGTGCTGCTCCTATATGCTTTAGTGCAAGGCGAGCGGTAGCTTTGCTTACTACATGTTCTATTCACGTTTTGAATATTTTTCAAGGGAGCAACACTTTCTGATGTCAACCATGATGGATAAATCATGGAGGCAAAGTGAGGGAAATTACTAAATTCACATTAATTGATAGAATCACAATGTCAGTCTGTGCATGATGATGGCATAGCCCTAAAAGCCACAGTGATACAAACAAACTTATTGGACACACAGAACCAAGGCACGTTCTCTCTCTCTCGTTCTCTCTCTCTCACACACACAGCTTCTCCTCTCTCACACACACAAGCATGCCATCACCCTGAGTACTGCTCTATGAACATACTGTACATGACAATATCTAGAAAAGTTGAGAACATATAAGCTTTTATTTCAGCTCAAAATGATTCAGTTTGTGCATCCATTGAACAAAACAAAGTGAATCCCCCAATGTCAACTACATTTGACATTTCAGTTGAGCGGTTTCAACTCAAATAGTCTGGTCAAGTGAAGAAACAAAACAACCGTCACGTTCTCATGTAAACCAACCTACCTTCACAAATGAATCCGATAAGACCCCATATGAAATCACTGCAGTTGTGGCAGAACGTTGGTTTGGTGAGAGTCACTTTCCTAAAACTGTGTCCGGGTGCGCTGACCTGGTACCTTGAGCGAGAGCCAGGGGACTGTTGAGGCTTTTCCCACCCGGACAAGGGGCTAACGTGTGGGCTTTCCATTATGGAATTATCATTCTTAGCTCGAGCGCTGTCTGCCATCGTATCTGTGCACCACAAGGGTCGCGTACAATGAAAACTCCAGTTAGTTAAAATATGTTCCCGCTGGCAAACTAGCGCGCTCCAAGCAACGCGTTATCCCCCACCACTGTGTCATTCATTACCCCTTGGAACCAGATGTGCCAGCTGCTGAAGCCATAGCGGTCATGAAGTTAGCTACCAACAATAACGTTGGACATGGCAGTTGGCTGCATTGCAAAACATTTGATAAAAAATAAGTGTTGAATGATCCAGAACGACGGTTAATTCACAACAATACACTTCACCTGAGTCTTGTCGTTCGTCACCTGGAAACATTAAAAATAAGCTTACTGGCTAACGTTAGCTAGCAAGCAACATTTGCTCGCAAATAAATAAAAGGCAAGGTAGAAAGCAAGTTCAAAGAAAATCCATCAAAAGCAACGTGTCAAACTAGCTTATTTTTACGCCCGCAGCTTTCATAGCTCTGTGTAGTCGTTTACATCCACCCTCAGCGTCCAGGCAAAATGAGTGAGTGACTATCGTCAGAGAATATTAACAAAGACAGCACAGTATGAAGATAGGCAGAAACTGCTTCTCCAATAGAAATCCCCGATAACGTTTGTAGGCGATGTCATGGCGACGTTGGCTAGCTAAACACAGACGCAGAAACACGTCATCGGACTTAACTGTCGTCTCCAACTGTCGTCTCCAACTACCCCTGACTGCAGTCTGCAATTCGGGGCAGGGTTCAATGTGGGCGGAGTCAAACGTTTGACCCCACCCGCCTTTTATTTTTGTCCATCTGAGGTTTGACAGTCGTACACTGAATACAAACACACACGTTTGCGCAAGGCACACGTTCAATACAAAAGTGTTTCATTTTTGAAGCTCGTAAGAAATATTGTATAAAGTACCAGCAGATGTGTTGTAACACTTTTTGCTAAATGCTATATTTAAAGACAAGCTAATGATATTGTTGCAATGAACAACAGACTTGTTATGTACATCATGTACTGTTAAAATTGTGTTGATAGTTATAACTTTGTAATTATATTATTTCATGGAGCATATACACACACACACACACACAGTTACTACCTATCCTGATTTATAATGCTATTTACTTCCTCATGAGAATGGAGACAGACTAAACCATTTAGACATACTGACAAGCTAAATCTGCTTTGTACATTAAGTTATACCAGCTCCAGTATAGAGATTAGAGACTCGGGTGACTTCTACGTCATCTTTACTAAACAACATTTCACAATTAACAATTAACACAGCAGACAAAAAAAGGTTTGACCACTCCTAAAAAATGGCTTCACTCCTGCTACTCAGAAGAAGCAAAGACAGTAATTTTCTTGTCAACTGCCTCTACATAGAACATCTCATAATCTATCTAACATGAATGGTTCCTTGAAGATAATATTTTCCTCTTCATCCAAGCCCTCATACAACCGTAGTTCTTTAAGGGTTGTAATGCGGTCTTCCCAATTACACTAGAAAGGGAAACAGTGCCTTTAAATGTTTGGAGTTCACACCACCTTGCTGCCTCTATGGTGTCCATTAGAAGAACCTCTGCTTCCTTGAAGAAAAAGGAAGAATAAATATTAAGAGTAGTGCCTCATTGGGTGATCAAGTCAAATTACACCACACTTTCACAATACCACCATGCAAACAAAAGCCACTATTACTAAAAGGGGCTTTCAGTGATATCTATACCTACTCAAGTCATCACAACTATTATAAACTCAGCTACTCTTAAATAGCACCTGGGCCAGCACCTGGCAACCACCACAGGTGTAACACATACTGACTAATGAGGTGACTTCAATCGGTGCGCCCTATGTGCTAATGAGCTATACTCGCTAAAGTTCAAACTCAAAACATAAATGGAAAAGCCAAAGCCTGTAACAATATGTAAACTCAGCAAAAAAAAGAAACGTTCCTTTTTCAGGACCCTGTCTTTCAAAGATATTTCGTAAAAATCCAAATAACTTCACAGATCTTAATTGTAAAGGGTTTAAACACTGTTTTCCATGCTTGTTCAATGAACCATAAACAATTAATGAACATGCACCTGTGGAACAGTCATTAAGACACTAACAGCTTACAGACGGTAGGCAATTAAGGGCACAGTTATGAAAACGTAGGACACTAAATAAGCCTTTCTACTGACTCTGAAAAACACCAAATGAAAAATGCCCAGGGTCCCTGCTCATCTGCGTGAGCATGCCTTAGGCATGCTGCAAGGAGGCATGAGCACTGCAGATGTGGCCAGGGCAATACATTTCAATGTCCGTACTGTGAGACGCCTAAACAGCGCTACAGGGAGACAGGACGGACAGCCGATCGTCCTCGCAGTGGCAGACCACGTGTAACAACACCTGCACAGGATCGGTACATCTGAACATCACACCTGCGGGTACAGGATGGCAACAACAACTGCCCGAGTTACACCAGGAACACACAATTCCTCCATCAGTGCTCAGACTGTCCACAATAGGCTGAGAGAGGCTGGACTGAGGGCTTGTAGGCCTGTTGTAAGGCAGGTCCTCACCAGACATCACCGGCAACAACGTCGCCTATGGGCACAAACCCACCGTTGCTGGACCAGACAGGACTGGCAAAAAGTGCTCTTCACTGACGAGTCACGGTTTTGTCTCACCAGGGGTGATGGTCGGATTCGCGTTTATCGTTGAAGGAATGAGCGTTACACCGAGGCCTGTACTCTGGAGCGAGATCGATTTGGAGCTGGAGGCTCCGTCATGGTCTGGGGTGGTGTGTCACAGCATCATCGGACTGAGCTTGTTGTCATTGCAGGCAATATCAACGCTGTGCGTTACAGGGAAGACATCCTCCCTCATGTGGTACCCTTCTTGCAGGCTCATCCTGACATGACCCTCCAGC
This sequence comes from Brachymystax lenok tsinlingensis, assembly GCA_030435695.1. Taxonomy (NCBI): domain Eukaryota; kingdom Metazoa; phylum Chordata; class Actinopteri; order Salmoniformes; family Salmonidae; genus Brachymystax; species Brachymystax lenok. Next base: position 31,254,840 of record CM059789.1, on the reverse strand, counting down.
ATGACAATGCCACCAGCCATACTGCTCGTTCTGACAGGAATGTCAGTGTTCTGCCAAGGCCAGCGAAGAGCCCGGATCTTACGTCTGGGACCTGTTGGATCGGAGGGTGAGGGCTAGGGCCATTCCCTACAGAAATGTCCTGGAACTTGCAGGTGCCTTGGTGGAAGAGTGGGGTATCATCTCACAGCAAGAACTGGCAAATATGGTGCAGTCCATGAGGAGGAGATGCACTGCAGTACTTAATGCAGCTGGTGGCCACACCAGATACTGACTGTTACTTTTGATTTTGACCCCCCTTTGCTAAGGGACACATTATTTAATTTCTGTTAGTCACAGGTCTGTGGAACTTGTTCAGTTTATGTCTCAGTTGTTCAATCTTGTTATGTTAATAAAAATATGTACACGTTGCTGAAAATAAACGCAGTTGACAGTGAGAGGACTTTTCTTTTTTTGCTGAGTTCATCTTGCCATGTATCAAGCCTTCAGCATTACACACAGTAGACTACATACCCAGTTCACAGCTCCCAGTTCGCTGTGCATTTTGTTTTCAGTGTCGTCTAGAAAGAAAACAGATTGTGGTCATTAAGTAATGTAAGGAACCTCTAGGGATGTGTGTACAAGAATGCACCTTACCTTATCTAATAGCCTGCAGAGCTGCATCCTGATGTGACATGCTGTGACTTTTTGAGGGGGGGACGTCTTCTACATCATCCTGAAATATATAGAAGGGGGGGAGTGTTAAGTCTTTAAACATTGGTTTAAGACTATACCACTCATCATATGACACCTCCTACCTGAAGTGTGTTTTGTTTGACGCCTTTTCCGATCTTTCGACCTCTCATCTTCAGACCTTAGTGAGTGAATGACATACATTACATACATTCAATTTGAACATATATTCAGGTCAGTCTGGCTACAGCGAAACAAGTGATTTTAAGGATGCAAATGAAAAGTTTTTATAATGTTCAAGACTTACGGCATGGGAAAGTTCTGAAGGTGAACTAGGCACCACCATTGCCTAATTTACTGCATGTTTTCCTTTGAAAAAGAAAATCACACAATCGGATGGGGATTTCAAAACACTATATCCACTAGTGATGAGAATTTATACATACCTCTGTGAAATCACACTGTGCTTCCATTGTAACTTACTGTAAGCATACTGCAAGAGCGTACTGAAAGTTAAGAGTAGGTTGTTCAATTTGATTGTTATGATAACAACAATAATGATAATAGTAAATAATACCCAGGAATATATTTCAGGATGTAGAAGACGTGTCGTCGCCCCCCCGTTTGAAAAAGTCTCTCGATGTTGCATCTCTGGGTTAAAAAACTCTGTGATATTAACACATTTAATCCCATCAGTCACAATACTGGAAAAAACACCACAAGACCACAAGACCACAAGCATAAATCTCAGAGGTGTACTTTCGCAGATGAATTTGGCACCAGAAGTCTGTATTCAAAAGCTTAAAAAGAAAATACATTGTTGAAATTTTAAAATATTTGTAAATACACTGAACAAAAATATAAAGCAATGTGTAAAGTTCTGGTCCCATGTTTCATGAGCTGAAATAAAAAATCCCAGAAATGTTCCATACGCACAAAAATCTTTTTTTGTCCACAAATGTGTTTATATCCCTGTTAGTGAGCATTTCTCCTTTGCCAAGATAATCCATCCACCTGACAGGCTTGGCATATTAAGAAGCTAATTAAACAGCATAATCATTACAGGTAAAACCTTGTGCTGGGGACAATGAAAGGCCACTGTGAAATTTGCAGCTTTGTCACACCACACAATGCCACAGATGTCTCACGTTTTGAGGGAGCGTGCAATTGGCATGCTGACTGCAGGAATGTCCACCAGAGCTGTTGCCAGAGAATTTAATGTTAATTTCTCTACCATAAGCTGCCTCCAATGTAGTTTTAGAGAATTTTGCAGTACGTCCAACCGGCCTCACAACCACAGACTACGTGTAACCACTCCAGCCCAGGACCTCCACATCCGGATTCTTCACCTATGGGATTGTCTGAGGGGGGTGCTGAGGAGTATTTCTGTCTGTAATCAAGCCTTTTTGTGGGGAAAAACTATTTCTGATTGGCTGGGCCTGGCTGCCAAGTGGGTGGGCCTATGCCTTCCCAGGCCCACCCATGGCTGCACCCCTTGCCTAGTTATGTGAAATCCATAGATTAGGGCCCAATTAATTTATATCACTTATTTCCTTAATTCAGTAAAATCTTTGAAATTGTTGCATGTCGTGCTTATAATTTTGTTCAGTGTATACTGTTTAAAGGGTCTAGTTTACGTATGTGCCTTCATTTTCAATACCTTGAATCCATGGATGCTTGTGGTACAGTATATTAAAATATCTTAGCGTCACATTTGCTATTATATACAGTATATTCAATCATAGCAGATTATTACATTTTTCAGTAGATTGAAGTTGAGTTGGGGTATGGATAAACTTATATATACTTATTTTAAAGAGGATTTTACTATTATCCATTAGCCTTTACATATGTTTAAATCAGTGATTTTGACTGTAAAACCTCAAATGTTTTTATTTCAAAGGGAATTGGTCATAATTGACCCTTAAACTGAATTAGTTTAATAACTTAACACATATTTAATGTCAATAGGTTTGTTTAGTGTCTCTTGCACAATGGTAGACCTGGTTTATGTGAGTTTTGCTGAATAGTCACAAGGGTAGACCTGAGCTGTGTTCGAATACCCATACTAACATACTATATACTACATACTATTAGTTTATTTTAGTATACTGTAAACGAACGGTATCGTTTCAGTTGAGCGCACTAGAGCTTCGCCTGTCTTCCAGAAGTTGATGCTGTCGCTATGCAACCTCTTGCTAGCTTGTTAGCTTACAAATGACTAGCTAAACTTTCTATGATTTCGGGTGCGTTCCTAAATTCAATCTGGAGTGCCAGAGTGCGCTCAGGGCATTCCTAAATCCAGAGCGTTGCCAGATTGTCCATTAGTAAATTCAGAGCATTTTGCTCTCAGAGCGTTCAGAGCGCACACTGGACTAGTAGTGTGTTAGTAGCCGACTAACCTTAGGTAACTAGCTAACATACCGGTACATACTTCTGTAATGCTATGAGGTTCGTAAAGATAACATAGCTAACAAATTGTCATCCAAAATAACATGTAACTTATTTGAAAAGGCATTACTTTATTCTATTTTTCAAAATGTTCTTAACAATTGTCATAATTAGTTCAAACAATTAATTTATATCTGCTATCGTTGGACATCGGCTGCGTATTTTCCGCCATTTTCTTCAAATCTGAAAAGTTATGAAGCCACGCCCATTTTCTGAAGAATTGCATTATTTTGATTCATTTATTTTATTCTACCTTAATTTCACTAGTCAAGTCAGTTAAGAACAAATTCGGCCTACCAAAAGGCAAAAGGCCTCCTGCGGGGGACGGGGGCTGACATTAAAAAATAAAAAAAAACAAATATAGGGCAAACCACACATCACGACAAGAGAGACAACACAACACTACATAAAGAGAGACCTAATGTCATGTCTGCTCCCACTCTTCCCTCCCCCCTGGCACTTGAGGGCACCAGGTTGCCCTGCATCACGCACTCCTGCCATCCATCACCCACACCTGCCTTCCCTCATCAAGCGCATCAGCGTTATTGGACTCACCTGGACTCATTAATCTGTTTATTGCCTCCCCTATATTTGTCAGTTCCCCAGCTCTGTTCCCTGCTGCTGCATTAATTGTCTTTTTTATATTAGTTTTCTGACGCTGATTCTGTCTCGTGCCATGTCCGTTATTTATTAAATATTTACTCCCCGTACCTGCTTCCTCTCTCCAGCGTCATCACGTGACACCTAAGACGACAACAACATAGCAAGGCAGCAACACATGACAACAACATGGTAGCAACACAACATAGCAGCAGCACAACATGGTAGCAGTACAAAATATGGTACAAACATTATTGGGCACAGACAACGGGCACAAAGGGCAAGAAGGTAGAGACAACAATACGTCACGCAAAGCAGCCACAATTGTCAGTAAGAGTGTCCATGATTGAGTCTTTGAATGAAGAGATTGAGATAAAACTGTCCAGTTTGAGTGTTTGTTGCAGCTCGTTCCAGTCGCTAGCTGCATCGAACTGAAAAGACGAGCAACCCAGGGATGTGTGTGCTTTGGAGACCTTTAACAGAATGTGACTGGCAGAACGGGTGTTGTATGTGGAGGATGAGGGCTGCAGTATATATCTCAGATAGGGGGAGTGAGGCCTAAGAGGGTTTTATAAATAAGCATCAACCAGAGGGTCTTGCGACGGGTCTTGCGACTGGAATTTCTATCAACATGTTAATCAACCAGAGGGAAAATAATTCTAGATCACCTGTACTCATTGTGTAGAGACCAGGGTCTGGCCCTGGAGTCATCTCTCCCTGGTACCTTATAGAACAGAAACATTAACTCATGCTATGGAATGCGGTCTCTTTAGGTTTTACCACCCAAAAGACATTGTAAACCTTCTGTCAGTGTTAAATCTCACAGAGGCCCCTCCTCAGGAGAACACACACAGATGAGTGTTCTAACAACCCCTTATTCTGTTACATAAAACAACCATTTGATGCAATAACAGCATTATAACATTATCTTGTAATTTCTGTTCTGACAGTGCCTTGAATTCTAAATAAATCACAGACAGTGTCACCTGCAAAGCACCCCCACACAATCACACCTCCTCCTCCATACTTCACGGTGGGAACCACACATGCAGAGATCATCCGTTCACCTACTCTGCGTCTCACAAAGACACGGCTGTTGGAACCAAAATCTATAATTTGGACTCATTAGACCAAAGGACAGATTTCCACCTGTCTAATGTCCATTGCTCGTGTGTCTTGGCCCAAGCAAGTCTCTTCTTCTTATTGGTGTCCTTTACTGGTGTTTTTCTTTCAGCAATTCGACCATGAAGGTCTGATTCACGCAGTCTCCTCTGAACAGTTGTTGAGATGTGTCTGTTACTTGAAGTATTTATTTGGGCTGCAATTTCTGAGGCTGGTAACTGTAATGAACTTATCCTCTGCAGCAGAGGTAACTCTGGGTCTTCCTTTCCTGTGGCGGTCCTCATGAGAGTCAGTTTCATCATAGCTCTTGATGGTTTTTGCAACTGCATTCCAGGTGACAACCTCATGAAGCTGGTTGAGAGAATGTCAGGAGTGTGCAAAGCTGTCATCAAGGCAAGGGGTGGCTACTTTGAAGAATCTTAAATATAAAATATATTTTGATTTGTTTAACACTTTCTTGGTAACTACATTATTCCATATGTATTCTTTCATAGTTTTGATGTCTTCACTATTATTCTACAATGTAGAAAATAGTAAAAATAAAGAAAAACCCTTGAATGAGTAGCTGTGTCCAAACTTTTGACTTGTACTGTATAAAGATAAAGAAAGTACTTACCTCATGGAACTCAGAGATAGCCTCTATAGGACAATGCAGCAGTAGGCCTATAACTTCCATTGCCAACTAAGTAAAATATGTAGGCTTAAAGTCAACAAATAAAAACAGTAAAAAATATCCTGATGAAAATGCCGTTTTTTTCAATGCATTAAGCTCTCTACTCCGCCTGTCTCCCTCCCTTTCTATGTCTTAATTTTAGCTAACACCAGTGAAGTACAACATTGTATATCAACTCAGCAGGTTGGGTACTCAGGCGCTCCAGCTCCCTCAATGGAGAAACCACACATGATCATTGCTCACATGGAGCAAATTTTTTTGGGGACAAAACTCCCAAATGAGGCTCATGAAATAAACCAAAACTTGTTTCTCACTAGTGTAGCAGGTTGTGAACCATATGTGAACTCTGCAAACAACGTTTCCACTTCCAGAATGATACTGGTAAATGACTCTAATACATGCATTAATTTAAATTAATGTAACCAAATTATGTGGATTAAGGGTACATTTACTAGGCCTACTAGCTACATATGTAATGGTGAATTAATCAAAATAAACAATCAAAGGGCAAACAACTCACACAATGAAACAATGAATGTCCAATAATTGTCGGGAGACAGCAGAGCACATTTTGGAGAGCTGAGTGTATGCATTCTGGAGAGAGACGCCCATATCTTCACCCACACAACCTTCCCCTTCTACTTGTCTCAACATTTTAAATTATACTCAAAAAAACATTATCTTTCCACATTTGTATACATTTTAGGTGATTTTCACTGACTGACGCAACTCAATAATCAGGTAGGCCTATTGTCACGCACGCTGCCCAAATCGCTGGCTTCCCAAATAGGCATAATCCTATGCACTTGTGATTTGAAACAATCCACAACAATTTTTAATGAAGCTAATGGTCATCTGTGGCTAATTTGAATTATTAATTTACTTTAGGGGAAGCCAGCATCCAAACAGTGCACTGTGCACCCGCCAACTTTCCTTTCTAATTCGCAAATGGCTGAAGCCAGATATCTGTATATAATGATGAGAAACTCATTTCCCGCCCTAACAATACAAGTCATTGTCCCAACTGCGGGAATCATAGATTGTAAAGGCGGAAATGCAAGCGACAAAATTGGTCTGCATATTATGCCCATTGAAACGCATTGGGATTATTCAGCACATATGTTTTATTGGTGAGTGAGCCCTTTCGCTTCGCCTCTTCCTCTCTGCTGAAACTAGCGAGCGAAACAGCGCTGCTGTTTTACGATATGTAGCCAGTGTACAATATCATCTGAAGCTGTCAATACAGAAAATGTATGACATGCCATACTCATTTTGTCCAGACAGCTTCAGATACATGGTCTACACTTACGGAGACAGAGGGGCGCTGTTTCACTCGCTCCGATGCTTTAGATGAGATTGATGGGTCTTTCTGTCGGCGCGTGTCTCTGTCAATATTTGAGTATTTTATTTGGACAGGCTTCATCATAAACCCTGGCCTCTGCCTTTCATCTCGTCCCTGGCATTCTGGGCAAAGAACAGTTTGTGCCACCTAGTGGTATTTAGGTGAAAAGACAACAGACTACTCACATGACATGAACAGTTCATTTTTTTTTTTTATGAGGAAAGTCAAATTATTATTTACAATGACCGCTTACCCAGGCCAAACCCGGACGACGCTGGGCCAATTGTGCACCGCCCTATGGGACTCCCAATCACGGCCAGGTGTGATACAGCCTCTTGCACTGAGATGCAGTACCTTAGACCGCTGCGCCACTCGGGAGCCCAACAGTTAAAGAGAGCCCAGTTTCTCCAAAACATTTAATCCAGATCAAAATTGTGTAGTGTTAAATGCTGCTCATTCAATTCTCTAACATACATCATATGCTACAAATATCATTTTATATGACCCAATGACATTTGGGCAAAATATAATCTAAAGTGAAGGGGGAACTCAATTTAATGAGGGTTCAGGGTTGAATGTTCTGAAAAACTGAGCCCCGGTGACACCTTTTCAGGAAAGGAATTTCACATTTTGTATTATATTGTAGTCCTACCTACATAATGTTCACCAAATAGAGAATGGGAGATTGCATGGGCCTTGACCTCACTAGAATTAAAATTATTCCACGTCACTGTTTTAGGTTTCATGCTCACAATCTACATGAGTCATTTAGCAGATGCCCTTAGTATGGGGTTTTCCTACCAGATTTGAATGTGCTACATATTTTCCTTTTAGGAAACAAAATCCTTGAGATCCAATATTTAACTTTAAAAAATGTATTGCAAATACCAATATTCTCTAAAACAAGCATGAATACCGTTCAAAGGCTTGTTAACAACTACAATTAACAAAAATATAAATGCAACATGTTAAGTGTTGGTCCCATGTTTCATGAACTGAAATAAAACATCCCGGAAATTTTCCATACACACAAAAAGCTTATTTCTCTCAAATTTTGGGCACATATTTGTTTATGTCCCTGCAACTGAGTATTTATTCTTTGCCAAGATAATCCATCCACCGGACAGGTGTGGCATATCAAGAAGCTGATTAAACAGCATGATCATTACACAGCTGTACCTTGTGGGACAAGAGGGCCACAAAAATGTGCAGTTTTGTCACATAACACAATGCCACAGATGTCTCAAGTTGAAAGGGGGATACCTAGTCAATTGTACAACTGAATGCATTCAACTGAAATGTGTCTTCCGCATTTAACCCAGCCCCTCTGAATCAGAGGTGCGGGGGGCTTCCATAATCGACATCCATATCTTCAGCACCTGGGGAGCAGTGGGTTAACTGCCTTGTTCAGGGACAGAATGACAGATTTTTACCTTTTCAGCTCTGGGATTTGATCCAGCAACCTTTCGGTTACTGGCCCAACACTAACCTCTAGGCTACCTGCTGCCCCGGGGAGCGTACATTTGGCATGCTGACTGCAGCAATGCCCAGAGCTGTTGCCTCCAATGTCTTTAGAGAATATGGCAGTACATCCAACCAGCCTCACAACTGCAGACCACATGTATGGCGTTGTGTAGGAATGCGGTAGTGAACAGAGTGCACCATGGTGGCGGTATGATATTTGTAGGCATAAGCTTCCTGGATGCTAAAAATGTCCCAGCTCTTCCATGGCCTGCATACTTAAGACTGTCACCCATTGAGTATGTTCAGGATGCTCTAGATAGACATGTACAACCACATGTTCCAGTTCCCACCAATATCCAACAACTTCACAAAGCTATTGAAGTGGAGTGGGACAACATTCCACAAGCAACAGCCTGAGCAACTATGCGAATGTTGTGTCACGTTGCATGCAAAAAATGGTCACACCAGATACTGACCAACACCCCCTTCTAGTAGTATCTGTGACCGACAGTTGCATATCTGTATTTCCAGCCATGTGAAATCCATAGATTAGGGCCTAATGAATATTCAATTGACTTCCTTAAATGAATTGTAACTCGAAATAGTTGCATTTATATTTGTTCAGTATAGCAGAACTGCCTACGAAACAAATTACACCATTAACTCCCTCACTGACAAAATTGTAATAAAGTACACATTTCCAAGCATATACTATTAGTTTCACTTGGTGTATTTGATATACATTACCCATGATCTTATTGAATGACAAACAAGTGTTTAATCAGGTTTCTTTTATTGAAAGTAAACAATAACATTTATAAAAAAAAAAAAGACAGCTGAAGGTTGTCAGATACAGGAAACGTGAAGTGATAAACAAAACACCAGTCAGGTTTCACAAGGAAAGAACTGACAATTTAAGCCAACTCCTCTTCACCCTCTTCTTCAAACTCGCCCTCCTCCTCTGCAGTGGCGTCTTGGTACTGCTGGTACTCAGACACCAGGTCATTCATGTTGCTCTCTGCCTCAGTGAACTCCATCTCATCCATGCCCTCTCCTGTGTACCAATGGAGGAAAGCCTTACGGCGGAACATAGCTGTGAACTGCTCAGAGATCCGCTTGAACAGCTCCTGGATGGCAGTACTGTTTCCAATGAAGGTGGCAGCCATCTTGAGGCCACGAGGAGGAATGTCACAGACTGCCGTCTTGACGTTGTTGGGGATCCATTCAACAAAGTAGCTGCTGTTCTTGTTCTGTACGTTCAGCATTTGCTCATCCACCTCTTTCATGGACATACGCCCGCGGAAGACTGCAGCCACGGTGAGGTAACGGCCGTGACGAGGGTCGCAGGCGGCCATCATGTTCTTCGAGTCAAACATCTGCTGAGTGAGCTCTGGAACTGTCAGGGCTCTGTACTGCTGACTGCCCCTGCTGGTAAGGGGGGCAAAGCCAGGCATGAAGAAGTGGAGACGGGGGAAGGGCACCATGTTGACTGCCAGTTTGCGCAGGTCAGCGTTGAGCTGGCCGGGGAAGCGGAGACAGGTGGTGACCCCGCTCATGGTCGCAGACACCAGGTGGTTGAGGTCTCCGTAGGTGGGCGTGGTGAGTTTGAGGGTACGGAAGCAGATGTCATAGAGCGCCTCGTTGTCGATACAGTAGGTCTCGTCTGTGTTCTCTACCAGCTGGTGGACTGAGAGGGTGGCATTGTAGGGCTCGACCACAGTGTCTGACACTTTAGGGGAGGGCACCACACTGAAAGTGTTCATGATGCGGTCGGGGTACTCTTCGCGGATCTTGCTGATGAGCAGAGTTCCCATGCCAGAACCGGTTCCACCTCCCAGGGAGTGGGTGAGCTGGAAGCCCTGCAGGCAGTCACAGCTCTCAGCCTCTTTCCTCACCACATCCAAGACAGAGTCAACCAGCTCTGCACCCTCAGTGTAGTGGCCCTTGGCCCAGTTGTTACCTGCTCCACTCTGACCTGTAATGGACAGAAGTATAATGTAAAGATAACATGAGATGATGGATTATGCAAAAACTAAAGCAGGAGATGACAAAGCTAATTAAGTGACATGGCAACCCTTTCTTTTGAGTAACCAATAGTTTTCCTGTGATGCCTGTAGTCAAGTAATGAAGGTTTATTGTAGTAACATGCAATTAATCCTGGCCCATAGACCACTTCCAAGTTTCTTACCGAAGACAAAGTTGTCAGGCCTGAAGATTTGACCGAATGGTCCAGACCTTACAGAGTCCATGGTCCCAGGCTCCAAGTCCACAAGTATTGCACGTGGCACATACTTTCCACCTGAAAACCCCAAAATAGCACTTAAGAAATAAAAACAATCATACCTGGCTAATAACGGTAACTAAGTGACCCATTTTTGGTTTTGTTGCGTTTAGCCCGAATTGGACAATTGCCAGATTTACCAGACCATTGTGGCTCAAGACATCACACCACTTAACTCACCTGAAGCTTCATTGTAGTACACATTAATTCTTTCCAGCTGAAGATCACTGTCCCCGTTGTAACTTCCAGTGGGGTCAATGCCATGCTCATCACTAATCACCTCCCAGAACTAGCATAGGGAGACGTCAATTAATGACAATCCAGTCAATTCACGTTTAACATTTTTGCTGATTAATTAAATACAAATGGAAGCAAACAAGTCATTTTGAACTTGTAAAAAAAAAAAAAAAAAAAGGTAGTCATCTGCTCTCTGGCTTCCATACGTCAAGTGTCAAAAACAAAATGGAGTTTCAAAAGTTGGCACCATTTTATATATTTTTTTCTGCGTCGTATTTTGCTAAATGTACAAATAAAACATGAAAATTATTCTCAGTGTATTAGTACATCGATAAGTAAATATAAACCAAACTAAAAACAGCAAGGGTATAATGTAATCGCAAAGAGCGCGCGCTGGCCGGCTTGGCGCACTCCTCCATGACCTGAAACAGACACAACCAGCCATATAACTGCGAGCTAGTCCAACGCGGGGCAGTCAACACCCTTGAAATTACATTAACTCGATAATTTGAATGCTTCCCCGAATAAAACAAGTACATACAATTTAAAATCATTGAACTTGTTGGAACAGGAAGGCAAACAATGTAAAATCGAGGATGATACTTTCCGCCAAATAATTATTGATCATCTGAGAACAAAGGGGTTACATGTTTTCGCGCACACTTTGAAAGATCATTAAATACAATATATCGATGTCTCTTGGCCGTAGATTTTTTTAACCAATAATAATTCTAGACCTAATTTAAAAAAAAAAAAAAAAAGAGTTGGCTTTCAAAGCCTAGACGTGTACAAACCTTTGCGCCAATTTGATTACCGCACTGCCCTGCTTGTAAATGAACAATCTCTCTCATTTTGTTAGTGGAGTAAAATTAATATAACTTCCTTCTTCGAATGACTACAATCTTCAAACTTTTGCGCTCATATGTGTATTCATATATACCTCTGTGTTGCGTGCAGGAAATTTTGTTAGGTCATTCTCTAAAACCGCTTCAATTTACAGCTATTATATTGGTCAGTTTGGTCGCAGTGCCCGCGTTGTAAGCGACGTGATTGGTGGATTTCTGATTGGAAGTGCGACATCACGTGTTGTAATAGGCTGAATATTATAGGACCATAGAAAATGAAGCGAGAATAAAATACTGGCTACGTTAGCCTAGGCCTACATTCAGATTGTGCATCGTACTAGGTATTCATATTTTCAAGTCTAGCATGTATCCCTTGATATCATTAATTTGTTCAAGTTTGCAGCATTCAATGCCTTCAATCATTTTTGCATCATGAAACAGCGCTCCATCAATTACACTAATTAGGGAGAAATTATGAATAATCATATATTATTTTTACCTTTGATTTGGTCTATTTTCTTTGAGGCAACAAACCAGTGAGACTAGATATTTGACATTTTGAGGCTCTTGCTGAAGTGATTAAATGCCATCTTCAAGACAGTCATCCACTATCTGATTTATAAGAGTTATAGGCAAAATATATAATTGTTTACCTTTAAGGTTCCACATATTTAAAACAAAAACTGCAACATTCAACAGGATTGTCAGGATGAAATCTCAGATTACAGATAGGCCTACTTGAATAACATGTTTCACCCATTCTTCCCTTCGCTCTCCCGATTATGAGATACATACACATTGGTGGTAAAAATTTTTTTGTTACATATAGAGATGTTATTTTTGAAGAAATATGTTTTGACATTATCGCAAGATTTCTTTTGTGATAGTTTGCTATACCTGCACCAAAACTACAGTATTTTTCCTTTAGTTAGTTCCCCCATCTTTTTAAACAGGAGCCAATTTGTTTTCAGCGCTTTTATTTCCATGACTGATCAAAACTCATTTTCTCATGGCTCTCTTGTCCCTTTGTAGCAGACATATGGTGAGCAATAAGTTTGGAACATCGAATTGCAATCAAATCACAGTATTGAATCGCAACACATATCTTATCGGCACCCAAGTATCGTGATAATATATTGAGGTCACTGGTAATTCCCAGTTCTAATACACGATACTGCCAGTGCCCATAGTGGGGCAGATAACTATAGGTGATGTATTGTGTTAGTGGCCTCAGGCAGAGACAGAGACAGAAGAACACTCATATGCCACGCCTACACAACCATAACACCTCATTCACAATGGTGTGCTATTCTTGTTTCGTCTAAGACTATTAAACATTTGTTCAAATGGTAAGAGTTTCTTTAGATAATCAAAGGGATGATCAGCATGTCTTATCTACTGCCAACAATAGGAATCACTTTGAATGACCTCCCTTAAAAGCTATATGCTCTAGTTTACGGTTTTATAAATTGGGTTTTTGACTTGATAACTACAAACATTCATACACAATTGTATTTACTCTGAAGAAAAAGTTCAAAAGTATGACATACACGGATTTTATGACCCAATGGTGCTTTGCACTCATTGATTTCAGCCAGGGAAAATCAAAGATAAATACTGGAATTGTGACGCTACTCAAGACAATCTCTTGCATTTATAAATGACTGATTTTATTGACTTTAAAAACGTATACTGCAGAAACACGTACTGTCAAATCATAATGAACCTAAGACCTGATGAGTATTCTCTGAAAGCAGAGCAAGAGACTTCGTTTTTACCACCACCTCTGCCATTATAAAAATAATGAGATGTTTCACGTCACTGGGTCTTAATAGAAATTGTTATCAAAATAATATTTTTACCAGGACAAACAATTAAAAAGACATGCATGATTGCCATGCAAAAAAAAAATAAAAAAAATACAAATAAATCCATTGAAATCTTCAGGTCTTCTTCCTGTACGTGTGGGTCAACAAAAACTCCACTCTGCATACACTCCAGTACACTTATAGTCTGTAATTCTTGATTGATTTTAACAACGGTCGTCATTCCTAACACGTTTCCCAGCAATCAGATCTTGTTCAGAGGTTTCGTCCTGCTCCAGTTCATGCTTTTCGATGTAGCGTCTAGAGGAGAAAGGAGGGCGGAAACAACTAACAGAGTTGAAAGGTGGACAACAATGACTGAGTGTAAAATGTGGGTGAAATTATAAATCAAACCAAGATTGAATTGCAGCTTTGATCTCACCTTCTTGCAAACTCATACAAGGCTTCTTTCCGCTCTTGTAGGGACAAGTGTCTGTCTACCGGTGATTTCCCAAAAGATTTGGCAGCAGGCTATGGGTCAAAATGATTTAAAAAATCAGACTATATAACAAACTCCTGATAAATAGAATAGCGTAGCAAGATGATACCTAATTTACTTTGTGAGCAAGGTAATAGACTACCAGTGGACTTAAGACATCATTTAGATGATTGGCAAACCTTAATGGTGGGAGCAGGTGCAGCTGAAGAAGAGAGGGACCTCCAGGCTGGGCCTGGTGCAGACGTGGCGCCGCCTGTGGCCTCCACTGGGAACTCCTCAGTGCTCTCCAGCAGGTTAGTGATAGTGGTGTCCACACAGTTGGTTTGCACTGTAAAAAGGGTAAAGGGAAAGATTTGGGGAAAGCTGCAAGCTACTGTGCCTTTTTCTCCCATTGATCCTAATACAAACTCCATTTGAATAAAACGCACATGCAAATATAGGACTCGAGTCAGTGCACTGCTCATCACCATTCCAAATTCCCAGTCACTACACTGGAAATTCAAAGTAGAAATAAAAGGGTGGCATACCCAGGTCTCTGGTGATGATGCCAAGAGGGATGTCAGGCAGAACCTCCTTCACCTGCTGAGCCATCCTGCTGATCCTGAGCTCCTCCACCCCAGAGCTGCGGATCATGAAGCCCAGGGGAACTGGACGTGGTCTGGCACCCAGATCTGGACAGACAGCAGCAAATACACACCATCACCAATGGTGCCAACCACCCTCCAAGTGAGCATAACTTGCACAAAGGCCATGCTGTAGGAGGGGCTTTGTCAGGGAAGGTTTCTCCAAGGCTCTCCCTTACTTACTTGAGGTTGTGGTGCGCGGCGCAATGTGCCTTTTCCTCTTGATGTGCTCTGCTTTGTCTGCTTTGGTAATCTGTGTAGAGACCACGCTGAGCTCAGTGGCTAGAAGCTGAAAACGGACGACACAAAGACCAATCAAAGGGCAATATAAAAATTATTCTCTTTAGCGTTCCATATCCTTGTGAATTTCCGGCTCCCAATGTGATAATTTGCAATATACAACAAACCCTTTGATAAGATACATACTTGCTTTGTTTGTTTGATATAATGTGGACGATAGTGAATAGAAGGCAGTGCAGAATAAGTGTGTAAAAATGAAAACGACAAAAGATTTTATACCTCTTGGACTTTGTTGGCAAGCTCTTGAAAGGACTCTTCATCTTGTCTAGATACAGGAGGGAGCCATCTGTGAAAGTAAACGAAACAGGGTCTCTACAAGCCTTGTGAGCAGTAATAGTGAACTTATACTGCTTTCACAATGGTTTTAAGATATATACAAAAAAATGTGACAATGTTTACATAACTCCCTTAAACAGGCCCATTTTTACCACATTCTTTCCTGCATAAGCCTTTTATACCTCCCGTGCGCATGCCGTTATGCCTGTGACAAGTGGTTGTAGTTGTGTGAATATACACCATCAAAATTTAATTTGTTTAGGCAGGTCATAAGATAGATAAGACAAATAAAATGTATTTTCAAAATAATGGCATACTGAGTTTAATTACACTACATGAACAAAAGTATGTGCACGTCGAACATCTCGTTCCAAAATCATGGGCAATAATATGAAGTTGGTCCCCCCATTGCTGCTATAAGAACCTCCACTCTTCTGGAAAGGCTTTCCACTAGGTGTTGGAACTGCGGGCACTTGCTTCAATTCAGCCACAAGAGCATTAGTGAGGTTTGGGCACTGATGTAGGGCAATTAGGCCTGGCTCGCAGTCAGCGTTCCAATTCATCCCAAACGTGTTCATTGGGGTTGAGGTCAGGGCTCTGTGCAGGCCAGTCAAGTTCTTACACACAGATCTCAACAAACCATTTCTGTATGGACCTCGCTTTGTGAATGGGGCATTTTCATGCTGAAACAGGAAAGGGCCTTCCCCAAACTGTTGCCACAGAACGCAGAATAGACTAGAATGTCATTGTATGCTGTAGCGCTAAGATTATCCTTCACTGGAACTAAGGGGCCTAGCCCTACCCATGGAAACCCATTTCATGAAGCTCCCGAAAACTGTTTTTGTGCTGACGTTGCTTCCAGAGGCAGTTTGGAACTCGGTAGTGAATGCCATTTTATTTTTGTACGTGCTACATGCTTCAACACTCAGCAGTCCCGTTCTGTGAGCTTGTGTGGCCTACCACTTCGTGCCTGAGCCGATGTTGCTGCTAGACGTTTCCACTTCACAATAACGGCACTTATAGTTGAAAAGGTGGCATCCTATGACAGTGCCACGTTGAAAGTCACTGAGCTTTTCAGTAAGGCCATTCTACTGCCAATGTTTGTCTATGGAGATTGCATGGCTGTGCTTGATTTTATAAATAGCCAAATCCACTAATTTGAAGGGGTGTCCACATACACCATATATACACAAAAGTATGTTACGTCCAAATGAATGAAATCAATAGTTCATTATTTTTTTCAATAAACAGACAAGACACACCTACCCCAATCACACATACACTGAGTGTACAAAACATTATGAACACCTGCTCTTTCCATGACATCGACTGTCCAGGTGAACGCTATGATCCCTTATTGATGTCACTTGTTAAATCCACTTCAATCAGTGTAGATGAAGAGGAGGAGACAGGTTAAAGAAGGATTTTTGTCTCGCCTTCAGAGACAATTGAGACACGGATTGTGTCTATGCCATTCAGAGGGTGAATGGGCATGACAGATTTAAGTGCCTTTGAACGGGGTATGGTATTAGGTGCCAGGCGCACTGGTTTGTGTCAAGAACTGCAACACTGTTGGGTCCACCACCCAAAGGACATACAGCCAACAGCCAACTGTAGGAAGCATTGGAGTCAACACGGACCAGCATCCCTGTGGAACACTTTCAACACCTTGTAGAATCCATGCCCTGACAAATTGAGGTGTTCTGAATGTTTTGTACACTCAGTGTATATTTGTAGTGAGAATAAACACAGAATATATAAGGAATAAAATACTAATAATATTTTTCCCACACAACTTGTGTCATGGGAATATGTAGAATCGTTGTCATAAAATAACGTATATTGTTTTATCCATGCTTCATCTCTTTCCTATCTTCACTCAACTTTGTTGGCAAGCAGGCGTAAGGTCTTACATTGAGAGTACCTTCATCATGATACCCATAGAAAATAATAGCAATCGTATTTTCAAAAGCATTTGAGTCTCGTGTTCATATTTCACAACCTCCGCAGGCTTTTGGAGTTGTCTATACGCGATCTAGCAAAATAATAGGCCTGTACTTCATTTGGGCTACGTTATTGCACGCAACATGTTCCTGATCAGTGATAGAAGAGCAAACGAAATAGACGAGCTATACCACCTCAGAAAACCAGCCAGAAACCAATGAATCTATACAGATAGAGATTCAGTGAAACAAAATCACATTGATTGAGACAAGTCAGTGAAGTTACTGGGTTTTGGTCGGGAGCAGGCCTAGGCTACTAAGCGACGGAACAGCAAAATAATCCACTTGTTAAAACTACATAACATAAAATTTGATACATGCCGTCAATTGCATTAGCCTACTTTATTCTAATATTTTCATCAATCAGTGATATTTATTCCCACAGTAATTATTTTGGGATCCATCCAGTTGTGGTTAAGAAAACAGTGCATGCTTGGTGGTGGGCTATGCAAAGTTTAGAACTAGCAGGAGGATGGTTAACTGGCGCTGTTAAACATTCAGGAAGAGTTTAAGAGCGTAGTGCATGCCAATGCCGCCTCAGGTTTACGGCTACGTTTCATACTAAGCCATAGGCAGAAGTATACCAAAATTATTACTAGGCCGTTAGGCGGAATTAAAAAAGTTTAGGCTTTGATACCGGCAATACCTTTCAGATATAAGGAAAAGGTGGGAAAAAGTTGGCAGTGGGGTAAATTTGGCAGAAAAACATTTAGTATAAAAGGAATATTAAAACTTTCCCCGTGATGAAAGCTTGCTTTGGCCTCTAATCAAGCAGGTTGAAAAGTTATATTACAACACACAATATAGTGCTGATCCTGACAAAATGTTAACTCTGAAACAGTAAGACCATCACAAAAAACATTGTTAATTCTAGCTGAATTAATTTTCCAGTGAGTAATGGACTGGACTTTAAGGACATGCATAAAAGTTGTCAATTATCAAAGTGATACCTTTACAAGGTCCAACCAGAGCCACGACAAAGACAAGTAGTGAGAGACAGTAATTATTTAGTACCTTACATGGTACACTGTGCATGGGACGAAAAAGGTCCACAACAGTTCTGTCAGCCAAAAGGAGTCTGGCGTGCTCTTGAGAAAGAGGAACAAACTGCATTAGTACTTTCATTTCAGGAAATCCTCTGTATGTGTCTGACAGAAATATGTAAAGACAGAGTGAAAAATCAGCACAAAATCTTTAGGTCTATCACTGGTGTGAAAACCAATTTTACAAGAAAGTACTGGTCTTTTATGGACTGTTGGAATAAACCTTCAACTTTTGAAAGCCCAACTTTTTACACAAACACTCACCAAATGTAGATGGTTAAATATGCCACAAGTACTGCTTTTAAACTAATATGACAGAGGCAGTTTAGTTTTGATGGTATTACCAGAGCTACAAATGGCCTCTTCACTTGCAAGGCCACAGGCTGAATGGAATCAGTCATGGAGAAAGGCCAGGAGCTGAGGGAGAGAAAACACGTTAAAGTTGCTCAGTAGCTCTTAGAATCAGTAATACAGGGGAAGTACAAAGGAAGCTTACAGCAGTGTTGGCATTCTGCTCAGGATAGATTCTCCTCTATAGACCCGTTAATAAATCACTTGATCCATTTAAATTAATAACAGCAATAGTTCTGTGTTCTACTGGTGATTAGGGAAAAATAGAAAAACTTATTTGAAGATACAAAGACGGCAGATATAATCGATTACAAAACAATATGTTGTCTTATACACAAGATAAATCCCATGGATAGTTGTGATCTGCACATTATGCTTAAACCAGTGCTGTGGGGCAGTGACGCTTTTGGTTTGAAGAAAGAACACTTCAAAACCAAAGCGAGAGACAGAAAGAACTCAATCAGCTTGATGACAGGGATAATGCAGTGTGTTGTGGCTCACCTGAACTTGAGCAGGCCAGCGCGCCCGTTGGTGGTGTCCTCCTCGGGGAAGAGGAGCAAGGGAAGAGTTTCTGGAGATGAGCAGTATCTCCTGAGGGACTCCTCTATCTCATCCTGGCCCGATATGGCACCCAGCTCCATGAAGCCTCTGGCCCAACACACAAAGCCTGCAGAGTCCTCCAGCATAGGCTGAGCAGAGGAACAGGTCACAAGTCATGGTAAAAATTAATAACAAACACTGGCTCATGGTGTAAGGTTGAGTCAACACAGCTGCATTTAATTTTTTTGGGGGGGATATATCTTTGTTCAGCTGGGCAAGAACAACCAATGGTGTTCACAAACCCTGGAATGCTGATGCTATGTATTGGACAATGCGCAGCTTTGACACCACTGGTCTGCCATATTGGCACTCCCAAGCAGGAGCAGTCCTCCATAAGAATTAATGTTTCAAGGACAAAATTACATTAGTCATATCTAAAAAAGAAATGTTGTATTTCTTTATGTTTAGCTCATATCATATAATGTAAAAGTATGCATGAAGGTGTCTGTAATATAATAAATGTGGCAAAAACTAATGTAGACATTAAATGCATTTCTATAGCTTCCAGAATATTTTTTATGATGGTGGGGGAGTGCCAAGATGGAGGCACTGTGGCGTCAACACAGTGCCCCCTATCAGTCATCTATTGTATATATAAAATCATTGAGAACAACTCAAGGAGCTCAAAGAGCAACATGATGAATAGCTTCACTTCAACAAAACACTCACGGTATTGCAGGAAGTCAGAAGATTGACAATGTTGTGGTCAAACTGGGTCACGTGATTGCAGATGTACACTTTTGTGCTTTTGTCTCTTAAACGTGGGCTGTTCTGTCTGACGTGCATACCAAGGACTGAGAACATTATTCTCACAATGAATCTGGAACAGGAAGAATTCTTTGAGTTTGATCCAGTGAACACAAAACAGGATAATATATGTTTTAAAATTGAGAGATACCAGACAAACAACATCTGCCAAGACTTCCCACAATTGGTTCCTGTAAATATGCGGCCTTCTTTGGTTGGGAGAAGCCAATAGCGGAGGTGCATAAAGATGGTGGCCCCCATGTACTTACCATAAATGCCTTGTTTTCTAAGTTTGTTGTATTGTACATTTCTTACTCTTTTTTTGTGTCGTCATTAGCAAAGTATACATGAACCCAATTTGAAAAACTGAAAAAGTATATTGTGCTGATTTATTGGGAAATTGAACCATGTTTAAAAAAAACTTTTAAAAAGCCATCGTATAAACAGTGTACCCCATTCATACACGCGAACTGCTTTAGCGCCTATTGACGTTAGTATCTCCTGACCGGGGGAGTTTTGTTAAGAGCCCTGACCCTTGCTTTAAACATTAACACGCGTCGCTGGCGGTAGTGTTTTTTAAAGATAAGGAACATATCTTTCATATCAGCGAAAAATACTTTTCTAACAACAAAAAGGTTAAATTACTACACACGTTTTATCCGGTTAATGTTCCCACACGGCCATCTCTCTATGCTACAGCGCTTGTTTACGAAAAACAAACAAAAGACAAGAGGCGACCGCCTGTGATAATTAGCTATCTAGCGTGCTCCAAACACCTGTGTGCATGGGTAACTCTGGAAGTGTAGTTTAGTCAGATGGAGGCACCCATAGCTGAATGGATCTGTGTAAAACTGCTACAGTAAGTGTATCTATTTTATTTGAAGGATTCTTTCTCTTCTGATGAAAGATAAGGGCCATATGTTTTGAAAGTCTTGATTATTGACGTGTCTAAACACAGCGTCGGGATTGTGGTTCACGTGAGCCAGTCATGGGAGAAGCTCATCGCTGAGAACTGTAAGGAGAAGACAGAATGCAGCCTAGAGTTTAAGCGCTATCCATAGCGGTTTAACAACGACATATCTGAATTCCGACATCTTTATTGCCCTTCACCATTGTGGCAGTATTGACAGATTGGTTTCTATTTTAAGCAGGAAGTCACCCCACTGTGTATGGTGATGTCATACTGCTGAGTCAACCTAACATTTAGTAAGATAATCAGTTGCAAAACTACCCTTACCTTCTAGCAAAACTGTCTGGGAGTGCACAGCTCACCAAAAACACATGTGCACCTACGAAGAGTCGTAGTAACATCAAACACAGGCCAACTGGAGAGTAAAGCAATACCAGCAAAAGGACCAGTCCATCGTTTGGCAACCTGTTTGAGACAGACACAGGGAGACCGCTCAGTGTTCTCCTGGATAGGAAGAATAGTCCAAGGGGACAGATTAACGTTATATGCTTCTAGCTAGGAAACTAATGTAACTGCTACCGAACAGCTACTTGCTAGCTAGCAGTCAATGGATAACATTATTGATATCTTGTAGGCTAATTTGCTACAGTAACTAACAAGCTAAATGAACGCCAAGACTGTGACTTAGCTAGCTACTAGCCAGAGCCGATTATGAACAAGACTATTGTAAATCTATGCCATGGGTATGGATGGACTGATTAACTAATTTAGCTGCTAGCTAGCTTGTCTTGACAACAACACTTCTTGTTCTTACCGCTGGAAGTCAAACATCTGTTCTATTCCTCGAGTTTCCATTATTTCACCTAATCTGTAGGTTGATTAAGTTAATTACACGCGTCCCTTTCCTGCATACTACCTAATCGTCCATTTAATTCGAAACGATAAAAGGTCAAACTGGTAACCATTTATGTGCTCATGTTGATGCTGGCTAACGTTTCCAGCTAGTCTACCTCGGGCGCCATGTTGAACGCTAGAAAGAGATCAGCATCTCGTCAGCAACACAAAAGTACTTCCGGGTTACGGAATTTCGGAACATTTCAAAATAAAAGTCCCCATGTAATAGTAGAAAAGTGTCAATAACCTGCATTTATTCATGATATAAAAATACTTGTCTAAACATGAACAATTATTAATATTTGCATTACATTTGTGTTTTAAAACATGTTCCAAGGTTAAATAAATTCCCCCAATGTGAATCACTGCATGGTCAATGCAGCACATGCAACATTTTGATGACCAAGAGGCTGTTTTCACTTTGCTTCTTATAATAAATATACTAGCGTTCTATAATTACACTATTCTTAACTGACTTGCCTAGAATAATAAAGGTAAAAAAATATAAAAACTTTGGTTCCTACTATGTCACAATAACTCCTCCCTGGCATTTTCATTTGTTGTCATGTCAAACACTGTATTCGAATAATCATTATATTTCTATGATTCCAACAGTTCAACCAAGTTTTTTTCTCTAAATCAAATCGCAATTGCAACATTTGGTTAAAAAAAAATATTTCTTATTTTATTTCACCTTTATTTAACCAGGTAGGTAAGTTGAGAACAAGTTCTCATTTACAACTGCGACCTGGCCAAGATAAAGCAAAGCAGTTTGACACATACAACAACACAGAGTTACACATTGGAGTAAACAAACATAGTCAATAATACAGTATCTATATACAATGTGTGCAAATGAGGTAAGATAAGGAACGGCAATGAATAGGCCATGGTGGCGAAGTAATTACAATATAACAATTTAACGCTGGAATGGTAGATGTGCAGTAGATGAATGTGCAAAGTAAAAATACTGGGGTGCAAAGGAGCAAGATAAATAAATGAATACAGTAGGGGATGAGGTAGTTGGTTGGGCTATTAACAGATGGGCTATGTACAGGTGCAGTGATCTGTGAGCTGCTCTGACAGCTGGTGCTTAAAGCTAGTGAGGGAGATAAGTGTCTCCAGTTTCAGTGATTTTTGTAGTTCGTTCCAGTCATTGGCAGCAGAGAACTGGAAGGAAAGGCGGCCAAAGGAGGAATTGGCTTTGGGGGTGACCAGTGAGATATACCTGCTGGAGCGCGTGCTACGGGTGGGTGCTGCTATGGTTACCAGCGAGCAGAGATAAGGCGGGGCTTTACCTAGCAGGGACTTGTAGATGACCTGGAGCCAGTGGGTCTGGCGACGAGTATGTAGCGAGGACCAGCTGACTAAAGCATACAGGTCGCAGTGGTGGGTGGTATAAGGGGCTTTGGTGACAAAGCGGATGGCACTTTGATAGACTGCATCCTGTTTGCTGAGTAGAGTATTGGAAGCCATTTTGTAGATGACATCGCCGAAGTTGAGGATTGGTAGGATAGTCAGTTTTACTAGTGAAAGTTTGGCAGCATGAGTGAAGGAGGCTTTGTTGTGAAATATAAAGCCGGATCTAGATTTGATTTTGGATTGGAGATGTTTAATGTGAGTCTGGACGGAGAGTTTACAGTCTAGCCAGACACCTAGGTATTTGTAGTTGTCCACATATTCTAGATCAGAGCCGTCCAGGGTAGTGATGCTAGTCGGGCGGGCGGGTGCAGGCAGAAAACGGTTGAAAAGCATGCTTTTAGTTTTACTAGCATTTAAGATTAGTTGGAGGCCACGGAAGGAGTGTTGTATGGCATTGAAGCTCGTTTGGAGGTTAGTTAACACAGTGTCCAAAGAAGGGCCAGAAGTATACAGAATGGTGTCATCTGCATAGAGGTGGATCAGAGAATCACCAGCAGCAAGAGCGACATCAATTGATGTATACAGAGAAGAGAGTCGGCCCAAGAATTGAACCCTGTGGCACCCCCATAGATTCTGCCCGGACAGTAGGCCCTCCGATTTAACACACTGAACTCTGTCTGCAAAGTAATTGGTGAACCAGGCGAGGCAATCATTTGAGAAACCAAGGCTGTTGAGTCTGCCGATAAGGATGTGGTGATTGACAGAGTCGAAAGTCTTGGCCAGGTCAATGAATACGGCTGCACAGTAATGTCCCTTATCGATAGCGGTTGTGATATCGTTTAGTACCTTGAGCGTGGCTGAGGTGCACCCGTGACCAGCTCGGAAACTGGATTGCACAGCGGAGAAGGTACGGTGGGATTCGAAGTGGTCAAAGATCTGTTTATTAACTAGGCTTTCGAAGACTTTATAGAGGCAGGGCAGGATGGATATAGGTCTATAGCAATTTGGGTCTAGTGTCACCCCCTTTGAAGAGGGGTATGACCGCAGAAGCCTTCCAATCTTTATGGATCTCGGACGACACGAAAGAGAGGTTGAGCAGACTGGTAATAGGAGTTGCAACAATGGCGGCGGATAGTTTTAGAAAGAGAGGGTCCAGATTGTCTAGCCCAGCTGATTTGTATGGGTCCAGGTTTTGCAGTTCTTTCAGAACATCTGCTATCTGGATTTGGGTGAAGGAAAAGCTGGGGAGGCTCGGGCAAGTAGCTGCGGAGCTGTTGGCCGGGGTTGGGTTAGCCAGGAGGAAAGCATGGCCAGCCGTTGAGAAATGCTTGTTGAAATTTTCGATATTCCTGGATTTATCGGTGGTGACTTTGCTACCTAGCCTCAGTGCAGTGGGCAGCTGGGAGGAGGTGCTATTGTTCTCCATGGACTTGACAGTATCCCAAAACTTTTTGGAGTTAGAGCTACAGGATGCAAATTTCTGTTTGAAAAAGCTAGCCTTTGCTTTCCTGACTGACTGCGTGTATTGGTTCCTGACTTCCCTGAACAGTTGCATATCACGGGGACTATTCGATGCTATAGCAGTCCGCCACAGGATGTTCTTGTGCTGGTCAAGGGCAGTCAGGTCTGGAGTGAACCAAGGTCTGTATCTATTCTTAGTTCTGCATTTTTTGAAAGGGGCATGCTTATTTAAGATGGTGAGGAAGATGCTTTTAAAGAATGACCAGGCATCCTCGACTGACGGAATGAGGTCAATATCCTGCCAGGATACCCGGGCCAGGTTGATTAGAAAGGCCTGCTCGCAGAAGTGTTTTAGGGAGCGTTTGACAGTGATAAGGAGTGGTCGTTTGACCTTGGGCCCATAGCGGATGCAGGCAATGAGGCAGTGGTCGCTGAGATCCTGATTGAAAACAGCAGAGGTGTATTTGGAGGGCAAGTTGGTCAGGATAATATCTATGAGGGTGCCCATGTTTCAGATTTAGGATTGTACCTGGTGGGTTCCTTGATGATTTGTGTGAGATTGAGGGCATCTAGCTTAGATTGTAGGACTGCCGGGGTGTTAAGCATATCCCAGTTTAGGTCACCTAACAGAACAAACTCTGAAGATAGATGGGGGGCAGGCAATTCACATATGGTATCCAGGGTACAGCTGGGAGCTGAGGGGGGTCTATAGCAGGCGGCAACAGTGAGAGACTTATTTCTGGAGAGATTCATTTTTAGAATTAGAAGTTCGAATTGTTTAATAAGGCTTATATTGTTTGCCCATATCGTGCAGCCCTACGTGGCAGTGTGGAAATTATGTCAAATGAGTGCCGGAAAACCAAAAATTAGTTTGGGTTGAATTGAACAGTATAAAACAATCAGAATGGAGAACGACCAATTGAAATCACTTAGAATGTGTGTTGCCACCCTAGGGTCACGCACCACTTTTCAATAACGTTCACTATCATACATTAAATATCGGTTTATAGAGAAAAAAACATTATTTGTGCTGATGTAAAAGTGGGGTTGGGATTACTCACTAGGGTCTGTAGAATCTATACAGTGCATTCGGAAAGTATTCAGACCCCTTGACTTTTTCCACATTTTGTTACGTTACAGCCTTATTCTAAAAATGATTAAATATTTTTTTCCCTCAGCAATCTACACCAAATACCCCTTAATGACAAAGCAAAAACAGTTTTTTTAAACATTTTAGCCAATGTATTAAAAAAAATATATAGAAATACCTTATTACATAAGTATTCAGACCCTTTGCTATGAGACTCGAAATTGAGCTCAGATACATCCTGTTTCCATTGATCATGCTTGAGATGTTTCTACAACTTGATTGGAGTCCACCTGTGGTAAATTCAGTTGATTGGACATGATTTGGAAAGGCACACACCTGTCTACATAAGGTCCCACAGTTGACAGTGCATGTCAGGTTGGGAGGAAGAGGAAATGGCATCTGTGTGTAACAGTATAGCTTCCGTCCCTCTACTCGCCCCTACCTGGGCTCAAACCAGGGACCCTCTGCACACATAGACAACTGACACCCACGAAGCAACGTTACCCATCGCTCCACAAAACCCACGGCCCTTGCAGAGCAAGGGGAACAACTACTTCAAGGTCTCAGAGCGAGTGACGTCACCGATTGAAACGCTGTTAGCACGCACCCCCGCTAGCTAACTAGCCATTTCACACCGGTTACATGTGCTTGAATCCAAAGGTGTGGCAAGTGAAGTGTGGGATAATGAATGGAAAATAGTGAAATCAAAGAATGGAACAAAATGAGCAAAAGATGTAGTAGAAGACAAGGACCAGCCCGATAAAGCCTTACTGGGCTCCGTTTTTTTTGGAGGAGATTCTTTTGGGAAATCCATTTGTAATATCGAGGACTGTGAAGAAAGCCCCGCGGGGAAAGGTGAATTCAATCAAGGGACTAGAAGCAGCCTTGTTTTGGTTAATTGTGTTGATGAAGAACAGAAGAATCTTGCAAAATTGTCCACGTCAGAAGTAACATGTATTGATCTTCAGAGCAGGGCACCTGTCAAAGGAGTTATAGCTGGAGTCTCATTGGATATAAATGATAAGTACCTATGTCAGAAAATCCCAGGAGTGGTCAGTGCATGTTGCCTGACCCGTATGGTAAATGGAAGGAAGGAGAAAAGCCTGTGGATATCATTGTTGTTTGAGGAGACTCTACCTGAATATGTGAAGCTTGGATATGTAAGTTATGTGGTGAGAGCATTTGTGTCCAAACCATTACAGTGTGGAAATTGTAAAGGATATATATGGTCACGTGTCAAATGTTTGCAGATGAGATAATTATGATATTGAAGAATCTGTGAATGGAAAATGTTGCAACTGTGGTGGGGATCATACTCCGGACTTCCTTGAGTGCCCTGTTAAGGGGAATGAGGTCGAGGTGTCAAGGATCAGGAATGCACAGCGGATCTCCTATGTGGAGGCGCTGAAGAGAGTCGAAGGGGCAAGAGGCAACAGTGATGAAGATATGGCGGCGGATGCATTGCAACTAGTTGCTAGTGTTTTAAGTCAATTGGGTGATCTGGATACACTCGTTGTGAAGAAGGTGGATTTTGTGGCGTTTATAGCCACAGGGATTAATTGTACAACACAAGTGTCTTAAGAAGTCCAAGAAGCTGGATATCATTATATCTGCAGCTGAGAAGTTTTTGGGGCTCCAAGACTTCACGGCAGGACTTTTGTCGCTAGGAAATGTCCCGCCCTCACAGGAGGCTTCTGAGCCTGTGTTGGGACCTGATTATAGCGTGGTTTTACAGAAAATCAGGTTGATTTTTGTTTAGTAACTTTTTGTTGTTGTTGGTAGTTTGTATGATATTTAATTTATTTTTACCCAAATGTTTTCCTTTTTTTGGGATCCTTATCATCTAATGCACAGTAGGTGGCGGAATGCACATTTAATTGTTGCCAACGCCATTATACCATAGAATAAGGGCATGTCAAAGCAAAAAGCAAGCCATGAGGTATAAGGAATTGTCCGTAGAGGTCCAAGACAGGATTGTGCCAAGGCACAGATCTGGGGAAGGGTAACAAAACATTTCTGCAGCATTGAAGGTCCCAAAGAACACAGTGGCCTCCATCATTCTTAAATGGTAGAAGTTTGGAACCACCAAGACTCTTCCTAGAGCACATGACAGCCCACTTGGAGTTTGCCGAAAGACACCTAAATTACTCTGTCCATGAGAAACAAGATTGAACTCTTTGGCCTGAATGCTAAGCATCACTTCTGGAGGAAACCTGGCACCATCCCTATGGTGAAGCATGGTGGTGGCAGCATCATGCTGTGGGGATGTTTTCAGCAGCAGGGACTCGGAGACTAATCAGGATCGAGGGAAAGATGAACAGAGCAAAGTACAGAGAGATTCTTGATGCGTGCTTGCTCCAGAGTGCTCAGGACCTCAGACTGGGCGAAGGTTCACCTTCCAACACAACAACAACCCTAAGCACACAGCCAAGACAATGCAGGAGTGCCTTCGGGACAAGTCTGAATGTTCTTGAGAGGGGAGAAGTAAGTCTTATCTATCACATGTCCCTTTTGCTATGCAGAATATCAGCAAGGAGTATGGCAAAGGAGGTCAGAAGGAAACATTGTTTCCATATGTGAACTGTGTGTCTTTATTGCAAACCATGTGAAGGGATGGCGTGAGTAATGGGGAACCAATCACTTGTCTCCACAGTGTCTGTGTGTCAGTCACCTCCTCCTAGTGGGAGATTGTTCTCTCCCCTAGTTCAAGGTGGAAACTAAGTAACAACAAATGTTCTTAGTACTGAACAAAACATGTTATTTGTATTTGGGGCCCAAAGTCTGGCACAGGATGTGTGGGGTTAGTGTTTTGAACCATTGTACGTCATATCTGAAGTTGCACCTATCCTGACCTATCCTGAGATAGTGTATATAACCCAGAAGTTAACTCCACTCAGGGGGCTCTCACTTCATTACACTTGCATGTGTGGAGAGACAAGCCTCCTTGTTATAACAAATCTTTTAATAAAATAAATGCCTTGATTGATTATTCATTTTGCCTCTCCTCATTATTGATTAAGGGTAGAATTACCATCACACTAACCAATGGCTGTGCTGTGTACTTCAGGAGGCAAGTCAAAGGCTTCTTCCGGAAATAATTTTTGATTTGTCAAAAAAATTCAATGTCTGTGGAAGGTCTGGTAAAGGGTGGACCTAGCGCTATAGTAGGAGTGTACTTTAATGATAGTGACACTGTTGTCTGTGGTGATAGAGTTAACTGTGGAGTTGACTGTACTGATAAAAGCATAGGTAAGAATAATTTAACACAACAGATAATACATTACAATAATGCTGTGGAACAACCAAATCTGAAACATAAATTGTATGGGAGTGGCAGGGATGTTGGGGAGGATCAGAAAGTTAAGATAAAATAAATGTTTGGATTACCATGCTATTTCAATGGCAATACATTCCGTTATGCAGCATCATTAACAATTTGACTTCCAATTTTGGGAGGAAGTTGCCAAAACTTTGCAATGACCAATTGGAAAACCCATTGTCATTAAAGTAGTGTCAAAAAACCTTAGGAATATGTGGGACAAGAATAGCGGTAACATTCAAAATTGTGTTATTCAGATTGAGGACCAAACCTTTGAGCCCGTCACCAATATGTAATGAGATAGGAGATGAGGGTGACAGCAGAAACGTAAGTCAGTGTAACACAGAGTGAAGAAGATAAATTGATTTAGTTTTAAAGGGGACTGTGACACATTTGTACATCCTATTGCTAGTGCCAAGAAGGTGAAATTAAACAAAATGATACAAACAGAATGTAAATGAGGTTCAGGTACAAAACCTATTGCCTGTGGAGAGTTTAAATAATGTCAACTGCTCAAAAAAGACCCTCAGACTTCCAACTTAATATGCAGAATGTACACACATTTGATGGTAAACAACATGCTTTTAAACTTCATCTTGATGTAGCCAAGAGTTCATATTATAGAGTGTCAGTGGTGCAGCCCAATCAAATCTCAGACACCCAAGATATTGGGAATGAATACTACCACACAGACAGAAAGTTGTGGTAGAGGTTTGTCAGATCAGGAAATTGTAAGCTCTATGACAACTGAATCAGATGAGCAGTGTGCAACTGGAGAGGTTGACATCAAAATAAGAGAGGATACACTGAAGTGTGTTTTGTCAGATGAGGCACATTTTGGAAGGTTCAGGCATACCACTCTAAAGAATAGTGTGTTTATGTTGACTCGTGACGAATGGGAGAGGGTCCATTCAGAAAGTTCTCATGGTTAGGCTATTTGCACCGCAGAGAAGCAGGGGTCCAGAAAAGTCAGATCAGCAGCCTCTGCCTTTTTAAAAAACAGACGCAGTTGTGGGGTTTATGTGTGCTTGTTCTCTAAAGCAGTCTTCTGAGAGGGCAATGTGAATACACTTTTTCACAATGGCATGCAAGACTATGTTCTACATGAGTTATCGTAGAGGAAATTAATTTAAACAAGTTTTAAGCTTGAATGATACAGCAGACTGAAATTAAGCTATATGCTTAATAATGAAATTATATTTAAATATAAATGTATTTATTTAATGTAGTGGTAGGCACCAATATCAATAATTTGATATGATATCGATACTGTTTGATATTGATATGAGCGAGGCATATCGGGATATTGGTTTATTCTTCCTGTTAAACTACACTATTCTGTGAAAAAGACATACATGACTGTTTCCTGCATGTACAAACCTTCGCACAGACCTTCTCACAGGCTGCTTAGCATACTTTTAAAAAACTAACACAAAAACAAAAATAGTTTGCTTAGCGTATATAATTGCCTGCTGATGGACCATCAATTGTGAATGGGCTTCTCATAGTATTAAAACTGTCTAGGTAAATTTGTCAGCAGAATACAGCTGTCTCAATGGTCAATCCACAAGGAGTTGTCTGGACTTTACAGAAAAGTGAACATTCACACAGTTGCAATGTATTTTCTACGAACCGATATATCAATATCGAATTGAAAAATGTATTGCATCGGGACCAATGGAGTGTGAGTAGAAAGTGTTGCTGGGCATATAGACCTCAGTCCCCCATGAAATAACACCATATAGAGTCTACAGACCCTACTGAGTACTTTCGAACCCCCTTTAATATCACCACAAATAATAGTCGTTCCTGTATAGTGCTATACTTGTACCATATAGTTTCCAGGCATCTGTTAGACCACAGTAAAATGCCAGCAACACTCCTTATTATTCAGAGCCCCATGAAATGACACCATATATTGTTTCTACAGACCCTATGGAGTACTCCCCACCCCACTTTTACATTGGCACATAGAACAGTTTTTTGCTATATAAGCCAATATGTAATTTACAGGCCTACAGTGTATTGCATTGGGACCAATGGAATGGGTGGAGTAGAAAGGGCTGTTGGGTATTTAGACCACAGTCACCCAAGAAATAGAACCATATACAGAGGCTTGTGAAAGTATTCACCCCCCTTGGCATTTTTCCTATTTTGTTGCCTTACAACCTGGAAATAAAATAGATTTTTTTGGGGGGGTTGGTATAATTTGATTGACACAACATGCATACCACTTTGAAGCTGCAAAATATGTTTTATTGTGAAACAAACAAGAAATAAGACACAAAAACAGAACTTGAGCGTGCGTAACTATTCACCCCCCAAAGTCAATACTTTGTAGAGCCACCTTTTGCAGAAATTACAGCTGCAAGTCTCTTGGGGTATGTCTCTATAAGCTTGGCACATCTAGCCACTGAGATTTCTGCCCATTCTTCAAGGTAAAACTGCTCCAGCTCCTTCAAGTTGGATGGGTTCCGCTGGTGTACAGCAATCTTTAAGTCATACCACAGATTCTCAATTGGATTGAGGTCTGGGCTTTAACTAGGCCATTCCAATACATTTACATGTTTTCCCTTAAACCACTCAAGTGTTGCTTTAGCAGTATGCTTAGGGTCATTGTCCTGCTGGAAGGTGAACCTCCGTCTCAGTCTCAAATCTCTGGAAGACTGAAACAAGTTTCCCTCAAGAATTTCCCTGTATTTAGTGCCATCCATCAGTCCTTCAATTTCCCAGTCCCTGCCAATGAAAAACATCCCCACAGCATGATGATGCCAGACATTTTCCTTGATGACCAAAAATATCAATTTTAGTCTCATCTGAGCAGAGTACCTTCTTCCATATCTTTGGGGACTCTCCCACATGCCTTTTGGCGAACACCAAACGTGTTTGCTTATTTTTTTCTTCAAGCAATGGCTTTTTTCTGGACACTCTTTGGAGTGTAAGGCTTAAAGTGGTCCAGAAACTCCAATCTCCGCTGTGGAGCTTTGCAGCTCCTTCAGGGTTATATTTGGTCTCTTTGTTGCCTCTGATTAATGCCCTCCTTTCCTGGTCCGTGAGTTTTGATGGGCGGCCCTCTCTTGGCAAATTTGTTGTGGTGCCATATTCTTTCCATTTTAATAAATGGTGCTCCTTGGGATGTTCAAAGTTTCTGATATTTTTTTATAACTCAACCCTAATCTGTACTTCTCCGCAACTTTGTCCCTGACCTGTTTGGAGAACTCCTTGTTCTTCATGGTGCCACTTGCTTGGTGGTGCCACTTGCTTGGTGGTGCCCCTTGCTTAGTGGTGTTGCAGACTCTGGGGCCTTTCAGAACAGGTGTGTGTATATATACTGAGATCATGTGACACTTAGATTGCACACAGGTGGACTTTATTTAACTAATTATGTGACTTCTGAAGGTAATTGGTTGCACCAGATCTTATTTAGGGGCTTCATAGCAAAGGGGGGTGAATACATATGCACGCACCACTTTTCTGTGTTCAATTTGTTAAATTAAACAAGTAATTTTTTCCATTTCACTTCACCAATTTGGAATATTTTGTGTATGTCCATACATGAAATCCAAATAAATATCCACTTAAATTACAGGTTGTAATGCAACAAAATAGGAAAACACCAATGGGGATGAATACTTTTGCAAGGCACTCTAGTGCTAGATCAATAGATTCTGTAGAGTATTATGTTCTTTACATTCATTTACTCAAGCTCCAACCATTTTTCCATGTGCTCCACCTTGTAATATTATTATTTTATATAAATCAGTAAGTTTCTTAAATTTAGACCCCCCAATGTAATTTTGTAACTTTATTTTAACATTATGCACTATACAAAGCTGCAAAAACTATTGATTTCATATCATACAAATAGTGTTTTACCGAATACTTTTATTTTGAAGGCAAAATCGGAAAACCGGAAGTAATAATGTTGCTGCTGTGAGGAGAAAGAGCAAAAGAGTGACATTTTCCACCACTTCCAGTTCCTTCTTTTTGTTGTTGACAGAACTATGCTTTATTATAGTACGCAAAGGTTAGTAAGACATCAAATTACATAGTGCTGTTAGTCATGTTTTTAAATTCAATTGCGTAGACATCCTGTCATCCCAGTACACCCACACCTTGCTTTCCTACTGTGTTCAGTATTGAACCACATGTGCATTCCTACTTTTATCTGGTTCACTGTGATGAGTGAGGAATGAAGTGAGTGTGGAAGAGGAACACATAAAAATGGAGAAAGAAGAGAGAGCAAGTGATAGGACCCTGCAGCTTCACTCATGTACTTATTTTCAACTCTGGGACCCCTGGCTCACCCTGAACCCGGACCCAAATGAAAGTGGATCAAATTGTGATTTTAATAAATGTTATATGGAAATATTTTACAAAATTGACTTTTTGCCCTCAAATATTACCACAACCGACTGGGGTGTGGACCTCAGTTCATCTTTCAATCACCCACGTGGGTATATGCTCCTAAAAACCAATGATGAGATGGGAGAGGCAGGACTTGCAGCGCGTTGAGCATCACAAATAGAACCAAGTTCTATTTTAGAGCCTGGCTATGCAGACGCAAGCAGTGTGGGTGCAATGATTGAATAACATATATGTGTAAATGTATTTTGCAATGCTCACGCATGCGACTCATCTGGTCTGGTCAGCATGTAATGTTATGCTGCATCATTGTTTTCCAGTATTTTCAGGTTTTGTGATATCTCTGGGTAAAATGGATGGTAGGAGCATGGAGAGGTCAGAGATAAGTTAGGGTCAAAGTTGTGTAATGGGGTGGTGTTTTTGTTTATTTAATGAAATAGTGGTATATAGGTATAGGGTTAGATGGTGGTGGAATTTCTTTCTCCCTTGTAGGGTTAAGGGAAAATAATAAAGCAAAATACATTTAAAAGAGATATGCATGTATGTATATATGCAGGGTTGGGGAGTAACAGATTACATGTAAGGGATTACAAAAAAAACGGTAATCCGTAATGTTACCAGCAAAAATATTGTAATCAGATTACCGATACTTTTGAAAAACTAGATGATTACTTTGATTACTTTTAAATTCAGAAAGGATGTTTGCGATTTGTCATTTAGTTATTGTTTCTGTGGATTTGCCCTTTGAACAGCTGCATATTATCAGGATATCAAAGTGTCACCAACAAAAAGGTAAACAATAGGCCTATAGCAAATGCAGCATACGGCATTCATTTTTCACATGTAAATAGCACTTTTCAGAAGTGCTCAAAGCATGCCATTCCATGAGCGCAGCATTTATTTTTCAACTCAAATCAATGAGCCCAATCAATCCTCCATGACAACAAAATCATAAACAGAGTAGCTAATAAGCTAATAAGTCCTTAGTTTTGGGGTCATGCTCAGGTAAAACAATTTGGCTAATCTGTACTTCCATATTTCCAAGTTCTATTCTTGAAGATCAAGGGATAAAACATTTATTGGAATGACTGGAATTCTGATAGACTTTGGTTTTTAATGTAAAGATATCATTTAATTTTATTATATGTAGTAGAAAGAGATTGGTTAGAAGAAGTCTATATAACCAACCCAGCTACGTAAACTTTAACATTGGTTTATCCTGCAATAGATGTCGTTCAATTGGTAACATACATTTTTTTCTTCAAATGCCTCTTAAGGGGAAAGTAATCTAAAAGTAACTGAATGTAATCAGATTACGTTACTGAGTTTGGGTAATCCAAAAGTTAAATTACTGATTAGAATTTGACAGGCAACTAGTAATTGTAACGGATTACATTTAGAAAGTAATCTACCCAACCCTGTACACAGTACCAGTCAAAAGTTTAGACACACCTACTCATTTAAGGGTTTTTCTTTATTTTTACTATTCTCTACAATGTAGAATAATAGTGAAGACATCAGAACTATGAAATAACACCTATGGAATCATTTAGTAAGCAAAAAAGTGTTAAACAAATCAAAATATATTTTAGATTCTTCAAAGTAGCCACCTTTTACCTTTGACAGCTTTGCACACATCTCTCAACCAGCTTCACCTGGAATGTTTTTCCAATTGTCTTGGAGTCCTCACATATGCTGAGCACTTGTTGACAGCTTTTCCTTCACTCTGCGATCCAACTCATCCCAAACCATCTCAATTGGATTGAGGTCAGGTGATTGTGGAGGCCAGGTCATCTGATGCAGCACTCCATCACTTTCCTTCTTGGTCAAATAGCCCTTACACAGCCTGGAGGTGTGTTGGGTCATTGTCCTGTTGAAAAACAAATGATAGTCCCACAAACCAGATGGGATGGCACATCGCTGCAGAATGCTGTGGTAGCCATGCTGGTTAAGTATGCCTTGAATTCTATATAAATCACTGACAGTATCAACAGCAAAGCACCCACACAACATCACCCTTCCTACCCCATGCCTCACGGTGGGAACCACACATGCGGAGATCCTCCATTCACCTACTATGCGTCTCACAAAGACACAGCTGTTGGAACCAAAAATCTCAAATTTGGACTCATCAGACCAAAGAACAAATTTCCACCGGTCTAATGTCCATATTGCTTGTGTTTCTTGGCCCAAGCAAGTCTCTTCTTCTTATGTCTTTTAGTAGTGGTTTCTTTGCAGCAATTTTACCATGAAGTCCTGATTCACACAGTCTCCTCTGAACAGTTGATGTTGAGATGTCTGTTACTTGAACTCTGTGAAGCATTTATTTGGGCTGCAATCTGAGGTGCAGTTAACGCTAATGCACTTATCCTCTGCAGCAAAGGTAACTCTGGGTCTTCCTTTCCTGTGGCGGTCCTCATGAGCCAGTTTCATCATAGCGCTTTATGTTTTTTGCGACTTCACTTGAAGAAACTTTCAAAGTTCTAAATTAATGATGGACTGTCGTTTCTCTTTGCTTATTTGAGCTGTTCTTGCCATAATATGAACTTGGTCTTTTACCAAATAGGGCTATCTTCTATATACTACCCCTACCTTGTAACAACACAAATTATTGGCTCAAACGCATTAAGAAGGAAAGCAATGAACTTTTAACATGGCACACCTGTTAATAGAAATGCATTCCAGGTGACTACCTCATGAAGCTGGTTGAGAGAATGCCAGATTGTGCAAAGGTGTCATCAAGGCAAAGGGTGGCTACTTTGAAGAATCTCAAATATAAAATATATTTCGATTTGCTTAACAATTGTTTTGGTTACTACATGATTCCATATGTACTTTTGATTTGCATGTCTTGACTGGATGGCTTGTTTTTCTATTGCTAACTACAGTATAATAATGATGTTAAAAAAACAGAGATTTTCACAGGTGGGGAGCTGAACGTGGTTAACACTACAAGCGTGTGCTAGCTGTTCTTCTTCTATGGTGGTCCTCAAACAAACGTTAAACATGCATGCCACCACCTACTGTGCTGGAGTGTGTGGTCAGTCACGGTTTACAACATTAGCGCCACATTTCTAAATCCTCCTACCTAACACAGTACTTCTGAGAAAATAAAAAAAGAGCCCTACTAACTTCTAATAGACCTCCCCCATTCCCAAAATCCCTTCCAACCCCGTCCAACCCCGTCCAATCTCGTCCAATCTCGTCCAACCCCGTCCAACCCCTGTCCAACCTCAATGACCCTACACTTCATTCTGTCCCTCTCTTCAACATACTTACAATAATATAACAACACATGCTTCACCGTTTCATTGACCATACACTCAGAATCTCACAACTACTCCCAGTCTCTCAATTCTCCATAATAACATTAATGCCAACAATATTAGGTCACTCCTATTAGATTTGCCAGATGATAAACTATTCAATACAGACATGGAATCTGAGAAGACTATAATTCTGACCAATCCACACCAATACCTCATAATGGCAAAGCAAAAATGGAAATATCAAATTTTCATAAGTATTCAGACCCTTTACTCAGTACTTTGTTGAAGCACCTTCGACAGCGATTACAGCCTCGAGTCTTCTTTGGTATGACACTGCAAGCTTGCCACACCTGTATTTGGAGAGTTTCTCCCATTCTTCTCTCCAGATCCTCTCAAGCTCTGTCAGGTTGGATGAGGCGCGTCGCTGCACAGCTATTTTCAGGTCTCTCCAGAGATGTTCGATCGGGTTTAAGTCCGAGCTCTGGCTGGGCCACTCAAGGACATTCAGCTATGTGTCCCGAAGCCACTCCTGCGTTGTCTTGGCTGTGTGCTTAGGGTTGTTGTCCTGTTGGAAGGTGAACCTCTGCCCCAGTCTGAGGTCCTGAGCGCTCTGGAGCAGGTTTTCATCAAGGATCTCGCTGTACTTTAATCCGTTAATCTTTCCCTCGATCCTGACTAGTCTCCCAGTCCCTGCCACTGAAAAACATGCTTCCACCACCATGCTTCAATGTAGGGATGGTGCCAGGTTTCCTCCAAACGTGACGATTGACATTCAGGCCAAAGAGTTCAATCTTGGTTTCATCAGACCAGAGAATCTTGTTTCTCGATGGTCTGAGAGTCCTATAAGCGCCTTTTGGCAAACTCCAAGCGTACTGTCGTGTGCCTTTTACTGAGGAGTGGCTTCTGTCTGGCCACTCTACCATAAAGGCCTGATTGGTGGAGTGCTGCAGAGATGGTTGTCCTTCTGTAAGGTTCTCCCATCTCCACAGAGGAACTCTGGGGCTCTATCAGTGACCATCGGGTTCTTGGTCACATCCCTGACCAAGGCCCTTCTCCCCGATTCCTCAGTTTGGCCGGGTAACCAGTTCTAGGAAGAGTCTTGGTGGTTCCAAACCTCTTCCATTTAAAAATGAAGGAGGCCACTGTGTTATTGGGGAACTTCAATGCTGCAGAAATGTTTTTGTAACCTTCCCCAAATCTGTGCCTTGACACAATCCTGTCTCTGAGCTCTACGGACAATTCCTTCGACCTCATGGCTTGGTTTCTGCTCTGACATGCACTGTCAACTGTGGGACCTTATATAGACAGGTCCAAATCATGTCCAATCAATTGAGTTTACCACAGGTGGACTCCAATCAAGTTGTGTAAACATCTCAAGGATGATCAATGGAAACAGGATGCACCTGAGCACAATTTCGAGTCTCATAGCGAAGGGTCTGAATACTTATGTATATAAGAATTTGTATAAATGTTTCTAAAAAACGGTTTTCGGTTTGTCATTATAGGGTATTGTGTGTAGATTGATGAGGAACATTTTTTATTTAATCCATTTTAGAATGAGTTTGTAACGTAACAAAATATGGAAAAAGTGAAGGGGTCTGAATACTTTCTGAATGCACTGTAATAATAATTTAGCTATTTTAGGAAAAACATGATTTTAAAGGTTTATTCAATGTGAAAATGAAGCAGTTTTTTACCAGTTGTTTTACAACTGATTTGACAAAATG
The DNA here is from genome assembly GCA_030435695.1 of Brachymystax lenok tsinlingensis. Lineage (NCBI taxonomy): Eukaryota > Metazoa > Chordata > Actinopteri > Salmoniformes > Salmonidae > Brachymystax > Brachymystax lenok. The sequence goes on along the minus strand of CM059789.1, from coordinate 31,216,512 downwards.
TCATCACATGCATTGATTGACTTGCCACATGGTGCCTGCCTGGGAACACAGGATGAAATATCTGCTTAAATAAGGGCTATACTATACAATTACACACAAAAATTAAAACTTTTTTTATTTAATAGCTAATTATTTTGCCTCGTGCATTATTTCCACAATCGAATAATGCTCAACATTATTATTTAATATTTACTAAATTATTTGTACGGGGTTTGGTTATTTACTTGTGGAAACTCTTGGTAAAGAATTAATTAGCACTGCTTCTGCTTTTTTCTCTGCTAAGTAGAGAAATAGAGCAGAGGGAATGCACCTGTTGTGGAAAACGTCTGTAGCTATTTGTCGCCCCACCGCTGTCACAAAGTTCCCATGTCTTCCGGGGTGTGATGATTATATCCAACGCTGAAAGTCAACAGTTTCAGAGTGCAGGAAAGAGACGGGAAGGTAGACTGTGGGAAAAAGTCACGCCGACACATTGCAGCAAAGGGTATAAAGGTAAGTTGAGTTTGTTGTGATCTATAATATTAATTCAAACTGTTTTATTGAATTACAGTTGCAATCCCAGAAAAAATGACACAACAGTAAATTGTTGAATACCTTTTCCTGATATGGGAAACCTCCCTTGGGAATTATTTACTATCCTCGATTCATTGTCATTGCGAACAGACGATATCCCCACTTGTTTTGCCCGCTACCAGTCTGCTCTAAAAATGTAATTATTTTATTATTTTTCACATCCTCCCTTCCAAGATTTGGGAACGAAAGTGCTATGGTGAATTGATTCGAATCACAATCGAAGTGAAGTTTACGATTTTCTCAATGGAATTAAAACACCCTCTGGACAGGTGTTAAAATAGATTTTTTGAGACTGACAAATCTTCTATGAACTATATTTGCGCTCGCTCATTCAGATGAATTGCTTTAGTAGTGTTGTCTTATTAAGCAGCTCGTGTGTTGATAAACAACTGCGCTTTTTCAATAATGTCCAATTTACTGGATGTGTTGCCAACACAATCTTAAATCCAGCCACATCATGCATTATCTCTAGGCCTACAATAGATTTGTTTTATTACATTTTGGCTGTTAGAAAGAATACAGTAGGCTACAACAAAACAATCAAATGTAGCCTACTGCATTTTTTGTTAAGTCCTTTTGGCAAATGAGGTAAATTACATACTTTGAAATAGTCCTACATTTGCTGGTAGACTTACATTCCTTCTTGAGTTACTGTCAATAAAATTGCACATGAAACTATTCTATTCTCATGCATTAGTTAAATTGGAATTAACTTTCCTTTATTATAGCCTATAACCACAATGAGGCTGCGTTTACACAGGCAGCCCAATTCTTTGCCAAAATATCAGAATCTGATCGGTCAAAATACCAATTAGTGGCGAAAACATCGGAATTGGGCTGCTTGTGTAAACACAGCCTAAGATGACCTGGAAAAGCACCTTCAGTGGAGTTTTCTTTCCTGTATTCACAATTTTTATTAACATTGGTATTCATAAAATGTATCCTCACTCTTTCTGTTAATATCCTTCTTATTGTCTATTGACTCTCGGAATATCCCAGGGCACTGTCATCTTTGTCTCTGTGACACACGCATTCCCTTGAAGTAGGCAGCTGCCTGCTGAGCTGCCCTACAAGGTATTGTACACTTCTCAAGTGTGAGTCAAGTGGCCTCAAGCGTTAAAACAATGAGGAAAAAGTTTTCCTCAAGTTCTGCGTGAGTGACACAGCATAGCACACAAACACTGTGCTAATGAGGGCTAAGGAATTGAAATCAATGTTTTTTCTGCTTAAACTCACTCAACATTATTAGAATTAGAAAACTTTATTGTCCACCCAATGCGGAAATGTGTCTTTGGCTTCACAACATAAAAACAGACATTAAAAAGCCATCAGGACTCCATCATCCTCAAAAATAAACAAACTATACAAACTACAAAAGTGCAAGTGCAGTCTCCCGTTAGACGGCTATACATTACATCATCATTGGTCTAAAAGCCATAATAAACATCAAGAATTCCTAGTAAAAAATACATCATCGTTAAGACTGAATGGCACCTGATCATCTACATGATTCATCAGGATCTGAGACCATTATCAACAACATAAGCGCCTCATCATCGCAGTACAAACATCAGTTCTGATTAAGCATTCAATATGCTAATAGTACTTGGGACAAATTACTTTTTATAGAGATTCTTAGATGCCCTCGGCATCCTGAACCACCTCCCTGAGGGGAGCTTTTCAAACTGGAAATAGTGGATGGGAGGGGTCATTAGCTATAGTCAGTGCTTTGCTCTGAGTGATCAGCACCTGCAGTGCCTTCAGAAAGTATTCATACCCCTTGACTTATTCCACATTTTTCTGTGTTACAGCATGAATTCAAAATGGACTAAATCGTTTTTTCCACTCACCCAGCTACACAAAATACCCCATAATGACAAAGTGAAAACATGTTTTTCACACTCCTGGCATTCTCTTAACCAGCTTCATGAGGTAGTCACCTGGAATGCATTTCAATTAACAGGTGTGCCTTGTTAAGTTAATTTGTTGAATTTCTTTCCTTAATGCGTTTGAGCCAATCAGTTGTGTTGTGACAAGGTAGGGGTGGTGTACAGAAGATAGCCCTATTTGGTAAAAGACCAAGTCCATATTATGGCAAGAACAGCTCAAATAAGTAAAGAGAAACGACAGTCTATCATTACTTTAAAGACATGAAGGTCAGTCAATACAGACCATTTCAAGAAAGTTTCTTCAAGTGCAGTCGCAAAAACCATCAAGCGCTATGAAGAAACTGGTTCTCATGAGGACCGCCACAGGAATGGAAGACCCAGAGTTACCTCTGCTGCAGAGGATAAGTTCACTACAGTTACCAGCTTCAGAAATTGCAGCCCAAATAAATGCAATAATAATAAGAGACTTGCTTGGGCCAAGAAACACGAGCAATGGACATTAGACCGGTGGAAATCTGTCCTTTGGTCTGAGTACAAATTTGAGCTTATTGGTTCCAACCGCCGTGTCTTTGTGAGACGCGGTGTAGGTGAACGGATTATCTCCGCATGTGTGGTTTCCACCGTGAAGCATGAAAGAGGAGGTGTGATGGTGTGGGGGTGCTTTGCTGGTGACACTGTCTGTGATTTATTTAGAATTCAAGGCACACTTAACCAGCATGGCTACCACAGAATTCTGCAGCGATGTGCCATCCCATCTGGTTTGTGGGACTATCATTTGTTTTTCAACAGGACAATGACCCAACACACCTCCAGGCTGTGTAAGGACTATTTGACCAAGAAGGAGAGTGATGGAGTGCTGCATCAGATGACCTGGCCTCCACAAGCACCTGACCTCAACCCAATTGAGATGGTTTGGAATGAGTTGGACTGCAGAGGGAAGGAAAAGCAGCCAACAAGTGCTCAGCATATGTGGGAATTCCCTCAAGACTGTTGGAAAAGCATTCCAGGTGAAGCTGGTTGAGAGAATGCCAAGAATGTGCAAAGCTGTCATCAAGGCAAAGGGTGGCTACCTTGAAAAATCTGAATTATAAAATATCTAAACACTTCTTTGCTTACTACATGATTCCATGTGTTATTATAGTTTTGATGTCTTCACTATTATTCTACAATGTAGAAAATAGTAAAAATAAAGAAAAACCCTTGAATGAGTAGGTGTTCAAACTTTTGACTGGTAGTGTGTGTGTGTGTGTGTGTGTGTGTGTGTGAAATCTTGGTCGACCAACAGCCTATCGACCAGTCAATTGGGGTCAGCACTAGTGTGAAATTAGTTATTTCTGTATTTCATTCTCAATAAATTAGCAAAAATATCTAAAAACATGTTTTCACTTTGTCATTATGGGGTATTGTGTGTAGATGGGTGAGACTGAATATATTTAATCCATTTTGAATTCGGGCTCTAAAATGTGGAATAAGTCAAGGAGTATGAATACTTTCTGAAGGCACTGTATATGTTATTGAACTGCTTTTTGAGGTTTACTAACTATCTTGCTGTCCATATTTACTGCCCTGGAGAGTTGTGTTCTCTTCTTGGCACTCAGGTTTCCATACCATGTGGTCATGATGAAGCAGACATTACTTTCTACCAGTCCTTTGTACACTATTTCAAGAATGTGCTGGCTAACACTGAAACTGTTCCCGAGGAGATAAAAACGTTGCCTTGCCTTTAAAATATAGTCTGTTCACAGTAAATTCAGAGTTGTCAAAAAATGGAAGTGCCTTTTTTTTTTATTGTCAACTAACTGAGCAGGTTGATCACCGACTGACTATTCAATGTCTTCTGAGGTTCTGGATTCACCTAGTGCTTGAAACTCATAACTAGAACATGTCCGATGACAGGCTTAATGTCAGGATTAAACAAATGGTTTAATCAGTGCACTCCACCTGCCGCTCTATGTCCTTAGAGGGTGGGAACCCTGCGATATGCTGAGCTCGTGTTGTTTTTAGCTTTCCTGTTCCCATTCCCTCAAGCAAACTTTCACCCTGTCATAGGGGTTTAAAACCTCAAGGATCCTGGATCCTATTTGCCATCATCTATCTACTCTATATGTGTGCCAGTGTCTGTCAAAGTAAGATTAGGTAGAGATTATTTTCCCATGTCTTCCTGTTATAATATACAATAGGATGACATGCTGAAATAAAACCACTATCCATATGTCAACAAATGTTAATTTATGTTTGTGTACCTGACTCCAAAAGCTCAAGATCTACTTATGCAGGGCTGTTTTCTTTCCCTGCAAGGGATTGTCTACATGATGTAAGCTTATACAGTACAACGTTATAGGCTTAGTTTGTTAAAGGTGTTGTAGTTTGGTGTTTACTCCAGTGGGATTGACACAGTACTGTACATCCTGGTGAGATTTACACAAGTGTTGATGGCATTCCTCCAATGCTTCCCACAGTTGTGTCAAGTTGGATGCATGTCCTTTGGGTGGACCATTCTTGAGACACAAGGGAAACTGTTGAGCGTGAAAAACCCAGCAGTGTTGCAGTTCTGTGTTCGCCAGTTCGTCTGGCACCTACTACTATACCCGTTCAAAGGCAATTCAATATTTTGTCTCGCCCATTCACCCTCATGTCTCAAGGCTTAAAAGTCCTTCTTTAACCTGTCTCCTCCCCTTTTATCTACAGATTAAAAAAAAAAAAAAAAGGGGATTAAACAGGTTACATCAATAAGGGATCATAGCTTTCACCTGGATTTACCTGGTCAGTCTGTCATGGAAAGCGCAGGTGTTCCTAATGTTACACTAGTCCACCTTCACTCTGGTTTGTTTGCAGCAGGGCCATCTCAGGGTGTTGGCTCTAAGCTAGGTCACTGTGCTGTCTGGGTCTGTCCCTGCTTGCCAGCTCCATCTCCTTAATTACCCAGCCAGCTCCAACAAGGCAGAGTGAAAGGCTTCTGGCACAGTGGCAGCAGCAGCCTCTCTTTATTTATTTATTTATTTATTTATTTATTTTATTTTTTATTTCACATTTATTTAACCAGGTAGGCAAGTTGAGAACAAGTTCTCATTTACAACTGCGACCTGGCCAAGATAAAGCAAAGCAGTTCGACACAATACAACAACACAGAGTTACACATGGAGTTAAACAAACATACAGTAGAAAAACAAATCTATATACAATGTGTGCAAATGAGGTGAGATAAGGAAGGTAATATATAGGCCATGGTGGCAAAGTAATTACAATATAGCAATTAAACACTGGAATGGTAGATGTGCAGTAGGTTAATGTGCAAAGTAGAAAAACTGGGGTGCAAAGGAGCAAGATAAATACAGTAGGGGATGAGGTAGTTGGATGGGCTATTTACAGATGGGCTATGTGCAGGGGTCTGTGAGCTTCTCTGACAGCTGGTGCTTAAAGCTGGTGAGGGAGATACAGTGGGGAAAAAAAGTATTTAGTCAGCCACCAATTGTGCAAGTTTTCTCACTTAAAAAGATGAGAGAGGCCTGTAATTTTCATCATAGGTACACTTCAACTATGACAGACAAAATGAGAAAAAAAATCCAGAAAATCACATTGTAGGATTTTTTATGAATTTATTTGCAAATTATGGTGGAAAATAAGTATTTGGTCAATAACAAAAGTTTATCTCAATACTTTGTCATTGCCAACAAAGGGTATATAACAGAGGTCAAATGTTTTCTGTAAGTCTTCACTGTTGCTGGTATACGGAAGGTATACAGAATGGTGTCGTCTGCGTGGAGGTGGATCAGAGACTCACCAGCAGCAAGAGCTACATCAATTGATGTATACAGAGAAGAGAGTCGGCCCAAGAATTGAACCGTGTGGCACCCCCATAGAGACTGCCAGAGGTCTGGCCTTGGCCAGATCAATGAATACGGTTGCACAGTAATGTCTCTTATCGATGGGGGTTATGATATCGTTTATGACCTTGAGCGTGGCTGAGATGCACCCATGACCAGCTCTGAAACCAGATTGCATAGCGGAGAAGGTACGGTGGAATTCAAAATGGTCGGTAATCTGTTTAACTTGGCTTTCAAAGACCTTAGAAAGACAGGTTGAACAGGCTAGTAATAGGGGTTGCAACAATTTCGGCAGATCATTTTAGAAAGAAAGGGTCCAGATTGTCTAGCCGGGCTGATTTTGTAGGAGTCCAGATTTTGCAGTTCTTTCAGAACATCAGCTAACTGGATTTGGGAGAAGGAGAAATGGGGAGGTTTGGGCGAGTTGCTGTGGGGGGGGCAGGGCTGTTGACCGGGGTAGGGGTAGCAAGATGGAAAGCATGGCCAATGCTTATTGAAATTCTCAGTTATAGTGGATTTATTGGTGGTGACAGAGTTTCCTATCCTCAGTGCAGTGGGCAGCTGGAAGGAGGTGCTCTTATTCTCCATGGACTTTACAGTGTCCCAGAACTTTTTTGAGTTTGTTACAGGAAGCACATTTCTGCTTGAAAAAGCTAGCCTTGGCTTTCCTAACTGCCTGTGTATATTGGTTCCTGACTTCCCTGAAAAGTTGCATATCACGGGGGCTGTTCGATGCTAATGCAGAACGCCACAGGATGTTTTTGTGCTGGTCAAGGGCAGTCAGGTCTGGAGAGAACCAAGGGCTATATCTGTTCCTGGTTCTAAATTTCTTGAATGGGGCATGCTTATTTAAGATGGTGAGGAAGGCACTTTTAAAGAATAACCAGGCATCCTCTACTGACAGGATGAGGTCAATATCCTTCCAGGATACCCGGGCCAGGTCGATTTAGAAAGGCCTGCTCGCTGAAGTGTTTTAGGGGAACGTTTGACAGTAATGAGGGGAGGTCGTTTGACCGCAGAACCATTACGGATGCAGGCAATGAGGCAGTGATCGCAGAGATCTTGATTGAAAACAGCAGAGGTGTATTTAGAGGGCAAGTTAGTTAGGATGATATCTATGAGGGTGCCCGTGTTTACGGCTTTCGGGTTGTACCTGGTAGGTTCATTGATGATTTGTGTGAGGTTGAGGGCATCAAGCTTAGATTGTAGGATGGCCGGGGTGTTAAACTGGGACATGCTTATGTCACCTACCAGCACAAGCTCTGAAGATAGATGGGGGGGCAATCAGTTCACATATGGTGTCCAGAGCACAGCTTGGGGCAAAGGGTGGTCTATAGCAAGGGGCAACGGTGAGAGACTTGTTTCTAGAAAGGTGGATTTTTGCATGGAGGCTCACTAGTGGAGGAGGTAAGGGTAACACCATCCACTAACAGTTCCCTTTGTCTGTATGTCTGCTAGTCCTGCACTGTCTACCGCTCTCTACCTGTCTCTGTCCTTTCCCCTCACAGCAAGCCCTCCATTGTTTAAACACATTCTCTCCTGCAGTGGTCCACTGTAATGCTGTGCTCTTTCTGAGTAGCCAGTACTGCATATGAGGTCATTGCTCATGTACTGAAAATGGGTCCTCCATTAAATGGACATTAGCTGGGGGTCAAGGAGCCTTTGCCTCCGATCAGCTTTACTCTGTCTTCAATGCTGCTGATGTTTGGGATTAGGACTTTCACACTGGTTTTCACTGTGATATGAGGGATTTCAAATGTAAGCTATAGTGCTTGGTAAAGCAGGAGAAAGGCATTTTCAGGCAGAAACCATGAAGGACAACTTATAGATAAAAATATGTTCCCATTTTGTGCCTTCTGAACTCAGCCCTGTTCTCTTCTTTGGCTAGCAGGAGCCTGTCTGGCCTAGGGTGACAATCCCTTAAGGGTTAGCCTGGGACGGAGGTGCAATGCCACAGGCTGCAGACATGATTAATGTGGCCTTCCTGACCGACTCTGAGCGGGAGCTGATCCTGGAGGTGCTGTGGAGGGACGAGGAGCTGAGGCAGGCTGAGGAGCAACGTGTCCGGTGAGAACTCCCCTCCCCAGCTGCATTTCCTTAGTCTGATCTAAAAAGACAGGACCGGTGAAAGCAATACAGTGGATGCTGGTGTGAATTTAGCATTCACCTCATCAACTCAGTATTTCACGAGTGCAGATGGAGGAAGTCACTAGGCTTTCAACATCCAGTCAGGCAAAGATGCCAACACAAACAGGTAAGGGTCTAACAAATGTCCCCCCCCCCTGTTGTTTCAGGAAGCTGAAGACAGAGCTGCTGGACATTAAGAGGAAGGGCGCCAAGCGTAGCAGTGGGAAGTACAGTGAGCGCAGCTGCAGCCGCTGCCAGGAACCACTTGGTCCACTGTCTGCCGGCTCCCGCCAGTGTAGGGCATGTAAACACCAAGTGTGCCACAACTGCCGCTCAGTGTGCCCAAATGGATCCTGGGTGTGCAGTGTGTGTGCTAAAGAGGCGTAAGAGTCAATTTCTCTGTACTGTACATCACCCCACCCTGTCCATTAGCATCTCCATGGCGATGATCCCTGTGTTTGCTGTATCTATATGCAAAGCGTGATGTTTATATTAATATCAGACTCTCACTGTACAACGCCCACTTGGAGACGATAATATTTTCAGCGGGTTTACATTTCGTGGATCCGCGATGCACCCTATGCATATCTGTTGCATTCCAAACTCACGTAAAATAAAAAATTATTTGGTGTCTTTTTTTACAACAGTGCAGCGTTTTTGCACTGTCAGCGTGTCACCCTTAAGAGTTGTGGTCCATATATTTGATGATGTTTTAACGTGGTGGTAATGTGTGGTGTTATTTTCTCCAGCGATCTAAAGAAGTACACTGGAGACTGGTTCTATGACCAGCGAGTCAACCGCTTCTCCACCACCCCTGGACACGACATAGTGAGAACTTCCCTCAAAAAGAGGCCCCCATGTGAGTCCAAGAAACCCCAAGTTGTGGACAATGCTCTATTCAATTGGAAACCATAAACAACTCTCCATGCTAGTGCAGAATGGAATGTCATTGTCAGGGATGTGGCAGAATAGCAATTTGTCCTATTTTCTCTACTCAATTTCAATATTGATATATATATAAGAAGCTCCATTACTGCATAGCTTTTGTTCATGTACTTTTTGAATGGCACTTCCCAGTAATGGAATCCATATCTGAATGAATGAAGCCACTGTCAGCAAATTACCAGTTGCCTGTCATGCTAAAGCTTGGTGTTCTGTTTTAGTGAGGAAGAGGGAGAACATGGGAGAGCTCCTGTTGAAGAGTACAGAGTTGAACCCCAGCCAGCCCACCACCCCTGTTCCCCGACCCAGACTGAGGGACCTAGCAGCCTCCAACAAGGAGTGAGTCCTATTTTTATCTGGGGGATAACACAGGCTTTACAATCAATAGTGTGATGCAGTTACTGTAATATGTGGATGGAGTTTCAATTCAATATATAACATTTTGACACTGTTATTTCGACCTTCTCAGTCTGCTAGATGAAGTCTCCGAAGAATCAGTGGGAGTTAAGACCAAGGAGCAGCAGGAGCAGCAGGAGCAACAGCAGCGCAGGGACACTGAGCTTGCAGAGAAAGCCAGCCTGAACAGTGTCATGACAGAGACTGAGTCCTCTCTTGGGACTCCTCTCTTACCAAGGTAAGTCTACATCCAAACAAATAGGCCTATAGCATTAGCGCTACATTCATAATGAGCTTTTGGGATGTCTGCTCATTATGAATGGTGTTTTATGATCCAGGAAGGAGGAGAGCACAGGTCAGTCTAGTCCAACAGGGTCCAGTATGAATGTTCTAGTCAAAGCAGACCTCGTCAGTAGCCACAGCTCCACCTCAGACGCAGACACGGTAAGGAGACCGTTTACCTATCAATCAGGTGTTGGGGTCAATTCCATTTCAGTGCAGTCAGTCAAGTCGGCAAGTGAAAAGTCCACATGAAAAATAATGGAATTGACCCTAACCCTGTATTAGTCCTCATGTCTCCAGCCAGTACATATTATACTGTCACACCTGACTGTAACCCTTGTCTCTTTCCGTAGTCCTCCATAGTAAATCATCGTAGTGTTAGTCCCTGCACAGGGTCTGTTGCATTGGAAGATGGCGACCTGTTCAAGAAGAGCGTCAGACGAGTTCAGAAACCCTCCGGTGAGACTCTTGTGTGTCTGTCGCCTCAGTAGCCTTGACTCCCAAACTCTATTCAAATGTTTGTTTTAAGGGCATCCGGCCTGCTTGAGTTAACAAAGACGACATGCTCCATTTAATGCGTCTCCATGGGTTTCGCTCAGAATTCACGTCTGTGCTGGACCTGCGTGAGGAGGGGGCTGAAGCATCAGAGGGCTTTATGGGTGACCGGAGCAAGTCGGTGCCTGGGCTCAATGTGCCAGTGAGCAGTACCTCTTCCTCATTACAGACTCTAAAGCATAATGCTTCACTATACTATAAAATAATTCCTTATAGTGCTAGTATTGGTGAGAGATGCAGTTGCGCTGTCTTTTTCATGATTTTAAATTGTTTGCTGTGCTTGCAGGATGACGAGGAGGATGAAGACATTGATAACTTGGTGAGCATCCATAGAAAGAAGGTGTGCTCAAGTACCTCAAATCTTCGTGGCTCCAAGGTAAATGCATGCGATTCTCACTTATCCTATTTTCTAAGGTTCTAGTTACTGTGTGATGCTATTTTTAGAGTTACTCAAGATATTTATTGAACCAGAACTTTGAGACCATTCAGGATATCCTGGGTTGTGTTGTGAGCTGCTGCCTAATTAAGTTACCATGGCAGCAAAAGCTTACACTCAAATTTGCTTCAGGGCATGCAAATTTGACAGACCTGACTTTCATTGTCACAGGCCTCATTTGTGTGCTTTCCAGGAAGTTCATGTTACTTGATTGAATATGCTACATTTACCTTTCTCGTCACAATTTTTGCTCATTTTGAATTCCAAGTTCTAGAATTGTAGTCAATATCAATGCATTTAAACCAACTACTAACAGAAGTCTGTCTGTGTGTGTGTCCACCACAGAGCACACTGGGCAGTCTGACGAGTATTTACAGTGAGGCAGGAGATTATGACAGCGTGGAGGTGAGCGGGGACATTTTGTTCTCTATCAGCTACGATGACACCACCCAGAGCCTGGCCGTCCTCATCAAGGAGTGTCACTCGCTGGCCCACGGGGACGCCAGACGCCAGCGCTCAAACCCGTGAGTGTCCCCTCAAGACTAGGGTCTAATAGTTGTCTCAGTAGGAAATGATGGGTGCATCTCAATAATGTTTCCTCTCCTTCATATCCCCACATCTGAAAACACTGGGTGGATAAAAGTCATGGTGGATGCTGCTCTGGAATTTTCTTTCAACAAAGCTGCTTTACACTATTCAGATGCATTCCATCATGTCATTGCCAACAGTGATGGTATCCCCCACTCCTTCAAGTGAGACCAACACTATTCTACCGTAGGTTGCAATAAGTCTCGTCATGTTTTCATGATGACAGTAAATGAGATGCGTTGTAGAGAATGATTCCCAGTAATCGTGTTGTTCACTCTAGACACACTTCAGTGTTATTACTGTATGACGTAATGTAGATCAGGGTTCCCCAACTGGCTGCCCGGAGGCCGAATTTGGCCCACAGGGTTTAATTGGCCCCCCAAGTTTTCTGAGCAACTTTTATTTACCTATTTTATTTATTTTATTGTTGAACATAACACTAAAAACACCAGGAAATCAGCTCCAAGTGATTTTAATTGAAGAAATCTGTTCATTATTCCCATGCATAAGAGAGAACCATGTGATCGTATACAAATGTAAGCAAGGTTTCAATTGATTGTTTTAGTCAAACCTATCTGTTTGGGCTTTTTGCGGTCAATTTGCCGTCTACAAATTATTTGTAATTATGTTCCAGCCCCCCGACCATCCACTCAAGAAAAAATTGTCCGGCAGCTGAATCTAGCTGATGATCCCTGACGTAGATCATCTTAGATAAGACCCTGTCCTGTTTACAAAATGTTTGATGTGCCCAGGGGTCATTATCAGAGTTCCAAAAGGAAGAATTGTAAAGGTTACATTTAACGTAAGAAAAATAATTATACATTTGTAGTTTGGAAATGTAGGCACTTTTATTTAAGTCAAAATATACACAACAAAAATATAAACGCAACAATTTCAAAGATTTTACTCAGTTAAAGTTCATATAAGGAAATCAGTCAGTTGAAATAAATTAATTAGGCCCTAATCTATGGATTTCACATGACTGGGAATACAGATATGCATCTGTAGGTCACAGATGCCTTAAAAGAAATGGGCCTCACAATGGGCCTCAGGTACTTGGTATTTCTGTGCATTCAAATTGCCATCCATTAAAATGCATTTGTGTTCGTTGTCCATAGCTTATGCCTGCCCATACCATAACCTCACCACCACCATGGGGCACTCTGTTCCCAACGTTGACATCAGCAAATCTCTCGCTCACATGACGCCATACACACAAATTCTCTAAAACAACGTTGGTTGAGGTTTATGGTAGAGAAATGAACATTCAATTCTCTGGCAACAGCTCTGGTGGACATTGCTGCAGTCAGCATGCCAATGGCACACTCCCTTAACTTGAGATGTCTGTGGCATTGTGTTGTGACAACTGCACATTTTAGAGTGGCCTTTTGTCTCCAGCACAAGGTGCACCTGTGTAATGATCATACTGTTAATCAGCTTCTTGATATGCCACACCTGTCAGGTGGATTGATTATATTGGCAAAGGAGAAATGTTCCCTAACAGGGATGTAAACCAATTTGTGCACAAAACCTGAGGAAAAATACATTTTTGGGCAAATGGACAATTTATGGTATCTTTTATTTCAGCTCATGAAACATGGGACAAACACTTGACATGTTGCGTTTTTATATTTTTGTTCGGTATAGTTTCTTGGTATTGCAAGACCAGATGGAATATGACTTCATTTGAACTCTTTAACATGTAGAAAAATATTCATGTTTTTTTGTCCTGCAGGTATGTCAAGTGCTACCTTCTCCCTGACAAGTCTCGCATTGGCAAGAAAAAAACCAGCATTAAACATAACACAGTGGACCCCACTTACAATGAGACCCTAAAGGTGATGGCCTCTCTGGAACTGCAGTAGAATTAGATGAACACTGATTAACTTTAACTGTGTACACATCCCTTATTACTCAATGGCTGGTCATTAAGTTGATAATGCCTCCTCCTTCAGTATGCAGTAAGATTGATATTGGCATTCAAGATAAGGAGAGTTAATCGCCATTAGTGAAAGACAAACAAATATTGATTTTGTTGCTGCCCTTTTTTTAACTCTGAGTAACTGTGATGCAAAGGCCAGAGAGGGTGGATGGAAAAATTTACTAAGATGTAGTTGACAAATTAGTGAGAGCAGGGTGTCACTCTCTCACACTTCCTCTCTTCTCCTCATTCAGTTTTCCATCAGTCGTTCCCAGGTGCTCAATCGTTCCCTCCAACTCTCCGTCTGGCACCATGCCCGCTTGGGCCGTAATGCCTTCCTTGGAGAGGTGGAGGTGCTTCTGGACTGCAGGCACCTCGACGCCGGCCACGAGGAGTGTGTGGCGCTCATGGGAAAAGTAAGCCTGAATAGTCTCATCACTAGGGTTCAGTTGTTCCTGGTCAGGTCACATGGTCAGAAAACATTGCAGGCCCTACACGTCAATCACTAAATGTATTTCTAATCTACAGTACAACCCTGTGGTCTAGTGGTTTTACCGACTATTATCCTCTATAGGCGTCAGCACTGCAGTCCTCTGCGTTCTCTCAGTACAAAGGAGAACTGTTGATTTCCCTGAAGTACGTCTCGACCAAGAAACCACCCACTGAAAAGACCAAAGGTAGGAGTGTCCGTGTCGACAGAACAAACTAACAGAAAAGCTCAGTCGGCACTATCTGACTGTCTGACACCACTATCTCCCCTAGGCAAGACGACAAAGACTGAGCAGGGAGGGGAGTTACACGTCTTGATCAAAGAGGCCAAGAACCTGACGGCAATGAAAGCAGGGGACATGTCCGACTCCTTTGTGAAAGGGTTAGCGGGCGGCATGATGTCACTAATTCTCCACGTTCACTCTAACAGAGATTAATTTATTTTGTTTCATCATCCTCACTCGAGATGGTGCAACTCCCGCTCATTTTAAGAGCATACTTTATTTATTACTAAGAAAACAAAATCTGCCACCAAGCCGTCATCAAAATGTAATCCTTCTCACTCATGCTTTTAAACCTAGGTACTTGTTGCCATCGAAGGCCAAGTCCACTAAGAGGAAGACTCCGGTGGTGAAGAAAACTCTGAACCCTCACTACGACCACACATTTGTGTACAAAGACCTGACCCTAGACCAGCTAAGTGAGATGTGGCTAGAGCTGACCGTGTGGGACCGGGAGGCCATGTCCAGTAATGACTTCCTGGGTGGGGTTCGACTCGGCACAGGCACGGGTAATGACACAACACCTTTTTATCTTCCTGGGTGGGGTTTCGACTCAGCACAGCCACAGTTAATGACACACAACACCTTGTTGATTTATGGCAGGGAAGTATCAGTTTATATCCATCAGCAGTATTGCTCTGCCGTTTTACATGTTTTCTTTACTATTCTGTTGTAGGTCACCTATTTTGCCAATGTTAAAGTTAGTAGTAAGGTGAAGCTACCTCAGTTCAAATTACTAAGAGCAGTAGGCCTATTGTTAAAATTAATCTCATTCCCTGACATTTCTGTCAAAATGCGTGAAGTCTGGTGGACCAAAGCGTCAAACTTTAGCTTTTGTTAGCCAATACAGAAATACTGGGAGAAACTCCCGGGGCAAATAGCATTGGCTTCATCGGCTTAATCTACCAAACAATCCCACATCATCTATGGTCACTCCCAATAAGGCCAACTTTGAATCATTATCCCAGGCTAATGTGCGCTTTGTGCAATAGCCTGGGGACGAGGTTAGGACAGGACAGACTTACTTTAGTTCACTGTGTTTCTGGTGCCCTTCTTTTCAGCCACACTGAAGGTTGGGAAGGAGGAAGTGGAGGTGGATTCTACAGGGGAGGAGGTGACTCTGTGGCAGAAGATGTTGCAATGCCCTGACTCGTGTGCAGAGGGCACTCTTCCATTACGCTCCTCTATGGGCAAGAATAAGCGCAAGTGAAGACACCGCACTTTAGCTCGTAAACCTGAAAAAAAGAGCTATGGACACGGGGCAATCCCTCAACTTTTTAATCACCATCATTCTGTAACAAAAAGAGACTGTCATATACAGATGTGTCTAACCGCAGGCACCATTACGACACTTGGCCTAAAACAAGTGATTTGAAAGCAGTGTAAATTCACCTGATAGCTTCAGGTTTTTGATAGAGGTATCATTTCATATTTTTAAATGTAAGGTTGTCTAACTATACAAATGCTTTTTGAGATAAATCAATACTAACCAAAGAGTTTTGATAAATTAAACAGGAGTTGTTGAATTTTATTTTTTTGCCATGTATTATTTATGTCTTATCATGTATTTATTGAAGCTGAATTCTATTCATGTTCAGCAAACCACTCATTAACTATGGTGCTTCATGGGGGTTGCTGGTGTTTCAGTTTCAAGGGTTATTAGGATCTGTCAAACTCTTAAGGCATTTAAACAGTTTTGGTCCATGTCACCTTGGGTTATGATTCATGGTAATTGAAAAACTACTGTGCCTGTGATTTGAAATATTTATGTAAATATTACCAGTTGCACAAAGTGAAGGAGACCAATTTTTATTTCTCAACTTTTATGCTCTTTTATTCAAGAGTCCTATGACTGTATCATATTTAATTCACCTAATAAATATATGAAATGACAATCTGTAATCATCCACGTTTGTTACACCTGTCTGTGAAGTAAAAAGGTACCAACGTTCCTCCTAATAATACACCAACAATCTCTATACTTTTAGACCTGAAAAACAGGCTAAGATCTCTTCATCTATCAGCCATTGGAAACATCTGTTTTCTTGTTTCTCTATTCTGGGCCAGCCTTCCTCTGAGCTGATATCTTTGTAATAGTGTCTGACCTCCAAGCCAACAGGGGGCACTCTTAAGTCTTAGTCACAGAGGTCTCCATGTAACTCCAGCCGCCTTCGTTCTTCTTCGTCCAACAGGTTATTGTCGATGTATGAGAAGAGCTCATCGGATGTGGTGGGTGTGATGAATCTCTCGTGGTCCAAACCATCCTTGTCCAGCAGCACCATGTTGAAGTAAGATCTGGAAGGCCTGCCTGAACCACAGTATGAGATGACCATTTAGTGTCAAGCCAGTGATTGTGTATTACATTGCCTGAAGATGCAGTGCAGCCAACATGATTGGGCACTCTAACAAATGGATCAATAGTCACTTTATTAATGATATTTACATATCTTGCACTACTCATCCCAGATGTACATACTGTATTTTATACCGTCTGTGCCGGTCGGTCATGGCCCGTCCATATATTTATATGTACATATTCTTATTCCATCCCTTTACTTAGATTTGTGTGTATTAGGTAGTTGTTGTGGAATTGTTAGATTATCTGTTAGATATTGCTGCACTGTCGGAACTAGAAGCACAAGCATTTCGCTATACTCGCATTAACATCTGCTAACCATCAATGTGACCAATACAATTTGATTATGTGAAGTCACCTTACCTCAGACCCTCGATGACCTCAGTGTCCAGGTGACGTCCCTTGATGCGGCCCACTTCTCGAGGAGGGGACCCTAGCAGCTCAATCACAGTCACGTCACAATCTGCTTTCTAGGCATGAAAACACCCCAAGCGTGGTCATATTCATACAAACCAAGGTGCTCATATTTCATTCACTAAACAGCTTTTTATTAAGTCCTGTAGTAACTACCATTGTTGAGAGCAGAAATTCCCTGACTAGCAGATAATGCCCAAACCATCCAGGTGTCTCGGACTCACCTGTACCATAAGGTTCTGGACCTTGTAGTCTCCATGGGCTACGTTAGCTGCCGACACAATCAGAAGCCTCTTCTTCTCGTATAACTGGTCCAGGTGGCCAGAAGCTGTATCCACATCTGTTTTAAACTCCATTGCTACAGTACACATGCACACACCATCAAAAACAGTATGGTTGTTGGTATAATCACTTTACATGTATGGGTTCAGTTGAAGACAACAAACCAGACGGTCATTCTCTGTCATTGGTTCTCAATACTAACGGACACACTTGGCAGGGGCCTCAGTCCAGTTGTGGTCGAACTGGCAGACACGGCTGGAGGTCCCCCTCCTCTCCTGGCCCCTGTCACAGTGGTACTCGCACACCGCCCCGTATTTGTTCCTGTCACTCACAGGTGAGGTAACCATGGAGAGGGGGCTTGAGGACTGGACACCTCCTGACTGGGGAGAGACGGAGAGCAGGAGAGCAGGATCTCTATTATTCACAAAACAATCGCTGATCTAGGATCAGTTTAGGATTTTAGATCATAATGAATAAGATGATATGGACATAGGGACATGATCCTTGGTCAGCACTTCCACTGAGGCGCTATAGGGGAATTCCCTTTTTATGCACTTTTCTATCTACCAGTATTATGACCTTGAAGTTAAGGATGACAATAGCATGCTATTTACCCACTATTTGTTTCCGGTGGAGATGGAATAAATGAAGGTGTGGCAGAGGTGTGTTTACAGATACACCGTATTCTGACCTTGACCTACACTAAATGACCAAAAGTATGTGGTCACCTGCTCGTCGAATATCTCATTCCAAAATCATGGGCATTAAATATGAAGTTGGTCCCCCCTTTGCTGCTATAAGAACCTCCACTCTTCTGGGAAAGCTTTCCAATAGATCTAGGAACATTACTGCGGGGACTTGCTTCCATTCAGCCACGAGCATTAGTGAGGTCGGGCACAGATTCTGGGTGAATAGGCCTGGTTTGCAGTCGTCATTTTAATTCATCCCAAAGGTGTTCATTGGGTTGAGGTCAGGGCTCTGTGCAAGCCAGTCTCAAGTTCTTCCACACCAATCTCAACAAACCATTTCTGTATGAACCTCGCTTTGTGCGTGGGGGCATTGTCATGTTGAAACAGGAAAGGGCCTTCCCCAAACTGTTGCCACAAAGTTGGAAGCACAGCGTTAAGATTTCCCTTCACTGGAACTAAGGGGCCTAGCCCGAACCATGAAAAACAACCCCAGGCCATTATTCCTCCACAAACTTTACAGTTGGCACTATGCAGTCGGGCAGGTAGCGTTCTCCTGGCATCCGCCAAACCCAGGTTCGTCCGTCGGACTGCCAGACGGTGAATCATGATTCATCAGTCCAGAGAATGCGTTTCCACTGCTCCAGAGTCCAATGGCGGCGAGCTTTACACAGCTCTAGCTGACGCTTGTCATTAGGCTGCTCGGCCATGAAAACCCATTTCATGAAGCTCCCGATGAACAGTTCTTGTGCTGACGTTGCTTTTGGAGGCAGTTTGGTAGTGGTGTTGCAACCGAGGACAGTCGATTTTTACGCGCTACATGCTTCAGCGGCCCCGTTCTGTGAGCTTGTGTGGCCTACCACTTTGCGGCTGAGCCGTTGATGCTCCTAGACGTTTCCATTTCACAATAACAGCACTTACAGTTGACCAGGGCAGCTCTAGCAGGGCAGAAATTTGATGAACTGACTTGTTGGAAAGGTGGCATCCTATGACGGTGCCACGTTGAAAGTCACTGAGCTCTTCAGTAAGGCCATTCTACTGCCAATGTTTGCCTACGGAGATTGCATGGCTGTGTGCTCGTTTTTATACACCTGTCAACAACGGGTGAGGCTGAAATAGCTGAATCGACTAATTAGAAGATTACCATGGGTTGAAGAATGTGCCAATTTCCTTTTTGTTCGTAAAGGCTCTCCACACCTCTTTTTTTATGATTCATAAATACTTTCCTAAACCTAAATCAATGTTTTTCAGTGGCAGGGACTGGGAGACTAGTCAGGATCGAGGGAAAGATGAACAAAGTACAGAAAGATCTTTGAGGAAAACCTGCTCCAGAGCGCTCAGGACCTCAGACTGGGGCGAAGGTTCACCTTCTAACAGGACAATGACCCTAAGCACACAACCAAGACAACGCAAGAGTAGCTTCAGGACAAGTCTCTGAATGTCCTTGAGTGGCCTAGCCAGAGCCCGGACTTGAACCCGATGAACATCTCTGGAGAGACCTGAAAATAGCTGTGCAGCGACACTCCACATCCAACCTGACAGAGCTTGAGAGGATCTGGAGAGAAGAATGGGAGAAACTCCCCAAATCCAGGTGTGCCAGGCTTGTAGTGTCATACCGAAGAAGACTCAAGGCTGTAATTGCTGCCAAAGGTGCCTCAACAAAGTACTGAGTAAAGGGTCTGAATACTTATGTAAATACGGTATTTCAGTTTTTGAAAACATTTGCAAAAATGTATAAAAAACAGTTTTTGCTTTGTCATTATAGGTTATAGTGTGTAGATTGACAAAAAAAAACTAAACAATTTAATCAATTTTAGAATAAGGCTGTAACATAACAAAATGTGGAAAAAGTCAAGGGGTCTGAATACTTTCCGAATGCACTGTTTGTTTGTCCAGTAAGTCTGGGCTTTACTCTAGTCCAAAGGACAGGTCATTGTGTCTGACATTGACTGTGGTGCCTTACCCTCCACACGAACAATGAACTTGCAAGCAGCCCTGTTTCTGGCTTGGTCGTGTGCTGTGTACCGGATAATGTTTATCCCCCCTTTAAAGTTAGTATCTGGCCCCTGGCCTATCAGTGTTACACTGCAAACAGACAAAGAACACCACATGATTCACCTCCTGATGAAGTACATTTTTTAAATGGTTAAAAAAGGACTGACATACTCTAGTGTTTTATCAGCAGTATCCGAAGCAACAGGGGGGTCCCAGGACACTCTGGCTGTTAGTTTCCCAGGCTCAGCGACCTTCACTCGGGACAGGGGACACTTTATTTGGGGAGGATCATGGTCTGAAACACCACAGGTTCAAAGTCAAAGTCAAAGTCACCATTATTAGTCAGTTGTACAACCGAATGCCTTCAACCGAAATGTGTCTTCCGCATTTAACCCAACCCCTCTGAATCAGAGGTGCGGGGGGCTGCCTTAAATCGACATCCACGTCTTCGGCGCCCGGGGAACAGTGGGTTAACTGCCTTGTTCAGGGGCAGAACGACAGATTTTTTTTCCTTGTTTTCCTTGTCAGCTTGGGGATTCGAACTTGCAACCCTCCGGTTACAAGTCCAACGCTCTAACCACTAGGCTACCTGCTGAAAAAGAATAGAGAATAGAAAAATATCTGATTAAATGTTAACATCCTCTGTTGGTCTGGGTCAATTGAATCAATTCATCTTTTGAGGGAGGGGAACTTTGAAGATAAGAAATATGTATTGGTCTTGGTTTTGAGACAAAGACAGAAAAAGGAAATGAAAGGTGAAAAGAGCGGTACTAGATGAGTATCTGTGTTGTGTTAATGTGGGTGGGAGACATGGGAGCTGCCGGGGCTTATAAAAGTCAGAAACAAAACGGTACTCGAAAAACAATTAGCTAGGATTCCAAATGTTTTTGGGGGGGTTTTGCTGTGCTTACAGGGTGCATGCATCTCATTAATTCATGGAAATAAAAAAAATATGCTGACTTAATTACCACTGACTTTGACCATTCATTTGCCTCCAGGCATATCAAACCAAACACCACCTGGGTTTCACACCACAGTGAAAAAGGATTAATGAATCACGTCAGTATGCTTGGATGTGCTGACTAAACATATGAGCTATACCTGCACAGATGGGCTCTGCCCCACTCCAGGAACCCCATCCAGACAGGTACGAGAGTGGTCCCGCTCTATATGGTACCCCGGCTCACAGATGTAGTCACACCTGGAGTCCACCACATAACCCTGGGTGCAGTGGTACGTGCCGTGCCAGATCAGGTGCAGCACGTTGCAACGAACCTCTGTGGAGTCACCATAGTCAACAAGATAGGCACTGAGTATAGCAAACATTAGGAAGACCTTCCTAATATTGAGTGGGATAACACCCCCTCTGCCCTCAGAACAGCCTCAGTTCATCGGGGCACGGACTCTACAAGGTGTCGATGGCATTCCACAGGGATGATGGCCCATGTTGACTCCAATGCTTTCCACAGTTGTGTCAAGTTGGCTGGATGTCCTTTGGGTGGTGGACCAGTCTTGATACACACAGAAAACTGTAGAGTGTGAAAAACCCAGCAGTGTTGCAGTTCTTGATTCAAAACGGTGCGCCTGGCACCTACTACCAAACCCGTTTCAAATTGTATGTCTTGCCCATTCACCCTCCGAATGGCACACATACACAATTCATGTCTCAAGGCTTAAAAATCTTTCTTTAGCTTGTCTCCTCCCTTTCATCTACACTGACTGAAGTGGATTTAACAAGAGACATGAATAAGGGATCATAGCTTTCACCTGGATTCACCTGGTCAGTCTGTCATGGGAAGAGCAGGGTCCTTAATGTTTTGTATACATAGTGTATATTACTCTTATGAAGGTTTTTTCTAAAGAAAACTCAGGGCCTTTTCTTAAAAATTAACAATAGAGGACATGAACCCAAAAGGCAATCAGCTGTATCTGTCTATAAATCAGCCTGTACTCACGGCGGCAGTGACTGGTCCCAGACCAGCGGTGGTTGGGCATGCACTGCACCGAGGATCTGCCCAGCAGCTTGTAGCCACGGACACAGGTCAACTCGCAGCGGGTGCCTAGGGTGCTGCGGTAGTTCCCTCCTCAGGGGGGAGTGGCAGGTCACATCCCCATTGGCCAGGCTCAGAAAGTGACACCATCTTAGATCTGCATCAAAACAATATTGTTTAAACACACACTGGAACGCAGCGCCAAGACCAATGTGCTACAGACATATCAAGAGACACTGACTTCAAAACAGTGATGTGGGGTACGTAGATTTCAAATCTGTGTTGGTGATAATGTTAGTATTGTGACTGTGTGGTTCTCCTTGGTTACTCCTGTAGTTCAGTCGGGGAGTGTAGTACTCCCTCTCTGGCACAACCTCATTGTAGCTGCTGTGCATTGTGGTTCCAGAGCCTGAAACCAATGACACACTATTATTAGCTCTAAAATCGGTCATAGCAACAAGGCATAAACAGATGAAAACCATTTGTCAGCTACTAATGTATTTATGGATGATATGTACTTTCTTTCCCACACATTAACCGACATGTATTTATCAGCTTATTTGTGATAAATATGAAATGATTTTGAGGTATAACATGAAGAGTGGAATAAAGGGAATGCAGAGAACTTCTTGGCATGCTAAGTCTCAGGTTCGCACAACCTGAATTCTGGTCCATTCCTGAGCCAGCTTACTATTTGAGAAAGACCTGGATTTCCAAAAAGGGAAGTTGAATAAAACATGGAAACTCTCCAGGGGTTGGGATCCAAAACTGAAGTCCAGTCAAAACAGTACATCTCTGAAAAAGGCCAGACTTTCTGGTTTGCTAAAGTTAAATGTATCTCAACGTAAAAGTGTTTTAGCATCACATGGAAGGAAAATAAAATAGTAGAGTAGGAAAAGGACTTAACTGGGCACACATTGCACTGAATGTGCACTGAGATCATGACACATGAAGAAGATGAAGTTGGCAAGCAGAGGTCCTCTCCTCCATTTTGAGCGTATTACTGTAACTACTTAGTCTTTTTGCCTTATCGTTTTCACTGTAGCTTTAAACCAACTTTCTTTAAATCTAACTTTCCATACATTAAGTCTCCCTTACCACACTCATTCTTTCCCCTCACTTGTGGTCTATCCTATTTTATAAACCCAATCCCTTGAAGGATATTTAAAATTGACTCTTCTGTTTAGAAAGAGGGCTGCCAGATTAGATTTTTTCCCCCAAGTCTCTGCTCTGAGTACGTGTAACAACAAAGTGGTCCAGATAGTAGCTTACCCAGTATACAGGGGCTAGCCAATGTGTAATTTAGACCAATGAAAATTCAATTCATGGTGACAAAACTCAACAACGTTTCTAATTATGGTAATTTGGGCACTTGCAATAGGCTGCTAAATGTACAATGATGTTTACTTACAAACACCTTTCATCAAATGCCTTGTTTCTAGTCTGACTCCGAATAAAACATAAACATGCCCTCAGATTCCTAGGACCCAAGTTTCCCTCGTGTTTGAAAATCCAAGTGAGGATAAACAGACTCTTTGGTATTCAAGATAGTTTACATTTCAGCAGCGATTGAAATCCTTTGTACAGTGTCTCATAGTAGACATGCAAGTAGTATTAATATTCAAATATCTCTTTTAAATTATTACACTAATGAAGGCAGCTACCTGCAGGTTGTAAAGCAGACAGACACAGCATGCATCACAGTGAGACCAGCCAGGAACACTTCCCACAGCTCTCAGTGAGGCGGTTACTTTACCAGAAAGACATGCAATGACCACTGCAGGGAGAACATCCAACTAGGAGAAATGAGTAGTTCTGGAGAGGGTGGATTTCACAAGCCAACAATTCACAGCAGCCATATTGCACTCGTTTCAAATGATATGTTCTCATGTTGAGGTTTAGAAAGTTAATTCCAGATTAGCATCCTTTGTATTTCAGTTGGAAAAGTGTTCAATTACAGGAGAACGTGACTAATAGCAATGGTGAGACAGCCAGAATCAATCCATTAGCGACTAGATTTTCGCTTTGTGGTTTTGCTTTGTAATCAACTGGCAGCAGGCATGAGTTTGGGTGGATCTGAGGTGACTCAAATCACTGTCTTGTAGGGGCCAAATGAGGGCTGACTGTAGGCTTACTACAGTAATGACTTGTATTCACCTACAAAACTTTTTTTTAATGAAAAAAATGCATAGATGAGATATTTGGGCTTATTTGCCCCCTATTTTTTAACTGTAAATTATGTTGGAAGAGTGGTTGAGTTTCTGTTCAGGAAATACCTGCTCTCTTTGTATTCCTTCAGGTCCCTCTAAAAATCCCACCACAGCTACTTCTATTTACAGCGGTGATTGAGGTATGTCCCCACTCCCCATTGCATGGAACCTATTATGGGCCATAGATGAGACTGACAGTGAAAGCATGTGTCTGTACTGGCAATAATGATTTTATAGTAGTTTACAAAAGTATAGTTTCAAAGCATGTCCGGATATATTCATAACTACTTATTCAGCATGAGGAATAGAATAACATTTGCATACATTTTGTACATCAAGGCTACTGCAAAGTTTAATCTTTGAGTAAAGAAACAGAATAGTTAAAGTGCAATGTATCTGCCCACTGGTCACAGACGTCAATGTAAGGTATAATCTACGTTAGTTCAACTGAAATGACGTGGTAACAACGTTGATTAAACCCGTGTGTGCCCGGTGGGTGGTCTTACCCTCATTGTGTCCCAGTAGCTCTCTGAAAAAAGGTCAACAGGAATAGTAAAATAATATGGAATCGTGACATGCCAACACGGTCTTTAAGCGCAATAATTCAGATACATGTGGTACTAGGCATCGACTTTAGCCAAGATAGAGACCATTGACCATAGTCCAGCGCAGAAAAATGTAAGGCGAGCTCCAGTCCAGACCCTAAACACGACTAAAACGAAATTATTCGCGTCGTTTTTCTTATCTCTCTCTCTGTGCAAAGAAGCCAACCAACGCTTCAGTCATACCAGACGTCAATATTTACTGTAGAAATTCCTCGGTTTCCACTAGTTACCACAGCCACAAGGTCAACAGGTTATGGTTCCTAGTTCCTCCGCGTTTATCACATGCGGTTCGATAAATTACCACGAGGTGGCGTTGTTGGACTACTTATAAGGGCTATCATACAGCTCTAACCCTGATCCATCACTAGTTTAAGAGTTAAAGCCTAAATAATTATATTAATGGGGAAACCATTGTCCCTGTGCCCAAGAACGCCAAGGTTACCTGTCTAAATGATTATCGCCCAGTAGCACTCACATCTGTAGCCATGAAATGTTTTGAAAGGCTGGTCATGGCTCACATCAACACCATAATCCCAGACACCCTGGACCCCCACAAATCGCATACCACCCCACAGATCCACAGATGACGTAATCTCTATTGCACTCCACACTGCCCTTTCCCACCTGGACAAAAGTAACACCTACATGAGAATGCTGTTCATGGACTACAGTTCTGCGTT
This sequence comes from Brachymystax lenok tsinlingensis, assembly GCA_030435695.1. Classification (NCBI taxonomy): domain Eukaryota; kingdom Metazoa; phylum Chordata; class Actinopteri; order Salmoniformes; family Salmonidae; genus Brachymystax; species Brachymystax lenok. Next base: position 31,190,990 of record CM059789.1, on the reverse strand, counting down.
TAACGCAATAGCGCCATCCAAGATCATCACTAAACTAAGGACCCGGGGACTGTTTTCTTGTACCTCTGTCCATTGTTTTGGTTTAGGTGACTTGTTCCAATTCCACATAATGCTTACGTATTAGTGTCCCATTCCTGGTTTTTGAAATGTCCTCAGGTCAGCACCAAGTGCACATCGTTAATCTAATCAGATTTCACAAATATAACTGGTTTGTCCTTATTTACCTTAGTCTGGGACTCCCTAGTATAGAACTAAATAATCTGAAGTTAAGCAAAGTGGCGCAGCGGTCGGTCTAAGGCACTACAGTCCCTGGTTCGGTTCGGATCCAGGCTGTATCACATCCGGCCGGGTTTGGCAGTTCGATATGGCGGCGCACAATTGGCCCAGCGTCGTCCAGGTTTGGCCGGGGTAGGCCGACATTGTGAATAAGAATTTGTTCTTAACTGACTTGCCTAGTTAAATTATGGTAAGGACATTTTTTATCTGGAGTAATTTAAGTAGAATTAGCCTAGTCCTGATTTGAATTAAACTCTGCCCACGAAACCGCCCCTGAGAAAAACAAGGAGGGATGTTCAAATCCACCTACTGAAATTAATCATGTTTACAACATTTAATGAAAATACAGATTCTTTTTTTTAGCTGTACAATTTTGAAACTTGTATTGAAAACCAGAACGAACAAGTAGGTCAATCATGACGCTGACAGCACACGAAAGAGCGGAATATAAATTATACATGATCAAACACTGAATATACACAGCAATATTCAGTACTGCAATCAGGGCGTTAACTATGGCCTTTAACTCATGAAACCAATAGATACACTAGTAGTGTTTTAGTCAACCGGCATTAGTAGGGATTTTTGATGAAAATTACATTTTTGTGACTAATAATATATTGTATAGCATTTGTATCAGTCATGTGTTAGGCCTAGTGTCATACGTCTTATCCGATTTAACTGAAGTTGCCTTTGGGAATAATAAAGTTATTATATTATATTGTGGAACACCATAAATAAAAGAGAAATGTAAAAACAACTAGGAAATTTACTTTCTTCCCACGGGGTGTGAATTTGGATCAATGACGTCACTTCTCCTTGGATTCTGTTTTGGCGAGAAAAGTTTGCCAGCACCGCGCTTTGGACATTTTTTTCTTCCCCTTTTTGCAACAACGATCATTTTTGACTGACCATTCCTGCGGAATAGCCATAATGTCTCCCCCATCAAGAAGGCTTCAAACGAAGCCTGTGATTACATGTCTCAAGACCTTTCTTATTTCTTACAGTCTCATATTTTGGGTAAGTATTTACATGTAAATAACTGATTCAAGCAAGCTACCGTAACAATGGGCTAAATTAGCGGCGATGCACAGGCAACCTTTCCAACCATTTGGCATTTACAAAGGAATAACGTTAGGCTACGGCTGACACTAAAGGACTCGATTTTTTTTAATTATGAAATACATATCATCAAAAAATATTTCCCCGTGATATAGCGCGACAACACTCTGGTATAAAATAATCGCTTTTTTTTATATTTAGCGACGCCTCGAGCTAATTTACATAATTAATGTGCAAACTTTATCTATAAAAGTTGTGCCCCTATCACAGTTCGTTATTATGTTGTAATAAACTTTCCTCCAAGAGCGACAAACAACGCGACCTTTTTCTTTTGAGTATTGAGCAGAGGTTACATTTCGATTGTTCACGTTGATTGCGGGGCTCATGTAGTCGAGAATTTTCACCCAGCTAGGGCTCGTATAGCCCTTGATCATGGCTCCCAGTTATATTACATTACACATACATTGGAGAAAGGCGTCTTCTGTACGGGGGAGTTTTGTTAAGAGCCCAGACGCTCGGTCTGAACATTAACATGTCGCTTGCGGTACGGTTTTGGAAGCGTATAGACCTTATCTTTCATATCTGCGAGAAACAAAACGTTAAATTGACACACACACTTATAGGGTAAAGGTTAGTGTTTCCACATGGCCATATCTCCATCTTACAGCTCCTGTTTACAGAAGACAGAGGGACCACCTGTGCTAATTAGGTACTGTATCTAGCACGATCCGAACATCTGTGTGTAATGGAAGAAGGCCGCCAGAAACGTGTCATCACTGAAAAATACTCTCAGCAGCAATTGTGATGAAGCCGGTTAAAATGGTTTACAGTAAGTTTATATTTTGCATTTGTGAAATTATTTCGAGGTGTCGCAATTGAGAATCGATTTAAGTTTAGATGGAATATTTGGCTGTTTTGGCTGCTAGAGTCAGTATACCTCTGGAAATAACAAATAAGAACCTTGGACCTTAAGGAGTAGCAGTAGGTCCTTAAGAGTACATCTTGGGCTAGGGCTTGAGCTGACATTATTGAGCAAATTGGCAGATGTTGTAAACAGCTTTCCTAAATGGTTGTTGACTGAGAAACAACCTCCTCAGACAGCAGGCATTCTGCCTAAATAATTATGAGCATAAACATCTATTTAGCTGTAGTTTTCAGTGAATATCTTTTTCTTCTCTTTTTGCCAAATTGACATTAAAGACCGTTAGACAGCTTTTATTTTTCTAACAGCTTTCTTGGTAAATCTTGTGAAAATTAGATTTCTCAATGCTGTTTGTTCAATTTCCATTATTCTGTCTACGCCATTAAATTAATGTCTTTTTTTTCTGGATTCAAAGTTCATGATAACACATTTTATCTCAGCCGTTTATTGATATATAGAGGGTGATGTGTATCATTCGTGGCCCGATGGACTAATGACAGCACTCTGACGAATTACTTTTGTAGAAGGAAGGACAATACATTTTACTAGGATAGCTGCTGAGCTCACTGATGTGAGACCTTGGGCTATTGGTTGTGGGGGAGATGTTTAAGTTCCATGTTGACTTTGCCTTCCATGTGAGAATAATCTGTTGTAGGCCACTTATACCAACCTCAAAGCTTTTTCAGCTTTGTAAAGACCCCCAACGACAGTCACACTGAGCTGAATAAAATTGCTAGGTGCTCAAGGTGTATAATTGGGAGGGTTGTTTTTGAGCCTTAAATCTTGAGTTTGTGTCAAAGAACTAGGCCAAACTTCTTCAACTACTTAGGGAGTGGTGGGGCATCCACTCGCCCATTGAACCGTGAAGAGAACTCGTTCAACCTATACACTTGTCCAAGAACAATCAAACATCATTGATAATGTATTCTTAGGAACACTTTTATGTATATTTACTATAATATTTAAACCAGATTATAAACTGGACGATAGGAAAGGGGAAAAAAACACAGCGCGCGTGAGCCTGTGAACGCGCATCCTCTTCTGTTTATATCTGGTGTCCAGTTCGAAATTCTTCTTCTATTACCATCCAGAGCATTCTAACATCATCAAACACTGTCTAGAGACTGTTGACATCCAGTGGAAGCAATAGGTACTGCAATCTTACTCCTATATATATGTATGTATGTATGTATATATATATGTATGTATGTGTTCCTTGGCCGTCATTGAATATAAGAATTTGTTCTTAACTGACTTGCCTAGTTAAATAAAGGTAAAATAAAAAATCACTGCCGAAGGTGCCTCAACAGAGTACTGAGTAAAGGGTCTGAATACTTACGTACATTTTATATTTTTTATACATTTGCAAAAATGTATTTTTTTTGCTTTGTCATTATGGGGTGTTGTGTGTAGATTGAGGGCAAAAATAATTGAATCAATTTCATAATGAGGCTGTAACGTAACAAAATGTGGTAAAAGTCAACAGGTCTGAATACTTTCCGAATGCACTCTGTATCATATATGCCATTTAGCAGATACTTTTATCCAAAGCCACTTAGTCATGCGTGCATACATTTTGCATATGGCTGGTCCCAGGAATCAAACCCACTACCCTTTCGTTTTAAGAGCCATGCTCTTCCAACTGAGCTACAAAGGACCAGCTGACTGTCTGCTTTCTCCTAGTTTACAGGGGTTATCCTTCTGGCTGTTGGAGTATGGGGGAAGGTGAGCCTGGAAGCTTATTTCCAGCTGGCCTCTGACAAGAGCACCAACGCACCATATGTCCTCATCGGAACTGGAGCCATCATTGTCATTTTTGGCCTGTTTGGTTGCTTCGCTACATGCCGTGGTAGTCCATGGATGCTAAAACTGGTCAGTTCACTGTGAAGTGTTACATTTTGTATTGCACATTCTCCTCAAATGTTTCTAGTCTTTGCTTGTATGTAAATTGATGAGTTTGTTTGTATTTGTTCCCCTCTCAGTATGCCATGTTCCTGATTCTGGTGTTCTTAGCGGAGTTTGTGGCTGGCATCTCTGGCTTCTTATTCAGACACGAGGTGAGATATTTTTCAAGGGTAGTGTTTCCACATCCAACAATTTACCAGGTGCTGGGGTACAAAAATGTTCATATATACGAAATGGAAATACCCGTGCACTGAGGTATACTCCCATATAGATTATTCCAACGCTTCCGACTAGAAGGACTACGAAGACCTTCTGGTCGAAATGTTGCGATAAACTATAGGGGAGTATACAACAATGTGTGGGTACTTCTATGAGGTGACTTAAAATACATTTGCCATTACTATAGGATTCAGTTGGCCACAAATCAAACCCAATTCTCTTTGTTTATTGCAGATAAAGGCTGTATTAGGTGATGCCTATAAAGATGCTGTGACGAACTACAATACCACTAACCCCAAAAGCTCTGCAGTTGACACCATCCAGAGGACTGTAAGTGGTATTATGTTTTCATTGCGTAGCCTAATTCTATCTGGTTCCTTTGCAAAGACCACAAAACATTCTGTTTAGAGAAGTGGCTGATAACAACATTTTATCAGAGACCCTGCAGAAGTGTTGCCATAATCAACTTCTACAGTACAGATGGTCACGACCCGCCATCTTTTTTTCAGTTGCATAGATCTTGTTGGTATACGATTGTATTAGGTTATGGTCTGTCTTTTACATTATTAAATAACTTATGGATGCACAATAGAACCACCTTTAACATTATTTGATTTGCCAACTTGGCTAAGTCATCCATTGAATTAGGAATTAGAAGTCACCGTTGTTATTTCCTCTTGATAATTAGTAAATGTGTGTTTTGTACAGTTGTACTGCTGTGGAGTGAATAGTTACAAGGACTGGAACACGACAAAGTACTTCAAAGACAATGGCGTCCCTGTCAGCTGTTGCAAAGAGAACGCTGTCTGCTCTGTCGAGAACCTCAAGGACCTTGACAAGGCTCGTGATGTGGTGTATGACACGGTGAGAGCACTCATTATCAATTAAATCACACAGAATTATGTCACAGCTTTGTGTCTCTGGTTAGCTAAGTTCAGACCCTGCTTTGATTCATAGTTTGTCAGTATTTTAGATCAAGTGTTTGCCAATCAGTAGGCGTAATGAACAGCTATAACCTAAAGGAACTATAGTAAAACGTTTGTTTTCCTTCTGCTTAACATGTTTTAGGGCTGCTTCTCACTGGTGACCACTTTGATGGAGTCTAACCTGGGAATCATTGCAGGGATATCTTTTGGAATTGCGTTCTTCCAGGTACATGAATTGACAGGCTGCTTACAGTAGGCATAATAATCTCTAGGGGAAAAAGATACAATAATGTTATTACCAGTAAAAATTGATCTTGAAATGTTGTGAGATCATCAAGAAAATGCTAGATTTAACCCTTTAGACTTTTTTTGTTCACATCCTAATTGAAACTCTGTTTAACTTTCTCCCTAGCTCATTGGGGTATTCTTGTCCTGCTGCTTGTCTCGATACATCACCAACAACCAGTATGAGATGGTTTAGCAGTGTCCTTCCACAGGTAGTACCCTACAAGGACAAATGGTGTGGGATCCCATCCCCTGCCTCATTGTTTTCACATAGAAAGTAATGTCTTAGGCGTGCTCAAAATGTTGATTCCTGTGTATCCCAGTTCCTAGAGCGTTGCGCTTGCAGCGCCAGGGTTGTGGGTTCGATTCCCACGGGGGACCAGTACAAAAAAAGTATTAAAATGTATGCACTCACTACTGTAACTTGCTCTGGAAAAGAGTGTCTGCTAAATGATAAAATGTAAATTATTATATTGTCATACATGACATGAACCTCTGTACTTGGTTTGGTCACTTAAGTTTCTGTGTATCAACTTCTTGATTCCACCGCTACTGAAGAGAGCATTTTCATGAAAGGAAATGCCCACTTCTGGACATCAGATATGGTATTCATTACTTAGGAAGGTGATCGTGTACAATACCAGTCAAAAGTTTGGATACACCTGCTCTTTCAAGGGTCTTTTTTTTTTAAACTATTTTCTACATTGTAGTGAAGACATCACAACTATGAAATAACACATGGAATCATGTAGTAACCAAAGCAAATCAAAATATATTTTAGATTCTTCAAAGTAGCCACCCTTTGCCTTGATGACAGCTTTGCACACTCTTGGCATTCTCTCAACCCGCGTCACCTGGAATGCTTTTCCAACAGTCTTGAAGGAGTTCCCACATGTGCTTAGCACTTGTCGGCTGTTTTTCCTTCACACTGCAGTCCAAATCATCTCAATTGGGTTAAGGTCGGGTGATTGTGGAGGCAAGGTCATCTGATGCAGGACTTGATCACTCTCCTTCTTGGTCAAATAGCCCTTACTCATCCTGGTGGTGTGTTGGGTCATTGTCCTGTTGATAAACAAATGATAGTCCCACTAAGCGCAGAAAGCTGTGGTAGCTATGCTGGTTAAGTGTGCCTTGAATTCTAAATAAATCACTGACCGTGTCACCAGCAAAGCACCATCACACCCCGTCCTCCATGCTTCACGGTGGTAACCACACATGCAGAGATGATCCATTCACCTACTATGCGTCGCACAAAGACGCGGCTGTTGGAACCAAAACTCTCAAATTTGGACTCATCAGACCAAAGGACAGATTTCCACCGGTCTAATGTCCATTGCTTGTGTTTCTTGGCCCAAGCAGGTCTCTTCCTCTTATTGGTGTCCTTTAGTAGTGGTTTCTTTGCAGCAATCGACCACAAAGGCCTGATTTCACGCAGTCTCCTCTGAACAGTTGATGTTGAGATGTGTCTGTTACTTGAACTCTGAAGCATTTATTTGGGCTGCAATCTGAGGTGTAGTTAACTCTAATGAACTTATCCTCTGCAGCAGAGGTAACTCTTGGTCTTCCTTTCCTGTGGCGGTCCTCATGAGAGCCAGTTTCATCATAGTGCTTGATGGTTTTTGCGACTGCGCTTTAAGAAACTTTAGAAGTTCTTAATTTTCCGCATTGTCTGACCTTCATGTTCTAAAGTAATGATGGACTGTCATTTCTCTTTGCGTATTTGAGCTGTTCATGCCATAATACGGACTTGGTCTTTTACCAAATAGGGCTATCTTCTGTATAACACCCCTACCTTGTCACAACACAACTGATTGACTCAAACGTATTAAGAAGGAAAGAAATTCCACAAATTAACTTAACAAGGCACACCTGTTAATTGAAATGCATTCCAGGTGACTACCTCATGAAGCAGGTTGAAAGAATGCCATGAGTGTGCAAAACTGTCATTAAGGGTGGCTACTTTGAAGAATTTCAAATCTAAAATACTTTTGGGGTATTTACATGATTCCATATGTGTTAATTCATAGTTTTGATGTCTTCACTATTACTCTACAATGAAGAAAATAGTAAAAATAAAGAGAAACCCAGGAATGAGTAGGTGTGTCATGTTTACTGGTACTGTTAATTCAAACCATGTGGAAATGTAGTACAATAATCAATAACATTGATTATTGATGCACCAATAAAAGTCATTGAAAATGTTAATGACTACAACCCATCTAACATGTAATTTGTCTTTTTTCTTTGCAGGTCACTGACAGGCTGCTCATGATGCAAAGGGAACTCACATATTTTTAATCCTTCGTATTTGTGTAATGGTTATCCATGACATTTTAGAATACACTCTTGCTGATTAAAACAATTCTTTTTTTTCAATGGCAACCAGACTGAAGGAAAAAAGTTATTGGACACCATAAGGGATTTATTTCTGCCATTCTGTCATCAATGGGATAAAGCTTTGTCTTGCTAAGACTAGTGGAATACAATTTATTGTGCTTAAATGTTAATTTTGGGATTCACTGACTTTGTTTGATGCTGTTATATATGACATATTGCAATTGATTTGGTGAGCTTAGATCAAATATTAATGTATACGTTAAACGTTCTCATATGCATGTAATATTTTATTGTGAAGGCTGCCCTCATATTGTTGTTATATGGCATCTTGTGTGTTAAAATGTTCTTACTGTAGCTTATGTTATTTTCATGATTGGCATTACAATATTATAAGCTAGTGACTAATTAGACCCTCTGGAACACCACAGTAATTTACACTGTGGAAAACCTCTAGCAATCCAGCCATCTCTTCTGTGGAGACTGGGGAGAAAAGTATTTGAAGTAGCCTTTGTGCTACTATACACCACCATGATTTTGTGTGAACGTGAAGGCATTTTATAAGCCTTTTATGTGATTTACTGTGTTTAAGGTTGATATGTTCAGGTCTTGTGTTCACACAAAAAAATGAAAATATCCTAAATTGAAAATAATTGTCCGTTTTTTTAATGGTTGTTCATTTGTGTGAAAAGCATGTAAAATACTTGGAAGTTAGGCATCTTTATTTTTTTTCCATCTTTAAAACAACTGGGTCGCACTCAAATGAGATTGTTTAATAGGCCTACTTGTTTTTTTTATTGACTGAAAAGGTGTGAAAATTGCATACATCTGGGGTGTATTCATTATGGAAACCGTTTAAGAACCAAACCGAGCAACACACTTTCTATTGGACAAATTCAGGTAGGTCCCGCCACGTTGGCTTCGGTTTTGTAACAAAGTCGGTGGAATGAATACTATTCACTAGGAACCAACCAGAAGGAAACTGACTGTCCAATAGACAATATTTGCGTTGCTAAAAGTTTTCCATTTTCCATTGTGGTGTGCAGCTGCTGCAGGCGGAATTACCCTTTCAGAACCGGCCTTCAGTCTCTGGCGTGTGTGGTGGGAAAATGGCGGAGGCATTGGCAAGTGTATCGGTGGTACAGGACCAGATCAGCTGTCCAATCTGAGGGATCCGGTAGCTCTCACACAGTTACTGCATTGAGCTGTGTTACACACTGCTGGAATGGAAAATCTAAACGATGTCTATGTAATAAGTGTTGAATTTCATGATGTACATTTACACAATCTAAATAGTTCCCATGCCTGATATTACTGTACATTCCTTTTGTTGTTGTAAGTGCCCTTTTTAATGTCACACATTTCCTTCGCTTCCTGCATTCCTCCTAGGTAATTGAAAAATTGTCCCATGAAAATCATAATCCTGTATGTTAACATATTGATTTTATATTGCCACTAACATTGTAATATTATGGTCTTCTGCCAGTACATTGTGATATTTGTGGATTTCATGCATTTATTAACTTTTCGTCTGTTGATTTGTGAATGCTGTACATGCTAGCTAGCTACTGTACATTCTACCTACATGTCGTCATTGGGCTAGCATTCCTATTAATGTCTCCGGTTGTTAATTTATATTTACAGGAGTTGGTGCACAAGGGCAGCACAACATTTCATTTATGGATGTTGTTTGTTTATCCGGTAACTATGTAATGTGTTTTTGTTTGTTGTGTTGACGATAATTTACTGTTAGTTTGCAAGTGCACGTCATGCACTAACTGTACGTAACGCTTGGCTGTCATTTATGAAAGTTGGCTAGCCCAGGCCCATAGGCCATAGGCTATACACTACGTTGCATCATATTTTATCATTGTCAAACGAGACAAATGTTATTCTTATTTGCACACTGTCTATTGTATTCATGTGGAAGTGAGGGGTTGGTGCGCAAGGGCAGCTCAACATTTAATTTATGAATGCTGTTGGTTTCTTTATCAGAATAAAACATCAACCCTGATCCTTTGGTCATATGTTAGCCGATCAAAACAATCTACACCAGTCACATCTACAGCTGCCCTCAGTGCAGAGACAAGGCCTGTGCTGAAGAAAATGTTTATGAAAATGTTTATGATGGTGGGGGTTATGGAGAAACGAATGACAGCTCTCCAGGTCTCGATTTGAAGTCGACTGTTATGCTAGACCTGGCAACTAGGTGTATGATTTCTGCGTCGTTAAGAAATATTAAGCTGTCAAGTCCTGCCAAACTATTGTCACCTCGTTTTGTGGAACTTCTCAAGCTCACCATCAAGTTTCCACCTTGATAAAGGATAGGCCTACCCTAGTAGACGCCATTCAAATGAAGATGAAAATCTGCCCTAATCACAAGAGTACTTGAAATGTACTGTCAGTGGGATCACTACGGCATTTGTTACCAGAGATGGGCAGTATTTTTGTCTGTTACATATATTTCAATAACTGAGTATTTAGTCATTTGTAGTTTTGGATGAACCAGCGGTAGTAGTTGGAGAACCCTAGGAACCGTTGTAGTTCCTTTATGGTGGTAGGTTTGGGCCAGTTAAACACGGTCGTGACTTTGCCTTCGTCCATGTTGACCCCTCCGGGTGTTACCATAGTAACGTGAAAGGCGCTCTTCTCGGCCTTTACATAAAGATGGTGGTCCTGTAGTCGTTGGAGGACCTGTTGCACATGCTGTACGTGTTCCGCAAGGGAGTGAGAGTAGATCAAGATATCGTCAATTTACACGATGATGAACTGGTTGATCATGTCCTGGTAAACTTCATTCGTGAAGGACTGGAAGTCTGCGGGAGCATTGGTGAGAACGTAGGGCATAACCAGGTATTCGTAATGAACGCCGGCTTCCACTCATCCCCACTTCGGATACGGACCAGGTTGTAAGCACTACGTAGATCCAGTTTTGAGTAGATGGTAGCCTGTTCAACTTGTTCTAGTGCGGCCGGAATCAGAGGAAGAGGGAAGCGATTCTTGATGGTAAGGTCATTGAGGGGGTCGGTAATCTATGCAGGGACAGAGACTACCATCCTTTTTCTTCACAAAAAAGAAACTGGATGTAGCCGGAGACGTGACTGGACAGATGAATCCCATGTCGAGGGCCTCTACTATATAGGTGTCCACAGCCTCATTCTCTGGGATGGACAAGGGGTAGATCCAGACCGATCCTTCTATAGAGGTGGCTCGACAGGGTAGACTGAAGCAGTTCTTAAAACAGGCGGGAAACCATGACAGCAGTTCCCCTTGTCGCCAGGAGATGGCAGGGTCGTGAAGGCTTAGCCAGGGGTGACCGAGAATGAGGGGTTCTTTAGGTGAAGACAACACCATTAACTGAATGACCTCAGAGTGAAGGAGGCCAATCTGAAGGGTGATACGTTCGGTCATGCGAGTCACAAGACCAGTTCCGAGGTTGTCCGTCCAGCGCATTAATCCTAAAGGGAGGATTAACAGGGATTAGTTTGACTCTTAACTGTTGTATCAATTGTTTGTCAATTAAATGTCCTGCACCCCCCCCCCCGCAGGAAAATGGAGGACTCGCAGGCAATGGGCGACTGTATAGGTCTGCGGTCCACCAGTAGGTTGCCAATGGATATGGACATCCAGATGTATTGGTTGAGGTCCGTTAAATCTCCTCTGCAGGCCAGTTCGGTTTGTAACTCCCAATTATGACCCCTCCGGTAGACTGTAAGGAGAACTGGTTCACTCCATCCACTGCCGACAGCCATGGTGCAGAACTCAAGGGCATACTCAGTGGTGGAGCGACGGCCTTGTCGCAGCTCACATAACAGGTTCCCGATGTGACGACCTGAAACTGAATGGTCGAACACCTCCTTGAAGAGGGCGTGGAAACGTGATTCAGAGGACAGATCAGAACTTTGAGTGGCCCACAGGGCTGTGACCCAAGTGTTTTTCATATTATTTTGTAAAGTATTAATTTAATGTAAAGCTCAACCTCACAAGTAATGTTAAGAGTACTGTCGCTTGTCTCTGTGTGTGACTCTACTACAAATTAAGTGAATAACATAGGTTAAAATGTAATTTGATTGATACTGTCTGGTATGTAAATGTGACAAAAACATTGATAACAGAGAACTCTTATAAATTTTTGGGTTGTGCACAAGAGAGCCCTTTTGGCACACTTTGGGTGTAGTGCATTGCAATACAATCACGGTTGTTGAGGTGAAGGACTCAATTGAAGCCATAGCGGGAGGAAGCTCCATCAAGGTTGTTGAGGTGAAGGATCAAGTTGAAGCCTTAACTGGATGAAGCTCCATCAAGGTTGTTGAGGTGAAGGATTCAATTGAAGCCTTAATGGGATGAAACTCCATCACGGTTGTTGACGTGAAGGATTAAGTTGAAACATTAGCGGGGGTGAATGACATTAAGTGAAACTCCATTTTATGAACTGAGCAGGAGCAAAGGACCTTCGGTGAAGTTCCACATGGTAAAATTCTCTGTTCATTTCTTGAGCGGAGTGGGGGTGACAGACTCTGGTGAAGCCCTTTCTGACAGATTGTTTGTTTGTTTTTTGTACGTTTTGACGGAACTCTATATGATAGATACACTTTTTGTTTATTTCATACAGTTGAAGTCGGAAGTTTACATACTGTACACCTTAGCCAAATACATTTAAACTCACAATTCTGGACATTTAATCCTAGTAAAAATAACCTGTCAGAGGTCAGTTAGGATCACCACTTTATTTTAACAATGTGAAATGTCAGAATAATGGTAGAAGGAATTATTGATTTATTTCAGCTTTTATTTCTTTCATCACATTCCCAGTGGGTCAGAAGTTTACATACACTCAATTAGTATTTGGTAGCATTGCCTTTAAATTGTTTAACTTGGGTCAAACGTTTTGGGTAGCCTTCCACAAGCTTCCCACAATAAGTTGGGTGAATTTTGGCCTATTCCTCCTGACAGAGCTGGTGTAACTGAGTCAGGTTTGTACGCCTACTTGCTCTCACACGCTTTTTCAGTTCTGCCCACAAATTTTCTATGGGATTGAGGTCAGGGCTTTGTGATGGCCACTCCAATACCTTGACTTTGTTGTCCTTAAGCCATTTTGTCACAACTTTGGAAGTATGCTTGGGGTCATTGTCCATTTGGAAGACCCATTTACGATCAAGCTTTAACTTCCTGATTGATGTCTTGAGATGTTGCTTCAATATATCCACATAATTTTCCTACCTCATGATGCCATCTATTTTGTGAAGTGCACCAGTCTCTCCTGCAGCAAAGCAAACCCACAACATGATGCTGCCACCCCCGTGCTTCACGATTGGGATGGTGTTCTTCGGCTTGCAAGCCTCCCCATTCTTCCTCCAAACATAACGATGGTCATTATTGCCAAACAGTTCTATTTTTGATTCATCAGTCCAGAGGACATTTCTCCAAAAAATACAATCTTTGTCCCCATGTGCAGTTGCAATCTGTAGTCTGGCTTTTTTTATGGAGGTTTTGGAGAAGTGGCTTCTTCCTTGCTGAATGGCCTTTCAGGTTAAGTGGATATAGGACTCGTTTTACTGTGGATATAGATACTTTTGTGCCTGTTTCCTCCAGCATCTTTACAAGGTCCTTTGCTGTTGTTCTGGGATTGATTTGCACTTTTCGCACCAAAGTACGCTCATCTCTAGGAGACAGAACACGTCTCCTTCCTGAGCAGTATGACGGCTGCGTTGTCCCAAGGTGTTTATACTTGCGTACTATTGTCTTGGCTGATTTCTTTTGATTTTCCCATGATGTCAAGCAGAGGCACATCAAATGATGTCAATTAGCCTATCAGAGGCTTCTAAAGCCATGACATTATTTTCTGGAATTCTCCAAGCTGTTTAAAGGCACAGTCAACTTAGTGTATGTAAACTTCTGATCCACTGGAATTATGATACAGTGAATTGTGTGAAATAATTTGTAAACAATTGTTGAAAAATTACTTGTGTCATGCACAAAGTAGATGTCCTAACCGACTTGCCAATACTATAGTTTCTTAACAAGAAATTTGTGGAGTGGTTGAAAAACGAGTTTTAATGACTCCAAGCTAAGTGTATGTAAACTTCCGACTTCAACTGTGTAAGAAGGATAGCGAAAGGGTATGCATTGTGTAATTGTACGTGTGACAGTATGATTCATTAAGTGAGTGTGTGACTCATATGGTTTAAGAGCAGCACTGGGGCTGCTCTTAAAGTGATTCCTCCAGAGAGTTTGATGACCTGGGTTGACCGCCACGTTCATGAAAGGTTTTTAGAATAGGCCTAAATTGAAATAGAGATGACGCCCAATGCTGAGTGCTTAAAAGTAACGTAAGGTATATTTGTTCATCCTGAAGGAAATATTCAAAAATTATATCCAACGAAAAAGGGTTTAACCCGAGGTACAGGTTTTTACTTAGACAAGATTCATGGTACTCATGGCCTATCAGTTGAAGTTGAGTTAGTAGGGAGTGTTGACAGTATGGTTCATAGTATGAATGTGTTATTAGTAGCTTCTAATAAGCACTCAGATAATGCAATAGAGTGGTCATCTGAAACTAGTGTGTTAAAGATGGACCTTCTGGACCTGATATTTTGGGAAAATTTGCAAAGCACTATAAATTTGTCTCATTCTCCAAACATACATAAGAATCCAAGGTCATTTCCATTCCATTCCCCCTCCAGCACATCTAGGTTAAAGATAAGCTTCCTGAGAACTCATAGATAAGCCTCCACCAGTGAATGTGAGTGGTAGCCTACTCGTCTACTCGCTTAACTCAAACAGGCTGTAAGAGAAAATAGACCGCACAGCTAAGATTAGCAATAAATACATAAGATCGTCAACCTGGCTGACATGATGTTCTAAATATTATTAAATAAAACGATAATTTCGTGCTAAATATAATCTACTTCCATTACATGAAACCACTGTCAAAGACTGAATCAAGTAGATGTTTTTTGTAGAATGAGGACTCCGAACCAAAAGAGCTGATAAACTGGCACCCCCGGATGTGTAAATAACAGATTTCATATTTTGACTATTGATTCTCCCAGGGACAGGAAGTATAGACCGCAAGCCATATGTCAAATGCAACTGGCCTTGACGGTAAAATGAGACTAGTGGAAAGAACTCTGGGATGGTTTCAACTTTAGTAGGTGTTATTGAGGCATCCTGCAGTGCCAGGAGCAGCAAGCTCGATTAAAACAGGGAAGCGAGGTACGTAATTAAGGCCTCCCAAGCTAGGAAGACAGCATATACAAACTAATTCAGAAAAAGGTGTTAAAATGTTGGATTAAGATTTAGAATACTGATTAAGATTTAGCATAGTGAAAACTAACTAGAAGTTTTATTTTCTCTTCCAGGACTGATGGAATGTCCACTGCCAAGTATTCTGATGAGTTTAACAAGGATTTTGTATCTCTCCTTTTAAAATGCTTCCAGAGGCCCGCCACCTTGGGAGAACAGTTAGGTACCAGAAACCGGCTGTTAAAGGGGCTCCGAATGTAGTAAGGCCTGGCCATTTGTTTGTAATTGTTTTGGGATTGCCAAAATTGTTTATTTGCAGTAGCGGGTTGATTGT
Source organism: Brachymystax lenok tsinlingensis (assembly GCA_030435695.1). Taxonomy (NCBI): domain Eukaryota; kingdom Metazoa; phylum Chordata; class Actinopteri; order Salmoniformes; family Salmonidae; genus Brachymystax; species Brachymystax lenok. Next base: position 31,175,482 of record CM059789.1, on the reverse strand, counting down.
TGATTGTGGGGGTCTGGGGGGAAAAATGTAGCAATCTTGATTTTAAAGAAATGCATTGAGATATGTGTATGTACCAATCCCAGTTTTCCCATTTAAATGAAATGAATGAAATAAATATTAATAAACATATGCTAACTTTATATGTCTGTCCCAGAATTACAAGGATATCTCATAAATAAATATTCATACATGCAGCATAACAGACACAATTTCTTACCTGGTCCATGCTAGGTAAAGCTCCGCCTTATCTCAGCTCACTGATCACGATAACAACACCCACCCGTAGCACGCGCTCCAGCAGGTATATCTCACTGGTCATCCCCAAAGCCAACACCTCCTTTGGCCGCCTTTCCTTACAGTTCTCTGCTGCCAGTGACTGGAACGAATTGCAAAAATCGCTGAAGCTGGAGACGTATATCTCCCTCACTAACTTTAAACAGCTATCTGAGCAGCTAACCAGTCGCTGCAGCTGTACATATCCTATCTGTAAATAGCCCACCCAATCTACCTACCTCATCCCCATATTGTTTTTATTTACTTTTCTGCTCTTTTGCACACCAGTATTTCTACTTGCACATCATCATCTGCTCATCTATCACTCCAGTGTTCATTTGCCAGATTGTAATTACTTCGCTACTATGGCCTATTTATTGCCTTACCTCCTCACGCCATTTGCACACACTGTATATAGACTTTCTTTTTTCTTTCTTTTTTCCCCTCTATTGTGTTATTGACTGTACGCTTGTTTATTCCATGTGTAACTGTGTTGTTGTTTGTGTCGCACTGCTTTGCTTTATCTTGGCCAGGTCGCAGTTGTAAATGAGAACTTGTTCTCAACTAGCTTACCTGGTTAAATAAAGGTGAAATAAAAAAAAAAAAAAAAGATTTGAATGAGAATGTTGTAAAATTGTCACATCCCCTAAGACCATCAAATGAAGCCATGGGCTTTTTCTCCACGTACTATATTGTGTATTTTAAAAAAAGTCCTGCTCCCCGGTCAAAACATTGTTCGGCCATCTCTGACTGTAGCCTACAGCACATTTTCTATATTAGCGGGTTAGGATGGGGCGCAGGCATCAGATTTTCACTTTTATCACATTGTCAGGCAGTTGCAGATGGATTATTAGCAATTGGGGCAGGTGCGGGTGAACAAATAGCTGACCAGCGCACCACTAGTGTGGGCTATCAAGATTGCCTCTGACTGGCAAGAACTCACAGGGGGTGTGGCCCAGTTATTGACTGTGCTGCCAGAGACAATGACAATCGCTGAAAATATATGTTAATGATTTAAATGTAATCCATAATTGTACAGTGGATAATATCTCCACACCAAAAGCAACCTTAACTGGTCTATAAGAATAGGTCCATAGAAGTGACATGGCCCTAAACCCTTAAAAATGCAAGATCCTGTTGGTAACATTTATGAGAATCCCGCCCCCTTCATGTCCCCTTATGATAGATGAGAAAAACCTGCAAGTCTGTGAAAGTGTGTCATTGTGTGTTTTTCGTATCCATGGGCGTGACCATGGACCAAACATTTTAGAGGCCCTCCTGTTGGTTGGTGACAAAATGTAGCTGTTTTAAAGGTCATTTCCTGCAATTCTATACATTTTGCCATGTGGTGGACATACCATTTAGCAGTTAAGGTCATTCCCTCAATTCTATATATGCTATCTGAGTGACTCAAACGTTATAACAAAATCAATGGGGGCCCCATGACATGATAAAAATACTCCTGAATGCTTAATTATTTTAATTTTAGAATCTCCCTTACTGTCTAGCTGTTAGTTCTCAAAAGTAATCTCATTAAAAAGAATTATTGTCCATTATCTTGTCTACGTACTTTATATCTGGTTTAAGTCATTTAAGTTTACCCTGAAAAATGACTGTTTGGACATAGTCAGCATGAAAAAACGCTTAGGCGGCCCAGCCAAGACTTTTCCCTGCAGATATAACCCTGCTAAAATAATCTGCATTGGAAAGACCAAATCGAATCAATGATTTATAAGATTTAACGTACCACAAATGGACCAGGTAGCCATCTACACGTGCTGTTTGACCCTGCCTAGAGTATGTCGCACCAGCTTGGCACAGCTCCTTGACTCAAGGCCTCTCTGACCAACTCGAGCGCGTACAGAAGCGTGGTTGCAGAAGCAGCCTCGAGAAACTGTGCCTGGACTTTACTGTATTCCTGTTCAAGTCCCCCTTTAGAGACTGGTTACCTGCCTGTCGAGGACAAGTGTCAGGAAGTACCAACCTTCTTTCTATTCCACAGGCCAGGACTGAAAGATTTAAAAAGTGACCCATACCCTATCTATGCAAATTAATCAACAAAAGTCTTTCAGTCTCATTAATGTACATATTGCCATGAATTTTACTTGTGATTGCAACTTGAATGTGTTTTTGTGTATGCATTGTAATGTACAGTGCATTCGGAAAGTATTCAGACCCCTTGAATTTTTCCACATTATTTACGTTACAGCCTTATTCTAAAATGGTTTGAATTGTATTTTTTTCTTCATAAATCTCCACACAATACCCCATAATTACAAAGCAAAAATAGTTTTTTAGAAATGTTTGCAAATGTATTAAAAAACTAATTATATCACATTTACAAAGGTATTCAGACCCTTTACTCAGTACTTTGTTGAGGCACGTTTGGCAGCGATTACAGCCTTGAGTCTTCTTGGGTATGACGCTACAAGCTTGGCACACCTGTATTTCGGGAGTGTCTCCCATTCTTCTCTGCCGATCCTCTCAAGCTCTGTCAGGTTGGATGGGGAGCGTCGCTGCACAGCTATTTTCAGGTCTCTCCAGAAATGTTAGATCTGGGCCACTCAAGGACATTCAGAGACTTGTCCCGAAACCACTCCTGCGTTGTCTTGGGTGTGTGCTTAGGGTCGTTGTCCTGTTGGAAGGTGAAGCTTCACCCCAGTCTGACGTCCTGAGTGCTCTGGAACAGGTTTTCATCAAGGACCTCTCTGTACTTTGATACGTTTATCTTTCCTTCGATCCTGACTAGTCTCCCAGTCCCTGCTGCTGAAAAACATCTGCACAGCATGATGCTGCCACCACCATGCTTCACCATGCTTTCCTCCAGACATGACGCTTGGCATTCAGGCCAAAGTGTTCAATCTTGGCTTCATCAGACTAGAGGATCTTGTTTCTCATAGTCAGGGTCCTTTAGGTGCCTTTTTGCAAACTCCAAGTGGGCTGTCATGTACCTTCACTGAGGAGTGGCTTCTGTCTGGCCCCTCTACCATAAAAGGTCTGATTGGTGGAGTGCTGAGGAGATGGTTGTCCTTCTGGAAGGTTCTCCCATCTCCACAGAGGAACTCTGGAGCTCTGTCAGAGTAAACCATCGGGTTCTTGGTCACCTCCCTGACTAAGGCCCTTCTCCCCTAATTGCTCAGTTTGGTCGGGCAGCCAGCTCTAGTAAGAGTCTTGGTGGTTCCAAACTTCTTCCATTTAAGAATGATGGAGGCCACTGGGTTCTTGGGATCTTCAATGCTGCAGAAATGTTATGGTACCCTTCCCCAGATCTGTACCTCGACACAATCCTGTCTCTGAGCTCTACAGACAATTAATTCGACCTCATGACTTGGTTTCTGCTCTGACATGCACTGTCAACTGTGGGACCTTATATAAGTGTGGGCCTATCCAAATCATGTCCAATCAATTGAATTTACCAGATGTGGACTCCAATCAAGGATGATCAATGGGAACAGGATGCACCTGAGCTCAATTTTGAATCTGATAGCAAAGGGTCTGAATACTTAAGTAAATAAAGTATTTCTGGGGCGTTTTTTGTAATACATTTGTAGAAATTTCTAAAAACCTGTTTTTGCTTTGTCATTATGGGGTATTGTGTGTAGATTGATGAAGATTTGTATTTTATACATTTTAGAATAAGGCTGTAATGTAACAAAATGTGGAAAAAGTCCAGGGGAATACTTTCTGAATGCACTGTATTTCAATGTCATTGACTGCCATGTGGATATCAGTAAAAACTTGAACTTTTATTAAATGTAATGTCAAACACATTTTTATATGTTAAATCACTTACTAAATACAGCTATAAGTACCTATAACCACAGTATCCCAGCAATCACCGCAATGCAATCACTGTTCATGAATGAGCATGTTTTGCTATTATAATCATATGCTATACAACAAAAGCTGAAATGTATAAATATAATGTTTAAATCAATGAAAAGCTAGTAAAATTCAAAGCACATTTTGAGTTATTTCAACCATATTATTTATCTATGCTTGAATTTACCACTCGTTTCAGCATGGATGTGGCATGTGTTGAAATGAACACCAGATGACAGTATTGTAAACCCCTAGTGATTTCTAAAAGGCTGTGACTCACACAGAGCCTTTAGAAAATAGACCACAATTATCCTATGGATCCAATTGTCTCACACAATTTGTGGCCAAGGTAACTTTTCAAGTCAGTCCACTTCTGTATTTTCATATGACAACATCATTCATTATTTATGAAGCAAGAGTGTCCTCCCTGGTCTGTGTAAACTGGAAACTTTCAACTATCATAGTTGAAAGTATTCTAGTTAATCATGTCAGCCGTTTCATTGTGTGCTTGTATCTTATTTAGTAGGCCTAGCCTATGAGAGCAAAAGTAGGATAGGACTCATGATAAATGGGCACATAAGGCCTACTGTATACTATTACATGAGAGGGTAATAGGCTAATAATAATTAAATATCTTTAAAAAACGAGTGCATTGAAATGACCATTCATGATTAGAACTATAATAGTTGCCATATACAAACACCAATTCACTCATTATGATTTTTGAAACAATGTATCAAGCTTAAAAGTACCGTAACATTACTGGGGGTCTTTGTTGCGGACGATCTCATAAAATAATGTGGTCTCTGATTGGTTTTTATCACTGTCAGTAACCTAAAGTTAACGCCCCATTTCCTCAATACTATCCTATTGCGCCATTGATACCGTGAAGGGGGAGAGATCGTTTTTTTCTAGCCGGCGTGCCCACTATAAAGCTCCACGTCTGGCTACAAAAGCTGAGGAAGTCTATACATACTTGTTTTTGTACGGGTGGGTGGAGCGTGGAATATAATCAAGAAGAGTTTGCACAGGTCAGTATTTGTTTTGGTCAAGATGTACCGTTTATTTGGGCGTTCTCAGCTTTCTTTAGATATGGCAAGGTCAAGTAGATACTATACAAGATTTTACAGGAAGCGCTACCGTTCTATGTATAATGCCTTGGTGTTTGTTCGCTACATTGCAGGAACATTTTTGTTTCTGATAGCGTAGGCTACCTTCGTTTTAGTGTGGACATCCTGTTCTGTGTCGTTGGCATCCCAAACCATAGCCTACTCTGGTACGCAGTAGTCAGATTAAGCCTTTAAGCCCTGTATTTTATGAAGTGGCTCTTCATTCTGTTCATGTCTCCATTTACTGTTGTGTAGCCACGCTTATTTTACCAGCTGAAAATATCATACGCAGAACAGGGGTTGCATGCCTTTTGCTGCATTCTTAGTAGGCTGATGTGATGGCCTGTTTATTTAGTAGGCCTCTACTAGGGTGGCTGTATTCTGTTGACCTAAAGGCCTTTTGTTATTACTCTGGGATGTAATATTCTTTCCTTTGTCTGTCTACCTTTTGTCTAATGGTTTCAATGTTTTTTATTTCCACAGTGACATTTGGATCATCAGTCAGCCTTAACATCATTAAACTCTACCTTACTCCACCTGTTTCCTGCAAACCCAAGTCTTGCCAAAACCTCCACAATGATGCAAATTAGCAGTGACCCGGCCAGCAACAAGAACTCCCTCCTCAATGTGATGCACCGCTTCATCGCTGCAACCAACAACATGGATGAGACCATCATGGTACCCAGCCTGTTGCGGGATGTGCCCCTGGAGGTGCAGGAGAGCCAGCAGGTTGAGGTGGTGGAGAACAATGAGCCTCCTTACCCTAACAAGCAGAAGGACATGTACGAGCATTACCTCCTCCTCAAGTCCATCAAGAACGACATGGAGTGGGGCCTGTTGAAGAGGGAGATGAGTGGTGGGGCCAGCTTCCTGGAAATGGCTGTCAAGCAAGAGGAGGACCAGCAGCAGTTGGGAACTGGGGAGCTCCCTGGTGATGAGGGCTCTGATTTGGAAGGCCAGTTCCACTACCACCTCAGGGGACTGTTTGGAGTCCTGTCAAAACTCACAGTGCAAGCAGACCACCTCACCAACCGCTACAAGAGGGAAATTGGAGGTGGTAATTTCATGAGATAGGGTCACATTTGACTGAACTTGGACTGCTTGACTCACAAACACGGTGGTGTTATGGGAGACTTGTGCAACTGACAAGGGCCTGGTGGACTGACCAAGGCCTGGTTTCCCAGGAGTATCTTAAGGATAAGTTAATTGTTAGAACCAACTATGGTTCTAATGATGAATTTAGCCTAAAGATTATTTTGGGATACTGGGCCCTGAGCTACTTGATGACTTTCAATCCTGACTTGAGTAGTGACACGCCACCCCCTCTCTCATCCCTTGCTTCCCGACGCTCCACTAATAATAAATTTAAACGAATCTGATTGACACCGGCACATGTTCCTGAATGTTTAAGGTCATGTCTGATTTGTTAAACTGTGCATTGTAAGTTCATCAGGGTTGACATTTCATGCTTATTGGCTGTTTACAGAGTATTTTTTTGGTATCGTATTTGGAGTCTCGTTGAATCATGGCTCTGGTAGTTAGAGAACCTTCACATAGTCTTCATTTCAAGTCCAAACATTCAATAATGTGTATGTCAATGGAACTGGGTGTCTGTATGCCATGTCTTTTGTAAATGTCTCTAAAAAGGTTTGACTGCAGGAGTATTTAGAATGCTGGTTGTTCTGTCCCTCCTTGAAATGTAAAGCACAATTTAGCATCTAGGCCTTTTTATTAAAAAAAATGTAATTATGTATTCGTCTCTGTAGCACTCCTGATGAAACATGCTGTGCCTTGAATTTTTATAACTCATTCAAGTCCTGCTCCGATGCCCATTTTGTCCACACTGTCTGATCGGTTTAAAAATGTCAACCTACCCTTTTTGGCGTGAAGGTATTGTAACACCACTATTCCTTTCTGTGTTGTCCTTGGTTATTTCAATTTTATATTGCGCACAAATGCAGTACAACTAAATAAAGACTTAAACACCTGTTTGTAATCGTCAGTTCAAATTTGTGTGCAGCTAATGCCTTAATGTCAAGGAGCGGTATTGCTTAGTAATGCTAAGGATCAATGGCTATACCGTTTTCATTCTAGTAGCTTCGTCCCTGGTTTAGTTGTCTATATAGCATAGGCTCTCACTTGGTCTGAATTCCAAGTGTTACTTGCTGATGTCTATGGCAGATTCCTGTTAAGACTGGAAGTTGACTTTGACATGCTATACCATGAGCACTGATTTCTGTACGCATAGTACAATTGCTGTTGTCTGCCATTACAATACAGGCTCCTTGAGAGTTTAAAGCAAGTCTGGGCACTAACTTGCATCGTATGAGTTTTAAGCTGTTTATGGAGAGCTGTGGCACTTGCCCTAGGATGACCTGGGGGAACATTGATGCAGTCAACAAAGATTGTCAAGCTGTTAGTAATATTTAGATGGCAGGGAAACTTCTAGCTGGGTAATCTGTGGTCATTTGACCTGTACTATTTCCTGCTTTGAGCTCATGGATCAATCCCCTAAGGTGTGACTTCTCATGCAAATGACGGCAGCATTTCTGCTGCAGTGGACCAGGTTAAGGAAATGTAGCTGTATAACTGATTTACAGTGCTTTTGTATGTCATTGAGTCATAAACATGACTGATTTAACCTAGAGTTCATGACCTTTTTTCCTTGTTCCTCGGTCAAATCAACAGCTGTTTAACAAGTAAGCTACCTCGACAATCAGCTGGCAATTGTTCAACCTGCATATCACACAATCTCGTTTGACTAAACCGAGAGATGGGATTAATAAGAAGTAGCATACAGCTATAAAGAAGTGATCATGGCATAATCAGGTTTTTGACAAATTATATTGCTCTGTTTAATCATTCAGAACACTTCTCAAAGCGCTGAATCAATACCATTTACTTTCAATACATTTGTTTATGTATTTATAAAGCTCTTTTTACATCAGATGTAACAAAGTACTTATACAGAAACCCAGCCTAAAACCCCAAAGGGCAAGCAATGCAGATGTAGAAGCAATTAACACAATGGAGCCATTATCTGCAATCATTTGTAAAATCAACACAAAATATATAGGTCCAAAACTATAAAGATGAGCAAAAAATACTAAAATAATACACACCGAGCTATATTGTATGCTCAAGATGTTTATTTTATTAAGGGTCAGGGTGCTGGAGTATTGAAAACAGGGGTGCCAATACCTTTGACCCCTATCTTTTAAAGAATTTTTATTACTTAAAATCTCTTGGAGTATTTTTTGGAGCGTACAATATAGCTCAGTATTTGTATTTTATAGTCTTTTTTTCTCATATTTATCAAAGGTGCGACATATCTATCTATGCTTGATGTGAATCAAACACAAATTATCCATATGGCTTCCTCAAATGGCAATCTCCCACCTCCATCACCCTCTCAACCCCTTCCCTTAGCAACAGCTCCACCAACAGCAGCCAATAGGATAACAATGCTTTTTTCTCTCTCAAAGGCACAGCAGTGATTCAACGATTGCAGAGACTGAGAGGTACAAGAGGGGTGAAAGAGCACTGCTTAAAGGGCTGCTCTGACCCAACACAAAGCACGTTGGGGAATGAAAGGCTCATGTATTAGGCTATGACTACGAGAGCACATGTATATAAAACTGGGTTCCTGAGTCTTCTCTGTAGATGCTCTCAATGTATGCCTGGAAATATCTGGACAACAAAATCGCTGATGCAAAGTTGGTCAATGCTTCAACCCACTCAAGTGAACTGGGTCAACCACAAATTGTGGGACAGCTGGTCAGGCTGTTGATATGAATGGAAATTGAGTTTCTTCACGTTTACGCCCCACGACTGTTGGCTATCAGAGAGGATAAGTTCTGTGTGCGGGAGACACATTTTAGCACCATTTTTTGATAGAGTCAATGGACTGATCACTCAAGTGGAGATTATTGTTGACCTTTGTCTGTGGAGCGTGACTGGATTAATACAATGATCCAAACAAAATGGGGTTAATTTCTTAGTCAATTCAGGATGAGAACTGAAATTAAATGAATGAATTGAAAATTACTTTAAAGAATTTCAAATGTTTTAATAGCATAATATCTGAATACCTTTCCTAAGTGGCATGAGGCCCCTATAGTCACGTTGCTCAGCACTGACCGTTTGGACCAACTAAATGTCTTCAGAAACTCTATACAGCAAAGGGGTACGATCCCACTCATTGTCTCTCAGATTTGAGTAAGTTTCACATGGTGGGGTTGGGATACATTTCACATGGTCTGTCAGCAATTGGGACATGATTATGAACCAAGAGTCACGTTTGAAAACACTGCAATATTTCTTGTCTACATATGGTCTGAGAGTGTCTGACAAATGCAGTGACTGTTGAATGCAGTAACTGTCCAAATCTAACCAGGAGCTAGGTATTTTAAGTATCAAAGCCATCTATATGTAACGGCAAAAAAATGGTCTATATGTCCTTGATACTCAACCTTTGATACTGGTGTCGAGTTTGTGGAGATATTTTCTTTCTCTCTCTCTCTCTCTCTCTCTCTCTCTCTCTCTCTCTCTCTCTCTCTCTCTCTCTCTCTCTCTCTCTCTGTGTGTGTGAAGGGGAATGGATGCAGTGCAATGTGAGCAAGGGGGAATTGGATAGTGGAGCGACACTGACGGACACATGAGAGTGTCTGTGTTGCAAGACCCTACTGAGTCTCTATAAATTGTGAATCTGTTGCCCATGCCGTGGGTCAGCGTGCGACGGCGTGATCACTGACACTTGGCAGGGAGCGGTCCTGTTGACTGGCCCATCTCAGCCAGCTGCCCCAGCCATATCTCCTTTTCCCTGTTAGTAGTCGCTGACAAAGGATGCTCAACTGCTGCAACACTTTCATCTGGCACGGGCTAGACATTTAACCACATAGCCACACAGACAGGTCTCTTCTTCACGAGGTAGAGTAGACGAATGTATGGCCAAATCAAATGGATGACCTGACCTGGATTGGTGCTGAAGGTCAATTCATTGAGTTGAGCCCTTACTGAGTTGCAAAGCGGTGGTATCTATCTTTAACTGATTGGCATGGCCTGTTTCTGGTTTTATCAACTGCTTGCACAGGTAGGTTCCCGCCTTACTATGGCAACAGTGCTGCTCCAAGAGTAAACACCTGCATACTGAATATGTTTGCTTGAAACATACTGGCATGCTTGAATGAAACATCCAAGTTCACAGGGAGTAATAGCAAAAAAACACACCAGGTAAACAGGTCATTCTAATTGGAAATCATTTGTAGGGTTCCTGTGTACTGTAATGTATACATCCTGGCTGTCTACTGTTAGTGTTTCTAGGCATTGCTATTTAGTAAAATAACCTGGCTGGATATGCTCACACAACAGCCCATGGGGCGTAGCCTTACAATACCCTGCCTTGTACTGCACAAGTCTTATGAGAACCAGCATGCTCTATCAAGTCCTTACTAACATTCCTGGCAATGGGAACATCTCTTAAATGGTGAGGAGGACATTGGAAGAAAAATAAAGCCAAGGAAATTGCAGGGAGTTTCCCTCCCTCACAAAAGTGGATTGTTTTTTCAGGAAGTCTATTCTACAAGTTATCCATCTGCATAATGGCTTTAGCAATAAAAAGTGTCTGTCCTTGAACTATGCTCATAAAGGCACTTTATGCATTTTAAATTAAGCCTTTATGCTAGAGATTGACTGATAATTGAGTCAAATCATGCCTTGCTTAGCAATCTCATCTATGCTTTTCTCAGTGATCAATCTTTTGCATGCCATATTTGAAAAACAAAGCAACCCTAACGCTTTATCAGTAAAAAGGTGGAGAAGGCCGTCTTTGCTCAATTTACTCAGATTGGCTGCAAGTCTTTTGTTCTAGCAGCCTGGGAAGCAGTTGTGGAGTCGGGAACACTGTGTTCTCATTTGGGCAGATGCTTTCCCACTGAGCTCCTTCAGTCCCCAGCCAGGCCCCCAAACCCACTCCCTACCCTCCCTCTGCCTTCATAGAGGCTGGGCTGTGCCAGGCCCTTCTTGTACCATCTCAATCCTCGGCTCTGTGTGTGTGTGTGTGTGTGTGTGTGTGTGTGTGTGTGTGTGTGTGTGTGTGTGTGTGTGTGTGTGTGGTAAATTAGCTACAGTGAACACAAGCCTATAGATATTGAGTTTCTGAATGGTCAGTAAACAGTAAATCAAATCATGGGTTTTAAAGGTTTCCTTTAAGGGGGAAGAAACATTTGTTTTCTACAAGGGGAATCTGGTCTCTGGCTTGTGTGTATATACCAATGGGACAGGAGGAAATCCACCCAGAGCTCCCTCTTATCCGAGCAGTCAGTATTCATTGTTAGCACAGCATCAGCCCCTTCAGGTGAGTGGGAGCTTGGCCTCTCTCCTGCCTTGGATAGACTTAGCATGATCAGTATGCCTGCTCCGTGCAGAGCGTATAGGCGTGGAATGTTGGCGCTTACGTAACAGTCGAGTGGGCGTCGAGCCCAGCTGGCTCTGCTAACGGCCAGTGTCTGACACAGAGTGTCTCTCGCAACGCACTGAAGGCCCACTCAGCCCTGTACACACCACTGCTCTATCAGCTTGATCTAATTAGGTCAATAAAGGAACCTTGTTTTCACTGGTATTGTGTACCTACGTTGATCCTATGTCAATTCTGTACTGTATGTGAGGTAAATATACCAGGCTACAGTAGATGCGCATGAAATGTATTCTGTTGTTTAAACTCAGTTTTTCCCAGGGTTATCTTTGCCCACCACATATATCTATAGCACAAATGTCTTTGTTTTCTACTATGAATCAGCTTACGGTAATTGTCAGGTGATAAGCATCAGTTTCGCTGGCCTTTCAACCCCCATGTAGAGGAGGCCTGTTCTCAGTGACAGAGCCTGGAGGATACAGAGACAGATTAAAAGGCTGAGTTCTCCACAGGTCAGTGCTTGCATCCATCCTTGGCGGGGAAATTTCAATTAATCTAATCTGCAAGACAAGGACAAGACAATGGCAACGGCTATGTGTGTACGGTGCAAGTCAGCGATTCCCCCATGAGCTCTTCCACAAGACAAGACCTGAACTCTCAATGCAGACTCACTTTTCCCCTTGTAAGATAACCCAAATCAAAGGAGGTGTTGAGCTCTCTCCTCCACATACAATACCTTATATTCTATAAAACACAATCAAGTCATTTTTAAGGATTCAAACTAGCATTAATAGCCTAGCTGTTAGGGAATATGCTAAAATAACTTGCTCCATTGACACGTGAATGAAATCAAGTTATAAAGTTCAAAAGTGCATCTGTGATCCATGACCTGCAAGTGGTGTCTAGACTATAAAGAGCCTGCTGTAGACGTGCTGATTGATTGTCTGAACGCAACAGTCTGGCCAAGGCCGGTCAATTACAGTGTGAAATCTGATGTGGAAATATATGTGACAGGCCGTTACTCTCCCTCCTAAATCTCCTGATATATTTAGCCCTCGGGAGCTTAGAGTATTGTGTCCATTAAGTCAACGATAGCAGCAGATTAACTAGCTACAGTAGAATTGGACGTCAAGAGTATTAACAATACTTGCAGTGATGAGCGACAGTGTCATCTTTGCATTGCTCAGCGTGTCTGTCTGTGAACTGCTCGTGCGTTGCTTCGCAAGCCTCTGTGGAGTAGCCGATAGCTAAGATGCTTTTTTATGTTTCAATGCGTGGCGTGTACTTGTACGGAAGTTCGAAACAACCCCTTCATACAAACCCTTAGATGAAATGGCCAAAAGATTAAGTATATTTCTAATTTGAATAATTGGTAAAGTAATACATCAAAATAAGATGGCAATAAGCAGTTTCATTACAAATCACGAGTCAAGGAATATGTTTGACTACAAATGTTCTCATTTGCTAGATTTTGACTTTCACATTCATATTCTCAATTACAATGACTGGTGAAGTAAAAAATAATGGCTGAAAACCAGAGAACTATACAGTAAGTGTCCGTTGTAGCATATTTAAGATTCTGGGCATCATGGAGTGGTCCTCAGCAGAGGAATATGGTAAGTCGCTTTGAATGGGAAACGGGTGAAAATTGAGTATTCTAGGCTGAGTTCTAGAGACAAGCCAAGCGAACAGGACCTCCCCTTTGTGGGTTTCAAAGAAGACTGTTGCATAACCCAAGGTTTGGTGAAAAAAACTACAGACAACCTCCATGAACCTTGAGAAAGCAGGCAAAAGGGAACGGGTAGAGGAGGTCCACAAGAAGGGAGCCTAAGGAACATTTGGGAGAACAGGTTTACCTCTTGTGTGGAAGAACATGCAAATATTTCTGAAAGAATTGTCAACAGGGTTCAGCTGCAGGGAAAGACTCCTAACATGATTAGAATATTTTTTGCAGGGAACTGGAGAGTGAGTTTATATATTTTAATGTAATGTCTTATTTTGACAAGGGTGTGATATTTAAGCAATAAGGCCCGAGGAGGTGTGGTGTATGGCCAATATACCATGGCTAAGGACTGTTCATATACACGACGCGGAGTGCCTGAACACAGCCCTTAGCCATGGCATATTGGCAATATACCACAAACCCCCGCGAGGTGCCTTATCGCTATTATAAACCGGTTTCCAATGTAATTAGAGCAGTAAAAATTAAAGTTTTGTCTTACCCGTGGTATTCGGTCTCATATACCACGGCTAGCAGCCAATCAGCATTCAGGGCTCGCACCACCCAGTTTCTAATATCAGTTTAATTCGGAGTAAAAATGAGGCTATCTCGCTGATGTAACCGTCCGTTGTTCCCCTCCCCCTAAAGCTTGACTGATATATCACATCATCCTCTGTATAAAAGCTATCCATTCTGTCCTTTTTTGTCAACAAGGTCTGCATATAGGAACAATGAAAAACCACTGCGTGCCTTCTGCACTCTCCCCCTCCTCCTCTTTTCCATGTTAGTCAGTCAGCAGGTCTTGTAGAGACTTGCCCTCGTTTAAAACCAATCAGAATTCACTGCCCTAAAACAACAGATGGCCAATGAACGCAGCAGGATCCCAGGGGCTCGGTGAATGGATGGTTCTCAAATCTGGATCCATGTATGATGTCATGACGCTCGTTTTACAGGGCTATCAGCAGCTGAGCCTTCCACCCTTGTCAAAGCATTCAAATGTATGCAATTTTGATAATCACTTACACAGTATGGATATTGTAAATAAATAAAGTATGATTGTACAGAAAACACATTTTTCAAAGCAGTTGAGCATATAAAATAATTATCAGACATATCATTGCATGTACCTAGACCACGGGTATTCAACTCTTACCCTACGAGGTCCGGAGCCTGCTGGTTTTCTGTTCTACCTGATAATTAATTGCTCCCACCTGGTGTCCCAGGTCTAAATCAGTCCCTGATTAGAGGAGAACAATGAAAAAATGCAGTGGAACGGGCTTCGAGGTCCAGAGTTGAGTTTGAAGGGTCTATCTATCCTATACCTTTTGATCTCCCATTCTGCTACACTAATGACAGAGTTAAACACTATAATTCTATAACAGGGCTCTCCAACCATGTTCCTAGAGCTACTGTCCTGTAGGTTTTAGGGGGCTATAACAATTAAGGGTTCACTCTTGGAACATTAATATCTGTAAGGAACTTGCTACCTAGAAGTGTCATGTTTTAGCCATGCTGGCTGCTGAATCTGTGTGTTGACATACAGTACCAGTCAAAAGTTTGGACACACCTACTCATTCAATAGTTTTTCTTCATTTTTACTATTTTCTACATTGTAGAATAATTGTGAAGACATCACAACTATGAAATAACACATATGGAATCATGCAGTAACCAAAGTGTTAAACAAATCAAAATATATTTTATATGTTAGATTCTTCAAAGTAGCCACCCTTTGCCTAGATGACAGCTTTGCACACTCTTGGCATTCTCTCAACCAGCTTCATGAGGTAGTCACCTGGAATGCATTTCAATTAGTTGTGTTGTGACAAGGAAGGGATGGTATACAGAAGATAGCCCTATTTGGTAAAAGACCAAGTCCATATTATGGCAAGAACAGCTCAAATAAGCAATAACTTTTACAATGTAGAAAATAGTAAAAATGAATAAAAATCCTGGAATGAGTAGGTGTGTCCAAACTTTTGACTGGTACTGTACATGTACGCCGAGGTTTTCAAAAGCTTCTCACTCATGTCTTGTCATTTTTGCTTAGTGACCAACACCTTTTATGACTTCATGAGAAATCTCAGGAGATATGCTATCATGGCTTAGTTGTATATCAATATTTCCTGTATTACATCGCTGGAAATTTAACCAGGATGACATCCAGGCTGTCAGATGCACCTATCGTCTGGAAAAGCACCCTTGGAGACAGTGAGAGGAACACGTATGACAGGGAGATATTAACAGGCAGCTTTATTTACACCCCGCTGGCACCCTGGTACTTGCAAGTTTCCAAGCATACAATGCAAACATGACATGTCAATACTTCCTTTCTGCAAGACAGATCAGGTGAAGGCACACATTTCATTTATAGAAACACTGTCTCTGTGGTCTATCCCAGGAGTATTCAACTTTTACCCAACGAGGTCCGGAGCCTGCTGGATTTCTATTCTACCTGCTAATTAATTGCACCCACCTGGTGTCCCAGGTCTAAATCAGTTTAACTATCAAAAGGTATAGGATAGATAGATCCTTCAAACTCAACTCTGGACCTCGAAGCCCGTTCCACTGCATTTTTCATTGTTCCCCTCTAATCAGGGACTCTGTCTGGGACAGACACAGGATAGATCATTCTATAACAGGCTCTCCAACCCTGTTCCTGGAGAGCTACTGTCCTGTAGGTTGCCTAATTCTAATAATTAGCTGGTTGATAAGCTGAATCAGGTTAGTTACAACTGGGTTTGGAGTGAAAACCTACAGGGGCGTAGCTTTCCAGGAACAGGGTTGGAGAGCCCTGTTCTATATAGATGTCTCACGCATTGGCAACTTTGACACAGGTGGCATATTTGTGCAACGCATAGCTTTATCACAACTACCCCATCATTTGTAACTGCAACTAATTCCCCATGTTTCTCTGTCAACACAATGCCATCTGGTGGAGAATCTATGCATATGGGCATCACAATTTAGATATTGGATACTCAGAGTTTTTCAAAGAGTGTTCAAAAATATCCTATAATGACACATTTATTGTTAGGCAGAATTATTTCATCAGCAGCGGCAGCAGCGGGTGGCAGGTAGCCTGGTGGTTAGAGCGTTGGTAGCTCGATTGAATCCCGGAGCTGACTAGGTAAAAACGTGTCGTTCTGAACAAGGCAGTTAAACCCACTGTTCATCAGTAGGCCGTCATTGTAAATAAAAATGTGTTCTTAACTGACCTGCCTAGTTAAATAAAGGTTAAAAAAATACGAGTATTTTCAACTGCAAAAACCAAACCCAGTTAAATAAAAACTAGTGGTGATACATCAAGCGAGCAAGACGGCCGTGACTTGACGCATGTAGTAGGCTTCTACACTTTGCACCCCTCCAGCTTTACAGATTTATGGCACTAGACTGGGTCACTAGTTCTCTTTTGTGGAGATCATCAAGTCCTTATCACAGCACCGTGCTGGGGTTTGAGTCATGCTGTTTACCTTTGAATTTCATACGAAGATGGATATTTCCTTGACAGTGCAAGTTCTGCATGATATTTCAGAGAAGTTGGTCTAATTTACAGTGGGCCTATTTAGGCTATTAAAAATTGTTTATGTTATTGGCCATCATGGGCATTAGGCTGATAATAAGATTGGATAGGTTACATACACCTCTTCAAGAGGTCGATTTATCACCAGTCAGAGGATTACGACCAAGTTCCAGGTAACATTCGTGTGCCCCGCACCACACCTACCTATCGGTCTGCCTTTAGACTTACACAATACGGTCTAAAATGTTGTGGAAAGCGTCTTAAATTGAGCTCAGAGCAACTGACTGTAAATACAATACACCCAGATAGCACATAACGTTCTGAGAACCATATGGTTCTTAGAGTTTGGGGAGAGCGTGGTTGTCCAACTTTCTGGGAATTTCCATAAAGTTTGCTGCTTTAGTGTCTAGATATTTTTGTTAGATGTTACTATGGAATACTGAAGTATAATTACAAGCATTTCATAAGTGTCAAAGGCTTTTATTGACAATTACATGATGCAAAGTTGATGCAAAGAGTCAATATTTGTAGTGTTGACCCCCTTCTTTTTCAAGACCTCTGTAATCCACCCTGGCATGCTGTCAATTAACTTCTGAGTTAATTGATCACCTTTTCCTTATGGCAAGGTGCTCCATCATGCTGGAAAAGGCATTGTTCGTCACCAAACTGTTCCTGGATGGTTGGGAGAAGTTGATCTCGGAGAATGTGTCGGTACCATTCTTTATTCATGGCTGTGTTCTTAGGCAAAACATTTCCTGGAGAGAAGTGGCTTCTTTGCTGCCCTTCTTGACACCAGGCAATCCTCCAAAAAGTCTTTGCCTCACTGTGCGTGCACTCACACCTGCCTGCTGCCATTCCTGAGCAAGCTCTGGACTGGTGGTGCCCCGATTCCGAATCAACTTTAGGAGACGGTCCTGGTGCTAGCTGGACTTTCTTGGCGCCCTGAAGCCTTCTTCACAACAATTGAACTGCTCTCCTTGAAGTTCTTGATGATCCGATAAATGGTTGATTTAGGTGCAATCTTACTGACAGCAATATCCTTGCCTGTGAAGCCCTTTTTGTGCAAAGCAATGATGACGACACATGTTTCCTTGCAGGTAACCATGGTTGACAGAGGAAGAACAATGATTCCAAGCACCACCCTCTTTTGAAGCTTCCAGTCTGTTATTCAAACTCAATCAGCATGACAGAGGGATCTCCAGCCTTGTCCTCGTCAACACTCACACCTGTGTTAACGAGAGAATCACTGACATGATGTCAGCTGGTCCTTTTGTGGCAGGGCTGAAATGCAGTGGAAATGTTTTTTGGGGATTCAGTTCATCTGACTTTGCAATTAATTGTGATTCATCTGATCACTCTTCATGACATTCTGGGGTATATGCAAATTGCCATCATACAAACTGAGGCAGCAGACTTTGAAAATTAATATTTGTGTCATTCTCAAAACTTTTGGCCTGTACATTCCGTTCTCAGCATCAACAAAACTCCCTCTATCCTGTTAAGTGTGTTCAGGTGTTGGCCGCACCCAGTAATTGGCCACACCTGATTTTAATGAGCGCTTGTTTCCTTTGAAATTGGGTCTGTTTAAATAGAATAAAATGAACACCTTTGTATGCGGAAAAAAACTTGGCATGCTAGCTCCATCCTGGTTGCACAGTGAACTAATTCCATGGATAGTGAACAGAAGATTATAGGTTTGAATCTCACTGATGATGTGTTACAATAAAAAACATGTTTTTCCATGAATAATGACTATCTGTGCTTGGAGTTCAAAAAAAGGTTAATCCAAAATAGGATAGCATTGTTATTAAAAAGACTTGAAACATTCAGTGTAAGTTTTTAGGAAGTTATTGAAAAACCTCCAAATAACCTATCATTTCCTTTCTCAGAGCATTAATAAAACCTCCCAGGAAAACATTCAGGGAACCATAGTAAAACATTTCCAGAACCTCGATACAACCTAAAAAAGTATGTTCCCAGAACAGGTATAATTTTCACTTCCGTTCTCAGAACGTTTAAAAAACATTCAGTTTTACTGGTCAGGAAATGTATGGCTTCGTTCCCAGAACAAAAGGGAAATCAAAAACGTACATTTCCACTACTTCCAAGGAAGTAAATGTGCCAGCTGGGTATGCTTTCAGAAGAGTAAAATGAATACCCAGAAACAATACTTCACAATCATGCTTTATTCTGGTTGATTTCATAAAAAATAATCAAATAAAAGGTTAACCTGTTTTAACAGCACTCACACAAGCAGTACATTATTGTCCTCTTCTCCAGACTAGATGTATTCCACTTTCTCCATCATAGGTAATGAAACTATACTCTCTCTTTACATTTCTGTCACTTCACCTTAAATATAATTTATTGGTTTTAACTTCAAACAAAAACTTCATTGATTGTCAACACAAATTCTAGCTGAGCACCAGTACATTAAAACTGTACTTTTGCTTGTTAAAATACTGTTTGCAATAAGGGAAAAAACGAAAATCTCGGAAAGGATAAAGGGATCCTTAATTGTACATTTCAAATGAAGCACCAACCATACAAAGCAATTTTTCAAATATATTAATGACTATTAAATTGAGCACAAACAGTGTAAATAAAACACACGCGCCACAAAGCACGTTGCAGTCCGTCTGTAGCACAATGAAGAGGACGGAGGAGTGATGAGCAAGGAGCAGTAAAAGGATACCTATCCAATCCCTCCCATGAGTCAGTCTTATGCAGCAAAGTGAAGGTTAACCAGAGGACCCTGGACTCCACAGATACTCTCAGTTACTGAAAGTCATCCACATGATTCTAGATCACTATGGTTCTGTTAGCTGGGAAGATGTGCGTGTGTGGGTGTGTCCATGGTCTGTTCACTGTGGGTCTCCCAGGTTAACGGAGGGACCATCTGGCCCCCAGGGCCTTCTTGCCACTGTTAGCTGGCCTGGACTGGCTGTAAGCCTCTTAGCTGCACGCAAGAGTTCACCAAGATAAAAGCTTTGGATTATCTCCCACCCAAAAATATTTTCTTTCCCTCAGGAACTAACAAACTGAACAAAACCACACACAAAAAATCCTAAACATAATCCATCCCTTGTCACACGAATACATTACAACCAAATGTGTTCACCCTGGTGGCAAGATATACATATATTAACATAAACCTATAGAATCATAAAAAAGGGGGTTTCTGAATTTTTTCTTGGATTCTGAAATATACCTACAGATTGGAACCTGAAAGCTGCCCTCCAGCACTGAGCACCATCCACGAGGTGGCGCTGCCGTGACCCCCATTTCACCTCAATGTGGAGGTTCCAGGTCATTCGTGAGGTGTGTTCTTCCCAGTGGCGTAGCCAGAGACATTGTTTACTTTGATCTGCTGCTCGCGGGGAGGTTAGGTTGAGACACTGGGGACATGTAGAGGAACAGTTTGGATGTGTGAGGGGCTGAGAGCGAGAGGAGGGTGGGCTACCGGCTGCAGGGAGTGGCTGTATCCGTCCTGTCCCCTTCCTCCTCCCCTTCCCCCTCCTGTAGGATGTGAATGGAGGAACCCAGCAGTCCCTGTAGCTCCGGTACACAGCGGACCAGCTCCACCAGCCCCTCCCCCTCCTCCCTGTCCTCCTCCTCTTCTTCCTCTCCCCGAGGCTGTGCAGAGGCTGTGTTCACCTGGCTGACTGACACCTGCCTCCACAGCTCTGTCCGTGCCAGGCTCACCACCTCCAAGTGCGGGTACCGCGCCCGGAATATCCGGGACGACATCTTCAGCCGCTTCAGAACATCCGTCAACAGGAACCAATTGCAAAAGCTGTCAGGGACAAACATAAGGTTTGTATTACAACTAGCTGAGCCTATCCAACAAGCTGATATCTGAAGAGTGGTTGCAAGGATTTCAAAAGGTGCTTCTGGGTTTAAAATGACAAGCAGAAACAAAAGCACTAGAATATGGGTGAAAAAGCTGGGACTATGTATTTTAATGATTGTGATGACATGATTTTCTGCTTTGGTGTTGACTCACCCCTGAGTTAACGACACTTGGACATGGAAGCAGGATAAGAGGGGCTCAGAGGAAAATTCAAACATGAGATAGTCCCCATCTGAGTCTCTCTCCTTCCTCCCCTCTCTCTCCTCCTCCCGCTGCGAGAGCAGGAAGTCCCAGCATGCCTCCTGGCCAGTCTCTGAAAAAAACATTTTGTGACGTGAGCTCAGGACGGCCAGGAGAACTCGCTTCACCTTTGTTCTAAGGACTAAGAGCCTCTTGTTTGACCATGGGCTTAAGGCTCCCCTAGAGGACTGTTCTTTTCCTAACAACCACACTATGCATTCTAATCCTGACATATACACTATGCATTCTAATCCTGACATATACACTATGCATTCTAATCCTGACATATACACTATGCATTCTAATCCTGACATATACACTATGCATTCTAATCCTGACATATACACTATGCATTCTAATCAAGTCATAACACAGATAACAGTGGATGCAGAGGTTAATGGTGAGGAAAAGAAACCAATAAAACAAAGGTTTCTTACCAAACA
Organism: Brachymystax lenok tsinlingensis; assembly: GCA_030435695.1. Lineage (NCBI taxonomy): Eukaryota > Metazoa > Chordata > Actinopteri > Salmoniformes > Salmonidae > Brachymystax > Brachymystax lenok. Next base: position 31,154,087 of record CM059789.1, on the reverse strand, counting down.
CAGAGCTGCTGTAGAATTCCCATGGCAGACTGGGGTCCTGGTCACTTCTCCCCTCCAGGTCTGTGAAGTATTCTGAAACAAAGCACATCCAGGGTCAGATTAAAAACTCCACCAAACACTACCCTGTGCCATTCTGAACAGGACAGACTCCTGAGTGGGCTCTCGAGTGGCGCAGCAGTCTAAGGCACTGCATCTCAGTGGTAGGGGCGTCGCTACAGACCCTGGTTCGATTCAAGACATACAGCCTGGAATCGAACTGGCTGTGATTGGGAGTCCCATAGGTCGGCGCACAATTGGCCCAGTGTCGTCCGGGTTAGGGTTTGGCCGGTGTAGGCAATCATTGTAAATAAGAATTTGTTCTTAACTGACTTTCCTAGTTAAATAAAGGTAAAATAAAAATCTAATGGTCTGTTTTCTGGTGTAAAGCAGGAAACATCAAACAGCATCAGGCACTGATATGAATGACAAAATCAACAAAATGAGTAATCCTCCAATGCTAGTGATCTGTGATCAGTGATGTCTGTCAAAGGTGAAGGAGATGACAGGTTAGAGTACCTTTGAGGAAGGTCTTCATGCTGGGGCTCTGGGCCAGTTTGACCACTGTCTGCCCGGAGTAGGTGGCCAGGGTGGGGTCAGCCCCGTGGGTCAGCAGCATCCACACCACAGGTAGATTATCACTGGCTACTGCGTCATGGATGGGCCTGACAAAATACAATAGCACAAATGTGTTACTTTTCACTTCTTCCACTAACATACATTTCAACGGATCTCATATAAGCCAAGCTTGAATGTTATATTTTATGTAAAAGATATAGCCCAGAAAGTGATTTATTGCAGGCATAACCCTTCAGCTCAGGAGTGTATGGCAAACAATATCCTCATTAAGTCTGAGCTCTCATTAAGTGTCTAGTAGTGCTTAGAAGCTCACCGTGTTCCGTCCTGGGCGCTGCAGTTGACGTCGGCGCCGTACTTCAGCAGCACCTGGACGATATGGCTCCAGCCTCGAGAGCACGCCTCATGGAGAGCTGTGTAACCTGCGTTGTCACGCCGATTGACCTCCCGCACATCCTTCTCCAGACAGTAGTGCACTACGTCCTGCAGGAGGAGCGGACAGACAGCAGGGGTTTAACACCAAATAGAAAAAAATAACACTTGAACTTGTCTTTTCCTACTAGCCATGACTTTGCTGATAACTACTTTATTGAGGTAACACTTAGCTACTTTAAGACGAATGCATTAACTGTAAGTTGCTCTGGCTAAGAGGGTCTGCTAAATGACAAAAGTGTAAATGTAATGTCAATTAATGTTTGATAAACTGAAACATCTGTTTGGGGTTAGGGTCTGGTATGAGGTGGAGGGCCCACCACACCTGAGTAATGGCAGGGGGAAAAGCGCAGTAGAGCAGTACCTGGTAGCCCAATCGGCCGGCTCTTTGTAGCAGAGTTTCCCCAGCGTTCTTGTTGACAATGAGGCGGCGAACCTCTGGAGGAACAGGTCTGCTAGGGGGAGACTCTGGTGCCCCTCCTCTCCCTTTCTTACTGGCAGGAGGGGAGGTCGGGCCCTTAGGGGTGGCAGGGAGGCCTGCTGGTTTCTTAGCGTTGGGGCTGTCATCATCCGTTGCCACAGAGGTAGGGCGCTTGCCCAAGCTGGAACGCTTGGTCTTGAGCTGCATAAAAAAAAAAAAAGAAAGTTGTGTGTGACAGAGTGTGACAGCAAGGACAAACGGCCTCACACTCTGCACTGGAGGAAATCAGCTGCCAGAGCACCAAAGAAAGCGTAGTACAGATTTGTGCCACAAGGGGGCACCATGAGCCAAGCTTTTAGGCTCATCACGGCACACTGTATCTCACAAGGATCTGTTGGACAGGAAACAGAAACTCCAGATCTATGGCCTCTGCGATGGATGCTGCTAAACTTCCTACCTTCTTGGGCTCGTCTGTGTCACTCAAGTGCTTGCTCTTGAACTTCCTCTTCCCAGAGGGCTTGTCGCTGGGCTCTGTGGAGGCCTCTCTCTCCGGGCGCCGCACTGACCCTGAGCGGGTGAACGAGGGCTTCCTGTGACCAGGCTCTGGGCTGGCGCCACGACAGGTCAGAGTGGCACTGAGGCGTGGGTACATGCCAGTCCTCAAATCTAGCACAACACAGAAAAGATTTACTCAACGGTTATAAGCAGTATGTTGGGTGTTATGTAAATGTTGGTGTGGTGTCATGCTGGTGAGGATCACCAGCTGTGTGCAGACAGGCTCATATGAAGCCACAATATTTGTTTGGGCATACTTCTTGTATAATCTTCTCAATTGGTAGTGGATGGCAGCTAGAGGCACAAACAATGAGGCTAGCCCCATCACAGTAAACATGCCAACAATCTCTGCTGAAGTGTGCCATCCAAAATAAAGAGTGTATTAATGGCACATACATAGATGTTTTCACATAATAAACTACAAATAGAGGGAAGCTACTGTATTCAAAATCAGTTATACTGTATATAGTTATATTCAGTCATTCAACTCTACCCAACTTTGCCTTGTGTAAGGCCCACTGTGTAAGGCCCACATCCAAACAAACCTTCAACTGCACTGTCTATTTTTTTTTAAATTTCCATGTGAACAGTACCTGATCGAGTACCCTGCCTGGTGAGGACAGATCTCTCCTCCCCCTCTCCGTCTCCATCCTTGTCCTTCTCCGTGATATACTCCCCATTCTGGTACTTCCTGTTCCGGCAGCGGTTCCGTTTCTTGCGTTTCGGGGTGTCTCCCTCAGTGCTGGGGACGTGCCTGGCCTTGCACTGTTCACCCTTCTCAGGCAGGGGGTTGGTGCGCGGTCTGCCCCTGGGCCGGCGGGCAAGCTGGGGGGGTGGGTATGTAGGGGTGGGAGGAGGAGTTGGGGGGAGGCAGAGGAGAGGGAGTAGCGAAGCCCCAGTCGTCCAGCCGAGCCTCATCAGCCCTCCGTCGGCCCCTCCTCAGCCTGGGGGTGGAGCTCTCCGAGGACGCTGGCTCCTTACTGGGTCTGCCAGGGCTGTTGAGGGAGACTGGAGTCTCAGATCTCTGGGGAATGGGGATAGGACTGCTCACGCTACCTGTGGAACCCACATCAAAAACAGACTCACTCATAACGCTCTAAAACAGTGGACAAGACGAATCGTGATGAAGGATTTCTGATTAGATCTTTGCCTGAGGTAGTATGTAAAGTTCTATTCTAGACTGTCACAAGAGACAGACCTACCTTGTTTGTTGTGAGCAGCCTGCTTGTTATCAGTTGGGCTGCTCTTCTCCTTGCAAGTGTTCTCCCCCTCATCCCTGTGTGGGGATGGTTCCGCCAGCGACAGACTGTGCTCCAGTACAGGTACACATGGTTTCTTCTGTGGCAACACACAGGGGACAAAGTGAGTGCACTAAATAGGCCATTCAGGTAATCGATCATGAAGCTTGGATGGTGATGGAGAGCATACGGAGAAACAACTGGACTGTATAAACACTGAATTGCCTTTCTATTTCAATCAGTATACTTGAATCATAATGCAATAACACAGACAGGTATATTTTGATGGGCGGTTGATATTTCACATATTTTTTATTATGCTTCGTTATAAATGCAGACAAGTCAAGCGTGTGAATGTAGTAGTTTTTCTGCCTTTGTTCAACCAACAAAAGAGAATAATGCCATTGTACACAACACATAATCAAAGCAACTCATCTAAATTGAATTCTAAATAGGACAACAGCAGAATAACAACTTACCTTTTTGGGACTTGGTTCTTTCTTAACTGGAGTGGCTTCCTGGTCTTGCTTCTTCTTCACTGGCGGCGCAGCCTTCTTTGAATGGTCCGGTGAAGCCTTCTCCTTTGCCGGCTTCCTTGGACTAGGGGGCTTCTTCTGTTTGGTGATGGCAGCTTTCTCTTTGGTGGGAGACTCCTCTTTAATTCCATTTGTCTTCTCCACCTCGGCTACCCCTGCACACTGGCCAGTGAGGATGGATAGGGCAATCCCCTCCAATTTAGCACGGGGAGCGAGACCAGCAGGGGCCATTCTCTCCTCCTTCACCGTTCCTCCCTCCAACTCCTGGGCCAATTTGCTGTCCATCCTGTTTCTGTTAGCTGAACCACCGCTTCTAAAGGCATGGGTGTGGCTGGTGCTGTTTGCAGAGACCTGTATCTCTTTGCCACCTGCCTGCCCCCCCAGTTTAATATGTCTCTCAGTGCTCTTTTCTTTGGACTCAGAGACACTCATTTTCTCAAGTTTGTTCATAACTTGTGTGGAATCCCCTTGAAAGGAAAGTGTCTCGTTGTTCTCCACAGATCTGATAGGTGGGCATCCAAATGCAGCAGTCGGATGTAACAATATGTCCTGGCCCGCAGTGTGGGAGCTCACCACTTCGGGCTTTCTGGATGCCACAGGTGCTAGATGGCAGTATCCCTCGCTGGTCAATGCAGTGGTCTCTAGAGCTTTCTGCTTCACTATGGACTCAAGGTTGGATAGGGGGGACTTGGTTCTGTCCCACTTTTCGGCTTCCATTCTGGACGGGCTTTGATGGGCACCCTGAAATTTGGGACCATCTGAACCTGTGCCCCCCTTGACCTTGGGAGTCCCTTGAATGACCTTGGGAGTCCCTTGAATGACCTTTCTCTGAACAGAAGCACCTTGGTGAGGAAGAAGTGCTGTTCGCTGCCATAATGGCTTGAGGACAGTGAGGGAGTATGGGATTGCTGCTTTGACACTTCCAGATTTCTGATGAGAGTGTGAGTTGGCAGAGCCGGGCAGAGCTGTGGCGAAAGCCCCCTTAGAGGGACAGTTTTGTGTTACAGCTGGGCTGGTACTGTTAGGGTGCTTGATACCATATACGTGCTGGTTGCCCTTAGTCATGAACGATGCCTTCTTTCCCCTTGAGGCCAGGTGTTCCCCTTGGTCAATGATAGAGATAGTCTCCTGTCTAGCGAAAGTCTGGAACTCGTCCTCAAAGGACCCCTTCCCATCTTTGCTACGCAGGGTGGAAGCAAGTATGGGGCTGGCCACACCTACATAGGTTCCTGGGAGGTTCTTAATGGGGCCTTGAGAGGAACCTTTGACCCAGGATGAGTTGGGTTCCAAACCCTGATGAGTTAGGGGCCTACTAGCCTGCTTTAGAGCCCCATTTCGGTGGGTGTTGGGTAGGATGGGGTATGGCGCGGCAGAGCCATACGTGGCAGTATGGGGCCTCTTTGGATGGAGGGAAACTTTCTGACGTGCCTTGTTATGGAGATGCTCTGTGGTGGCAACTGTGTTTGGAGGGTCTTTGACCGTTTTTGGACGCTTCGACTTGGAGGACAGGTCGAGGGGCACATCTCTTGCTTCAGTCGGGCAAGCAACTGCATGGTCATCAGCAACAGATGGAGCCTTCAGTTTTAGAAAGCCTACGGATGTCTTGTCTGCACTGCGGTGCGTAAGGTCTTTCTCCACGTAGTTCAGTAGCCTGCCCTGAGTGGTAATGCTGGCCAGTGCAGGGCCACAGCAGATGGCAGCGGAGGGAGACAATGTAAAGCGGGTTGGTACGGCAGAGCCTAATGCTGGGTGCTGTATTGGGAGCGCGATAGTGGGAGAGGCCACCACTGAGGCGATAGTGGATTTATGTTCCCTTCCAGCTTTGGAGCTCTTGCTACTGGACGTCGAGTTACATTTGAGTTTGGGTGTTGAGTTGGGTGTTTTCTTTTGAGGTGCTGGACATTGACCCACTGAGAAGTGATATGGATAAGTCTGCAGCAGTGGCGCAACACCAGCAGCTGCGCTTAGTGGTTGACTCCCCTTCTGAAACTGGCTGGCTGTGGCTTCTCTCAATGCTGCGATCTGACCCAATGCGGGTGGAAGAGTGATTTTGCAGAGTGGAGATGAGAAGTTAGTGGAGGGAAGAAAAGTAACAGGCTGGCCTGGTTTAAACAGTGTTGAGCGTTGAATCCCAGCGGGAAGACTAATCACTGACTGGGTTTGAGCATGTGGTTTCTTATTGGACGTCACACCACTGTGGCTTGGGTTAACTGGGTCCTCAGGGCTGTTCTTTGTACCACACGGCCACTGATGAGTGGGGAAGACCCTAGGACCATCAGCCTTGGGTTTGGGGACCTCTGACCTCTTGTTTGCTCTCTTGTCAGAGCTAATGAGGGGAGGGCCTGACGTTGGAGCATTGTTGTGTTCTTGAAGTGGAGGGTCCACTGGGCAATGGGTGAAGTTGCTATGGTCTGAACAGACGTTGACTGGCATTTTACAGTCTGTTGCTGTGCTGGTCTTGTTTTGCTGACTGAGGGGCACATCTCCTCTGAGCTCAGGGGGCAGCGTCTGAGGGGGATTTCCCACCATGCTAGCAGATGCTTTAATCGGAGCACTGATCTCTCTGCTCACTGTGCCTCCATCCCCTACATTCATTGGAGTGAGATCCACCTAGATAACAAGAAAGTTAAATTAAGCCCATGTTCACTGCTCATGTAAATATCTCCCAGGTAAAGCACCATTGGATCATCTGTGAAGCTGACAGTTCACTCAGTCAGTGTTCAGGCACAAAATTACCTGCATATGTGTTTCTTTAACACAACATTCCTTAGGTGTAGTTGACCTCAGGTCTGCAGCAATGGGGTATTCCTCTGTATAGGACGCTATGCTGTTGAACAAACAGATAGAAGACTTAGTATGTGACGATCTGATTTTTCTTTTCTTTAACATAAAACAAAGTTGTGACTGCATTGACGTTTTTTGATCTTGTAAAACATTCTGAAAAAGACAGTTGTTCTAAAAGAGACAATTGCACATATATTGCATTTATTTGTTCTACTTTTACCAGCCGGCTACCACCCGGTACTCCGCGATGCATCTTAGAGGCTGCTGTCCTATGTACATAGTCATTGAACACAGGTCACTTTAATATGTTTACATACTTTTTTACCCACTATATATGTATATACTGTAGTCAAGGCTCATTCTATAGAACTACTGCTGTACTCACCTGTCCTATTCATATACTGTCTATACACACCATTACACTACATGTTAATGTTTTTAAATGTATGTAAATTGTAAAGTATTTTGTCTGTAATGTCTTTTTCGTTAAATGTCGGACCCCAATAAGACTAGCTGTCGCCATTGGCATCTGCTAATGGAGATCCTAATACGCACACACACATATATATATATATATATATATATATATATATATATATATATATATATATATATATATATATATATATATATATATATATATATACACACATACATACATACAGTACCAGTCAAAAGTTTGCACACACCTACTCATTTAAGGGTTTTTCTTTATTTTTACTATATTCTACATTGTAGAATAGTGAAGACATCAGCAAAACTATGAAATAACACATATGGAATCATGTAGTAGTGTTAAACAAATAAAAATATATTTTAGATTCTTCAAAGTAGCTACCCTTTGCCTTGATGACAGCTTTGCACTCTTGGCATTCTCTCAACCAGCTTCATGAGGTAGTCACCTGGAATGCATTTCAATTAACAGGTGTGCCTTGTTAAAAGCTATTTTGTGGATTTTTTTTCCTTTTTAATGCGTTTGAGCCAATCAGTTGTGTTGTGACAAGGTAGGGTTGGTACACAGAAGATATCCCTATTTGGTAAAAGACCAAGTCCATATTATGGCAAGACCTGCTCAAATAAGCAAATAGAATAGACAGGCCGTCATTACTTTAAGACATGAAGGTCAGTCAATCCGGAAAATGTCAAGAACTTTGAACGTTTTTTCAAGTGCAGTCACAAAAACCATCAAGCGTTATGATGAATGCCTGGCTCTCATGAGGACCACCACAGGAAAGGAAGACCCAGAGTTACCTCTGCTGCAGAGGATAAGTTCATTAGAGTTACCAGCCTCAGAAATCAGCCATTAACTGCACCTCAGATTGCAGCCCAAATAAATGCTTCACTGAGTTCAAGTAACAGACATGTCAACATCAACTGTTCAGAGGGAACTTCGTGAATCAGGCCTTCATGGTCGAATTGCTGCAAAGAAACCACTACTAAATGACACCAATAAGAAGAAGAGACTTGTTTGGGTCAAGAAACATGAGCAATGGACATTAGACCGGTGGAAATCTTTCCTTTGGTCTGATGAGTCCAAATTTGAGAGTTTTGGATCCAACCGCGTATCTTTGTGAGATGCAGAGTAGATAAACGGATGATCTCCGCATGTATGATTCCCACCGTGAAGCATGGAGGAGGAGGTGTGATGGTGCTTTGTTGGTGATACTGTCAGTGATTTATTTAGAATTCAAGGCTTTTTTGGTTACTACATGATTCCATATGTGTTATTTCATAGTTTTGATGTCTTCACTATTATTCTACAATGTAGAAAATAGTAAAAATAAAGAAAAACCCTCGAATGAGTAGGTGTGTCCAAACTTTTGACTGGTACTGTACATACAGACATACACTACATGACCAAAAGTATGTGGACACCTGCTCGTCGAACCTCTTATTCCAAAATCATGGGCATTAATATGGAGTTGGTCCCGCCCTTTGCTGCTATTACAGCCTCCACTCTTCTGGAAAGGTTTTCCCCCTAGATGTTGGAACATTGCTGCGGGGACTTTCTTCAATTCAGCCACAAGAGCGTTAGTGAGGTCAGCCACTGATGTTGGGCGATTAGGCCTGGCTCGCAGTCGGCGTTCCAATTCATCCCAAAGGTGTTCGATGGAGTTAAGGTCAGGGCTCTGTGCAGGCCAGTCAAGTTCATCCACACCGATCTCAACAAACCATTTCTGTATGGACCTTGCTTTGGGCACGGGGGCATTGTCATGCTAAAACAGGAAAGGGCCTTCCCCCAAACTGTTGCCACAAAGTTGGATGCACAGAATTGTCTAGAATGTCATTGTATGAGGTAGCGTTAAGATTCCCCTTCACTGGAACTAAGGAGCCTGGCCTGAACCATGAAAAACAGCCCCAGATCATTATTCCTCCTCCATCAAACTTTACAGTTGGCACTATGCATTGGGGCCGGAAGCGTTCTCCTGGCATCCGCCAAATCCAGATTATTCCGTCGGACTGCCAGATGGTGAAGCGTGATTTATCACTCCAGAGAACGCATTTCACTCATCAGAGTCCAATGGCGGCAAGCTTTACACCACTCCAGCCGACGCTTGCGTATGGTGATCTTAGGCTTATGTGCGGCTGCTCAGCCATGGAAACCCATTTCATGAAGCTCCAGACTAACAGTTGTTGTGCTGACTCTGTTCCAGAGGCAGTTTGGAACTCTGTAGTGAGTTTTGCAACCGAGGACAGACTATGTTTCACGCGTTACGATCTTCATCACTCGGCAGTCCCGTTCTGTGAGCTTGTGTGGCCCACCACTTCGTGGCTGAGCCATTGTTGCTCTTAGACGTTTCCACTTCCCAATAACAGCACTTACAGTTGACCAGGGGCAGCTCTAGCAGGGCAGATATTTTACGAAACTGACTTGTTGGAAAGGAGACATCCTATGAAGGTGCCACATTGAAAGTCACTGAGCTCTTCAGTAAGGCCATTCTACTGCCAATGTTTGTCTATGGAGATTGCATGGCGGTGTGCTCGATTTTATACACCCGTGGCTGAAATAACCTGAATCCACTAATTTGAAGGGGTGTCCACATACATTTGTATATATAGTGTATATATATATTTGTATTCTGGACTCTGTGTATTGTTTTGTATTGTTAGGAATACTGCACTGTTGGAGCTAGAAACATAAGCATTTCGTTGCACCTGCGATATCTACTAAATATGTGTACGCAACCAATAAAATTGGATTTTTCATCATGGTGTCATTGGCTCAATACACCCGAAACTGGTCAAATGCCTCATTCTTAGGTCATGAGTCTTTCCATAGAAGAGGTTAGCAAAATATCAGCCCATTGCTAACGCTACTATACATTCCTAACAGTAGCATTAACTCATGTTAAGTTGGCACATTTAGGATAAACATCACTGTTTAGTGATTTTTTTTGGTGCTTTTTATTGAGAAATTGTTTGATCGTTTTCTGTGTGTAAGAGAAGCTTGATGACGCGAGATGCCACACTGTCCTCAGTCACAAAATCCAAGAAGGTAAATTGATTGTTGAAGTAAAAAAAAAATGACATTACTTTATATTTTATATTCATATTATCAAGAAATATCCAATATTGGTACAAAGCATATTTGCCAATAACTTTCACTTACTCCATATGTATACTTTGTAATTTAACTATGGGTAGGCCTAGTTGCATTGACATGAAGATGCTAACATAGAAGTTGATGCTTTGCCCTCTTCACCAAGGGAAATTGTCACATACTACTTGATAGTTGGAAACCATCTTTTATGACCTCTCTCACAGCTCTCCTTTACTGTTGCACGGATGGACGTGGTCAGTGCTGACCAAGCCATGCACGGTGCAGCAGAGTGGACTGGCTGAGACCATGGAGAGAAGTAGAAACATGGTAGGCAGGTGGGGGAAGGGGTAATGGTTTCCTCACCACCCTTCATGATACATCATTCTGAAATCCCTCTCTACCGAACTCATTCATGCGGCCTTAACCCTCAGCTCATTTCCAGCTCATGTTAGAGATCAATCTGAGGGGCAAGGATAACCTGAGGGATGATGCCATATAATGTAATACAAATTCTTAATCTTAACTACAGATACTCTATTATTCAAGAATGAATTCTAAATTTGGTATATCTCAAAGCACCAGGAGTAAAGAAGCCTCAAAATACAAATCTAGTTTCCCTTTGCCTTGAGCCCTTGACCACGATGCCCAAATTCCAAAGTAAAGAGAACAATTAGCAGTGACATCTAAGCAGACAGGCTAAGACACCGTAAGTATCACATGCATGCACAATACTTTGAATCTTCCAGTAAAGTTATTCCTAAAGAATGGCAACTTCATGAATATATCTGACCGAAAGCAACATTTTAAAAGCTTTCAGACATCCACCCTACACACATCATCACACCCTACGAGGAAAGGTGAGGCAGCCACCCCACCCGACAATAAATGTAATGACTACAAATGGGTCCGGTATAACTATCCACCAGCAAATATCAGAGGAATGTACCGGGTGTTTAAATCATTGTAGTTGGCGAAACATACCCGTACCGGAAAACGTGAGTGACAGCCCAGGTAGGCGACATATCTCTGTTGAAATCGTTAAACATGGGCTGAAAATAGTTGCAATCATCTATAACTGAAAATGAGAGGCTTTTGCATTCATTATCGCATAACCTCATGTTGCTACTTGCTTATATTGCTAGTTTGTCTTTGTGCTGCAGATACGCCGTCTCTTCCGCTGAGTAGCCCAATGGAATGCTAGGATGAATTTGAGAAACATATATTTTAGGTTTAATTTCTCATGCTGTCAGTCTGCACACCATGCTGGTAAAACAAAGTCACAGCTGTCCCAACTATAATGAGGTGGCTAACCCATAGAGTCTTTCGGCTACGTCTAAATAAGATAAATAAAATAATCTCCCTCTGACTCGAGATGACTTGATCTCCCTCTGACTCGAGACGACTTGTCCGCCTGGTCAACTGACTGCGCAGCCCGGAGCACACATGCACAAAAGAGACGCATCCAAGAGTCAAATCTATGCATTTGAAAATGCAGAAATACAGTCGACGAGCGGGGTCGTTTTATTATACTATTTCAACTAATTGAGAAATTGGTTTATTCTCTATAAAACAAACATATTTATGCTAAAACTCCGGGCATCCCACTCGCCCAAAGAGCTGGCGAGCTGTAGTATGATAATCGGTAAGGACGACACTATTGCCTCTCAGGTGATCAGTCTGTCCAAGACAGACTACACATGATCAAAATGGAACCAAATTCACCCTTGATTTTTGAAGCGAGAATGATGCGATAGGACCCAGCACAATAGCCTACAATGCAAGCATTTCCAATATCTAGAACGAAACGACTGACACGAGAATTTCCTTTGCCCTATCAAATACTTACATCGTCCATCCGCACTTGCATGATACATGCATTATGTGCCCAACAACCGTCACATAATGAAGCCAACATCAATCAACAGCCAAATATCGCGGAATAAACATCCCAAACTCCAATGACTATATTATTTAATCAATCCATAGACCACGAGGTACTGTCCATGACGTATTTTACTGATAAATAACATGACTGAAAAAACGATGTAATGATATAACGTTGGACTGTATTGCATTGACTAATATTGATTGTATGAGGAATATATTACACTTTAACTGTTTCCTAAGCTCCTTTTCTTATGAAAAGTATTTCAGAACTAACACGAGGGTAGGGCAACAATTTACACATAACTTGTAGTTGGCTACTGTAACGTGCAGCATACACAATAAGGAAAACAAAATGTAACTCATGTTCAAAATACCACGAACAATTTTCAGATCCCTGCGCAGCAAAGTCTCCGCAAAGCCAGCATTGGTCTGCATTACACAGTGCTAAGCATGTTTAGACAGGCTACTGTATTTATCTCCGGCCGTGCGACACAAAATGTTGATTTGACTCTTTCATCAGCCCTTACCGAACCGCCTCTGTGTTCAAAGACATGCAAGAGTCCGACCCGAACCGAGTCTTCTCGTCCCTGATACTGAATAATTCGAAAGGTAATTAGCAAGCAAGATAACGATGTCAAATGGCACAAACAATTACAAACCCGTTCGTCCAGGGTATAAATTAACAGTATATATCACGGCTCCAGCGAGAATCAAGTCTTCCGTTCTTGTCGGTTGCTGTTCACTAATCTCGACGGTTTTCGGTTCTGAAAGTCGGGGGGGTTTCGTCAAGACAGTCCGTACAGTATCTCGGTCTACGGTCTGGTGGGAGAGAGGGGCAAGAAGGTGGACTGATAGCCTGGGACTTGTAGTGTTTGTCTATCCACGCCCAAACGATACATATTGTGCAGTGGGAGGAGTAAGGACTGCAGGTACCAGCATGCAACGCAGTACACCAGCCGCTCAAGGGGAAAGGGGGATCGCAACGGTGCGCTAAACTGAAAAAGCTTACCGAATTAACAAAGTGAAAATTGACATATTCATCATAAAGACACCGAGTTATATTGAATGAATGCACGAATAACAATAATATATAATCCAATAAATGGAAGTACCCCTACGGATGATGGTTGCATTATGGACTAAAGCAGGCCAACAGAAAAGAGTGAGAGAGGTATTAGTTCTAGAGCAGCGAATTAACACGAGGGACCAAGATCTTGGCTGGTCTGTGAAGGGAAAATACAAAAATGTCACTGTGTAGTTATGTTATGGAGTCTAGAGCTGGGCAATATAGACAACAATCCATATCGCAAAAATTGCCTGAATAGATGCAATAACGATAATAGAAAGATAAGTGTATAACATTAATGTGCACCTCCGTTTTTGTATTATCCTTTAAACTACAATTACTATTTTGATGGTTTTATGCATCAATTAATTGTCCCATTAACAATCACCCATATTAGCAAACCTATTTAATTTCTAACTTCACATTTCTCTAGTATAGGCTACATGTCGTAATGAATGATATCAGCAAAATGCCTGCGATAAGTGTTCGGTATGGTCGGTGTCGATAATTTTCGGTTTATCTTCCCAGCTCTAATTGTGTACCCATCATTATCATATGAAATTACTGTAGGCTTTATGGATTTGATGTATGGCCAATAGGCATAGCCTTGTTGGTTGCGGCAGAACTCTATTTGGACAGACTTTCCTAAAAAGCATGAAACATTACATTTTCACGAAAATAATTAAGATTGATATGACCACATTATATTCTCACCCCAAGAGGTCCAGTTATACATACCCTACTTACACTACTTGACAGTGCACATTGCCCCAATGCCTCTCTTTCCCTGTCTCCCAAGTGGCGCAGCGGTCTAAGGCACTGCATCTCAGTGCAAGAGGTGTCACTACAGTCCCTGGTTTGAATTCAGGCTGTATCCCATCTGGCCGTGATTGGCCCAGTGTCGTCCAAGTTTGGCTGGGGTAGGCCGTCATTGTAAATAAGAATTTGTTCTTAACTGACTTGCCTAGTTAAATAAAGTTTACACACTCTTGACAACCAGGCCTCCAATCAACATGTACCTCAAACATCTTAACACTGACCTCCATCACTGCTCTGAATACAAACCCTTTTGCCCTATTCCAGGCATCTTGAATTTCAATCCCCTCCCCAATCACAATCCTAATTTACTGATATCCAGAAATGCACCATTTCCCTTGTCTGACTACTCAAACTGAATTATTCTGCTGATCTATGTTCGCTACATACTCAAGTCTGAGACTGACATCGTTGAAGTTGTTTGTGGTGACAATAAAATAACAATAACGAGGCTATATACAAGGAGTACTGGGACCAAGTCAGCGTACTGGGGTACGAGGTAGTTGGGGTGATTTATTGACGTAATACAGTATGTACATGTAGGTTTGGTTTGGTGATTGATTGAAGTACTATGTACATGTAGGTAGGGGTAAAAAGCAGAAAGTCTGAGTAGCCATTTGTTTAACTGTTCAGCAGTCTTATGGCTTGCGGTAGAAGCTGTTCAGGAGCCTTTCGGTCCCAAACTTGGTGCTCCGGTACCGCTTGCCGTGCGGTATCAGAGAGAACAGGCTGACTTGGGTGGCTGGAGTCTTTGACAATTTTTAGGGCCTTCCTCGGACACCGCCTGGTATAGAGGTCCTGGATGACTGGGAACTCGGACCCAGTGATGTAATAGGCTGTACGCAGTACCCTCTGTAGTGCCTTGCGGTTGGATGCCGAGTAGTTGCCATTGCAAGCGGTGATGCAGCCAGTCAAGATGCTTTCAATGGTGCATCTGTATAACTTTTTGAGGATCTGAGGGCCCATGCCAAATCTTTTCAGCCTCCTGAGGCGGAAGAGGCATGTCGTGCCCTCTGTGTTTGGACGTGTTTGTGTGTTTGGACCCTGATAGGTCCTTACTGATGTGGACACCAAGGAACTTGAATCTCTCGACCGTCTCCACTACAGCCCCGTTGATGTGAATGGGAGCGTGCTAGGCCCTCCGCGTATTTTTGCCTACTCTAACCACCTGGGGGCGGCCCGTCAGAAAGTCCATTATCCAATTGCAGAGCGAGGTGTTTAATCCCAGGGTCCTTAGCTTAGTAATGAGCTTGGAGGGCACAATGGTGTTGAACGCTGAGCTGTAGCCAATGAACAGCATTCTTACGTAGATTTTACTTTTGTCCAGGTGGGAAAAGGCAAATACAGATTGAATCATCTGTGGATCTGTTGGGGCAGTATGCGAATTGGAGTGGGTCCAGGGTGTCTGGGATGAAGGTGTTGATGTGAGCCATGACCAGCCTTTCAAAGCATTTTATGGCTACAGATTCAATTGCTATGGGGCGATAGTCATTTAGACAGGTTACCTTGGCATTCTTGGGCACAGGGACTATGGTGGTCTGCTTGAAACATATGGGTATTACAGATTGGGTCAAGGAGAGGTTGAAAATGTCAGTGAAGACACTTGCCAGCTGGTCAGCGCATGCTCTGAGTACGTGTCCTGGTAACCCGTCTGGCCCTACGGCCTTGTGAATGTTAACCTGTTTAAAGGTCTTACACACATCAACTACGAAGAGCGTGATCACATAGTCATCCTGAACAGCTGGTGCTCTCATGCATGGCTCAGTGTTGCATGCCTCGGAAGCGAGCATAGAAGGCATTTAGCTCATCTGGTAGGCTTGCGTCACTGGGCACCTTTGTAATCCGTGATAGTTTGCAAGCCTTGCCACATACGACAAGCGTCAGAGCCAGTTAAATAAAGGTTAAAAAAATAAACATCAGTCAACACTTTGCCTGTTTGATGGTTCATTGGAGGGCATAGCAGAATTTCTTGTAGGTTTTCAGATTTCTGTCCCGCTCCTTGAAAGCAGCAGCTCTAGCCTTTAGCTCAGTGTGGATGTTGCCTGTAATCCATGGCTTTTGGTTTGGGTACGGTCACTGTGGGGACTACGTTGTCGATGCACTTATTAATGAAGCCGCTGACTGATGTAAAAAAAAAATGTACCTTTATTTAACTAAGCATTTTCAATGACAGCCTAGGAACAGTGGGTTAACTGCCTTGTTCAGGGGCAGAACGACAGATTTTTACCTTGTCAGCTCGGGAATTCGATCTTGCAACCTTCCGGTTTCTAGTCCAACGCTCTAACCACTAGGCTACCTGCCGCCGATGTGGTAAACTCCTCAATGCCATCGGATGAATCCCGGAACATATTCCAATCTGTGCTAGCAAAACAATCCTGTAGCTTAGAGTCCACTTCAGCTGATCACTTCCTTATTGAGCGCATCACTGGTACTTCCTGTTTGAGTATTTGTTTGTAAGCAGTAATTAAGAGGATGGGGTTATGGTCAGATTTGCCAAATGGAGGGCAAGGGAGAGCTTAGTATGCGTCTCTGTGTGTAGAGTAGAGGTGATCTAGAGTTTTTTCGCCTCTAGTTGCACAGGAGACATGCTGGTAGAAATGAGGTAAAACGGATTTCAGTTTTCCTGCATAAACATCCCCGGGCCATTAGGAAGCGTCTAATCTGGCTGAGCATTTTCTTGTTTGCTTATGGCCTCATACAGCTCGTTGAGTGCGGTCTTAGGGCCAGCATTGGTCTGTGGTGGTAAATAGACGGCTACAAAAATATAGATGAAAACTCTCTTGGTAAATAATGTGGTCTACTGTTTATAATGAGGTATTCTAACTCAGGCAAACAGAACCTCGAGACTTAATATTAGAGATTGCGCACCAACTGTTGTTGACAACCCCCTACCAGACGCAGCTGTTCTGACCTGCCGATGTACAGAAAAAACAGTTAGATTTATGTTTTCCATGTCCTTGGTTCGGTGAAACCACAGTTATTCAGATCACTTTGATACGATAGTCTTGAACGGAGCTAATCCTGTTTATTTTCCAGTGATTGCACATTCACCAATAGAATGGAGGGTAAGGGTGACTTATTGACTCACCGTCGCATTCTTGTTAGGTATCCCGCACGCTGGCCCCTATAGCGGCCCCTCCTCCTCCTCCTCAGAGTGACAGGGATTTGGGCCTGGTCTGGGATGAGCATCATGTCCTTTACCTCTGATTTGATGAAATAGCATTCCTCATCCAAAACTAGGTTAGTAATCACTGTTTTGATGTCCAGAAGCTATTTTCGGTCATATGAAACGTTAAGATCAGCACAAAAAACACACACAAAATAGCACGATTGGTCAGGAGCCCATAAAATGGTGGCCATCCCCTTCGGCGCCAATCTGTAGTTCAAAGCCAATAACACATTTTCAAAACGCCGCTTTATCCATGTGTGTTCTGGCTCTGGCCCAACCCATCGGTTTCATGGACCAATCAGAACGGTTAGAATGGGTTTGCGTTCTAGAAATTGTTGAGGAGGTACTGAGATCCAGACTCATTGTGGAGAAGAAACTAATGTTTGTGGGCACGGAGTAGCGTTTGGCCAGAGCAAGGAGTTTGGGTAGCCAGGCAACCATTTCCCCACCTCACACCAGAGAAAGACCGATATGGATTTTTTTGTGCCAATGCCAATAACGATTTTTGGGGGTCAAGGAGGCCGATGATCGTTATTTTAGGCCAATATTCAATATCATTAAATGTGAAAAAATGTATGACAACATTTCCCAGACATGTATGCATTAATGCATACATTTTATAAATCAAACAATACATTTGACATTGGTAAAAACAATCTAACTACATTACAACATAATGGTAATACTTTTATTTGAATGGTAAATCTATTGATAAACTGGGTAAATTAAGACGGCCTAGGCCTTTTCACAATACAGGTGAATGCATATTCATTAGAAGTGTGTGCATGCATTGAGTTATTGAGCTTGTTTTGGCTGATCAGTGTAGTCTATTGTGCTAGATGATTAACAATCTGTTGGAGCTAGGAACACAAGCATTTCGCTACACCCACAATAACATCTGTTAAATATGTGTATGTGACCAATAAAATTAGATTTGATCTGTTTGCCTTCCATTTGGGACTGATGTTAGCTTACTGATCAACAACATTTGCATAGAAGGGAAAGGGGGATACCTAGTCAGATGTACAACTGAATGCATTCAACTGAAATGTGTCTTCCGCAATTAACCCAACCCCTCTGAATCAGAAGGTGCGGGGGCTGCCTTAATCGACACGCCCGGGGAACAGTGGGTTAACTTCCTTGCTCAGGGGCAGAATGACAGATTTTTACCTTGTCAGCTTGGGGATTCAATC
Organism: Brachymystax lenok tsinlingensis; assembly: GCA_030435695.1. Lineage (NCBI taxonomy): Eukaryota > Metazoa > Chordata > Actinopteri > Salmoniformes > Salmonidae > Brachymystax > Brachymystax lenok. Next base: position 31,135,837 of record CM059789.1, on the reverse strand, counting down.
CAGCAACCTTTTGGTTACTGGCCCAACGCTCCTACCCGCCAGGCTACCTGCCGTCCCAATGTGTCACTCCAGCATGTCACGCCTGTATGGAAGGACATCATATACTTTAGGCACTGCTGACCCATACAAATGGGTCCAACTTAACGTCATGATTTGTGATCACAAATGCATTTTCCGTGATCTGGAGATTTTTATTTTTAAGCTGTCAGGACGCATCTCTAAACAACTCAGCTGCCAGGACAAAATTCTAAACAACTCAATTGGCTAGTTCAGCTATCGATTAAGAAACAGGTTGTAACTTGATCCTACTGCTACGATTGGATAGAGCTAGGCTGTAACTCCATTCCCTTTCATATCTCTCTCAATCGCGCATATCACTTGGCGCTGTTTACTGCTACTATGAGAACTAGCTCAACGGCAACGACATTTGCTACCAAGCCATACATTTGCATAATATTTAACAAGGAGAGCGAGGGCAGGCAAAAAGATGAAACAACGTTTCACGTTCTGTCTAAATGACTCAAATCTGCCCATAGTTTGAGAAGTGAGAATGTACACACGCCCACTGATCTACAGCTTTCTTGGACCATAAACATGATGGAAGATTCTTAGGTAGCTAAACCTATTGCCAACCTTAATTTAGGCATTTTAAAACAATTCCTTCTTTCTCTATTACGACCATCATCTAATCCGACTATCAATTGTCAATTTACGGGTACGATTGCGGCTGGTCAGATCAGCACACCAGTAAATAGCTAACGTTACACCTCAAGTCAGATTGCTCGTTGCCAAAAATGTTGCATGTTCAAAATGATAACCAGCTATTAGCTCCTATCTGATATTTTAGCATCATGTTTATCTAGCCAGCTAGCTAGCATAGTAGATAATATAGCTAGCTAGCTAACACAACAGATGAAAGGATTATTTATCATAATCTCTCTAACAGGTCACATAGCTATCTGCTTAGCTAGCTTGCTTATTGCATGCATGTCCCTGCACGTCGACACAAGCCTTATTATTAGTGAATTAACTAAACTAATATTTTCAACAGGAGTTCGATTTCTGTCACTGTGTCAATTTATCAATTTCTTAATACTGCACCTTTCTGTTAGAGAATGAGCTAGCTTGCTGCTGATTTACCCAGCTAGATGTTCCTCTGCATTGTGCAGTGCTCGTGGCTCAGGCGGTGAGTGGCGGCTGGCATAGCAGCAGGGCCGATCGACTAGAAAAGGACAATATCAGTCGTTCTCTACCTCTACCTCACACCCCACATCTGTCTCCCCTACATCACTTGGTACTGTTTTCTGCATGGTTATTTTAACTGGGCTCTCTCGCATTCTCTGGGCTCTCTCACAAGGCCCTTCTCCCCCGATTGCTCAGTTTGGCCGGGAGGCCAGCTCTAAGAAGAGTCTTGGTGGTCCATTTAAGAATGATGGAGGCCACTGTGTTCTTGGTGACCTTCAATGCTGCAGAAATGTTTTGGTACCCTTCCCCAGATCTGTGCCTCGACACAATCCTGTTTCGGAGCTCTAAGGACAATTCCTTCGACCTCATGACATGGTTTTTGCTCTGACAAGCACTGTCAACTGTGGGATCTTTATATAGACAGGTGTGTGCCTTTCTAAATCATGTCTAATCAATTGAATTTACCACAAGTGGACTACAATGAAGTTGTAGAAACATCTCAAGGATGATCAATGGAAATAGGTTGCACTTGAGCTCTATTTCGAGTCTCATAGCAAAGGGTCTGAATACAAATTGTATTGTGTGTAGATTGTTGATGAACATTTTTGTTTTAATACATTTTAGGATAAGGCTGTAATGTAACAAAATGTGGAAAGAGTCAAGGGGTCTGAATACTTTCCGAAGGCACTGTAGGCCTATATTTAAGTTTTTGACATCACTCAAGAGTACTGATATAAGATAAGGGTCATTTTAGAGATGCATTATATTTCATCATTTGAAACGCATGACAACCTGGCCCTTTCATAGAGGCACAATAGGCCTACACAGCAGAAAACGTATTATTTCCACAATCCGATAGAACAGTTACAGATTTTGGGTCATTTTATTGGGTTATTTTCTGCTTGTTGGGTTGTTTTAGCAGTAACTCAACAGGTTGGGTACAAGTCAATTAATCTCACGACAGGCATTTGTAATCAAACCCCAACAGTCGGATTCCGGTGGACGGCAACTCTCTGCAAAACCCATTGCCACTTATTGTGCCACTGGACAGAGACAAACGGGTAAGTTAACCTTATTTATAGTTATTTAAATGAGCTAATTGTTTAGCTAGATAACATGACTACCTCAATCGTTATTTCAAATAATTCTGGTGACTTTACAGTAATTGCTAGCTAGATAGCTGCTAGCATAAGCTAGCTAACGTCTAGGTTGAAGATAACAAAGGTTAAGACAAGTTATGATTCCATGTGGAAGCTTTTCGAAAAATAAACAAATTCATGAGACCAGCGCCGTTGCTAACTACTAGTGCCGTTGCTAACGACCAGCGCCGTTGCTAACGACCAGCGCCGTTGCAAACTAGCATAGCTGGTCCCATTGTTGCAAAGAGTTATGCGATATTAAAAACCCTCTCGTCTTAACCTTTGTCATCTTCAACTTAGGCTAATGTTAAAAGAAAGTATTCACACCCCTGACTTTTACCACATTTTGTTGTGTTACAGCCCGAATTTAAAATTGATTCAATTTAGATTTTTTTGTCACTGGCCGTGCAATAATACTGTTTAAAATGATTTTTGAATGACTACATCATCTCTGTACCCCATACATATAATTATCTGTAAGGTCCCTCAGTCGAGCAGTGAATTTCAAACACAGATTAAACCCAACGACTAGGGAGGTTTTCCAATGCCTCGCAGAAAAGGGCACTCATTGGTAGATTGGTAAAAATTAAAAAAAGCAGACATTGAATATCCCTTTGAGCATGGTGAAATTATTAATTACACCCAGTCACTACAAAGATACAGGTGTCCTTCCTAACTCAGTTGATTGACAGAGTGAAAAGAAGGAAGCCTGTACATAATACAAATATTCCAAAACATGCATCCTGTTTCCAAACAAGGCACTAAAGTAATACTGAGAAGAAGAAAAAATTGTCCTGAACACAAGGCCGTATTTGTAAATAGGAATTTGTTCTTAACTGACTTGCCTAGTTAAATAAATAAAGGTTAAATAAATGTTTGATGCAAATCCAATACAACACATCACTGAGTACCACTCTCCATATTTTCAAGCATAGTGGTGGCTGCATCATGTTATGGGTATGCTTGTAATTGTTAACGAATGGGGAGTTTTTCAGGATAAAAAATAAATGGAATGGAGCAAAGCACAGGCAAAATCCTAGAGTTCAGAATCCTGAATCCTGGTTCAGTCTGCTTCCCAACAGACACTGGGAGATGAATTCACCTTTCAGCAGGACAATAACCTAAAAAAAGGCAAAAATCTACACTGGAGTTGCTTACCAAGAAGACAGTGAATGTTCAGTGTGGCCGAGTTACAATTTTGACTGAAATCTGCTTGAAAATCTATGGCCGGATTTGAAAATGGTAGTCTAGCAATGATCAACAACTATTTAGGCAGAGCTTGATAAATTTTGAAAAGAATAATGAGAACATATTGTACAATCCAGGTGTGGAAAGCTCTTAAAGACTTACTCAGAAAGACTCACAGCTGTAATCTCTGCCAAAGGTGATTCTAACATGTATTGACTCAGGGGTGTGAATACTTTTGTAAATGAGATATTTCTGTATTTAATTTTAATATATATATATATTTTTTAAGTATAATATTAGGGTATTGTGTGTAGATGGGTGAGAAAAATATATATTTAATCGATCTTGAATTCAGGCTGTAACACAACAAAATGTGGAATAAGTCAAGAGGTATGAATACTTTGTGAAGGCACTATATTTCTTCAGTTTTAGACATTGTTTCAAATAAGAAAATATATATATTGTGTTTCTTCAAATGCAGGGGTGACCTGTGATGGAGTTTCATCGGACTTGCTGTTGTCTTCCATAGCGGGAGAAAAGGGCAAGTGACCTGGCAAAGGATGCTGAAACCCTTCTAATTGGTAAGACAATGTGAAAAATATACTAGGCCTATAATAATTATGCTTTCGACATCATACTTTACTTGTTCTTTATGGAAATTGACATACCAATGCCCTGATCCAATATGTTTTCTTGATCACATCAATAATTTGGGGATTGTTTGAAATGTTGTTTTCCCCTATAGACCTGTTTTGTGATGTGGCCCTGAAGGTGGGACCTGCCATCCTGCCTCCATGGTCATACAGAATGGATGGGGAAATGATTCACCCCTAATAATACAACGTGTAAGTATACAAGCTGTGGTCTTCCCAGGGGGGTCCGGGGGCATGCTCCCCGGGAGATTACATTTTTGTTGAATGACTGTGAGAAGGTCGCTACTGGGGACATTCTATTCCAAAATGCATAAACATTTTATTATGTTCAGTTTCATTAATTATCTCTTGATCTCAATGACGTCACCAGAGAATTCTATATTAACCCCAAATATAATTTAACTAGCGTAACGTTACTGTATCTTTGCTAACAATTATTACATACATATATTAGTAGTGTTTTCTCATAGATATTAAGAGGACGCAACATTGCATCTGTCCCATTATGGTGTCTGTGAGACAATGGGCAGTGCCATTGAGGCCATCTCCATTTTGAAGTAGTACATTATTCTTCTTCACCTGCTACTTCTATGAGTTGGTAAACAAACTGAAAGGGTGCGCACTGCCACCTGAAGTGTGTTGTTTGTACAGGTATTAAGACAAGGTTGACGAATTACTGCCATCTGCAGTTATGGAATGTTTGCTCACAAGTATAATTCATTGGCTGATCACTCCCGATGAACTGGATGGAATTAACCCATAGGAAGTCCCACCCAGTTGACACTGTTTTTTTTTGCAGTGGTGGCAACAATTTAGCAGCAGTGATACGCCAATGCTAAATTAATATAGGGGAAACACTGCTCGCTGGACCTTTTGAAATGTAGTGTATTTGTCTTTTTCTAACTTTTATTTTACATCCCATGTGTTAAGGAGTGGGGGTGGGGTATTGATGGGTAGGGGTTTAAAGTGTAAAGCTATTAAACACAACTATTAAATATTAATAATCACATTAACATTGTATGAAAACCTTTTATAAGCAGGAAATAAAAATGATTTATATTGGGAATGCATTGTATTATCCATTATTTTCATCAAACAGTATCTAAATATTGTATTGTTGCTTAAATTAATGACAATAGTATTAAAATAGTAAGAAAATAACTACAAATAAGAATATAGATGGGTTATTATGAAACCAGCTATTGGGTTACAGTTAACCCAACTGTGGATTGATTAGATAACCCAATGCATTGGGTAAAAAAAAATGATCAATTCAATGCATTGGTTAAAATAACCAATAATACATTTCATGAATTACCCTCGTTATGTACGTCTATACTGAACAAAAATATAAATGCAACATGTAAAGTGCTGGTCCCATGTTTCATGAGTTGAAATAAAAGATCCCAGAAATGTTCCAGATGCATTTCTCTCCAATTGTGTGCACAAATTTGTTTATATCCCTGTTAGTGAGCATTTCTCCTTTGCCAAGATAATCTATCCACCTGACAGGTGTGGCATATCAATAACCTGATTAAAAAAGCATGATCATTACACAGGTGCACCTTGTGCTGGGGACAATAAACCGCACAACCGCAGACCACGTCTAACCACGCCAGCCCAGGACCTACACATCCGGCTTCTTCACCTGCGGGATAGTCTGAGACCAGCCACCCAGACAGCTGATGAGTATTTTTGTCTGTAATAAAGCCCATTTGTGGGGGAAAACTAATTCTGATTGGCTGGGCCTGGTTCCCAAGTGGGTGGGCCATGCTCTCCCAGGCCTGCCCCTGCCCAGTCATGTGAAATCCATAGATTAGGGCCTAATGAATTTATTTCAATTGACTGATTTCCTTATATGAACTATAACTCAGTAAAATCATTGAAATTGTTGCATGTTGCGTTTATATTTTATTTCAGTATATATCTGTATAGCAGACGCAGTAGCCATCAGACATTTAAAAAAATGCATGTCGGTGTCATAGCATGCCACGGACATATCTCTCTCTCTGGGGTTAGGCCTAAGCTTCTCTTCCTTTATATATACACTACCAGTCAAAAGTTTGGACACACCTACTCATTCAAGGGTTTTTCTTTATTTTGACTATTTGTAAAATAAGAGCGAAGACATCAAAACTATTAAATAAAACATATGGAATCATGTAGTAACCAAAAAAGTGTTAAACAAATCAAAATACATGTTATATTTGAAATTCTTCAAAGTAGCCCTTTGCCTTGATGACTGCTTTGCACACTCTTGGCATTCTCTCAGCTTCAATCAAATTTCAATCAATCAAATGTATTTATAAAGCCCTTCTTACATCAGCTGATGTCACAGAGTGCTGTACAGAAACCCAGCCTAAAACCCCAAACAAAGCATGGGGTGTAATGCTTTTCAAACTATCTTGAAGGTGTTCCCACATATGCTGAGCACTTGTTGGCTGCTTTTCCTTCACTCTGCGGTCCAACTCATCCCAAACCATCTCAATTGGGTTGAGGTTGGTGATTGTGAAGGCCAGGTCATCTGATGCAGCACTCCATCACTATCCTTCTTGGTCAAATAGGCCTTACACAGTCTGGAGGTGTGTTTTTGGTCATTGTCCTGATAGTCCCACTAAGCGCAAACCAGATGGGATGGCGTATCGGTGCAGAATGCTGTGGTAGCCATGCTGGTTAAGTGTGCCTTGAAATAAATCACGACAGTGTCACCAGTAAAGCACCCCCACACCATCACACATCCTCCTCCATGCTTCACAGTGGGAACCATACATGCGGAGATCATCTGTTCACTTACTCTGCGTCTCACAAAGATACGGCGGTTGGAACCAAAAATCTTAAATTTGGACTCATCAGACCAAAGGACAGATTTCCCATGGTCTAATGTCCATTGCTCGTGTTTCTTGGCCAAAGCAAGTCTCTTATTATTATTTGTGTCTTTAGTAGTTTTTTTTCCAGCAATTCCACCATGAAGGCCTGATTCATGCAGTCTCCTCTGAACAGTTGAAGTTGAGATGTGTCTGTTACTTGAACTTTGTGAAGCATTTATTTGGGCTGCGATTTTTGAGGAAATTCCACAAATTAACAGGCACACCTGTTAATTAAAAGAGAATGTCAAGAATGTGCAAAGCAGTCATCAAGGCAAAGGGCTACTTTGAAGAATTTAAAATATAACATATATTTTCATTTGTTTAACACTTTTTTGGTTACTAAATGATTCCATATGTGTTATTTGATAGTTTTGATGTCTTCACTATTATTCTACAATGTAGAAAATAGTAAAAATAAAGAAAAACCTTGGAATGAGTAGGTGTGTCCAAACTTTTGACAGTTACTGTATATATTTATTAAATTGTTAATATCATACAGTGGACACCTAAGCCTATAGACCTATGCATACAATGCCCTGATACATTTAGTGCTCAAATCTCTGACAAATGAACCGTGAGGTGGACAATTATTGTTTTAGGAAAGTAGCCTAAAAACCGATAACAAAAATAGCTTTAGCAAATGCTACACATCAAAACACAAGTAAGTGTTTTTGTAATTTGTTATAGGCTGTTTTTAAGGATACGTAAATGTGGCTCATTTGGTCAATATCCCTCATTTAATGATGGCGCTGGCTGCGCCATGTTGGATCTGAATGCATATGGATGTCCGGTAAATTCCTCAAATGTCCGGTAAATTAAAATCTTCCCGGTCACGTTGTCGGCGCAAAATTTTCCCGAAAGGTAACTCTGAAATGGCATGTTGTTTTTATGAAGATTTTAGAAAATCTGTCACCAATTGGATGAAAACCTAGCTAGTGCGCTAGTCCAGTGTCACTTTGATTATGCTTGTACATCATGGTTCATAAGCAGCCCCAAACATCTAAAGAATAAGCTACTAGCCAAACAAGCTTTTTAAGAAGTGTACTTAAACTCCCCCCTCATACGCATTTGGAGGTTGAGCATTTTTTCGTCTCTATCTCTGTAATGTGTCTGTATACAGTGGGGGAAAAAAGTATTTAGTCAGCCACCAATTGTGCAAGTTCTCTCACTTAAAAAGATGAGAGAGGCCTGTAATTTTCATCATAGGTACACTTCAACTATGACAGACAAAATTAGGAAAAAAAATCCAGAAAATCACATTGTAGGATTTTTTAAGAATTTATTTGCAAATTATGGTGGAAAATAAGTATTTGGTCAATAACAAAAGTTTATCTCAATACTTTGTTATATACCCTTTTTTGGCAATGACAGAGGTCAAACGTTTTCTGTAAGTCTTCACAAGGTTTTCACACACTGTTGCTGGTATTTTGGCCCATTCCTCCATGCAGATCTCCTCTAGAGCAGTGATGTTTTGGGGCTGTCGCTGGGCAACACAGACTTTCAAAGATTTTCTATGGGGTTGAGATCTGGAGACTGGCTAGGCCACTCCAGGACCTTGAAATGCTTCTTCTGAAGCCACTCCTTCGTTGCGGCGGTGTGTTTGGGATCATTGTCATGCTGAAAGACCCAGCCACGTTTCATCTTCAATGCCCTTGCTGATGGAAGGAGGTTTTCACTCAAAATCTCACGATACATGGCCCCATTCATTCTTTCCTTTACACGGATCAGTCGTCCTGGTCCTTTGCAGAAAAACAGCCCCAAAGCATGATGTTTCCACCCCCATGCTTCACAGTAGGTACGGTGTTCTTTGGATGCAACTCAGCATTCTTTGTCCTCCAAACACAACGAGTTGAGTTTTTACCAAAAAGTTATATTTTGGTTTCATCTGACATTCTCCCAATCCTCATCTGGATCATCCAAATGCTCTCTAGCAAACTTTAGACGGGCCTGAACATGTTCTGGCTTAAGCAGGGGGACACGTCTGGCACTGCAGGATTTGAGTCCCTGGCGGCGTAGTGTGTTACTGATGGTAGGCTTTGTTACTTTGGTCCCAGCTCTCTGCAGGTCATTTACTAGGTCCCCTGTGGTTCTGGGATTTTTGCTCACCGTTCTTGTGATCATTTTGACCCCACGGGGTGAGATCTTGCGTGGAGCCCCAGATCGAGGAAGATTATCAGTGGTCTTGTATGTCTTCCATTTCCTAATAATTGCTCCCACAGTTGATTTCTTCAAACCAAGCTGCTTACCTATTGCAGATTCAGTCTTCCCAATCTGGTGCAGGTCTACAATTTTGTTTCTGGTGTCCTTTGACAGCTCTTTGGTCTTGGCCATAGTGGAGTTTGGAGTGTGACTGTTTGAGGTTGTGGACAGGTGTCTTTTATACTGATAACAAGTTCAAACAGGTGCCATTAATACAGGTAATGAGTGGAGGACAGAGGAGCCTCTTAAAGAAGAAGTTACAGGTCTGTGAGAGCCAGAAATCTTGCTTGTTTGTATGTGACCAAATACTTATTTTCCACCATAATTTGCAAATAAATTCATTAAAAATCCTACAATGTGATTTTCTGGATTCTTTTTCCTTATTTTGTCTGTCATAGTTGAAGTGTACCTATGATGAAAATTACAGGCCTCTCTCATCTTTTTAAGTGAGAGAACTTGCACAATTGGTGGCTGACTAAATACTTTTTTCCCCCACTGTATATGTAATTGTTTATGTAAAAAATATTGACCACAATGGAAATAAGTCCCCGACTTTATCGTGCATCCAGGTCACTTTTTTAAATCTTTGCGTATATATGTATTTTTAAAAACTGACGAATAAAATATATAAATCCAAACTATGCAGCAGCCAATTGATGAATGGAAAGAGACATCTGTTACAAAACACCAAAACTTTAATGACATTCAGATTTTGTCAAGCCATGCCTTCTATATTGGGTAAGCCTACAAGGTAGGGAGGGATGTATTTTCTGTTTGTCGAAATTTACATAGTCTATTTATTGTGGTGTTGAAAACGCAAACCATGATATTGAAGTGCCCGAAGTTGGTACGCTTTGTTATTGGTTGTGTGGCGCTTTGGCACAGAAACCTGTCACTCTAATATATTTGCATATATTTTATATAATTATAAATATGGCATTATAATGTAAAAAATCTGCTTTCCCCATATCATTGTATGAAGCTGACTCTGATTGTAGTGTAATGAAACAGGCAGGGAGAGTGAGCTCGTTTATGGTGGTCAGCGAACCCCCAACCTTCTGGCTTGTAGCCCTGCTTGGCATCGACTGTGCCACAAATGCATGCTGAAGTGGCAAAGTCGATATCCACGTTTATAAACAAAGGGTCGCTACAGTTATTCTTATTTGTGGTCTTAAACATTATTTTGAGTTACTTCTGAGGGGGAGGGTTTTCAATTTATTTTACTGTACAAGGGGAAGGTTATGTGAAAACATTTGTAACGTTGGGGAGGGAAGTGCATTTTCTTTAAGACACCTCAAGTTGGACCAGCCCCTCCCCCTGGTAAATTTCGATCTGTCCCCTACTGAACATGAGATGAATACATTTTTGAAAAATATGCATTAGGTGTTCAGAAATGCAACTTTTATCTCATATAATATTAAATACTATTGGCACCATGTGACGTATGAACGCCTTTTTATTGAGTGATTATCATGATGACCAATATATGTGCATACAATAAGTCATGTTTGATGTTTGAGAAGTGTATCAGCCCAAGTCCTGTTGGCTGATAGTTCAGAGAGATAAGCATTTCAATATTTGAAGTGACCTACACGTTTTCATGATGAAATATGATGCTGATAATCACTCCTCTCATACATGCCATTACAGTTGGTAATTAACAATTAACAACACATCTTTCACGTTTTGGAGCATTGATTAATTGTTTTCATAGAGTTGTAAATGCTGAGGTAAAATAGGTGTGAATGATCAAGGTTAGAGGATCAGCCTTTCCACCAATTTAACACTGATTGCAAGAAGTGTCAACGAGTGTCAGCTGGATACATCTTACAATTAACTTGAACAGGCTTGTCCTAAAATTACCCTGGAATGTTTCGCCACTCGATATAATTAGGCTATAATATGCGAGCTGAGAACCTATAAGTTCTATTACCTTGCAAGGTCAAATCGCCTACAGACAGGTCTCGAAGCCTGGGTTGTCTGCTTAATGCAGAATAGACACAATAGCCTACGCCAAAACATTCAGCAGGCCACGCGTTCATACAGTTGACATCTAGAAAAAAAGCATTTGGCACATCTGGCTTTCCCAATTTCGGGTACCTTGAATCAGGCCAGCGCAGGATTCTTACCTAAATCATACGCAGGTAAAAGTAGCTTATGGAATATAATATCACAGACTTGTGAATGACAGAAATGTGATATACACACTCGGTTATAGCAAATGTCTAAATGTCTGGTAGTCTAAATGATTATGGAAGTAAACAAGTTTGTTGTTTAACAATGACCTATTTCTTCCCTGTCTCCCGGCCGTTGCTGCACAGTGATGCACCCCACCGGATACATTTTCGTCTTTCTACTATTTTGCAGCCTTCATCTCGGTGAAGGTAGCTAGCTATTGGTGTGTAGGATCATTTGCCCATTGCCCAACACCATTCACTCGCGAACAGCACTGAGTGTTGCGTGTCGGCTGACAGACTAGTCGTTGACATATAGCCAAATATCAAAATAGAACCAATATACACATCACACTACCCAAGCTACAGAATAACACTAGTGATTTTTGTGCCTTCCCATCGAGCACAAGCGGAACCAGGTTGTCTCCACATTGCATTGTGTCAGAGCGGGGTTACCCAGAGACCTCAACGACAGAGCGAAAGCAATCCCGGTTGTGGCCGGCTGCTCCGGTCTTCAGCTATCGACTAGTTTTGGTCACTGCCACTACCAGTGAACGTTTGAAGCCATAGGCTCAAAAAACGCAAATACAGTGAATATACATTTGCACACTCCAGTGCACATTTGACTGGGGATCAAAACAATCACACTTAAAACAGCAAGTTTACAGTGAATGAAGCCACAATGTTTTGTTTGAGGCCTCGTCAAAATTACTGTCGTTCCCTTTCAAAATGGGGCTTAGGCTACCGAGAGTAAATTTGGTCGATTTATGGAATATTCGAACGCCTCGTCCAAACAACCTAGGCCTGGGATACTGCTGCTATAGAGTAGTAGCTACAGCATGGCATGTCCCGTCTGAGTTCGCGGTTGCCATTACCTGACATAATGTTTACGTTGAGAATGTAGTATTTCATGCAAAGCATGAAATATGTCACCACCAACTATGTAAAAAGACGATTACTTTTGTTCATATGTGCGTAAAATGATTGGACCTGATGCAGGCTATACCATGGAGGCAGAGAACAAGTTGGAGACGATGCTCGGAGTTGACAGGTTGAGGATGCCACGATGTGTAAACTCATGGCAGATTCAAGATACATGTTATAATACAATACAGTGAAACTAGAATTCACGACCTTTTTTGGTTTTAGTATAGCCTTAGCAAAATATAATGTGGGTCACTGCCGACTGAGACAGGATTTCACCCCAAGAAACATGTGACACGTTTATCCTCACACTTGGAAGACTTTACATTACCAAATGCATACCGTGAATACCGTTAGACAGGTTTGTTATGGCCTGTACGTAGATTTACAAACTTTACTGTACACAATTATCCACAGCAAAAGTTTGGGAGAGTTGACTGTTGCCCTCCATGCCGTTGTGCAATGCCCCCCTTATTGCCCCCTGCTCTCCAGTACGCCTTTGTTATTAGTAATCGCATGGTATCGCACCGCCTTACCTTGCGCTCCAAACTGCCCTTTCAAAGCTTGCAAATAGAGCTTTTCACACCACGACAAGTGATTGTTTGAGACTTGGTGACTTCTGTTAAGGGTCAGGAATGTGATTTTGTGGTAGAATAATTCCAGTGTGACATGTTGGCTTCTCCTCGCGATCTTCTCTCATCGCCCGTTTTCAGACCGCAGCAGCTGGAGATGAAAATCGCGCACCCTGGGTCCTAGCGCCGACAGAGGCCTACAGGTGAATAACAGGTGGTGACCGTAGTCGAGCCCTTATATAATTGTACATTCAAAACATGGACATCTTTGGAATCATCTTTGGAAATTAGAATCATCCCTTCCAATACTGAAATAGGTCTACCACAACAACCAAACTCTGATGACCCAAGTGGTGTTATGACTGCAAGTGTGTGTTTATGAACCATCATTAGATAGCTGACAGAATGCTATAGTTATTAAGCATATCATACTATTTGGCTACCGGATATTTCTTCCTGACAATGATATGAATGTAAGGAAAGATACTAAACTATAAGAATAAAACAATTGTGGCACTAATTTGGGATTTTTTCTGCAATGCATAACACATGATCAATATGATGACGTAAAATATGTGTTGTGTAAAAGCATACATTTTTATCATGAGGGTTTGGACAGGAGTGTCCATCTTCATATTACTGTAAAGTTTTTATTGCCATTCAATAACAATGCACATTTCCTTTACGTCGCATTCGAGAGCCCTATAATTACACCCAAGACACAAATAACTTCGGCAGAGTCCGTGTCTCAAAGTTGCTGTCCTGTTTCCACAAACATTTCCCCAAATTGCGTTATTACATATGCGATGTGAAGAGAGGACACTTCGTTTAGCTACTGAGGTTTGGAGACTTGAGTGAAGCTAGCCACAATAAGGATTAGCAACAATAGTGGAATTTGCATTTTGCCATCAAAATAAAAGTCCCCTGTTGAAACATCCACACGGATACAAATAGTGGAATAAGGCCATATTTGGACTAGATAATACTAAACAAGGTTTGTTGTTATATAACGTAAAAATAAATACAATCATTTATTAATTTGACCATAAACAGAAAAAACATTGTGGATTTATTACACTGCATAATTGCATTGGGTGTGTTGCAACCTATTCTGTACGTAAATCTGAGGACACTCCATTTAGTATTTGTTACATTTGGTATAGTAACATTAGACAAAAACGAAAAGAGGGTGGTTAACACAAACTTCTAGCAACTCAAAGGTTGTGAGTTCAAATCTCATCACAGACAACTTTAGCATTTTAGCTAATTAGCAACTTTTCAAGTACTTACTACTTTTATAGCTACTTTGCAACTACTTAGCATGTTAGCTAACCCTTTCCCTAACCCTGACCCTTTTAGCTAACCATTCCCCTAACCATAACCTTAACCATTTAACCTAACTCCTAGACTTAACCCTAACCTTAATCCTAACCCCTAGCCTAGCTAACATTGGCCAGCTAGCTAATGTTTGCAATCTAGCCACCTAGCTAGAATTCGTAACATATCATACCTTTGCAAATTCGTAACATATTGTATGTTTTTCAAATTGGTAACATGTTGTACGTTTTGCAAATTCGTAACATATAATACGAATTGTAATTCGTAACATATATTACGAAATAGGTGATGGACATCCACAAATTAATACATGCCATACGAAACGTAACATATCATACTAAATGGAGTGCATCGGATTTATTTAGAGAATAAAACGAAATGCTATGAGACCAGGTTGGGCATACATATATGCACTGTACAGCCTTACCTACTATTGTGACTAATCCTTATTGTGGCTAGCTTCACACAGAAAGATTATAAACCTAAACCTTCCACTCGATACGGGTGACTAGAGTGGCAATCCAAGAAGCCTAGTCAAGTATAATTTAGGCATTAGGCAACCAGTTTTACCTCCCCATAAACGAGAACCCTGTCGACAGCCTGTGTGTTGGTCACGAGGGTGTGTCTCACCGTGCCCTGCTTTCCTCATTTGTACAAAACAGGCGACGGAAATGGATAACAGTTTGTCATACAGTACCAGAATGAGTTGGTCCGACGAACGTGTTGTACAGAGAGTAGAGACTAGAGAGCCTTTCAAATGTTCTCTAATTTATAAAACCGTTATTATTGTTTCACTTTAAATAAATAACCATGTGGCTAAAATTATGTATACAGACCCATTACACAATCCGTCATAACCAATGCATTTCGGACATTTCACAAGGGGGAAGAGATGTGGTAAAAGTTTCGGTTTTGCACAACATTGTGCGCTACAAATCTATGGATCCAACTCAACGAGGTACGTCGGTGCCGGTACGGAATAAATATAGTTTATTATAGGCCAGCATTTTAATGTTCATGCAACGTGTACATTTGGCCATTTTTAGAACAAGTTCGTATTTGGTGACTATTTATGGCGCAGGTTTTATGCCGCAGATGGTGCTGAATCAAAGCAGAAAGCTACAATACTAACATGACACAACTCAGCAGTAAACCAAATAGCTTGCCATTGTAAATGCAGTTGTACACACGACTGCACTCCCCGGCATTAATATAGGCCTATACAGCTAATCGATTCCAACAAGACTGCAATTCCATGCGTGTCTTAAAAAGGAAGATATTATCATCTCATAATATTTCAAACAGTTAAATACATCTATTATAGGTCAAACAATATTCTTTAATGAAAAACATTCAGAACGACGATGACGTCGTCATCTACAACAATAGTTTATTTTCCCAACGTTGTCAACTGGTTCCATAGTGTAGTGGTTATCACGTCTGCTTTACACGCAGAAGGTCCTGGGTTCGAGCCCCAGTGGAACCACCACTTTTTGATGACCTAGATAAAACCTTCAACGCTCCATACTGATAGCTAAATGTAGGCTAATACACACATCACAAATCAATATCTAAATATCTGTTATCTAACGAAAATTGAAGACAAATAAGAACAACATTTGTTCTCAGATGATCACAGATTTAGTGGTCACTGGTCTACAGTACATGCCAGTACGGTACCAAACCTCCTATGTATTATCTCAATAACAAACAAGCTGCCTATTGTACACTGCATTGTGCCAGTGGTTCCCAAACTATTTATAGTCCCGTACCCCTTCAAACGTTCAACCTTCTGCTGCGTACCCCTTCTAGCACCAGGGTCAGTGCACTCAAATATTGTTTTTTTGCCATCATTGTAAGCCTGTCACAACCCGGCTCGTGGGAAGTAACAAAGAGCTCTTATAGGACCAGAGCACAAATAATAATAATCAATATTTTGCTCTTTATTTAATCATCTTACATATAAAACCTTATTTGTTCATAGAAAATTGTGAATAACTCACCACAGGTTAATGAGAAGGATGTGCTTGAAAGGATGTACATAACTCTGCAATGTTGGGTTTTATTGGAGAGAGTCTCAGTCTTAAATAATTTTCCACACACAGTCTGTGCCTGTATTTAGTTTTCATGCTAGTGAGGGCTGAGAATCCACTCTCACATAGGTACGTGTTAGCAAAGGACATCAGTGTCTTAACAGTGCGATTTGCCAAGACAGGATACTCTGAGAGCAGCCCAATCCAGAAATCTGGCAGTGGCTTCTGATTAAATAACATTTTCACAGAAGCGCTTGTTGCAATTTCGATGAGGCTCTCTTGTTCAGATATCGGTAAGTGGACTAGAGACAGGGCATGAAAGGGATAACAAATCCAGTAGTTTGTGTCATCCGTTTCGGGAAAGTACCTGCGTAATTGCACACCCAACTCACTCAGGTGCTTCGCTGTATCACATTTGACATTGTCCGTAAGCTTGAGTTTGCACACAAAAAATTTGCACACAAAAAATCATACAATGATGGAAAGACCTGTGTGTTGTCCTTGTTAATGCAGACAGAAAAGAGCTCCAACTTCTTAATCATAGCCTCAATTTTGTCCCTCACATTGAATATAGTTGCGGAAATCCCTGTAATCCTAGATTCAGATCATTCAGGCAAGAAAAAATAGGGCAGTCGTGTGAGAAACTTGTCATCATGCAAGCGGTCAGACAAGTGAAAATTATGGTCAGTAAAGAAAACTTTAAGCTCATCTCTCAATTCAAAAAACGTGTCAATACTTTGCCCCTTGATAACCAGCGCACTTCTGTATGTTGTAAAAGTGTTACATGGTCGCTGCCCATATCATTGCATGGTGCAGAAAATACACGAGAGTTCAGGGGCCTTGCTTTAACAAAGTTAACCATTTTCACTGTTTTGTCCAAAACGTCTTTCAAGCTGTCAGGCATTCCCTTGGCAGCAAGAGCCTCTCGGTGGATGCTGCAGTGTACCCAAGTGGCGTCGGGAGCAACTGCTTTGATGTGCGTTACCACTACACTATGTCTCCCTGTCATGGCTTTTGCGCCATCAGTACAGATACCAACATGAGCAGCAGCTACGTTTGGCTACATACCGTTAGTGGAATTCCCACGAGAGAGTAACGGTTAATGTGATTGGATGTTAATTATTTGACTAGGCTAGCTGTATTTGACATTGTGTTATTATTTCGCTGAACACTAGTTTAACACACTGGTTTACTTTTATTTTTTGCAGTGAAACGAGGCTACTCAGGCGAGAAAAAACCTCACCCAAATGTATTGTACCATTGGATAATATAAATGAACTGTTTGAAAATTTGAAGGAAAAAGTTAAACCTTTATTTAAATTTTTTATGTGAATCACATTTTTCTTTGGCGTACCCCCGACGGCATTGCACGTACCCCAGTTTGGGAATACTTGAAGACTCTTGATTCATGATGACATTGGTAATCATAGTAATTTAGCTGATAATTCACACCTATGATATCCAGGCATTATTTCTGAATGTAACATGAGTAGGCTATCAGTTTGTTTTAAAATATTACAAGGTCAAAACTTGTCTTCATAATACTCATTATGCCATACTTCTACTGAAAACAGAATTTAAGTATCTTCTGTCCGGTGTGACAGATGTTTTTTTTTCATTCCAGATGTTTTGTTGCATTGCTGCAGTCCAGGTAACCTGCAATGAAAATAAACACTGTTGTCAACTATTTTGCAAGAGACCACCACATGAATTGCAATTTAAGTTCTAAATTACTGTCATACTCTATTGTAATTTTAAATTGTTTCTATGAAAAATAGGTTTGAAAATGTCTTTACCTTGAAGAGGGAAAATACTAGTGATGGGCGAAAATGTTAGATCGGGTTCAAGTCCGGACTCTGGCTGGGCCACTCAAGGACATTCAGAGATTGTCCCAAAGCCACTCCTGCGTTGTCTTGGCTATGCACTTAGGGTTGTTGTCCTGTTGGAAGGTGAACCTTCGCCCCAGTATGGGGTCCTGAGCGCTGTGGAGCAGGTTTTCATCAAGGATCTCTCTGTACTTTGCTCCGTTCATCTTTCCCTTGATCCTGACCAGTCTCCCAGTCCCTGCCGCTGTTAAACATCCCCACAGCATGATGCTGCCACCACCATGATTCACCGTAGGGATGGTGCCCGGTTTTCCTCCAGACGTAACACTTGGCATTCAGGCCAAAGAGTACAATCTTGTTTAATCAGACCGAGCTCTGTCAGAGTGACCATCGAGTTCTTGGTCACCTCCCTGACCAAGGCCCTTCTCCCCAGATTGCTCAGTTTGGCCAGGCGACCAGCTCTAGGAAGTCTTGGTGGTTCCAAACTTCTTCCATTTCAGAATGATAAAGGCCACTGTGTTCTTGTGCACTTTCAACACTGCAGGATTTTTTTGCTACCCTTCCCCAGATCTGAGCCTCGACACAATCCTGCCTCGGCACTCTACGGACAATTCCTTCGACCTCATGGTTTGGTTTTTGCTCTGACATGCACTGTCAACTGTGGGACAGGTGTGTGTCTTTCCAAATCATGTCCAATCAATTGAATTTACCACAGGTGGACTCCAATCAAGTTGTAGAAACATCTCAAGGATGATAAATGGAAACAAGACGCACCTGAGCTCAATTTTGAGTCTCATAGCAAAGGGTCTGAATACTTTTAAATATTTTGAATTTTTTATAAATTTGCAAAAATGTCTAAAAATCTGTTTTCGCCTTGTGATTATGGGGTATTGTGTGTAGATTGATGAGGATTATTTATTTAATCCATTTAAGAATAAGGCTGTAATGTGGAAAAAGTCAAGGGGTCTGAATACTTTCCGAATGCACTGTATTGAATCGTATCGTGAGGTCCCTGGCAATTCCCAGCCCTAGAAAATACCCTATTAAAAAGTCTCAGCAACAATAACTATATAGCCAAAGCAATTTCTTTACATTGTGGTTGTATTGTCATAGTGTTTTTCTAATAGATAGCAAGTACCTGTAATTACAATAATTTAATCCTTGTGGACTAAAATAAATGACCAATGATCAAGCTTTGTTTTTCAACTTGTTAGTTAGCACCCCCTACTGTTAAATCTGTTCTTTACAGGGTCCCAGGGCCGTCCAAGAGCATTGGTGAGCTAAGGCACTCTCCAAGGCCAGCTAAGGCTAAGCTAAAGCTAAGGCACTCTCCAAGGCCAGCCTTGTAAAACGGACAGTGGTGACTGGATATTTGAAAAACCACTTCTGACTGATCCAGGCTGATATCCTTGTGCTGCCACCATGCCCATGTCCTCTGCATTGTGGCCCAATCCCAAATGGACATATAAACATTGGTTATACAATTTTTGCATCTGAGACCTTTTTCTTTTTCAATTGATTCATGTAAGCAACATGGTGAAACTTCCACCTAGCATATCAGAGGGCAAAGTGGCGCTATTACCATATTGCTTACACCTGTCAAATCCTCTCAGATCTCCACAAGTGCATAGGGCATAGGCGGGTTATGGAGTCCATTTGGGATTGGGCCTATCACTTTCTCAAAGACTTTATCCACTCTCCCATAATGTATTTTATTCCATAATGAGTATTCTCCTAGAAGGATCATGACTAAACACTGATTTCAGATTATATCGTTTCAATTTGATAAATCCTGCTGCGTATTGTGACTGATATTACTCTGCATCAACATATACAGCAGATAGTTATGACCAATTATCAATTGACTTACAATGGTGGCTTTTCCAAAATAAATAGACACTATGAGGACATCGTTTTAAAAAGCCTGCCATTCATAAACTAAACTCGACCTAAGTTGACATGTTTGCCCCTTTTGAAAATGAAGCACAATGACTGAAACTAACTGCTAAGAAAATATTTGACTGTGTCTTATAACAGCACTGACATCTATGACAACGTTAGACTGGCATACTAGCTAGTTAGTTATCTAGGTCCACATGGAGGAACTGTCTAATAATTCAATCTTGCTAGTTAGGTAAACTAATCTAGCTAGCTTGTTTGCAAAATTCGTATTGATACATGTTCAATTCAAGCGCGTTGTAGTCAAGGAAGTTAACTAGAATGGCAAATGTAAGATAGCCAGGGCAAGGCTAACGTTAGAAATATGCCTACACTTATCATTCGTTCATCTCAGCTTTCACATTAGCTACTTACCAAATAATGAAATGTATATGTTCTGTGTTCGCACACTTGACTTGACCCATTTGTTTAGCAAGCTATATAAAAGCGTGTATGAAGTTGGCACCCATAGGTTCCTGAAATAAAACGTTAGTTAGGGCGCATGCATGTTACCTGCTGAAAGAAACGATGCCCCCTAGTGGACAAAGAGACTGGAGTGTTTTTTTCCCGCCAAATGTGAACGTCATGTATGTAAATGAATTAATAGTAGTGCTGTCATTTTTATAGACGTTTTACATTTTCAGTGGACAACACCGGAAACCTTTAGCTACTTTCATTAATTGAATCAATGACTCCCCACTTCAAGGAGGAAGGAATGAACGATGCGTTCATTCAATTATCGTTTAGAATGAAACCAGAAAGGAAGAGGCGAAGCGAGAGGGATTTTCTGGGCTCAAAAACTGTCTTCTCCAGAAGGTGGCGTTTTTAGTTATTTTTTCGCTCACCAAGCCAGGAGTTTTTGTATGGAGACCAATGGCAGAGTATCGCATTTTGTTAACAAAACATTGAATGGCTTATTTGCTATGTGTGGCTTACTTGATCAAATATAAGTTTCGTAACGAGTAGGTTGTTACGAGTGTACTGATATAAGTAGGACACGTAACATCCAAACATTGAGATAAAACACTAACCGGAGTTGTCTGGTCGTTACTGGTTACCACAGCCACAAAGTCATACACCCCACCTATTTCTACAATGTATCTTCTTAAAATGTGATTTTATATCTAACCGTAACCTTATGCATAACCCTATTCTTAAATGAAGACCAAAAAGCAAATTGTTACGATATAAACAATTACGATATGAGTTACGATATAACTTTGTGGGTGTGGTAACTAATGGAAACCCTGGTGTCTGTTGACACGTTTATCTGCACTCATTGGCGCGAAATGTCCCACTTGTTCTTGCCTCCTCCCAACTGCCTTTTATATTTAAAGACATGTATTATCATTGTTGGAACGGCCACTAGAGTATCTGGTAAATATGCAACCTAATGGATAATCTGTGATGAAACGCTGATACATTTGAAACACTGAACGAGGCCCCCTCGCAAACCGGATGGTGTTACACTTTAAAGTTTAGCATTTCCTGTTGCAACACTTATCATTCCCTAAAATGGCGAATTTAGCAGCAGCTGTTGTTGCTGCCGCTGGCAGAGATCCCGCTGTTGACCGTTCATTACGCTCTGTCTTTGGTAAATGTATTGATGGGGGAATACTAGTTGATTCAAAAGTGTATGTCGGATAATACGTTTGTACTCACAACTAGCGAGCTGGATAGCTTACAAAACGCGCTAGACATAGCACAGCAGCAGATCGCTAACTAATGTGTGCAGGATTTGTATCAAACGTATTTTTTATAGCTAGCAAGTATGCCTCAAGTTAGTTAGCCAAATGTATTCCTCTGTCAGTATTATAGACGTATGTGACAAGTTAGCTAAGTGTATACCGGTGTTAACAAGGTTTATAGTTAACTAAGTTAGCTAGTTTGTTAATAGTGTCAGAATTACCATCACTTATAGCTACTAGCACTGCAGTGTTGTCTGCAACAGGTGGTTCAGCCATAGACACCAGTAACGTAAACGAAGAACTCTGCCGCTCAGGTCTTTTGCATGTTGTTGTTTAGGATTCTTGTATTCTGTAAGTTTTTCCACAGCTCAGTCAAGTTGCTGTCTTGAACTCTTAACTCAATTTAACAGTGGGAAACATTCCATATGAGGCCACAGAGGAGCAACTGAAAGACATTTTTTCAGAAGTCGGGCTTGTTGTCAGCTTTAGGTACGTAAGCAGTCTTCAAATCAAATTGTATTTGTCACATACACATGGTTAGCAGATGTTAATGCGAGTGTAGCGAAATGCTTGTGCTTCTAGTTCCCGACCATGCAGTAGTATCTTAAGGCAACGTTCACCGTTTCACCTGCCTAAAACAGTTGTTGCTGTGCACTAGGCTATTCTTCAAGTAATTACATGCTAATATGGCTTTTTGGTTTCCTTTTGGAAGTTGTTTTGTAACCCTACACTATTTTTCAGGTTGGTGTATGATAGGGAGACAGGCAAGCCAAAAGGATATGGCTTCTGTGAGTATCAAGACCAGGAGACGGCCCTCAGTGCCATGAGGAACCTGAACGGAAGAGAGTTCAGTGGCCGAGCTCTCCGTGTCGACAATGCTGCTAGTGAGAAGAATAAAGAAGAGCTCAAGAGTAAGTATACACCGCACTACACTATTAACCACATTGATTAGGTTTACATGCACAGTAATAATTCAATATGAACCTGATTATGGTAGTAGGCAGATTATGCAAAAGTCATGTAAACACCTTGGTCTGCTTATCTTAAACCCTGTTTTCTGGGCAATCTTTTTGAATTATTAGGACATGTAAACACCTTAATTGGCAGTACAGCGGTGTATTTGATCTGATCATGTGCTAGCACCAGCCAAGCGAGCCTCCCTCTTTATCTAGAGTGAAGTGAGTTCGGGAACAACTGTATGTATGCTTCTTAGAAGTAGTTCTCACGTACAAACTTTATATACCCGAACTCAGAATAAAATATGCTTCTGAAAAATAACATGGTCGCTGTCTTAGAAAATGTATTTTGATTGGCAATGTTATGCTTTTATCAGAGTGCCATCAGGTGTCCATGTAAACAGGATTCTTGGGGAAATCATTCTTCTTCCAAAGCATTTCAACATTTTATTTAAACTATACTAAACAAAAATATAAACACAACATGCAACATTTTCAAGATTTGACTGGGTTTTACAGTTCATATAAGGAAATCGGTCAATTTAAATAAATGTATTTGGCCATAATCTATGGATTTCACATGACTGGGAATACAGATATGCATCTGTTGGTCACAGATACATATATATTTTTTTTTAAGTAGGGGCGTGGATCAGAAAACCAGGCAGTATCTGGTGTGACCACCATTTGCCTCATTCAGTGCGACATGTCTCCTTCGCATAGAGTTGATCAGGCTGTTGATTGGCCCGTGGAATGTTGTCCCACTCCTTTTCAATGGCTGTTTCGAAGTTGATGGATAATGGCAGGAACTGGAACACTGTCGATCTCCAGAGCTTCCCAAACTTGCTCAATTGGTTATATGTCTGGTGAATATGCAGGCCATGGAAGAACTGACATTTTCAGCTTCCAGGAATTGTGTACAGATCCGTGCGACATGGGGCCGTGCATTTTTATGCTGAAACATGAGGTGATGGCGGCGGATGAATGGCACGACAATGAGCCTCAATCTTTTCACGGTATCTCTGTGCATTCAAATTGCCCTTTTGATAAAATGCAATTGTGTTTGTTGTTCGTAGCTTCACCATACACGCAATGATAACTAAAAAATTGGGTCACTCAGCAAATTTTAAGTCTTGTGAGCGGAAACTTGAACATTGTGAGAATTATGTGCAACTACACTGAAGATGTACCCTTACTGTTTTAGACAGTAGCCAATAGGCTATTTGAGCATAGTGTAGGCTTACCAACAAAACCAATGGCAAAAATCCCATAACATTTTCACATGGAAATAGCTTTTTATTTCTACGATATAGCTTACAGTAGACTGGTGTTCAATGCATGCCGACATTGCATGAGACTTTTACAAGTTTTTACATTATGAAGGGCTTGACATTAATTCATTATTTTTTTTACTTGGTCTGTAACATCATGGGCCAAATAGGTGACTGTACATTGAATTGTTGTATGATGCAAGAAGCCACTTTCAAAATACAATTTATTATTCCCTTACAGAGAATTAGACAATGTAGGCTACTCCTGCTTATTGGGTTATTTGCATTGTCAAGCCTGTCTCGAAATACAGCACTGCCCCTTTTAAGACACAAGCTTTTTACCTGACTGGCTTTTCAAAGACAGCTTGAAAGGTAGCCTACAGGTTTTGTGCTCTTCTAGGAAGCTGTAACTCACCATTTCTGACCAATACTTGACCATTAGTTATCTATAACTGGGCTAACAACTCGCTAGCTAGCAAAGGATATCAACAAATCTGAACACACGCGGCTCGGCGCTCTGATAAGCGCATTCACTCTGGGGTCATTGAAAGCCTGCTCGTGGGCTACCCACGCCAATCAAATTCTACTCCGTTGAGCTCTGGCTCTGCAAAGTAAATTTGTTTTGGTTTGTTGCATTGAAAAGGGTCTGTAATGTTGATTCGATCACCAATTTTTTGTTGTTGCTCTATATAGTGCAAACGAATGGGGCGAACCAAGTCAAGTTCAATCTCTTGTCTCTGCGCTGCATGGCATTTCATCTGTGCGGTAGTGTTATAGAAATTTTGTTCTCAATGTTCACAAACTGAACTTTAATTGACCTACTCTGTCTGTAACCCAAGAGTCGTAAAGCTTTGGTTAAGATGAAACAGACAGAGACCCAGCTGCAGAGATCATTATGTCAAATGTTTATTCACCGAGAATTCTAAATCACAATAAGAACACAGTCCTTTATATATACATACAATTTAACTCCAACCCACTTTAGATGGGCTGCGTTTTACAACCTACATCTTATCACTTCTACCAGCTTTATGACCGTTTCTCCCCTCCCTGGGTGAAGAAACCGTTTCCTGTTATAGGGTCCCGTTATAAATCGTCTGTCGACAGTTTTCCTGTTATCTCAACTCCATCCTGCTTAGGTTGCAAAATAGTAACACGATGTCTTAGTCTTTTAAAAAGTTCTAGACCTATTCCTCTAACACCTATTACATATATTTACAGGAAAATAACATTCTTAGTAATTACTTAAACATATTATTTTAAACATATAATAATTTAGTCATTAAACATAAATCATATGAATTTATTCATAACAATCCACCCTTTGACTAAATATTATACACACAATACAATACCAATATATGTATTTACATCTCCTCCACATTAATAACTGTTCTAGGCTTATCCAATCATAACTCTTCTAGTAAGGATTTTCGTTATGATCATCATGAAAAGAAACAGTATAAACATTCAAATCTAAAAATTGAAAATTGTCTCATTAAACATGGGTTCTTCATAAACAAATGGACAGTTGTCATCCACCAGGTCAAGAGGCATGTCCATCTCGTTCCATTGATCAGAGCTCGGAATTGGTCCATATCTCACCATCTGTTGAGTCATTGATTTCTCCAGAGTCCTGGAGATTAAACCTCTCACACACGGAATCACACAACACCCACATAATAGTAACACAGTCATACAGGTAAAAGTTGCCCATAACACAGTAATCATAACATTTTTCCATTGTCCAAACATATTGTCAAACCATCTGTTCACAGAGGTATTAACCCCTGAAAACTCCACCCAAACAATTCAAGGCTGTCAGTCCCGCCAGAGCTCTAGTAACTGTACCATCTGGGGCATTGCTGTCAGGAATAAAAATACAACAATGTCCCCCCCCCCACCATTCTGCAGACGCCACCCTTTCAGCCAATAACACATCTAGAGCCAACCTATTTTGCCAGGTCATGAGGGAGGTGGCGGATAATTGTTCAGAGATTCCCATCACTGCATCTCTAGTCTTATTATAATTGATCCAATCGACATTTTTATTTATCGTTACCTACCAGAAGAATGTAGTGATAAAACCCTCCCCAATCTGCTTATTCATGAGGGTCGGGTATTATATAACTTGTCTTTTACTTCTTAAACCTGTCAGCGACATATAATTTCTACTAGAGGTGTTGAATCAGGATTTATAAAAAAGATCATCAAACCTATGATGCAGCTCAAGGTACCCCATATCCCAAAAAACCGCCAACCCTCTCCTGCCCTTAGCCAGTCTGCTAGGTACCACCCCATACTCACACCTCTAGGGAACACACTACAGTGATGATAGGTCGGGATAGGAAATCTTCGTTAACAGAGGTGAACCCCAGACCCTATTGGTCCAGTTCTGCTCTCTAACTCTGCGTGTGTTCCACGGTGTTTGTATGTGTTCCTACCTTTCTGCAGTGGGTAACGTGGACCCAGGTTGCTCTTTCTGATATTCTAATGGCAAAGGCTGTGACCAACATAACCTGGTAGGGATTTTCCCAACGGGGCTGCTTCCAGTCCTTTTTCTCCAGAGACTGGACCCACACCCAGTCACCAGACTGGTTCGTATGGCTCACCTCCTTCTGTAGTTCTTCTGTTGGGCATAAAATCTCTGACACACAGGTGTGGTTAGCAAACAACTTCTCATGTGATCTGCTACTGTATCTTCCTAACTCTAATTTCATCCTGTACTCAGGTGTGTCTATCTTAACCTACTTTTAATCATAGAATTAATGTGTCCTATAATACAATAACAATTTAAACACTGTTTCTTTCCTTTGCTCCTGGTGAGCTCAATTTTTATTTTTATTTTTTTTTATTCAAAGTAATTTATGTTGTCGAACAATCTCTACCATATCTAACAATCATCTCTATACTATTCATCTCTACCATACTCTACCATATCCCTCCTTTTGATACAAGGCTCTGCCCCTGTATCAAACTACTGCATCTCTAAAACAACAAAAACCACTAGCATCACTTAGCCAAAATTGGTAAATTTCTTTTTTGCCAAATGTCTTCCTTACTAACTGCTCCTAGCTGCTCCCACTTATTTAATCTAAACCTGGTGCCCTATCTTGGCTATCTTTTAGCAGAGTAGAACCTTTGTTCACTTCCTCTGTCAAGTGTGAGTCTGTTTAGCAATGTCGTAAAACTAGCTATCTTCTCTTCCTCATCTGCCCTCCTGTCTCCATTGCAGATACTTTGTCTGGTAGGAGAACTGCCTCTAACAATTTAAAATGAGCCGTAGTTACCATCCCCCTATTTCTCCATCGAGCTGCACAAGCGCTATCCGTATGAATGGCAACCCTTTTCCCTTTACCCAACGTACATGTCCTCATAAGGACCTCAATTTCTACCTGCTGCACAGAGTAGTCTGAATTCTACCTTGAAGACCCATCTATAAGTAATTTCTCAATGGTTATCTGTAAAATCAGGCTTATGGAACACAACTTTCTCCATCTCAGTTACAAACGGACGGTCATATCTAGGGAATGCTAAAACCATATCTGATACCACCAGCTGTTTAATCTTAACAAATTGCCCTTCAACCTCAAAGGTCCATTCAATTTTATCTTTGGCTGTCATAGCCCTACCATAGATCAGATCACTAACTTTCCCAGTATATAAAGCAAAATGTGGGACCTACACCCAAGAAACTCATCATTTGTTTCTTAGTCAAAGGTTTTGGCGCCTCCAGGATGGCCTACTCACTAATTAAATTTAGGGTGCGGCCTTCCTGAGTGAGGGTGTACCCTAGATAGATAACTTCAGATTGCCAAAACTGTTACAATTTCCTTTTCCTTACTTTATGGCCCTACTCTGCCATCTATGTCAATAACTGCAATGTACCCGTTTTTGCATCCATCACAAGTAGTAAACATATTCTACATTTCCTTAGGAGATAACAATAATCTCCTAAAGTAATAGTACAATTTAGATAGAGAATGGTATTTCTCACAAATGTTAAAGTGAAATTCTCCTGATTTCTTCAACATTCATGATGAGGTTGATCATTCCTCATCAGGATTTTTTTCAAAATCCAGGGCTTTTCAGAACATTTCTATACAAATAAATCCCAGTGAGATGTTCGCAATCTCATTGATTGTTCCTACACCCATTCACATCACACACGGTATTTTAAGGTTAGTCTCTCCCTGCCATAATCATGTACAAACACTCTGTTATAGTTAATAGACCAATTTCCAATAGGCCAGTTTCCAATCAGATCTATTGATAGCTATTATACTGTAGATTATTTCTGTTAACCATTACTAAATATAACACTTTTTACGGTCGCAAATGTATTACTTGTTCAGATGAAAGACTTTAGTTATATCTGAGCTAACTCAAATACCTCACATTTAGTATTTAGCTCGTTCTCCTCTCCTGTCTGTCCCGAACCTAGTCAGGACTCATCCTCCTCCTGTTGTCAGGTTTTGGGCGCCTCTCTTTTTTCCTATAGTTTGTTTTTGCAATCGCGTCACGCTTTTCTATCTTTTGGCAATCGCGATGATTGTGTCCCTTTCTCCCACAATGATAGCATGTGGCTGCGCATTCCCTCATGAAGTGCCCTGTCTTCTGACAATTAAAACACTTCACCTCTTTTCCTCTCTCGCCTACACCGGTGGAACCTTTGCTCCTGGAATTCTCTCCCTTTCCTACCTGTCTCGGGAGTGCCGAGAGAACTGGCAATCTGATCTGTACTATTCATGCCTGGCTTGGTTCTACCTTTTCTTCTACATCTGCCACTCTCCTGGCTAGCCCTGATCGGTTCTGTTTTGGAGAATGTGCCTGATATTTTCCCATACCTGTCTTGATCCTGCACTGCCTGGGTCTCGGCCCATGCCCTTTCCATCTCCAACTTCCTGCTGCCGTGATTTGCTCCTGCTCCCTCTCCATCTCTCTCTCTCTCTCTCTCTCTCTCTCTCTCTCTCTCTCTCTCTCTCTCTCTCTCTCTCTCTCTCTCTCTCTCTCTCTCTCTCTCTCTCTCTCTCTCTCTCTCTCTCTCTCTCTCTCTCTCTCTCTCTCTCTCTCTCTCCACTATTCGCACCCCGATCATAAGCTGGGGGAGGCTCAGCCTGGAGCGGCAATTGCACCCTTCTCCGAGCCACCACCACCTCGTCATCGGGGTTTCCCCTCCATGCTTGGTCCACCAGAGAAGGATATAGTTTTTGACCCCCACCCAATTGGTTGACTTTCTCGGCTGAGGGAGCGGAGGGCGGCGTTCCTTGACTCACTATGTCTTTCCTTTCCTGGCTGTCTGGGATCCTCTTCCTATCCCCTTCTACTCTCTTTCTGGCTTCTGAAAGCCAGATTCTAGCAGTGTTTAAACCCTCTTTTCGCTGCTTATTCTCATCCTTTCTACATTCCTTATGTATCTGTTTTATCATAGATTCTAGCTTTTCTACATTTAAACGTCCATCAAATCCATACTTCTTTCTCCGTTTTGGACCAAAATAAATGTTTCTTTTATCTTTTAACTCTATATAGCACTCATCTCCCGTAAATTCGGGAACCTCTTTTGAAGATTTACTTCCCATTGTCAATCATGAAAAACCTTTCTATGTGTTTGTCTAGTAATGTGTACGTCGCTACCCCCTATGTTCTCAATATGTATATCTATATTAGGTCTCCGTGATCTGTATGTGTGGTTCCTAATGGTTATGCTTCTATGTGTATTCCCACCACCTATGTGATATGAATTCTACCGTGTGGGATTCTCCGGTCTGGAAACTTTGATCTATAGAGGTCCTATTGATATGGACATTAAATCTCACCCGTATCCAACGATCATCTATTTTCCTGTTGCTACATTGGGACTTATTGAAGTTAATATCTCATATCTCATTCCGCTACATTAGGTTTCCGGAAGCTTTATCGATAGAGATGAATTCAATCGGACATTAGATCTCACCCGTATACAACTATAAGCTATTTTCCAGGGGTCGTAAAGCCCTAGTTAATTTGCCTATCTTTTGTTGTTTCTTAGGACTTTTGAAGTTAATATCTTCTATCTCTCATCTCTATTTTAGGCTTCCTCTCCTCCTATTTTGGACCTACTCTGTTGCTTAATGGTTATCGTGTTTATAGAATTACCGTCTATCTCACCAAACCTAGTTTATATCCTCACATAAGGACTTTATTTAGGCAAATATACCATTTAAGTTATCCTATTCACAAAATCACCATCTTGACACAGAGAATTTAATGTCCCTGCTTAATAACCCGTGTGAGCAAAGTACGGCTGTTATTAAGATAGTTTTATTTATGGCAGCGCCTTACCTCAGGTCATTTTCGGACCTGTCTCGTTCCCTGGATCGTTCATAGATCGTTTGAAGTTAACTTCCTGCTACTTACAAAGTAGAAACTAGTAAAACTGTTAAGAATGATTTAAGCTCCTATTTTTGCTAAATTCTAAACATTTTAGAACCAAAATATCACAAACCATTCCCTTCAAAATCCGTGAATAAAAATTCCACTGACCTGTCTTGCAGACTGGGAAAAGCAATGTAGGTTGTATCTCGTCACTGTCTCTGTCGTGTTCCAGTCTCTCACCGCCTGAATAAAACCCCAATTCAGAGGTCAGGTCTTTATCTCACGGATCTCTGATCCGCCTGCACGGTTTTCAAGGCCCACTGGAACTAGACAGAAACAGGTATTGAGAATCCGCTCGAAGGACCAAATTGTTATAGAAATTTTGTTCTTAATGTTCACAAACTGAACTTTAATTGACCTACTCTGTCTGTAACCCAAAAGTCGTAAAGCTTTGGTTAAGATGAAACAGACAGAGACCCAGCTGCAGAGATCATTATGTCAAATGTTTATTCACCGAGAATTCTAAATCACAATAAGAACACAGTCCTTTATATATACATACAATTTAACTCCAACCCACTTTAGATGGGCTGCGTTTACAACCTACATCTTATCACTTCTACCAGCTTTATGACCGCTTTCTCCTCCCTGGGTGAAGAAACCGCTTTCCTGTTATAGGGTCCCGTTATAAATCGCCTGTCGACAGTTTTCCTGTTATCTCAACTCCATCCTGCTTAGGTTGCAAAATAGTAACACGATGTCTTAGTCTTTTAAAAAGTTCTAGACCTATTCCTCTAACACCTATTACATATATTTACAGGAAAATAACATTCTTAGTAATTACTTAAACATATTATTTTAAACATAATAATTTAGTCATTAAACATAAATCATATGAATTTATTCATAACAGGTAGTCCTGGAGTAAGTGAGCGGCCACACACTCGCAGCTTAGAGGGAACATTGCATACACATGGCGGTTGTTAGGGCGGTTGGACCTACTGCCTAATTCTCGAAAACTGCTTTGGAGACGGCTTATGGTAGAGAAATTAACATTCAATTCTCTGGAATTAGCTCTGGTGGACATTCCTGCAGTCAGCATGCCAATTGCGCACTCACTCAACTTGAGACATCTGTGGCATTGTGTTGTGACACAACTGCACATTTGAGTGGCCTTTTATTGTCCCAAGCACAAGATGCGCCTGTGCAATGATCATGCTGTTTTAATCAGCTTCTTGATATGCCACACCTGTCAGGTGGATGGATTATTTTGGCAAAGGAGAAATGCTCACTAACAGGGATTTAAACAAATTTGTCCACAATATTTGAGAAATAAGCTTTTTTGTGCATATGGAACATTTCTGCAATCTTTTATATCAGCTCATGAAAACACGTTGTCTATATTTTTTGCGTTTTATTTTTGTTCAGTGTATTATTAATCTGACTATCCACAACAATTGCATTAGTGTGTGCATGTAAAGTATTCACTGCAGTGCACTATTAATCACAATGGTAAGTATGCACTTCGGTAGAGGTGCGTGGGACTGATTTTATTCATTCTGCCCGCACCCGCAGCTTTTCATACCGCACCCGCCCACACCCGCTGGCTTTATGTCCGACACCCACCCGCTACCGCAAGAACTGGTCCCTAACTCAACCACAGTCCCGCAATGTTATTTTAGGAGTATGTGACAACTGACTTGCGCTTTACTGTGAAATGCTTACTTACGAGCCCTTACCCAAGAATGTCGATTTAATTATATATATTTTTTTAAGTAATTCACGAAATAAAAAAGGAAATAGTAACACAATATAACAACAATAACGATGCTATATACAAGTACCGAGTAAATGTGCAGGGTAATATGTACATGTAGGAAGGGGCAATCCGGATATATTAAACAGAGTAGCAGCAGCAGCATGTGTGGGTAGAGTCCAGTGAGTGTGCATAGAGTCAGTGCTAAAATAAAAAGGTGGTCAAAGCAAATGATCCGCGTAGCCACTTGATTGCTGAACAGTCAATCTTATGGCTTTGGGTAGAAGCTGTACAGGAGCCTTTTGGTCCCAGATTTGGCGCTCTGGTACTGCTTACCATGCGGTAGCAGTGTACAGTCTGACTTCAGTGACTGTTAGAACATTTTTAGGGCCATCCTCTGACACCGCCTGGTATCGAGGTCCTGGATAGCAGGGAGCTCGGGGACTCCATGATGTACTGGGCTGTACGTGCTATCCTTTGTAGTGCCTTGCAGTTGCCATAGCAAGCGGTAATGCATCCAGTCAAGATGCTTTCATTGGTGCGGCTGTAGAACCTTTTGAGGATCTGAGGGCCCATGACACATCTTTTCAGCCTCCTGAGGGGTAAGAGGCACTGTCGTGCCCTCTTCACGACTGTGTTGGTGTGTTTGGACCATGATAGGTTCTTAGTGATGTGGACACCGAGGAACTTGAAGCTCTTGACCCACTCCACTACAGCCCTATGATGTGAATTGGGGGCCTGCTCGTCCCTCCATTTCCTGTTGTCCATGATCAGCTCCTTTGTCTTGCTGACGTTGAGGGAGGAGGTTGTTCTGGCACCACACTGCCAGGTCTCTGACCACCTCCCTATAGGCTGTATCATCTTCATCGGTGATCATGCCGACCACTGCGGTGTCATCTGCAAACTTAATGATGATGTTGGACTTAAGACTGTATGGACGCGCATGAGTCAACAGACAATACAGGAGGGGCCTTAGCACGCACCCCTGAGGGGCCCCTGTGTTGAGGGTAGCCTACCTTTTTAGGAGTGGGACTATTTTCAGATGGAGACAAATATGGATGATCAATATTTATTTATAGGCAATGTAGTAAACTATAGCCTAATCATATATAGGAAGTACATTTCTTTGGAAAGAACTGCCACTTGCTTCTCGGCCCATGGATAGGCTATAGCCTACTATGTTTAATTGAGACCACATGCGCACCTGATCACGCAGGTATGGCTACTGCACTTGAAACAGAAAGAATGATGAGAGCAGACACTTGACCTTTCTCTTGAGCGATGTTTTTCGTATAGGATATAGCCTACATTTTTAGGAGGACGATTTGGAGGCAGAGACAAATGGGTCATTGATATTTATTTAAAGTGAAAAGGCTCAACGCTCGCTCACCATGGTAGCCTATGCGCGTGTTGCACCTTTTCACTGGTGATCAAATTATTTGATCGCACTACAACTCACGTTGGTTGTGCGCCTTCCACTTATTTCCATTCATCAATATTTATTTACGGACACTAACCACTTTTCCATCCAACCATTTTCATGCGGATGAATTACCTGATGCGTGGAAGAAGTCACGACCGGGCTGATGGAAACATGCCAGTACAATTTTATAAATGCCGACAGACAATTTGTTGGTTCGACAGTGCGATCTTTTTGTGCCTGTAAAATTAATTATTTTATATTCTTTTATTAAACTAGGCAGGTCAGTTAAGAACAAATTCTTATTTACAATGACTGCCTACCCCGGCCAAACCCAGACGATGCTGGGCCAATTGTGCGCTGCCCTATGGGACTCCCAATTACGTCCGGATGTGATACAGCCTTGATACGAACCAGGGACTGTAGTGACACCTCTTACACTGAGATACAGTGCCTTGGACCGCTGCGCAACTCGGGAGCCCCAAATTGTGAGAAATGGCGGTGGAATAATAGTGGCGCGATGCTATGTTGTGTGGTCCTCCCACTACGACTCGGGAAAGCATGCAGTTTATTAGGCTACAGATGAAATAAGTTACGAACTTCACAGGGTGGTAAGTTCATGGTGACGAGCTTGATGTTCCTTTTGATGTTTCATTTTGTTACTTTACAGCCATATTCTAAAATTGATTAAATTACATATTTCCCTCATCAATCTACACACACTACCCCATAATGACAACGTGAAAACAGATTCTTAAAAATGTTTGCAAATATATATAAAAATTTAACATACCTTATTTACATACAGTACCAGTCAAAAGTTTGAACACCTACTCATTCAATGTTTTTTCTTTATTTGTGTGTGGAGGTTGATTCTTCTATCCTTGTGGGGATCTAAAATCCCCAAAAGTCCCCACAAGGATAGTAAAACAAGGAAAATTCTCCCTCGTGGGACATTTCCCACATCCCCATTAGGACAAAGGCTATTTTAAACTGAGGTGTTAGGTTTATGAACATTTTATTTTAGGTCCCCAACGAGGATAGAACATAACATGTGTGCGAGAGAGAAAGGGTCTCTCTTTACCTGGTGGTCCCACCAGTCCCTGGCATGGGCCCAGGTCCTCCACATATGGGAGGGCGCTGCATCATCTGGGGGGCTCAGCATTCAACACCATAAGTACCCTCCAAGGTCATCATTAAGCTCGAGGCCCTGGGTCTGAACCCCGCCCTGTGCAATTGGGTCCTGGACTTCTGACAGGCAACCCCCAGGTGGTGAAGGTAGGAAACAACCTCTCTACTTTGCTGATCCTCAACACTGAGGCCCCACAAGGGTGTGTGCTAAGCCCCCTCCTGTACTCCCTGTTCACCCATGACTGCGTGGCCATGCACGCCTCCAACTCAAATCATCAAGTTTGTAGACGACACAACAGTAGTAGGCTTGGTTACCACCAACAACGACGAGACAGCCTACAGGGAGAAGGTGAGGGCTCTGGGAGTGTGATGGCGATTGCATTGTCTGTGGACCTATTGGGGCGGTAAGCATATTGAAGTGGGTCTAGGGTGACAGGTAAGGTGGAGGTGATGTGATCTTTGATTAGTCTCTCAAAGCACTTCATGATGACAGAAGTGAGTGCTACGTAGTGAGTGTTCAGTTACCTTTGTTCCTGTACCCAAGAAAGCAATGGTGGCCATCTTGAAGCATGTGGGAACAGCAGACTGGGATAGGGAGAGATTGAATATGTCTGTAAACACACTAGCCAGCTGGTCTGCCAAGCTCTGAGGATGCGGCTAGGGGTGCAGTCTGGGCCAGCAGCCTTGCGAGGGTTAACGAGTTTAAATGTTTTACTCACGTCGGCTACGGTGGAGGAGAGCCCACAGTCCTTGGTAGCTGGCCGTGTCGGTGGCACTGTTATCCTCAAAGCGGGCAAAGAACGTGTTTAGCTTGTCCGGAAGCAAGGCGTCTGTGTCCACGACGTGGCTGGTTTTCCTTTTGTTGTTCGTGATTTTCTGTAGACCCTGCCACATACATCTCATGTCTAAGCTGTTGAACTGCGACTCCACTTTGTCTCTGTACTGATGTTTTGCCTGTTTGATTGCCTTGCGGAGGGAATGACTACTACGTTTGTATTCTGCCATATTCCCAGTCACCTTGCAGTGGTTAAATGCGGTGGTTTGCGCTTTCAGTTTTGTGCAAATGCTGCCATCTCTCCACGGTTTCTGGTTAGGGTAGGTTTTAATAGTCACAGTGGGTACAACCTCTCCTATACACTTCCTGATGAAATCAGTAACTGTTTGTGTATTCTCGGAAGCTACCCGGAACATATCCCAGTCCGCGTGATCAAAACAATCTTGAAGCGTGGATTTCGATTGGTCAGACCAGCGTTGAATAGCCCTTAGCACGGGTACGTCCTGTTTGAGTGTCTGCCTATTGGAAGGGAGGAGCAAAATGGAGTCGTGGTCAGATTTGCCTTAAGGAGGCCCGGAAGTTTGAGTAGCAATGGTCGAGGGTTTTTCCAGTGTGAGTACTACAGTCGATATGCTGATAGAATTTAGGTAGCCTTTTCCTAATTTACTTTGTTAAAATCCCCAGCTACAATAAATTCTGCTTCAGTGTATATATGGTTTGCATAAAGTCCAGTGAAGTTCCTTGAGGACCGTCGTGGTATCAGCTTGAGGGGGGATTTACATGGCTGTGACAATAACCGAAGAGAATTCGGTCTGCATTTGATTGTGAGGTATTCTTGGTCAGGTGAACAAAAGGACTTGAGTTCCTGTATGTTTTTACAATTCCACC
This sequence comes from Brachymystax lenok tsinlingensis, assembly GCA_030435695.1. NCBI lineage: Eukaryota > Metazoa > Chordata > Actinopteri > Salmoniformes > Salmonidae > Brachymystax > Brachymystax lenok. The sequence continues at coordinate 31,099,562 of CM059789.1, read as the reverse complement.
ATGAGTCGTTAATCATGAGACATACACCCCGGCCCTTCTTCTTCCCGGATAGATGTTTATTCCTGTCAACGCGTTGAACTGAGAATCCAGATGGCTAGACCGACTCCGACAGAATATCCAGAGAGCAATGTTTCCATGAAACCGAGTATGTTACAATCCCTGATGTCTCTCTGGAAAGAATCCCTTGCCTGATCTCATCAACTTTGTTATCCATGGACTGAACATTAGCGAGTAATATACTCGGAAGCGGTGGGTGGTTGCGCTCCTCCTAAGTCTGACTAGAAGATCTCTCCGAATTCCTCTTCTCTGCCAGCGTTATTTTGGGTCGGCCTCTGGAATCAGTTCAATTGCCCTGGGTGGTGCGAACAAAGGATCCGCTTCGGGAAAGTCTCATTCCTAGTTGTAATGCTGGTAGTGTTGGTGAGTTACCTCTGCTCTGATATTCAATAGTTATTCCCGGCTGTATGTAATACAACATTTTATGGGCTAACAATGTAAGAAATAATACATAAAAACAACAAAATACGGCAAAGTTTCTGTCGGCGACGTCACGTATCATGAACTCTGAGATTGTCCTTAGAGCTCCGAGACAGGATTTTGACCCGATGGTCACGCTGTGAGGCGACAGTCCCCATCCAACCTGACAGAGCTTGAGAGGATTTGCAGAGGATAAAGGGAGACACTCCCTAAATACAGGTGTGCCAAGCTTGTAGTGTCATACCCAAGAAGACTTGGATGTAATCGCTGCCAAAGATGCGTCAACAAAGTACTGAGTAAAGGGTCTGAATACTTATGTAAATGTGACTTTTCAAATGTTCTAAACCTGTTTTTGCTTTGTCATGGGGTATTGTGTGTAGATTGGGGGGGGGAAGTAGGTGGCGGTAACATAAAATGTGCTAAAAGTCAAGGGTTCCGAATGCGCTGTATAATGCAACCGTTTTTGACAAAATCAGAGTTCCCGAGTGGTGCAAGGCACTGCATCTCAGTGCAAGAGATGTCACTATAGTCCCTGGTTCGTATCAAGGCTGTATCACATCTGGCCGTGATTGGGAGTCCCATAGGGCTGCGTACAATTTGCCCAGCATCGTTCGGGCGGGATAGGCTGTCATTGTAAATAAGAATTTGTTCTTAACCTTTTAACTAGGCAAGTCAGTTAACATTTTAAAAAGAATTGAAAATGCAATGGAAACCCATTTAATTTGTTTTTGTTTTTTTTAACAGCAAAAGTGTTTTTATGTGCACTACGTCATCATGCGCAGCCCTTTTATCCGCAAAAGGTATGTTTGATGGAAACATCTCTGGTGGGAAAACGTGCATATTGTTTTATGCAGATTTTAAAATATTCTCATGATAATCTGTCACAAATTGGAGTGTAGCCCAGCTACTGTAGGAAAATATAGTCAAATCATATTTAATTTCCTTGGAACGTTAACTGCCACTTGAATCTCCGTCCATGTATAGGTAGCCTATATTTCATTGATACTAGACATTCTAGGCGCACTTCATCTAGCACGCCCAACTAGGAGATGAGAGGTATGCTACTTAACTTGAAGCAGCGAGTGTGAATAATGCGACAAATGTGCTTTTAATACAATAGGTAGGCTAACTCATGCAAAGCAGAAAGATGTCAGTTTCCAAATAATCTGCTTGACAACAATATTATAATATTTTCATTCTAAAGTTGTCTGACCGCCCGCTCCCAACCGTGGCATAAAAAATGCAGACTGCACCGTAATGATCTCTGTCGGTACCCGCAGGTCTATTGGCCCTCTACACTGCGGTGTACGATTAACCACAATGGAAAGTGTGCAGTGCACTATTCACCACAACAAACATCTGAAAAGGGGTTGGGACATGTTTGGCTGCTTCTCAATAATTGGTAGAGTTTGAAGCTTTCAGCCTAACTCTTTAGACATAACTCCTGTTGTCTCCCCCAGGTTTGGGGACGGGGGCCCCTATCATTGAGTCTCCCTACGGGGACAACATAATGCCAGACGAGGCTCCAGAGTCTATAAGCAGAGCTGTGGCCAGTCTGCCCCCAGAGCAGATGTTTGAGCTCATGAAACAGATGAAGGTGAGTTTTTCTCTTTAGACTCCAGTTTCCTTGTATTGAGATTTGTATATCATCACATCCATGCATAGACAGTCACTTGTGGATAATCCAAAGACCAATTCATTGTACTCACATTGTTGTGTAATTATCCCCTTCAGCTGTGTGTGCAAAACAGTCCCCAGGAGGCCAGGAACATGCTGTTGCAGAACCCCCAGCTGGCCTTTGCCTTGCTCCAGGCCCAGGTGGTCATGAGGATCGTAGACCCTGAGATCGCCTTGGTGAGACCTGGTTACTTGCAACTTGGGTCAGTGCAATTGCACTCAAGTGATATGGGTTTAGGTGTCTTACTGACTTTAGAGCATAATGGTTAAGGTTGTATTCTTCATAAACCTTGAGCATTAACTCATTCAGAGATATTGTTGCACATGTTGTCGTCAAGAGAATCGTCAACGTTTAACTTGGATGTTCCTCTGCTCGTTTGACCTCTGCTGTAGAAAATGCTTCACCGTCAAACCCCAGTGCAGCCATTGGTTCCCAACAGTCAAGCTGGACCAGTGCCAGTGGCCAACCAGCCTATTCCACCACCCAATGCTCCAGTCTCCCAGTCACAGCCAATGGTGAATACACTTTGGCAGACACAACTAATTGTTTAATTTATTAGCATTTATATCAACTGAAAACCATCTGTCGGTTTCCTACATTTGAGATCAACCTACACAATCTCTAACGCTAAATCTAGGATGTACAGTACCAGTCAAGAGTTTGGACACACCTACTCATTCCAAGGGTTTTCCTTTATTTTTACTGTTTTCTACATTGTAGAATAATAGTGAGGACATGATTCCATGTGTTATTTCATAGTTTATGTGTTAAACAAATCAAAATGTATTTGAGATTCTTCAAAGTAGTCACCCTTTGCCTCTGACAGCTTTGCACACTCTTGGCATTCTCTCAATCGGCTTCACCTGGAATGCTACTTTGAAGAATCTCAAATATAAAATATATTTTGATTTGTTGAACACTTTTTATTTTATTTTTTTGGTTACTACATGATTCCATATGTGTTATTTCATAGTTTTGATGTCTTCACTATTAATCTACAATGTTGAAAATAGTACAGATAAAGTAACTCTGGAATGAATCCACTTTTGAATGGCAATAATTGTTACATGATGTATGTGTGCTGTTCCCTGTCCTAATGTCTGGTTGTGTGTGTGTGTGTGTGTGTGTGTGTGTGTGTGGTCGTCAGCCGGGCATGCATATGAACGGAGCCCCCCAGATGATGCAGCCCCCTCCCATAGGTGGAGGACCTGGGCCCATGCCAGGGCAGGGACTGGTGGGACCACCAGGTAAAGAGACCCTTCTCTCTCACACACATTTTTATGTTCTATCCTTGTGGGGACCTAAAATAATTTTCTTAAACCTAAACCTAACCCCTAAGCTTAAAAAAGCTTTTGTCCTAATGGGGATGTGGGAAATGTCCCCATTAGGACAAAAGGATAGAACCACAAGGATAGAAGAACCAACACACACACACACACACACACACACACACACACACAACCATAGACAGCCTCTCGGTATCCAAAAGTCAAAGGAGCACCCCTGTTGTGCTTCACCTTGCCATCTCACCCCAGGTGGGATACAGCCACCCATAGGAATGCCTCAGGGAGGGCCCGTTCCTATCGATAGGGGACAAGGTAATCTAACATGCCTGTGTATCCAGTGAAAATAGTTTTAATGGCATTACAATCCATCCAGCCCTACCCGGGGCTTAAATTGAAGTATTTACCAGTTAATTCTTTGCATTATCACCATGTTTTTCAGGTAATTTAAAACCGTTATTGTCTTTTTTTTTTTGGTTTAATGTTTCCAAAACTTTCAATTTTCTTATTTTGCTCCTCTGCTTTATTTTCATGTCTTCCTTTCCTCCTGTGCATGTCATTACTCTTTGTTGACACTTGGTGGCAGAGGAAACTAATGGTTTAAGTGCCTTGGGGCCAACTCAGGTGGCTGAAATGATCATAGCATTGCAGTTAGAAGTAATAGATCAGACATTTTTATTTTAGATTTATTTAACTAGGCAAGTCTGTTAAGAACAAATTGTTATTCACAATGACGGCCTACACCGGCCAAACCCGGACGACGCTGGGCCAATTGTGCAGTGCCTTAAACCGCTGCTCCACTCGGGAGCCTGATGATTGTCCAACTATGTAAAGATTAGTGAGACTATTTTGGGGGGAGGATGCTGAAGTACATTTCGGTCTGCAATATATATTTTTGTACATTTTAACCGCTAAACGCACCTCTGCCACCTCATCCACTTCAGCCATCCATGTCAGTAGTGCTGCTTTCTGTGTTTTCTGAGCTCCTGCTATGAAGTCTGTGGGCTTCTCTGTCAGTGTGGCATGCGATGGGTGCTCCTATGTGTTGCTGCTTTGCTCTCTGAGTTGTCTCCTGTTTTTGTTTTTTTTTCACTTAATGCTGGCTCAGGAAACCTCCAGCACTCTCCCGTAGGATCGTCTGGGCAAGCTGCTATCGAGCGGTCTCAAGGTATCACTCACACCCTAACCCCAGGCTCTGGCCTGTCTCCCCCAGACTCCAGCCAAGCCAACAGGGCTGTTATGGGCTGGCTCATGAGAGCATACATTATTTTTTTAAATATATTTTTTAATTTCAGGGGTGAATCGGCTTTAATATTGCGGATAGATTGTTGCTTCCATTAATGTAATTGTCTGCATCATTTCCAATCCCCCATATATTTTGGGGGTAAAGTATGCATGTTAGGGCTGGGCGGTATACCATATTTTACGATATATCAGTGTTGATGCACGGACCTATTTGGGTTTTTACTTTACCTTCTATAACGGTATTTGAATGTTTGGTTTGTTAAATGTGATACGCCGTGTTTAACGTCCATTTTTATAGTTTGCTACTTGAGTCCTGTCCGCTCTCGCCCTCTCAATGCCGCTTTCCACACAGACCTAGCCCTGCCACCTGTCACTCAAGGAGTGGATTTGTTGTTCCTCGACCACAGGACACTTGTATTCCGTCTGCATGGTCAATACAGCACATGCAACAATGTTGTTGACAACAATGCTGTTTTCACTTTGCTTCTTCATATATTCTTCCAGTAGCATTCTATAATTACGCTATTACTTTGTGTTGCTTACTTCTGCTAACAGCTAGTTTTTATTAGCAAGTTGGGCCTAAATCTTGTTAGCCGCTAATCGCTAGGTAGCTAGCTAATAAATGTACAAACATAATTAGTTACAGTTGAAGTCGGAAGTTTACATACACTTAGGTTGGAGTCATTAACTTGTTTTTCAACCACTACACAAATTTCTTGTTAACAAACTATAGTTTTGGCAAGTTAGGACATCTACTTTGTGCATGACACAAGTAATTTTTCCAACAATTGTTTACAGACAGATTTATTTCACTTATAATTCACTGTATCACAATTCCAGTGGGTCAGAAGTTTACAAACACTAAATTGACTGTGCCTTTAAACAGCTTGGAAAATTCCAGAAAATGATGTCATGGCTTTAGAAACTTCTGCAAGGCTAATTGACATCATTTGAGTCAATTGGAGGTGTACCTCTGGATGTATTTCAAGGCCTACCTTCAAACTCAGTGCCTCTGCTTGACATCATGGGAAAATCAAAAGAAATCAGCCAAGACCTCAGACAAAAAATTGTACACCTCCAAGTCTGGTTTATCCTTGGGAGCAATTACTGAAGGTACCACGTTCATCTGTACAAACAATAGTACACAAGTATAAACACCATGGGACCACGCAGCTGTCATACCGCTCAGGAAGGAGTTCTGTCGCCTAGAGATGAACGTAGTTCAGTGAAAATCAATCCCAGAACAACAGCAAAGGACCTTGTGAAGATGCTGGAGGAAACGGGTACAAAAGTATCTATATCCACGGTAAAACGAGTCCTATATCGACAACCTGAAAGGCCGCCCAGCAAGGAAGAAGCCACTGCTCCAAAACCGCCATAAAAAAAACAGACTACGGTTTGCAACTGAACATTGGGACAAAGATCGTACTTTTTGGAGAAATGTCCTCTGGTCTGATGAAACAAAAATAGAACTGTTTGGCCATAATGACCATCGTTATGTTTGGAGGAAAAAGGGGGAGGCTTGCAAGCCGAAGAACACCATCCCAACCGTGAAGCACTGGGGTGGCAGCATCATGTTGTGGGGGTGCTTTGCTGCAGGAGGGACTGGTGCACTTCACAAAATAGATGGCATCATGAGAAAGGAAAACTATGTGGATATATTGAAGCAACATCTCAAGACATCAGTCAGGAAGTTAAAGCTTGGTCACAATTGGGTCTTCCTAATGGACAATTACCCCAAGCATACTTCCAAAGTTGTGGCAAAATGGCTTAAGGACAACAAAGTCAAGGTATTAGTGGCCATCACAAAGCCCTGACCTCAATCCTATAGAAAATTTGTGGGCAGACCTGAAAAAGTGTGTGTGTGAGCAAGGAGGCCTACAAACCTGACTCCGTTACACCAGCTCTGTCAGGAGGAATAGGCCAAAATTCACCCAACTTATTGTGGGAAGCTTGTGGAAGGCTACCCAAAATGTTTGACCCAAGTTCAACCATTTTAAAGGCAATGCTACCAAATACTAATTGAGTGTATGTAAACTTCTGACCCACTGGGAATGTGATGAAAGAAATAAAAGCTGAAATAAATCAATAATTCTCTCTACTATTATTCTGACATTTCACATTGTTAAAATAAAGTGGTGATCCTAACTGACCTAAGACAGGGAATTTTTACTTGGATTAAATGTCAGGAATTGTGAAAAACTGAGTTTAAATGTACTTGGCTAAGGTGTATGCAAACTTACGACTTCAACTGTATACAGCCTGATAATACCAGTGACGGTGTAGACCTAAATCAGCAGGTTTGTGAAACAGTACCTTCTAAATCAAAGAGGAATACAAGAAGCATTAATATGTTCGCTACATTAAGTAGCTAAGAGAACTGACATTGTAGCCAAAGATTATAGCGTCCCCTAGGAAACAATTATCAACACTTTGGTTCCTATCACTAACACCTCCCTGGCATTTTCATTTGTTTTCATGTCAAACAACACTATTCAAAGTGCCCACTATCATATACTAACTATAGAATTAGAATAATCATTATTTTTCCATGATTCCAACCAAGTATTTTGCTCTAAATCATGTCAAATCGCTATTGCAACATTTGGTTCAAAATAAGGTTTTGATTGTTTGACCATATCCTGCAGCCCTACATGGCAGTATAAAATGTCTCAAATTAGTGCAGGAAATGCAGAAATGTATGAAAATGCATATATTTTTTGGGGGGGGGTTGAAGTTGAACATTTGTTTTTATCATCAGAATGGAGAAAGACCCAATGAAATCACTTAGACTGTATGTGTTGCCACACTGAGGTCATGCACTACATATAAACCAAATTTAGACATTTTATAATTTAAAAACACAAAATACTGTCACATACCCTCTATTTTTTTATACCGTGATATGATATTTTGGCCATATCGCCCAACACCACACACACATATATATATATATATATATATATATACACACACACACACACTTTTTTGGAATATACCTTTATTATTCCCTGCAAATCCTACCACCCCTCCCCCAATTGGAGTAAACTAATATACAATAACACTTAGGCTTCTACCTTCAGTTTATACATATACATAATTTAAAAGACAGTCTTTTTTTACAATAGTTATATTTTTTATTTTTAGTCATGGCCTTTCTCTACTTCTGATGTCCGTCCAGTTTGATTTCAATTTGTAACTGTGCTATTTCACAATTTCTGAACCTATATACAATTTAAAACATTTAGGGTCTGTAAATTGTATCTTATTAGTCCCACCCTTCAGCTCCATTCAACCCCTCCCACCATCCATTTTGGATTTCTATTTGCCATATATTTTTCAACTGTGCTGTGATGCTTCTCAAAAGTACTGAACCTTTCATAGCTTCTACAGATTTTAAATTAAAGAGTCATTTTTGCTCAAATAATGATTAATATTGATTGACTTTTCATGTCACCCAATATTGCTATCTGCAGCGTTAGGTAAATGCAATTCTTCAGCCATTCCTGGACCTGTGACCAAAAATGAGATGCATATGGACAGTACCAAAATAAATGATCAAATTACTCTGCAGAACTGGAAAGATTGTATCCCATATATATATTTGGTTGCACAAATTTGGTGTAATTGAAAAATTTGACGTTTTGAATCCGGCGCCGTTTTGCGTGTCAATTCATAAACCATGTGCCATGGAATCAGTACATCAAATCTCTTCCCAACTTTTTTGCAATTTATATGACACAGCTGTCCATTTTTTGGTGTCCTTAAATGAAATTGGTATATATTTATTTATCACAATTTTCTTTAACCATTTATGGTATTTAATGCAGTCCCAACAGACAAGTTTCTTTCCCCCTTCCACTTGCCTCTTCCATTTTTATGGTAATGCTGCAATTAGTTGGTTGTAATTTTATTTTGGGTAGAGCAGACATTTCCGTGTGTGTGTTAGCTGCATGTGTGACAACTCCATCAGTCCTATTTATATAATTTACAAAGATTGTAGTTCTTTTATTTTTTGATAATGTACAAAGTGTTATCAATTAGTATATTAACCACTATTTGTTCTGTCTTTTCAGGTGGATTAAACTGAAATTTCAACCAACTTTCTAAGGCTTGTTTAAAAAATAACTATTTTGGAGAGAATTTTGTTTTCAAATAACCGAAAGCGAGCAGTTGTAATCTGAATATAGGGAAAAAGTTCATTCTTGAACATGGGGGGAGACAGTCTTAGTAAATTACTAGAGAACCAATTCGGATTTAAGTGGAACTTTTGTGTGACTGATGCCTTTAGTGAGAGGGATAATGCTTTAATATTTCATTTCTGCCCTCTGAATTCTTAGTGATCCAGTTTTAGTGATCCAGTACATAATATAGTACACTTATCATAATTTGGTTTTAATCCAGAGGTTAGAAAAGTATATAAATTCTGAGCCTGTGGAGAGATTCTCATTGTGGTTTTAAAAGAGAACCTGAATCATCAGCGTACAATGACACCTTTGTTTTTAAGCCACGGATTTCTAATCCCTTTAATATTATTGGATAAAATTTTAATAGCTAACATTTCAATGGCAGTAATGTATAGATATGCGGATAGTGGACAACCTTGTTTTACTCCTCTTGACAGTTTAAAACTTTCTGAGATGTAGCCATTATTTACTATTTTACACATAGGGTTACTATACATAACTTTAACCCATTTTATAAGAGATTCTCCGAAATTGAAATATTCCAGACATTTATATATGAACTCCAGTCGTACTTTTATCAAAAGCCTTTTTAAAGTCAGCTATGAAGACCAGGCCTGGTTTTCTATTGTTTCCAGTACTTGTCTTATATTATCTCCAATGTATCTGACAAGACCTTTTTAATTCTATGTGCCAAGCATTTAGCTAGAATTTTTGCATCAGAACACTGAAGTGTAAGAGGCCTCCATTTTTTTCTTTTAATGGACTGGATGGATAGATCTAAATATACGCACACACACCACTTGGATCCTGTTTCAGTAATAATGAAATCCGACCTTGTTGCGTATCCTATAATCTACCGTTTATATAGGAGTGGTTAAAACATGCTAATATTGGTCCTGTGTGTGTGTGTGTGTGTGTGTATATGTATGTGTATAGTTTGGTATACTTCCACCACTGGTATGCCATCCAGCCCTGGAGTTTCCCGGACAAAGGCTTTAATTGCATCAAGAAGTTCCTCCTGTATTTTGGCCTTCTTTTTGTACAGATTTACGTTATTAATAGGAAAAAAATCCATACAATGGTTATTGGAAATGGAGGAGACTGAAAGGAAAACATATTCTTAACGTACTTTACCTACTCTTTTCAAAATATTGTTTCTATGTTGAAGATTGAAAACTAATTTGGTGCATTTTTTCCCCCCCCCACATATTCCATCCATTTCGCTATATTTTACACTTGCTCTTTCTTGAATAAGTTCCTCCATTTCTTTTTGTTTTTCCTCTAATTTATTCTGTGCCTCTATGGTACAGTTTTTTTTTTTTTTATTGCTATCTATCTGTTCTGTTAGTCCTTCAGTTTCCTTTTGTTAATATGGACTCTTTTGACCATGAGAGCATAAATTATGTCCTGTTAGAATAAATACATTTTGGTAATTTAGAAATGTATTATTAATCTGACTGGTCATGCAAGATTGCATACAAGGAAGTACGGGTGTTTACTTAGGCTAAAAATACCCATTGCCCTAAAACCCTATCATGTCATGGAGTGTGGTGCAACCGCAAATATGAATAATAGTCCCAAGATACAAGTGTGATGAATGATTTGAGTGAATGCCAAAGGCGGCCAACAAAACCTCAATTGTAATCACCTGTTGGAAAATTCCATGGCGAGGAATTGGATTAATACATTTATTGTAGCACAAATCTATTTTGTAGACTAGACTAATGCTGTTTTTGCAATTTCATGATAACACCCGTGGCCTTTTCATGTGTCACTAACACATGCCTCTTCTATTGACGTGACCGGTCCAACAATACCAGACGTGCAAGACGCAAGTAGGCAAACGACTTGAAAACTGAACATTTTTAAAGATATGCCGTGCTCCTTTGGTTTAAAACTCCCGCTTTGGTACTTCCTTGTTTTTATCTCAGTCCTCTCCCTGTCTGTGGTGTGATGGTGAGCTGTGTCATTACTGTGCTGTGGTTAGTGTGTCCTGTAGTGTCTCTGTGTGACCTAATGGGAGTCATTGTGAAATTAAGTCACCATGGTCTGATGAGTGACATAACCATAGAATTAGAACTGTAGTTCTTTGGATGAATTACGGTGTAGTGAGGGATGTTGTGTTCTGTGATAGGTAGTGTCCCTCTGACATGTCTATAGCTGACTGACGTATACCCCCTTCAGGACCAGGTGGTATCCCCCCCAGAGGCCTGCTTGGCGACGGCCCCAATGACCCCCGAGGAGGAACCCTGCTCTCAGTCACCGGAGAGGTCATCGAACCCAGGTGAAAGAGGAGTCGTCGTTGTTAGTGTAGTTTTACCATCAATGAGTTAATCAATTGCCTTCTGATAGCACCTTTGCATTTCTGTGAACGACTGGCTTATTCTGTGTTCTCTTTGTGTCCAGTCGTGGAGGAGGCTTCATTGGCGCCCCCCCACCACACCAGGGGCCCCCCATGCACATGAACCAGATGGTTGGCGGGCCTCCTCCGGACATGAGGCCACCTCACGACATGAGAGGACCCCCCATGGGTGAACCCAGAGGCATGATGGGAGAGCCCCGGGAACCCCCCATGGGTGAACCCAGAGGCATGATGGGAGAGCCCCGGGAACCCCCCATGGGTGAACCCAGAGGCATGATGGGAGAGCCCCGGGAACCCCCCATGGGTGAACCCAGAAGCATGATGGGAGAGCCCCGGGGACTTCCCATGGGTGAACCCAGAGGCATGATGGGAGAGCCCCGGGGACTCCCCATGGGTGAACCCAGAGGCATGATGGGAGAGCCTCGGGGACCCCCCATGATGGAGCCCAGGGAACCCCCCATGGAGACTAGAGGTAACCACATCACAGTATTATCAAGTCTAATTAAGCCTCTTTATTAGCAGACATTTTATAGGAAGCATTATTGCCGTACTTTAGAACTGTGTGGAAAAGCTCCTGTGCTTAGACTAGTTAGATCAGATCCGTAATGAGTAATCACGTGAGGAATGGCTGTTGTTTGTGAAGGTCGTGACCCCAGAGCGGTGGACACCCGTGGACCAGTGTCAGGCCAGAGGGTTCCCATTGCCCAAGGAATGCAGGGTCCCCCCCCTCACTCCATGAATCCTAATGCCCCTACAACTGCCAGACCGGTACTGCCTACCTACAGCAAATGTCTTTACTACATTAGTTCTTCTTGTCAATGAAAACAGTTCTAATAACTGTTTTTTTCAGGGTCCTGGTGTACCACAGTCCGGAGGTAGCTTCAGCCCAGGGCAAAGCCAGGTGACCTCACAGGACCATGAGAAGGTGGGTTTGTCATGTCACCATTGTCACAATTAACTTTCAGTTTCACCTTAAAATGCCTGGCTAGATACTAGAAGATATTGGCTCAGATTAGTGTTGGCTGTCTAGAGAAACTGTGTTAAAGTGGGATTAAAATCTATTTAATTGATTTATTTTGGTCAACTATCTGCACAAAATACCCTAATGTCAAAGTTGGAGAATTCTAACATTTTGTAAAAAAATAAAATAAAAATCAATAAACACTGTCTTGATTACATAAGTATTCAACCCCCAATGCATGTTAGAATAACATTTGGCAGCAATTACAACTGTAAGTCTCTTAGAACTTTGCACACCTGGATTGTGCAACATATGCCCATAATTATTTTCAAAATCCTTCAAGCTCTGTCCAATTGGTTGTTGATCATTGCTAAACAACCGTTTTCAGGTCTTGCCGTAGATTTAAGCAAAACCGGCCACTCGGGACATTCATGGTCTTCTTGATAAGCAATTCCAGTGTAGATTTGGCCCTGTGCTTTAGGTTTTTGTCCTGCTGAAAGGTGAATTTGTCTCCCAGTGTCTGTTGGAAAGCAGAATGAAACTAGGATTTGCTCTAGAATTTTGCCTGTGCTTAGCTCAATTTTTTTATCCTATAAATCTCCCCAGTCCTTAACGATTACAAGCATGCTCATAACATGATGCAGCCACCACTATGCTTGAAAGTATGGAGAGTAGTACGCGGTCATGTGTTATTGGATTTGCCCCAAACATAACACTTTGTATTCAGGACAAAAACTTAATTGCTTTGCCACATTTTTTGCAGTATTACTTTAGTGCCTTGTTCAAACAGAATGCATGTTTAGGAAAATTCACTCTGTTCATTAGGTTAGTATTGTGGCATACAACCTTCGGAAAGTACATTTTGTTACGTTACAGCCTTATCCTGAAAGTCCTCAGATAAAAGTCCTCAGAAATCTACACACAACCCCATGATGACAAAGAAAACAGGTTTTTAGAAATGTCTGCAAATTTATACAAATGAAACAGATACCTTATTTACATAACTAGTCAGATCCTTTGCTATTAGACTTGAAATTGAGCTCAGGTGCATCTTGGTTTCCATTGATCGTCCTTGAGATGTTTCTACAACTTGATTGGACATGATTTGGAAAGGCGCACACACCTGTCAATATAAGGTCCCACAGTTGACCGTGCATGTCAGAGCAAAAACCAAACCATGAGGTCGAAGGAATTGTCCCTGGAGCTCATCTCTGGAGAGACTTGAAAATAGCTGTGCAGCAACGCTCCCCATCCAACCTGACAGAGCTTGAGAGGATCTGCAGAGAAGAATGGGAGAAACTCTCTAAATACAGGTGTGCCAAGCTTGTAGCGTCACACCCAAGAAGACTCGATGCTGTAGTCTCTGCCAAAGGTGCTTCAACAAAGTACTGATTTTAAGGGTCTGAATACTTATGTAAATGAAATTTCAGTTTGTTTTAAATACATTTGCAAACATTTCTAAACCTGTTTTTGCTTTGTCGTTATGGGGAAAAACAATTTAATACATTTTAGAATAAGGCTGTAACATAACAAAATGTGGAAAAAGTCAAGGTGTGAATACTTTCAATGTCTGCTTTTTTAAATGTTTAGATTTTTTGCCAATAGGTGCCCTTTGCGAGGCATTGTAAAACCTCTGTTCTTTGCGGTTGAATCTGTTTGAAATTCACTGCTCGACTGAGGGACCTTACAATTATGTGTGGGGTACAGACATGAGGTAGTCATTCAAAAATAATGTTTAAACACTATTATTGTACTCAGTCCATGCAACTTATTATGTGACTTGTAAAGCCCATTTTTTTTCTCCTGAACTTATTTAGGCTTGCCATAAAAGGGTTTGAATACTTATTGCCTCAAGACATTTCACCTTTTTATTGATTTGTAAAAATGAAACAAAATTCCACTTGGGAAAAAATTAATGGGTTACTAGGCCAGTGACGAATCACAATTTTAAATTCAGGCTGTAACACAACAAAAGGTGGAAAAAGTCAAGGGTGTGAATACTTTCTGAAGGCACTGTACTGTGCAGCCGTCTTCATCGACCTGGCCAAGGCTTTCGACTCTGTCAATCACCGCATTCATATCGGCAGACTCAATTGCCTTGGCTTCTCAAATGGCTGCCTCGCCTGGTTCACCAACTGCTTCTCAGATACAGTTCAGTGTGTCAAATCAAAGGGCCTGTTGTCTGGACCTCTGGCAGTCTCTATGGGGGTGCCACAGGGTTCAATTTTTGGGCTGAATCTTTTCTCTGTATATATCAATGATGTCGCTCTTGCTGCTGATGATTCTCTGATCCACCTCTATGCAGACGACCCCATTCTGTGTACTTCTGGCCCTTTTGGACACTGTGCTAACAAACCTCCAAACAAGCTTCAACGCCATACAACACTCCTTCCGTGGCCTCCAACTGCTTTTAATTGCTAGTAAAACTATGTGCATGCTCTTCAACCGATTGCTGCCTGCACCCTCCCGCCCGACTACCATCACTACTCTGGACAGTTCTGACCTAGAATATGTGGACAACTACAAATATCTTGGTGTCTGGTTAGATTGTAAACTCTCCTTCCAGACTCACATTATGCATTTCCAATCCAAAATTAAATCTAGAATCTGCTTCCTATTTTGCAACAAAGCCTCCTTCACTCATGCTGCCAAACATACCCTCATAAAACTGACTATCCTACCGATCCTTGACTTAGGCGATGTCATTTACAAAATAGACTCCAACACTCTACTCAGCAAATTGGATGCAGTCTGTCTATCACAGTGCCATCTGTTTTGTCAAAGCCCCATATACTACCCACCACTGCGACCTGTATGCTCCAGTTGGCTGGCCCTCACTACATATTCGTCACCAAACCCAGGTCATCTATAAGTCTTTGCTAGTTAAAGCCCCGCCTTATCGCAGCTCACTGGTCACCATAGCAACACCCACCCGTTGCACGCGCTCCAGCAGGTATATTTCGCTGGTCATCCCCAAAGCCAACACTTCCTTTGGCCGCCTTTCCTTCCAGTTCTCTGCTGCCAATGACTGGAACGAATTGCAAAAATCACTGAAGCTGGAGTCTTATATCTCCCCCTCTAACTTTAAGCATCAGCTGTCAGAGCAGCTTACCGATCACTGTACCTGTACACAGCCAATATGTAAATAGCACACCCAACTACCTCGTCCCCATATTATTACTTACCCTCTTGCTGTTTTGCATCCCAGTATCTCTACTTGCACATCATCATAGGCACATCACTCCAGTGTTTAATGCTAAATTGTAATTATTTTGCCTCTGGCCTATTTATTGCCTACATCCCTACTCTTCTACATTTGCACACACTATGTATTTTTTTCTATTGTTATTGACTGAATGTTTAACTCTTGTCGCACTGCTTTGCTTTATCTTGGCCAGGTCACAGTTGTAAATGAGAACTTGTTCTCAACTGGCCTACCTGGTTAAATAAAACAATGCTCAATGACAAGAAGCTTAAACCTCATCTTTTATCAAAAGTCTTAAATGGTCTATGTCTGTCCTAACTTGTCAGCAGTCTGGGAAGGACGTTATAGAGGAATGGGATGAGAAGAGGAGGACATCTCAAGCACTTGAGTTTGTGGAGACAACTTGGGGCTCAGTGCTTTCTTTGGCTACCTGAAGAGTCAGGGCAACAAAATAACCAATGCATTACCACTCAATGCAAAGCCATTTATTTCAATGCAATAACAACCAATGGAATACACTACATGACGTAGTTACTCAATGGAAAAATTTGAACATGTTCTGTGTAAACTATTTTGAAAGATTTGACTTTCCTTCTGTATCCAAATGCTGTGCTTTGAGGTATTTTGGTTTTAACATTACTGCCTGTCAATATCTGATCTGAGAGCAGTATGGTTCACCAGTCTGTCTATTGTTTTCCAGGCCGCGTTGATCATGCAGGTGCTGCAGCTGACCCCAGAACAGATTGCCATGCTGCCCCCAGAGCAGAGGCAGAGCATCCTCATCCTCAAAGAGCAGATCCAGAAGACCGCCGGGGCGCCCTAAAGAACCAACTCCCTGTCCCCTTTAATGTCGACGTCACCGCATCCTAATTTCAAACATTTTGTTGATTGTTTTGTATTATATTGTCTGTTTTTTGAATGGAAGTTTGAAGTGAGCGCTTGAAGAATGTCAGTTCATCTTCAAACGGCAGCACAGAAGTATTGCCGGATGTTATGGGTTTTCATATTGTCTATCAATAAAAAGACGGGAACAATTTTTTTCAGTACTCTTTTATTCAGATGGTATGTTGGTATTTACAGGAGAGGATTTAAAGTGTCATTGTAGATTACAATAATGTAACTATTTGCTCATAAGAAACAGGACATACAAATGAAGTGAAATAATTGTGTAGTTTGAGGGGGTACACTGCGTGGAAGAGTCCTCACATTTACAAAATAATTCCAAGGAAAGTAAATTTGTACACATCCTTCATAGGATTGTGACTCATTTGTTCTAGAACATATTGTGGATTTGACTGGCAATGCCTCACCCTCATTTAAGACTTCAGTGCACCTGTATCTTTTACAAGGAAATGGATATACAATAGGGCTTTTGTAAAAACATTGCTATAATTTCCTTTTCTGTAGCTACACCTTGAAAGCGTGAAACTAAAAGGCCTCAGTGTCATGTTCAGATAGAAATACTGTGAAGAGCAATGGTTGATTCTTTGTTGGTTGCATGTTTGAGTTCCAATAAAAGATCCCAGAAATATTTCATATGCACAAAAAGCTTCTCTCATTTTGTGCACATTTGTAAGTGAACATTTCTCTTTTGCAAGATTTTTCTCTGTATGTGCAAGGCTTGTCAGTTTTCTGTGGAGGAAGCAGAATCCAAAAGGGTATTCAGGGCTGATATATTCTACAGCATATCAGGATCTGTCATGTTCATATGATTTTTGTAAAAAGCACTGTGATGCAGTACCTTAGACCGCTGCACCACTCAGGAAGCTCCCAGATGAATGGTTTTAAAAACATCTCTGCAAACATTTTGGAGGACCAAAGAGACCGCTTTTTCTTCGAGGGGGGCAGATTCGACATTGTTTTGCTCAGAAGTTCTCCTTGTTGAAGTAGAATTTGGTCTTTCGGGGATCCATGTCTGTGTATTTGACACATTTCTTTGACAAGACTGTAGCTAAGACCACAGGGCCACACAAGAACGTGCCCACCACTGACCTGTAGACATTGATGAGACACATATATAGTAGTTTAGTCAATGAAGGGTACAGTCTAAGCTATATGTAATACCCCTTTTTAAAAATGCACAATGCAGAAATCGCTCTGCCATTTCTTGGTTGCTAAAATTCTAAAAGGATTATTTCTCATTTTGTGCACATAAGAACGGGAAGCATAGAAATAGCACACATAGAACAGATGTACAGCTTCTTAGACTTGTGAATTTGGTAGGGTCGCCCCAAAAAGTTACATATTGCAGCTTTAACTACTGTCCAGAACTGATTTACAAGGGAATATTGTCATGTCAAGACGTGTTGTAAACAAACGTACGTCGGATTCTCTTTGCACACTTGTTCAAACTCCTTATCCCAGTTGGGCCTGCCGTAGTTGGTTTTCTGCTTCAGACCAGTGACCACATCCGTGTCCGCATCCGCATGAACCATCACATGAGTTGCCTATGGGGAAGAAAGATAGTGAACAGACGCTACCACAACTACTGCATGTCTCACACAGGAATATGGTAATACAGATTGTTGGTGGGTGTATGTATGCTGCCTTACGTACATGGCTCTGATCCCATCCAGTGAGGTAGAGTTTGTACGTGAGGAAGTCTCCCATGCCTCTCTCCTCCATCTCCCTCTCCAGCACCTGCAGCAGATCTGCAAACCACTCAAATGCATGAGTCTCCCTGCACAGCCAATAGAAGTAGATCTGCAACCATGAAGTAAATATGAGGATGTGATTTCAAACAATTCAATACCGAAGCTATAACATGCTATGCTGGCATTAGTCCATAAAAATACTAATATTCACAGAGACATTTAGGTGCATCATGGAATTAGACTGGTTTGCAGGACTAACGCTGTCTGGTTAGTAGCTTCAATGGAAAGCCAGAGAGTATCAATATGTTCCCTACCTTTCTGGTGCGTAGCTCGGGATTGGAGTCCTTGAATTTGTACCAGATGGACTTGAGGACGGAGGCGAAGGGGGTGACTCCGATTCCAGCGCCAACCAGCATGGCGACCTCATAGTCAAACACATCCTCACTGGCCGTACCAAACGGTCCATCCACACCCATTCTGAGGGACAGGTCAAAGGTCAAGCCATTTTAAACAGGATAGGAGGGCAGAAAGATTTGACCAGCTAAACCTAATTCTTATGCATTCAGGAATGGTTTACAACTTCATCTGTGCATGCCCCTTATCCTCCCCATCAACAAAGATGAGGAGCTTGCTGCTACATTATGAGCCATTGTCTGCTTTTCCATAAAGATAATAACTTACTTCGGTCCCTGAGCCCCCTCAGGGAGATGCTCCACGATGCTAATGAGTTTCTGGGTCCAGTCACCTACAGAGCGAATGTGCACGCTGAAGAAGTCCTCCTCGGGGGCAGAGGTCATGGTGAAGGGGTGCCACTCCAGCTGGGAGATGGCTGGGCAGTTGAGGAAGACGTACTGGCCTACGTCCATTTTGAAACCATTCTTCACCAGCTGCAGTTCCAGTACTTTGGACGGCCGAATCACTATCTAAGAGGGGAGCGTTAGAGAGACGGATATTGATTATCTGGTCATGGAATGGAAAATACAATTATTGTCAATTACACAGAATAGTTAGTTGTTACTGCAGTGCACACTTACCTTTCTGTATTTGACAGCCTGAATGTAGCGGATGAAGCGCAGCAAGCGCTCACACACATAGAGGACCATGGGACCGATCACCCACATCCAGGTCTATAAGGACATGGGAACACAGGATACACTGTATCTAAGACGATTCTCTTAAGTTATTTTTGATTGTAGGTGATATTATTAAGTGTCCTTGAGGAACCTCTTACCTGTGGGAACCCCCCTGCAAACTGAGGGACAGGACACATCTTATCCTTCCCCCAAGCTTCTATATGATCTTTACAGAAGGTGATATTATATGGTGGATTGGCGTTTGTCTGACCTCGAACTATGCGTCTGTAGACAAAGGACAAAACCATTGACTTCTAAACCAAAACAAACATTTACACTTAAAAGGTGCACTATGCAGAAATCGCTCCATTACTTGGTTGCAAAAATTCTAATACAGTAGTTTGCATAATTTCAGTTTATGTGACAAAACAAGCAAGTATAGTGTAGAGAATCATTGCACCATCTAAACCTCTGTGAAATACCTTTTCCATAACATAAAATATTGTATTGTCAGCTGTTGTACTAAACCGAAAGTAAAAGACACAAAGTGAAACTTATTAACAGGAAACATAGAAATAGTGCACATTGAACAGATCTACTGCTTCTTAGCCTTGCTTTCAATGAGAATGAGATTTATAACTGACATTTCTATGTGAATTTGGTCAGATATTGTAGCTTTAAAATGACTGGGAGCTGAGACTGAGAGACCGCCTTACCCGGCTCCATGGAAGACCAGCCCAGCAAAGAAGACGATGAAGAGGTGGTGTGTGAACCAGAAGACCTCGAAGTAGCTGCGCCTGATGACCTCCATGGATGAGGTGATCATAAGGATGAGTGCCAGCGTGATGATTACGCCTGTGATCCCAGCGATGGTGGTGAACACCAGGAGGTTCGGAGTCTGAGGCAGATAGAGCCAATCAGAATGCACCAAAGTCATTCACATGACCTCTAGGCCTATATAAAAATTCTACAAGGACTTGTGCCAGGAGTTTGTTTGGTATACCAGACCTGACTAGGAAAAACTTGGTGCCCTAACTACAATAACATACAAAGAATTATAATACAGTACTAAACAAATGATTAAAACTCCAATTGCTTGCAAGCCGTACAGTGGTGTTAGAGCGGATTGGGTTCAGGTAGGTGGTGTTGCCCCGAGTCGTTCAGTCTGGACAGGGCCATGCTGAGGGAATCATACTCTCCATGCCAGCTGTTGTAGTACCGCTCCACGTTCAGCAAATGGGCAATGATGTGAACCGCTGCCACAAAACAATAGGAAATAGACAGTTGAACTTTTAATTTAGCATTAGGAATAGAATAGAGATTCCTATGTGTTCAACAGGATAATTTCACCCCAGGTTGAATAGCTGCTGCTTTGGCAAAATCTAACGTGGATCCGAATAAACCACCCCCAAATTTGACATCCATTCAGGGCAGCGCAGGTTAATTTAGTTGGACTTTGGATCTGAGTCACTGCCTTGATTGGATACCACTACTCCATTCTAAAGAAAAACTCTTATTTAAGAATAGAAAAGTGTAGAAATTGGCACGGAGATAATGTCTATGTTGTCTAATCTATGTTGAAATGGTTTAATCTACATTGAACCATGTACTGGTATGGCACAGGGATAATGGCACAGGGATAATAACATAAAATAAGTAGTGTCTGAATGTCGTTAACCATTCCTCAAGCATTTCAATCCACATTGAACCATGTACTGGTATTTAAACAAAGCTGAGGTTTTTAATGACATCTTCAATATAGCCTGAATAGTACATGAGGCGATATCAAAAGATACTGGATGAATGTTCAAATGTTTTATCGAATGTGTCAGATCAGATTTACTTTGTTCTTCTTGAGACATACTTTGTAAGGCCTTTAGTCTCTCTGAGGTCAGGATCTCCCCATCCAACACACCCTAGTAAGTCAATTTCCAGCTTCAGTCTCCTGGTCTTTTTCATCCCTTGACCATATTGTGCCTTCACCACAGTAAGAAAGTGTCATATTTTGTGTTGACAAAATAATACTTATAACAATTTCAAATAAATCATAAACGTTTCATCAGAATTGTCACATAAAATCTAACTTTGTTTACAAGTAGATTATTTATCTGTGCATGAGAAAGTAAAGGATTCAAAGTTTGGGTTTTCAGCTGGTTATCTGACCAGGAAGCAAGCTTGCATACCTGTCATCAGGCCAATCATGTAGGCCACCAGCTTGTGGAAACTAATATTTTTGTCCAGCTGTTTCCTCATAGTTCGCCCACAGCACTGAAACAGCAACACAAGGAAGTTCAAGACAAATTAGGAAGATGACCAAGAAAATCAATTAAAAGCCATTAACCTTTAATCTATTGGCAAAGCACTTCAACCATACAAGTCCGTTCCATTATAGTTATCATCAGACAATATAACTATACAGTAATGTACAAAGGAATTTTTGCTACAAGATGCTGTGATGACAAATTAGGCAATAATTGCACGACCCTTGACTAAACCCTCAGGATTCGTTTTACCACGAAGGAGCCGCGGACGAGAGACAGCAGGTTCCGACACACAGGCAGCAGAATCAGCAGGCAGTTGAAGTTGAGGACGGCTGCAGGGGCTCTGGCCCAAGCCAATGCAGACTGAAAGCCCAAAGACACCCATGTCAACCTCTGCAGTGTGTTACCCTATAAAAAACCCTCTGTGACATCTGTCCTATCATAAGGAATGGTGTAAACTACGGGTAAAACTCAGTTTAAACTTTGTAACTAAATAGAAACAAATTCAACGGACAATTCTAATTTGAAGTTGGATACTTCATACTTGTCCTATTTAAATAATATGAATGCATTATTAATTGAGCATTTACAGTATACTATGTTTATACTACCCAAGGCCTACATATTATGGTAAGACTCACCCCTAAAAGGTGTCGCGTGTAGAAAAACCGATCCCCCAAATCATACAAGAAGTAGAACCAGACGAAGAGAAATATGTTGATGGCCATCCAGACCACCTGTAAATCCAGCCAGGAAAAGATTACCAAACAGCAGGATTGGGAATATTGTAGTCTTCTATTTATTACTCTTAAAAATAACATGCATTCCTCTCAAAATAACATATATTGCCATAACTAGACTTGACAGCTCATACAGCTTTAGTATTCTTATCATAGTTCTGCCTTTACAAAAAAAGATTGCAGTCAGAGTGCAGTATAACTGCAGTACAACTGGAGTATGTTGCAAATACTGGGTCCAAAATAACATTATTTTTTACTACAGTAATTTTGCAGAGTAACTGCAGTTACAGTGCATCTGCAGTACATTGCAGTTCTTCTGCAATTTATTTATTTAACTAGGGCAGTCAGTTAAGAAAAAATTCTTATTTACAATGACGGCCAAACCCGGACGACGCTGGGACAATTGTGCGGCGCCCTATGGGACTCCCAATAACGGCCGGATGTGATGCAGCCTGGATTCGAACCAGGGACTGCAATTACTGCGTCCAAATTACTGCGTTTCATGCTACCACTAGAGTGAACGCACCGCCAGCATTCAAAAGTGACCAAAACATCAGCCAGGAAGCATAGGAACTGAGAAGTGGTCTGTGGTCACCACCTTCAGAACCACTCCTTTATTGGGGGTGTCTTGCTAATTGCCTATAATTTCCACCTGTTGTCTATTCCATTTGCACAACAGCATGTGAAATTTATTGTCAATCAGTGTTGCTTCCTAAGTGGACAGTTTGATTTCACAGAAGTGTGATTAACTTGGAGTTACATTGTGTTGTTTAAGTGTTCCCTTTATTTTTTTGAGCAGTGTATATTAGCTAGCATGTATGAGGCCAGCATACACGTGCCTTCACACGCTAGGAACGTATTTCCTCCAACTTTATAATGAAAAGGTGCCTCGGTCCCAAAACACACGTTTTCTGGAGACTTGCGGTAGGAGCGGTGATGACGTCGCCCAAAGTATCCCCTTTCCATAGCTTATTTGCGTTCAGACTAAGGAGAAATCCGCACACAATGCATCACTGATCACCTCGTGAAGTGGTCAGCCAGATCTGTACAATATCAGACCACGAAGCGAATAGACCCGTCTTTTCAATGCAATATTCGTATTCTGATAGCAGAAGTCGCATGTAAATGTCAAGTGTAGACACGACCTTTTAGCGTTTCAGTAAGGCTAACCAAATTATCCTATTTCGCGTATTTGGAGAGATATTACGCATCTGGGACATCACTCAGATGCGCTATGTCTGTCAGTCCTTTTAAAAGCCCAAATACATGTATTGCATTCACTTAAATTATACACTGACTATAGCCTACATTATCCAATATGATTAACGTAATAAATCATGTTCTTACTAGTATGAAGTATGTCAGTCCATGGTTAATGATCCAGTTGCCCATTTTGAAGGACTTTCGCCATCCACCACTACTGGTCTTTAAGCCGTTACCTGTCGTTTTTATACAGTAGACCTGTTCAAACCCCACCCATTTAAGGTCAGTAGTCAAAGTTAGGCCAAGGAAATAGTCCATAAAATTGCATTTTCTCAGGGAGGAAGTAATCATTTATATTTGTTGAGTGTGTCAGAATCCCTTTTCCCACACCTTTGGAATGAGGAAGACTTTTTTGTACCGCCACCCGATTATGTCTATCCATGCCTGCACCTATATAACATCTCAGGTTACAGCCTCCAGTATTTATGCTGCAGTAGTTTATGTTTTGGGGGGCTAGGGTCAGTCTGTTATATCTGGAGTATTTCTCCTGTCTTATCCGGTGTCCAGTGTGAATTTAAGTATGCTCTCTCTCTCTCTCTTTCTTCCGGAGGACCTGAGCCCTAGGACCATGCCTCAGGACTACCTGGCCTGATGACTCCTTGCTGTCCCCAGTCCACCTGGCCGTGCTGCTGCTCCAGTTTCAACTGGACTGGCCACCCATCATAGCCTGGTTCCTCTCTAGGTTTCTTCCTAGGTTCTGGTCTTTCTAGGGAGTTTTTCCTAGCCACCGTGCTTCTACACTTGCATTGCTTGCTGTTTGGGGTTTTAGGCTGGGTTTCTGTACAGAACTTTGTGACATCAGCTGATGTAAGAAGGGCTTCGGAAAGTATTCAGACTCCTTGACTTTTTCCACATTGTTACTTTACAACGTTATTCTAAAATGGATTAAAGAATTTCTTTCCCCTCATCAATTTACACACAATAGCCCACTATGACAAAGCAAAAACAGGTCTTTAGATTTTTTTGCAAATGTATTAAAAAAAAAAAAACAGAAATACCTTCAGACCCTTTGCTATGATATTCGAAATTGAGAAACGGTTCATCCTGTTCCCATTGATCGTCCTTGAGATGTTTTTACAATTTGATTGGATTCCACCAGTGGTAAATTCAATTGATTGGACATGATTTGGAAAGGCACATACCTGTCTATATGAGGTCTCACAGTTGACATTGCAGGTCAGAGCAAAAAACAAAACATGAGATCGAAGGAATTGTCCATAGAGTTCCGAGACAAGATTGTGTTGAGGCACAGATCTGGGGAAGGGTACCAAAACATTTCTGCAGCGTCGAAGGTCCCCAAGAACACAGTGGCCTCCATCATTCTTAAATGGAAGATGTTTGAAGCCACTAAGACTCTTCCTAGAGCTGGCCGCCCAGCCAAACTGAGCAATCGGGGGAGAAGGGTCTTGGTCAGGGAGGTGACCAAGAACCCGATGATCACACTGACAGAGCTCCAGAGTTCCTCTGTGGAGATGGGATAACCTTCCAGAAGGAAAACTATCTTTGCAGCACTCCACCAATCAGGCCTTTATGGTAGAGTGGCCAGACGGAAGCCACTCCTCAGTAAAATGCACATGATAGCCCGCTTGGAGATCATCAAAAGGCCCCTAAAGGACTCTCATGAGAAACAAGATTATCTGGTCTAATGAAACCAAGATTGAACTCTTTGGCCTGAATGCCAAGCGTCACGTCTGGAGGAAACCTGGCACCAACCCTACGGTGAAGCATGGTGGTGGAAGCATCGTGCTGTGGTGATGTTTTTCTGCGGCAGGGACTGGGAGACTGGTCAGGATCGAGGCAAAGATGAAAGGAGCAAAGTACAGAGAGATCCTTGATGAAAACCTGCTGCAGAGCACTCAGGACCTCATACTTGGGCGAAGGTTAACCTTCCAACAGGACAACGACCCTAAGCACACAGCCAAGACAAGGCAGGAGTGATTTCGGGACAAGGCTCTGAGTGGCCCAGCCAAAGCCCAGACTTGAACCCGATCGAACATCTCTGGCGAGACGTGAAAATAGCTGTGCAGCAACACTCCCGATGCAACCTGACCGAGCTTGAGAGGATCTGCAGAGAAGAACGGGAGAAACTCCCCAAATACAGGTGTGCCAAGCTTGTAGCATCATACCCAAGAAGACTCAAGGCTGTAATCACTGCCAAAGGTGCTTCAACAAAAGGGTCTGAATACTTATATGAATGTTATTTCAGTAATTTCTTTATGAATTTGCTAACATTTCTAAAAACCTGTTTTTGCTTTGTCATTATGAGGTATTGTGTGCAGATTGAGGTGGAAAAAACAATTTAATCAATTGTAGATGAAGGCTGTAACGTAACAATGTGGAATAAGTCAAGTGGTCTGAATACTTTCAGAATGCACGGTATATGGTTTTTTGAAAGTCCATATAAGCTACTACTGGTTAAATAAAAATATAAATGTTTTTTCTTTATATTACAGCATTTAGTATTTTTTTTTATTCAAGTAATAATGCAGTAGTTAAGGCACTTAACATGCTATTGAACAGACCAAAAAGCAGACTAATAATCAGACATAAGGTACCATTAAGGTAGCCTGGGTACCAGTCTCTTTAGCTAATCCCAATTGGCAATGACAAGGAGTGGCAAGGAGTGGAACGTTAGGTAAAGAGACTGGTACTCAGACTACCAGTACATCATTGAACGTAAACAGTTGTGAATTGCATCTCAAGTACAATGTGTGTGACTACATAAAATCTCCATTGTCTCTTTAACCCATTTGTTGTTTAAAATGATCACTGTCTATTGCCACGTTCACATGCTAGTTGGAACTACGAAACTCTGAAATGTCCAACTTGTAAGTCATGCCGCGTTTAACCAGTTAGCAAGTTGGACATTTGAGTTTCCTAGTTCCCAACTAGCACGTGAACACGGCATGACTCACTGAGCTTGACTAAACACTGTGTGCAAAGGGCAAAAAAAAGGCCAGGTACTAATAATACAAACCATTCATTAAACACACAGTGGGTGGAGTGGGGTTTGAGGAAGGTTGCTCGGATTTCATCTGACCTTTCATTTCCTTCATGTTACATATGGGCTTCGACGTGTGGATGAAAGAGACCTAATGCAACATGTTGGGTTTATTCATTAAGTAAACCCCTGAGAAGGTAAGTAGGGGAAGTCCCAGTCTAAAGGGCAAGTCGGCCGAAGGCCGCATGTTTCCGCACACCTGGCCCCACTGTATCTGACCCCCGTGCTGCTTTTCTCAAGGCTTTTCTCTCGTGCATCACGGCGGAATATCTTATCAGAGTACATTCTTTGGTCTCCCGTGGCCCACTGCCTCTCTACCTGTACAGTATGCCCATTCAACAACAGTGTCTATATCACAGCTGATCTTTTTGAGCCCAAAGCTCTGCATGCACGTGTTATTCTAAAATAAGGAGAATCGATAAAATCATGGCACCAATTTCAAATGCGCTTAGCTAACCACTTGGGACCAACTTGTCCTCTGTGCACCGCAGTGCAGAACAAGCAGCTCTGTCCGTCTCATCTGCACCACTCACAGTATAACAGTCCTGAGTGTACATAGCCATTAGTTCAGTAGCTGCACCACGCAATGACCCCATATCATCAAATCATCACATGGGGCCTTCTCAAGCTGCCTCCATTATGTCTTCAATGATGGCCGTCTCCCGCTCCACCAGCTGGCTGGTTAGGTCAGGGGGCTGCAGTTCTGGCGGCTCCAATGGCACCAGCACCATGGTGGCAGTGGTGGAATAGGAATTGGGTTGCCCCTGCCCCTCTCTCCCCCCACCCCTGCGGCAGCAGATACAGCAGCAGACGCAGGCCAGGCAGTCGTGCACGTTGTGCCTGAAGAGACGCCGACACGGGTGGCAGAACTGGTAGAAGAGTAGCATGAAGAGCACAGCCAGGCTGTAGCAGATGAGCAGCTGAGCCACCAGCAACGGGGCACACACGTACCTCGTAGAAGTCCAACTTGTGGAAGTACCAGAGGGTGATGAGCGCGCCATTCTCGAGGAAGCGTCCGCCATAGTAGGCGGCCAGGCGGCCCCAGCGCTGCTTCTTCTCGATGAGGTCGCGGTGGCCCAGGTCAAGCTGCACGGCCGACCAGCAGAAGATGTTGATGCAGGCGTACAGGAAGGTAACCAGCGACAGCACCACTGTGGTGCCCAGCTTGCTGAAGTTCTTCTCCACGTTGTCGGGCAGCGAGGCGCGTCGCGCCCAGAATTCGACCCAGGGCAGCAGGAAGAAGAAGAGAAGGTTGCCTAGGCCAACGGGGATCACCCAGTAGGTGAGCGCCGTGCTGAACAGCACCAGGGAGGTGACGCGCGTGTGGCGATCTCCAGGACCCGCCACAGGATCATGCAGAGGTAGGCGGCCGGACGCAGCCGCACCTTGTAGTCGTCGTAGCGGATGTTGATGGCCAACACGCTGCACACCAGGGCCCCGTAGGTTATGGAGATGAGACAGATGATCATCAGAGTCACTGGGATGAAGACAGAGACAAAGCACTCGTTAGACCCTCCAAAACAAGACATACAGCATTCACCATTAATGCCATCAAGAGAACTCTTACTTCTGATGGGGAATAAGTCCTTATTTTGGATTGTGGCGTACAGCTGCAGGGTGAGCTGGGGGGTGGAGCCCAGGAAGGCCTGGATGACTGCGGTGCGTTTGAAGGCGTTCCGGTGGGTGGCCAGCTTGCGCTCTGAGTGGCCAATCTCCCACTCCATGGGTGTGCCCTGGTCTTTCTTCAGCTTGATCTTCCTGGAGATGGTCACGTACGGCTCCTCCTCTTTACCTGCCTTAAAATAAACCACCAGAGCCTCGAAACACCTGAGGAGAGAAGAGGGCCATTGAAAATGTAGAAATTCCACATAACCACCAAAGGGCAATACCGGCTAATAACAAAACCTTGCGTGTTTATATTTTCAGTCAAGGATTTGTATTATCGTTCAATAAATATCATATTTTGCTTCACATTTAAAATTTGAGACTGAAATGTGACATTTATATATGACTCCACCAGAGGGCAGTCTATGTGTCAGCCTTTGCATGACTGATATAGCACTGAAACCTAAGAAGGGTGTGTTCCCTTTCCAGAGGTAAATGCTTTCACTGTTCACTGACCAACATGTTGTGTAGCTCTCCTTTACGTATGTTTATGTTGAATAGTACCAGTGCAGGGGTTAGCTGTACACAAGGCACTTAATAACATCCAATGTATCCACACTCAACTAGTAAATCCCACAGCACATTGCTGGAATGTTGTCTTTCAGACCAAAACAGCTCCTACTTTGGACTTGGGCTTTAGGGGAGAGAACACACAGACAGGCTAGCTACTACTAGGATTCTCTTCCTGGCAGCTCAGCTGTGTGCTGCTACGAGAGCCCTCTGGCATACAGTCCGTCAGCCATTTTCAGCCGCTGTGTTTTTTCAGCTGTTGTGGTGCTGGTTGGCTGTCACCTTGCAGTGCATAACCAAAACATGCCGCCCCTCGTCTTTGACTTCAACTCTCGCTGAACTGAGAGACATTTAAGGAGGGGTAGGGAAGGCGCTCTGTGCCATCCACAAGCTGCCTCATCGCTCGAGTGGTACTACTATACTGGTAGCCTATACATAAGAATCGAGGCAATCTTGTCTGATTGCACAGTCATGAAACTAAGGTCTACAGATGGAGAGCAGTAGCAGGAACAAGACTGATTTACTTCCAGGGAAATTTGGCATCATAATGCAGCTGAGAATGAGTGCTGAGTCAGTCTAGCTAGCCAGCCAGCCAGCACTGAAAAAACGACTAAGAGACTAAATGCATTTCACTTACAGGAAAAAGCATGGCTGAGAAAAAGGTTGGCTGGCAGAATCAATATGCCCGATGTCCACAGCAGCATCTAATGGTACCATTGGCTGAAGCAAAGTGCCTACTGCCAGGTAATCACTCCCAGGCCATAAAAATCACTTTGCTCTCAGCTTAGAGTACAAGTTCTTGTAAAAGGAGCAAAGTAAAAACACACATGCAATAAGGAACTACCTTAAAAAGGGGGGCTGAACTTCCTGGTTTGGTCTTGTTTTTCAGCTTGGTTATTAAGAAATGCAGTGGCCATGACTGAAGCCAAATTAGTTGTCTTGGGGGTTAATGTGGGTGTCTCATGTGTGTGTGTTCGCAAGTGGCAAGTGTTTGTACATTCACTCTGTCAAAACAGTTCACAGTTAGTCACTCACCCTTCTAGATGACCTGGTTACACTGTTTTCAAGTTGTGTGTCTTGAAGTCACCTAGGCTAGATAGTGCTAGCCAACTAGCTTCAGCTGGCTGGTGTGGTTTGACATTGTGTAACATATTGAAATGGGCTATGTAAATGCGACAATATTTTCATGAAGCACATACAGTACACGTCCAAAAGTATGTGGACACATGCTCGAACATCTCATGCCAAAATCATGGCCATTAATATGGAGTTGGTCCCGCTTTGCTGCTATAACAGCCTCCACTCTTCTGAGAAGGCTTTCCACTAGAAGTTGGGACATTGCTGCGGGGACTTGCTTCCATTCAGCCACAAGAGCATTAGTGAGGTCAGGCACTAATGTTGGGCGATTAGGTCTGGCTCGCAGTCGGCGTTCCAATTCATCCCATAGGTGTTTGATGGGGTTGAGGTCAGGGCTCTGTGCAGGCCAGTCAAGTTCTTCCACACCGATCTCGACAAACCATTTCTGTATGGACCTCGCTTTGTGGACGGGGGCATTGTCATGGTGAAACAGGAAAGGGTCTTCCCCAAACTGTTGCCACAAAGCTGGAAGCACAGAATCGTCTAGAATGTAATTGTATGTTGTAGCGTTAAGATTTTCCTTCACTGGAACTAGGGGGCCTAGCCCAAACCTTGAAAAACAGCCCCAGACCATTATTTATCCTCCACCAAACTTTACAGTTGGTACTATGCATTCAGGCAGGTAGCGTTCTCCTGGCATCCTCCAAACCCAGATTTGTCCATCGGACAGCCAGATAGATGATGAAGCGTGATTCATCACTCCAGAGAACGTGTTTCCACTGCTCCAGAGTACAATGGTGGCGAGCTTTACACCACTCCAGCCGACGCTCGGCATTGCGCATGGTGATCTTAGGCTTGTGTGCGGCTGCTAGGCCATGGAAACCCATTTCATGAAGCTCCCGACGAACAGTTATTGTGCTGACGTTGCTTCCAGAGGCAGTTTGGAACTCGGTAATGAGTTTTGCTCCCGAGGACAGACAATTTTTACACGCAACACGCTTCAGCACTCGGCGGTCTCGTTCTGTGAGCTTGTGGCCTACCACTTTGCAGCTGAGCCTTTGTTGCTCCTAGATGTTTCCACTTCACAATAACAACACTTACATTTGACCGGGGCATCTCTAGCAGGGCAAACTGACTTGTTGGAAAGGTGGCATCCTATGACAGTACCACGTTGAACGTCGCAGAGCTTTTCAGTAAGGCCATTCTACTGTCAATGTTTGTCTAT
Source organism: Brachymystax lenok tsinlingensis (assembly GCA_030435695.1). NCBI lineage: Eukaryota > Metazoa > Chordata > Actinopteri > Salmoniformes > Salmonidae > Brachymystax > Brachymystax lenok. The sequence continues at coordinate 31,068,755 of CM059789.1, read as the reverse complement.
GGAGATTGCATGGCTTTGTGCTCGATTTTATACAACTGTCAGCAATGGCTGACATTGAAATAGTCAAATGTCCACATACTTTTGTAAATAGCGTATTTTAATACTTTCAATATTTGTATATGAATTTCTAAAATGTATAGTTGTTTTGAGGTTTGTCATTGAAATTTGAAGCTATTGACATTTTTATATATTGTCCCATGTAATTTAATAACTAAATATCAAATGTCAAACCAAATTGACCATGGGCATTACGAACGGGTCAGGTGCACCTGTGCTCCGAATTTATGATTACTTGGGTGCTGCCAGTTATGGGCAGGATTTGGGAAACCCTGCTTTAAGGCATGGGCTGAAGTTCAAGCAACTGTGGCTATTGTTTTCATCAAAAATGTCACAACGGCGGTTTCATCATCAGGAAATACTTTCAACATGCTCCTTAAGGTCCAGTAGATATGTCACAGCCTGTTATGCTTAACAGTGCTTTGACATAAAACCCACAAGATACATTGGTGCTAAAGAAAAAAGGATCAATTTTGACCTTCGGACAAATTCAATTTCTTTGAGTGTTTGCACTAAGTTAGCATTTCAGAATACAAGACATCAAGACACCAATCTTTCCTCACTGTGTGTAAACACTTTCAGAGTTGCATGATGGGACAGTAGTGACTAAGTATGTAGCTACATCTGCCTCGGGGGACAATTATATTCTCTTAAGACAAGCTGTGACAAGGGTCACACAAGCAGGGAACCAACCTGACACTATACAGAGATTCCCAGTTGGCCATGTGACATCTCGTCAACATACAGTATTATCTAAGAAAGATTCGAAGCTAAAAGTGGATGTAATAAAGGTATCACTAGCCACTTTAAACGATGCCACTTATATAATGTTTACATATCCTACATTACTCATCTCATATGTATATACTGCACTCTATACCATCTACTGCATCTTGCCTATGCCGTTCAGCCATCGCTCATCCATATATTTATATGTACATACTCGTATTCATTCCTTTACACTTGTGTGTATAAGGTCGTTGTTGTGAAATTGTTAGATTACTTGTTAGATACTACTGCATGGTCGGAACTAGAAGCACAAGCATTTTGCTACACTCGCATTAACATCTGCTAACCATGTGTACGTGACAAATAACATTTGATTTGATTTAGTGTAACTTAACTTTGTGTTCATTCATTGACATGTGAGCATGTGAGTTACAAGACGGATACAACCCTGTGAGCTAGAGTCCTTGCCTATTACTTGGTAAAGCAAGCCGTGCAGTCATCAACATTCAAACCCTTGGGCGGAGTTGCTAGGCAACATGCAATATTGAATTGCGCCTACACAGCAGATGATCTGTGATGATGACATCATCCACCATGCTCCACAGGAAGTGCACAACAGATCAGCCCAGAGAGAAGAAGTGGTCTGTGGGAGTAACTGGAACTAATGCACAGCTGTTTATCTAGTGCATCTGTTTTTGACACAGTTAACTATTCACTTAGAAACAAAATATGGTTTAAGGCAGGAAAATGTCAGGACGGGAATGATATGTAGCTTCCTCTCCTCTAGGGAACAACATCCCCAAACAAGCCACCCTCCAGAGTATAATTATAGAACTGTGTAGCTGTAGCAGAAAAACCCTGAAACCGAACCTTGATCTAGTTCTTCTGAAAACAAACAAAAAAAAAAGGTCTGCTTCTCACAGTTCAGCACTGCTACAGTGAGGGAGTGGGGGAGCATGGCTGTAAACAGTGTGCCGTTGTCATGCCTTATGCGGGCTTGGAAAATGCCTGCTAGTCAGTCACTTGATTTGTCATAAAAGGTGGAGCTAGTACAGTCAAAAGAGATCACGCCAAAACTGCCCTTTGAATTGAACATATACAGTGCCTTTGGAAAGTATTCAGACCTCTTGACTTTTTCCACATTTTGTTACTTTACAGCCTTATTATAAAATATTTTGAATTGTTTTTTTTTCCTCATCAAGCTACACACAATACCGCATAATGACAAAGCAAAAATATTTCGTTTTATGAAATACCACATTTACATAAGTATTCAGACACTTTACTCAGTACTTTGTTGAAGCACCTTTGGCAGCGATTACAGCCTTGAGTCCTCATGGGTATTTTATTTGTATTTTTTTATTTAACTAGGCAAGTCAGTTAAGAACAAATTCTTATTTACAATGACAGCCTATACCGACCAAACCCGGACGACACTGGGCCAATTGTGTGCCACCCTATGGGACTCCCAATCACGGCCGGTTGTGATACAGAATGTGTGACACCTCTAGCACTGAGCTGCAGTGCCTTAGACCCCTGCACCACTCGGGAGCCCTGTATTTAGAGAGTTTCTCCCATTCTTCTCTGCAGATCCTCTCAAGCTCTGTCAGGTTGGATGGGGAGCGTTGCTGCACAGCTATTTTCAGGTCTCTCCAGAGGTGTTCGATCAGGTTCAAGTCCTTGCTCTGGCTGGGCCACTCAAGGACATTTACACTTGTCCCGAAACCACTCCTGCGTTGTCTTGCCTGTTTGCTTAGGGTTGTTGTCCTGTTGGAAGGTGAACCTTCACCCCAGTCTGAGGTCCTGAGCGCTCTGCAGCAGGTTTTCATCAAGGATCTCTGTACTTTGCTCTGTTCATCTTTGCCTCAATCCTGACCATTCTCCCAGTCCCTGCCGCTGAAAAACATCCCCACAGCATGATTCTGCCACAATGCTTCACCATAGGGTTGGTGCCAGGTTTCCTCCAGACGTGACGCTTGGCATTCAGGACAAAGAGTTCAATCCTGGTTTCATCAGACCGGAGAATCTTGTTTATTATGAGTCCTTTAGGCAAACTCCAAGCGGGCTGTCATTTACCTTTTACTGAGGAGTGGCTTCAGTCTGGCCACTACCATAAAGGCCTGATTTGTGGAATGCTGCAGAGATGGTTGTCCTTCTGGAAGGTTCTCCGATCTCCACAGAGGAACTCTGGAGCTCTGTCAGAGTAACCATCGGGTTCTTGGTCTCCTCCCTGACCAAGGCCCTTCTCCCCCGATTGCTCAGTTTGGCCAGCGGCCAGCTCTAGGAAGAGTCTTGGTGGTTCCAAACTTCTTCCATTTAAGAATGATGGAGGCCACTGTGTTCATGGGGACCTTCAATGCTGCAGAAATGTTTTGTACCCTTCTCCAGATCGGTGCCTCGACACAATCCTGTCTCGGAGCTATACGGACAATTCCTTCGACCTCATGGCTTGGTTTTTGCTCTGACATGCACTGTCAACTGTGGGACCTCATATAGACAGGTATGTGCCTTTCCAAATCATGTCCAATCAATTGAATTTACCACAGGAGGATTCCAATCAAGTTGTAAAAACATCTCAAGGGATGATCAATGGAAACAGGATGCACCGGAGCTACATTGAGTCTCATAGCAAAGGGTCGGAATTAGAGGTCAACCGATTAATCGGCATAACCGATTAATTAGGGCCGATTTCAAGTTTTCATAACAATTGGTAATCAAGGATTATTACATTGCAATCCACGTGGAGACTGCGTGGCAGGCTGACCACCTGTTATGCAAGTGCAGCATCAAAAGAACCTTGTGGCTGCAAGGAGCCAAGGTAAGTTGCAAGCTAGCATTAAACTTATCTTATAAAAAAACACTCAATCTTCACATAATCACTAGTTAACTACACATGGTTGATTATATTACTAGGTTAGCTAGCTTGTTCTGCGTTGCACATAATCAATGCGGTGCCTGTTAATTTATCATCGACTCACAGCCTACTCAAACTTGATGATTTAACAAAAGCGCATTCGCGAAAAAAGCAATCGTTGCAATAATGTACCTAACCATAAACATCAATGCCTTTCTTAAAATCAATACACAAGTATATTTTTTTAAACCTGCATATGTAGTTAAGAAATTCATGTTAGCAGGCAATATTAAATAGGGAAATTGTGTCACTTCTCTTGCGTTCAGTGCAAGCAGAGTCAGGGTATATTCAGCAGTTTGGCCCGCCTGGCTCGTTGCGAACTGTTGAAAGACCATTTATTCCTAACAAAGACCGTAATTAATTTGCCAGAATTTTACATAATTATGACAGAACATTGAAGGTTGTGCAATGTAACAGTAATATTTAGACTTAGGGATGCCGCCCGTTCGATAAAATACAGAACGGTTCCGAATGTCACTGAAAGAATAAACGTTTTGTTTTCGAAATGATAGTTTACGGATTTGACCATATTAATGACCAAAGGCTCATATTTCTGTGTGTTTATTATATTATAATTAAGTATATGATTTGATAGAGCAGTCTGACTGAGCGGTGGTAGGCAGCAGCAGGCTCGTAAGCATTCATTCAAACAGCAGCTCTTAGCAATGCTGGGATGCACAGCACTGTTTACGACTTCAAGCCTATCAACTCCCGAGATTAGGCTGGCAATACTCTAAAACGCCTATAAGAACATCCAATAGTCAAAGGTATATGAAATACAAATGGTATAGAGAGAAATAGTCCTATAATTCCGATAATAACTACAACCTAAAACTTCTTAACTGGGAATATTGAAGACTCATGTTAAAAGGAACCACCAGCTTTCATATGTTCTCATGTTCTGAGCAAGGAACTTAAACTTTAGCTTTTTTACAAGGCACATATTGCACTTTTACTTTCTTCTCCAACACTGTTTTTGCATTATTTAAACCAAATTGAACATGTTTCATTATTTATTTGAGACTAAATTGATTTTATTTATGTATTAAATTAAGTTAAAATAAAAGTGTTCATTGTTCATTTAGTATTGTTGTAATTGTCATTTATTACACACACACACACACACACACACACACACATATATATACACACACACACATATATATATATATACATACATACATACACACACACACACATATATATATATATATAAATAAAAGAATCAGCAGATTAATCAGTATCGGCTTTTTTGGTCCTCCAATAATCGGTATCAGTGTTGAAAAATCATAATCGGTCGACCTCTAATCTGAATACTTATGTAAATAGGGCACTTCTGTTTTTTTTATTTTTAATACATTTGCAAAAAGTTTTAAAACCTGTTTTCACTTTGTCATTATGGGGTATTGTGTGTAGATTACTGAGTACATTTTTATTTAATAAATTTTATAATAAGGCTGTAACTACAGCTCAGCATTCAACACCAGAGTACCCTCCAAGCTCATCATCAAGCTGGAGGCCCTGGGTCTCAACCCCACCCTGTGCAACTGGGTCCTGGACTTTCTGACATGCCACCTCCAGGTGGTGAAGGTAGGAAACAACATCTCCACTTCGCTGACCCTCAACACTGGGGCCCCACAAGGGTGCGTGCTCAGCCCCCTCCTGTACTCCCTGTTCACCCACGACTGTATGGCCATGCATGCCTCCAACTCAAATCATGAAGTTTGCAGACGACACAACAGTAGTGAGCTTGATTACCAACAATGACTAGACAGCCTACAGGGAGGTGGTGAGGGCACTCGGAGTGTGGTGTCAGGAAAACAACCCCCCACTCAACGTCAACAAAACAAAGGAAATGATTGTGGACTTCAGGAAACAGCAGAGGGAGCACCCCCCTATCCACATCGAAGGGACAGCAGTGGAGAAGGTGGACATTTTTAAGTTCCTTGGCGTACACATCGCAGACAAACTGAAATGGTCCACCCACACAGACAGTGTGGTGAAGAAGGCACAACAGCGCCTCTTCAACCTCAGAAGGCTGAAGAAATTTGGCTTGTCACCCAAAACTCTGACAAACTTTTACAGATGCACAATCGAGAGCATCCTGCAAGGCTGTATCACAGCCTGGTACGGCAACTGCACCGCCCTCAACCGCAAGGCTCTCCAGAGGTTGGTGCGGTCTGCACAACGCATCACCGGGGGTAAACTACCGGCTCTCCATGACACCAACAGCACCTGATGTCACAGGAAGGCCAAAAAGATCATCAAGGACATCAACCACCCGAGCCACTGCCTGTTCACACCGCTACCATCCAGAAGGTGAGGTCAGTACAGGTGCATCAAAGCTGGGACCGAGAGACTGAAAAACAGCTTGTGTATTAAAGGCCATCAGACTGCTAAACAGCAATCATTAACTCAGAGAGGCTGCTGCCTACATTGAGACCCAATCACTGGCCACTTTAATAAAATGGATCACTAGTCACTTTATACAATACCACTCTAAATAATGCCACTGTAATAATGTTTACATATCTTACATTACTCATATCACATGTATATACTGTATTTTATACCATCTATTGCATCTTGCCTATGCCGCTCGGCCATCGCTCATCCGTATACTTACATGTACATATTCTCATTCACCCATTTAGATTTGTGTGTATTAGGTAGTTGTTGGGGAATTGTTAGATTACTTGTTAGATATTACTGCACTGTCGTAAGTAGAAGCACAAGCATTTCGCTACACTCGCATTACCATCTGCTAACCATGTGTATGTTACAAATAAAATTAGATTAGATTTGATAACAAAATGTGGAAAAGGTAATGGGGTCTGAATTCTTTCCAAAAGGCACTGTATGTAGATATAAGGTGTTTATTAGAATATAACCATCTATTGTCTTACAATATATAAAATCTTCTACAAATATTTAACAGCAGTTAATCTGCTACTCTCTACAGAGAACTCTCAAGTGAAATGACACAGGGCACTGCTTCCACAATCCAGTCATAGGCTCTTCTAGATATTTGAATACTTGACACACATAGCTGATAATCACGCTTCACTTGTAATGGAGCACATTCACCTCGCAGATTCATGGCAGTCCTTCTTGCGGTATTGAAAAGATTGAACGCAGAACACCTAAAATGAAATATGAAACACCGTTATTCTGCTTTTCTGGGTCTTTTTTAAATCTGTACTATGGAATGGTAAGCAATGCAGAGGTAAAGTCATCATGCTGAAGGCCTATTTCTTACAGTGTTATGGGCCACACCCTCAGCTATCTACTAGGCCTACAGTGATCAAATTGTAAAAGTTTGCCAACAGTATCACTCAGATATACTCAGTTTTGAAACAGCACCAAGCTCCACCTTAACCTTAATTCACCAGTGACAAATGACTCACGGTTTGTTCAACAGGTCTAGACACAAAGAGAAACCTTAACTACTGTCACGGGGTAAGATTGTGCTTTACAGAAATGCCAGTATTAGAGCCTTCAAAGTGTGTGCATTTCACACAAAAACAAAATGAGAACTATGATTGGTGTCATTTCAGCCAATTAGATATGTGAAACGAATTAAAAAATCTGTCTGATCTAAACTAAGATTAAATTCTGATTACCAATGACCTCAAAATTGAGGTTGGTCTCATTGTGACTTGTCACGTGTGCCTGGGGTATACTAATTACAGAAACCGTTTAAGAACCAAACAGAGCAAAATGTGACTTTCTATTGAACAAATTCAGGTAGGGCCTTTCCTGTTTTGTTCCGTTTGCTTCCATTTTGCAACAGAATCTGTGTATTGAATACACCTCTGGCAGTGGCAGTTCAAACCCATTTAGAAGAGGGTTGACAAATGAACAGTTGTATCTACAGTAGGCTGCGTGAGTCACATGTCTGACAGAGGTGTAAATGAGAGGGTCTATCTGAACCTTGACCCACTTCGCATCTGGTCAAACAGGTTTGAAGAGACGGGAAAATACTGCCCTGATTTTAGGATAAGTGAGTTAACATTGTAGAGCATTTACTCTCCACAGAGGCATTTCTTAGTAGGCCTACAGTGCTGTCGCGGGAAAGAGCGTTCACTGGGGACTAAAGTATATGAACCTGAGGTGCAGTCAAGTGCTCTAGTCCCTGTGAGGCAGTAGAACAGTCCTATATAAGCCATTTTACATATTACACTCTCCTTAAAGAAGCCTCCTCGCGCACAGTACCACCTGTCAACTGGTATGCTTCCCCAGCATCCTACCGGAGAGAGCACCAGAATGATCCCACCAATGTAGGGAGAGAGAGAGAACAGCTGATTGGGGGCCAGAGGTGAGAGCTCTACTCCCTGTACTACGAAAGCCTGTGCATTGGGTAAAGGCAGTAGAACACTCATTACACCAGGCTACTACTCAGCACTGTGATGACTTGGCCCAATACCTACCTAATGAGTGGGCCCAGTAGTAGTAGATGCAAGAGGAGGACCAGGGGGCGGTCTCTTCCCAAGTCTCTATGAATAAATGTCAGCGCCAATTGAGTCAATACAGCGGGCACCAACATGAAGGTGATGGTCAACCCCATCCAGGTGTCGTCATCGCTCTTGTGGTAAATGTTACAAAGCACAGCTGCGCAGACAAACTCAGCACAATACAACAAAGTGGCCAACACCACGCTGAAAGGGGGTTGAATGTTACTGTGGTTTACAACCAACATGACTCCGTTTTCAGAGGGAGATTCCTGGTGGAATTGCTCGATGTCCGTGATATTTTCGACTGGTTCGCCCTCTTCTTCCATGGCTCAATGACTAAAACAATGTCAGACAATGGAGACCTATAGGGCTGACGGATGGCTCAAAGAAAAGTGTAGTTTCCAAGTGTCAGATTGTATCCTTATCCAGCAACAATGTATCGACTTCTTCAAACAAAGCAGTTCAGTTTGTTATAATTTATGAATGTATCAAGTTTGTTAGACAACGTTTGCTGCGGTAGGTCCTGTCCTTTCGCCCACTTTCCACACACAAGATTAACTCCTTTGTGTATCAATAGCCTATATTACGTTTCATTGCCAACCGTGGCCACAATACAAAAAAATCTAAATAAACCACCACCCATATAGTATCTCTAGGGTAGTCTTCCAAATCGAATCCAGTGGTTGTCGCATACGTGTAAATACGAGTCACACTCCCACAAACTCAAAGATCGGCAAATACATTTTCCAGCACAATGCAAAAGTCAAGCCGCTGATGTCTGCCTGTAAATGATGGGCTCAGTACCCACATTTACTTGTTGCAAAGCAAAGTCGACTGTTGTACCATAATAAAAACTGAAACAATCCATTCATATCTTTCGATGTAGAGTCCCGTTGAAAACTTTAGGAAATGCAAACGTGTATGTTTTTGTTAGCTCATCCAAGCAGGTGTGTCTGAAATCGCTATTGCTGCTAACTTCACACATTTGCGAAGCTTGCAACAATAACGATTAGCCACACAATTCGCCTTCAAAATAAAAGTTCACAATTGAAAGTTGTGCAAACGGATAGAAATAGTAGAATTATGAAATATTTGGACGAAATAATGATAAACAACGTTGTTATTTAAATGCAACAAAATACAATAATTAGTTAATTTGACCAACAACAAAAAAGGTCAGTTGAAATCGCACTGTGGATGTGTTAGAATTCAGAATTGCTTCGGGGTCATACTTTTATTTCACTGTACAACCTTACCTATGGATTATGGATGTCAACAGTGATGGAAAAAGTACCCAATTGTCATACTTGAGTAAAAGTAAAGATACCTTAATAGAAAATGACTCAAATAAAAGTGAAAGTTACCCAGTAAAATACTACTTGAGTAAAAGTCTAAAAGTATTTGGTGTAAAATATACTTAAGTATCAAAAGTAAAAGTATAAATCATTTCAAATATATTAAGAAAACCAGATGACACCATATTTTTATTTTACATTTTTTTAAGATAGCCAGAGACACGCTCCAACACTCAGACATAATTTACAAACCAAGCATTTGTGTTTAGTTAGTCCGTCTGATCAGAGGCAGTAGAGATGACCAGGCATGTTCTCTTGAGAAGTGCGTAAATTGGACCCTTTTCCTGTCCTGCTAAGCATTCGAAATGTAATGAGTACTTTTGGGTGTCAGGGAAAATGTATGGAGTAAAAAGTACATTATTTTCTTTAGGAATGTAGTGAAGTAAAAGTAGTCAAAATATGAATAGTAAAGTACAGATACCCCAAAAAACTACTCTGAAGTATTTTTACTTAAGTGCTTTACACCACTGTGTATCAGCTTACTCAGTGACACCCACAAAACACACATGTGAAGAGTTAACACAAATGTTAGCCTCGATACTCTTATTAGGGGACTTTGTGGTAAATCACCTCCCAGTCAGCCTATTGTGTGTATTTACATTCATGTTTCACTGTACAGCCTTACGTATTGGATTGTGGATCCATGAAATGGGGTATGAAATATGAATGTCAATACGCGTAAATAGGCTGAATAGTGAGGGGAATTGCCACAGTTAAAGTTCCCTAATAATGCTACAATGCTAATATTTGCGTAAACTCTTCACAGTTATGTTCTGTGGGTGTCACTGAGTAGACTGATACCCCAATTCCATGGATCCACAATCCATAGGTAAAGCTGAACACTGCAATATGAATGTTCAATGCACATTGTAGGTTGACTGGTGAACTAACGTGTCTCAGTTCACACTGGTGTCAAAGACCTGCAATAAGAGCTACGATGCTAGTATTTGTATACACTCTTCACAGTTGTGTTGAATAGACTGATCCACAATTCCATGGATCCACAATCCACATGTAAGGCTGTACAATGAAATATGAACGCCAAAACGCACAATAGGCTGACGGTGGAGGTGATTTACCACAAAGTCCCCTAATAGATTTGATTAGGATCCCCATTAGCCGATGACAATTGCGACAGCTAGTCTTACCTAATAAGAGCTACGGCACTATATTTGGGTAAACTTCACAGTTATGTTCTGTGGGTGTCACTGAGTAGGCTGATACGCAATTTCGTGGAGACACAATCTATAGGTAAAGCTGTACAGTGAAATATAAGTATGCGCCCAAAGAAATTCTGAAGTCAAATAAATCCACAGTGCGATTTCAGCTGACTTTTATTTATTTTTGGGGGTCAAATTAACTAATTATTCTATTTTGTTGAATTTATATAACAACATCCCAACCTTGATCTAGTACATGATCTAGTACAAATGGCATCACTTTCAATGGGTCACGTTCAATTGGGAACTTTTAATTTGAAGGCGAACCGCAAATTCCACTATTGTGGCTAACCGTTATTGTGGCTAGCTTCACATAGGTCTTGGAGGGTGAGCGCTACCTCCCACTGCTCCTGGGTCTTTATCTACCGCTTACTGCGTGCAGCTGTGTGCATCTTGTAACCTATTTATACTTGACTATTTTCAATAAGTGTGCCATCACTGTTTTGGATCCTAAAAAACAATAACGAAACCCCCAATGGTAATGTGGGGATATCACAAAAGCAAAGAATTAAAAAAAAGTAGAAATCTTGGGCAATTACCTTCAGAAGGTTATAGAAGCAGATGGGGCTACTACAAATCATGACAGTTTAGGAACAATACTACAGCCAGCTATATACAGTACCTCTCAAACCTCTCTCTCTCAGTGCCTGTGTGTTGTGCAGGGCAGGAGCACAGATAGATCAGTTGTCCTGTTTCCCTTTTTAGGCTATCACACCACCACTAGGACAGACTTGGCCCTGTTACAGCACCAGAGCTATGTGGAACGTTGCTATGTGAACATGTGCAGTGGGAAGAGCAGGCTAACTCATACCCCAAAATTGAGGATTTTGTATTTACATGACTTGACACAGTGTTGCATTTGGTTTACATTTACATTTGGTACTACATTTTAGTAAACAAATTACAAACTAAATCACATCTTTTAGAATGAATGGAACCTAGTGAAACAGTTTTCTGTTTGCTCAGGCTACTGTGCAAACAGGGATTATTAGAATTGGTGCTAGGCCTATGAGAGGGATCCCATCTGCTTCCTTTTTTATCTTTATTTTACTAGCCAAGTCAGTTAAGAACAAATTCTTATTTTCAATGACAGCCTAGGAACAGTGGGTTAACTGCCTGTTCAGGGGCAGAACAACAGATTTGTACCTTGTCAGCTCGGGGATTTGAACTTGCAACCTTTCGGTTACTAGTCCAACGCACTAACCACTAGGCTACCCTGTTTTGGACTACCTTTTGCTTTTGCTCAGTGCAAATGTGGTTCCTTTAATTTAGTGTTGACTTCAATCTGGCCAGTCATTTCAAACTGTCGCTAAACTTGAAATAAGATGTTGTGCCCATCAACAGAGTACTTAAAATACAGACTGTTATGTGTATTTTTTTTATAACATTAGTTTGGATGATAAATGCTTGCTTTTACACCTGCATTGCTTGCTGTTTGGGGTTTTAGGCTGGGTTTCTGTACAGCACTCTGTGACATCAGCTGATGTAAGAAGGGCTTTATAAATAAATTTGATTTGATTTAAATCTATTTAATTTTTGAATTCGTATTATGATCCCAGGGCACTGTTTTCCATATGAAAGCCCTAACCCAGATTAAACATTCATGTTTTTCCAGAGCAGTACAATAGCTCAAAGGCACTATGTTACCCATAGCTCACCCCAAAATGAAAATGACTCCCCCAGTGTAACCAGATGGGTCCCAGACAGGCAGTGATGTGGGCGCTGCATTGTGAATGTCTGCTGGAGGCCCTCCTCCTATTATTAATTAATGTGAGTGGCGAGACAGCACTGTGGGTCAGTGGCTGCAAACCGTTGTGGTTGTTTACTTTTTGGAAGGAAGGCGGCAGTGTAGACCTAAGGCCCTGTCATTAGTGGCCTAGCAGGTCTTTAGGACCGCACCCTGTATGTACACATATACACACTATTCCATCTTTGAACAAAAAGCTGAAGACATTTTTGGCTCGGATTCAAACTACTTAAATCAGTTTGAAACAGTAAATCCTACAGTCATCAGAAGCATATAGATGTTCAATTGTGTACTATTCCGTAATAACATTCTGTAGCCCTAGTTAATAGATCATTCTAAACTAAAGCAGAGAGACTTCAGAGGGAACATAACCCTCAGACATAAATTCAGCTGTCAGGTCTCTCAGAAATGTTAGGTACGTGGGGCCATGCGTTTATGAGGCAGGGCATAAGGACGTTGTGCTAAGCCTTTGCTGCTGCTTCTTCTTCTGCTGCTGTGTATGCGTGTGTGTTGTGTGTGTTTGTATGTGTGTCTATGTGTGTGTGTGTCATTGCCAGCTGACGCAGTGGTAAGAGCCTCGGATGAGTTTAGTCAGCAGATGAAGCCCATGCCTGATTGGACACTGGGGTAATGACTTAACGAGATGAAGGATGCACACAAAGGGCAGTTCCAGGATATGTTATCACTGTTATGGAAAACAGTTAAAGTAAGCAAATCTCTCAGATTTTACTTTGTATTTTCCATACTGACTGTACTGGGACTAACTGTTTATACAATTACCATTTTCATTTATACGTTAGTATTGTTGTGGGTCGTTAAGAAGGTTCGCTTGGGGATTCTTTTTTTTGTCATGAGCAGACAGACTGCAGGGGCAAATTCTTTCCTCCCTATGTCAGCTCTTGTTTAGCAAAACCACACACCGTGACGTAATCACAGCCCCAATCATGTGAATGGTTCCATAGAAATTGAGGCCATCTAGTGGCCATTGTAATAATATATCAATTTGTAAAGATGTTACACTGAAACAAGGCAGCAATAATTGCCATACAAAAAATTAAACATACTTACATTTGCCTCATACTGCATGTTTATCCTGTTTGATTTCCATCAATGTAAAAATACCACCTCTCTATCCACTCACTATGGACGTCACAAGAGATCATAGGTCAAATTGAACTCAATTAAATGTGAGGTGATTCTGGTAGCACCAGTAATCTGCATTGCTCTCTTCCATTGTTAAAGGTGGGGCATGTATCACTACTAGATGTCACAAAAATCCCATCATGAGACATCTTTGTTAAAATTGGCCATGAGCAAGTGTCCTAATCTGGCCAAGATAAATCACAATGCAGTCAAAAGCGTGATTACTTTTATAAATATTTCCACACTATGTGGTTGGAATAATATTGTGAGTGTGAAAATTATCATAATATCCTTTTAGCATAGAGCTGTTTGAAAAGACAGCCTGAAATTCCAGCATGTTTTGCTGGGATGGAGTTTTGGCCTGCCTGGTGACATCACCATTGCTGTAAATGTGTTAATAGACCAATAAGAAATATAGTTCCAAACCTCTCTGCCATTTTACAGCTAGTTCTCAGTTTTTCCCTACCCACTCAGAATAATCCCAGAAAGTCCTAGCAAAATTCTTGCTTGAGAAATGTATCTTTACTAAGAATCTATTTTTGTTTATTTTTAATTATTTTAATTGAAAACAATCACAGTAAGGTGCTTAATTGTTACCCAGAAATGATTTGATATTCAGATAAAAACGTCTGCATTGGACCTTTAAAGTAGAGCACCCTATCCAATGGTTGAAGGCAGATCTAGCAAACACCCGATTGATTGGTGGACAGGCTACCACTGTGTTTTCCAGGTTGCACAACCTACATGAGGTGACCACAGGATTAGTGGAATTATTGAGCCCTGATTAGCTATCTGGTACATACAAGATGCCACAAGAGAAACACACTCAAACAAACGTATGGACACTGACATCAGCATACTGTAAGTATGCTGAGATTTTATTTATATTTTATCTATCATTTCACGTGGCTTCTATTTTCATAGACTTTGCCCTGAGAACAGTGTTGAAAGTGTTCTACTTGTAGGATTAAACAAGTAATACGAACAACTTTTTTGAGTGAACAATGCTGTGTGAGTTGGAATTGTCATGGACTAATACAGCTTTGCATAATTTCTATGATGGGCAATGCATTTAGGCTGTTGCACATTGTTTACATTAAAAGGTTGTACACATGGTTATCACTGTTAACTAATAAAGCACACTCTGTTGTCTTCAGATTCAACCATATCAATATTCATCATTGCAGTCAGTTTTCTTTTTACTTTAATCTGACAAAGTGCTTAATTTGCATTTGTATGCTCTAAATGTATGAACTTAAATAGCCTTTTATTGCTACATTGGAATTTGTATATTTATTTTATAAATAATTCACCTGACAACTGAAACCGTATCAATAAGAAATATGAATATTGAAAATATATTCTGAAGGTCAGGGATCATCAACTGTTGGCCAATTATTATATCTACGAACACCTAGAGTGCACTGAATTTATGAACACACCCATAATTACACATAATTTAGACTGCAAATTGACCACAGATATAATATTTGACTAAAACATAATCATTTCAAACCCTGCTTACATTTGTGTACAATCACATCTCTCTATTATACGTGGGAATACTTCCAAATATTTCAAAAATTAAAATCAATTGGAGTTGACTTCCTGGTGTTTTTACAGTCTTTATGTCCAACATTTTTTTTATATAAAAAATAAATAAATATATATATAAATATATATTTATATTATATAGTACAAGTAATAGTACTACTCATTCAAGGGTTTTTCTTAATTTTACTATTTTCTACATTGTAGAATAATAGTGAAGACGTCAAAACTATGAAATAACACTGCATTTTTTATTTGAATGTATTTATTTTACCTTTATTTAACTAGGCAATTCAGTTAAGAACAAATTCTTATTTTCAATGATGGCCTAGGAACAGTCATGCGGTAACCAAAAAAGTGTTAAACCTAAATATATGTTATATTTGAGATTCTTCAAAGTAGCCACCCTTTGCCTTGATTACAGCTTTGCACACTCTTGGCATTCTCTCAAACAGCTTCACGAGGTAGTCACCTGGAATGCATTTCAATTAACAGGTGTGACTTGTTAAAAGTTCATTTGTGGAATTTCTTTCCTTCTTAATGCCTTTGAGCCAATCAGTTGTGTTGTGACAAGGTAGGGGTGGTATACAAAAGATAGCCCTATTTGGTAAAAGACCAAGTCCATATTATGGCAAGAACAGCTGAAATAAGCAAAGAGAAACGACAGTCCATCATTACTTTAAGACATGAAGGTCAGTCAATCCAGAAAATGTCATGAACTTTGAAAGTTTCCTCTAGTGCAGTCACAAAAACCATCAAGCGCTCTCATGAGAACCGCCACAGGAAAGAAAGATCCAGTGTTACCTCTACTGCAGAAGATGAGTTCATTAGAGTTACCAGCCTCAGAAATTGCAGGGTAAATAAATGCTTCACAGAGTTCAAGTTACAGACACATCTCAACATCAACTGTTCAGAGGAGACTGTGTGAATCAGGCCTTCATGGTCAAATTGCTGCAAAGAAAACAGTACTAAAGGACAGCAATAAGAAGAGATTTGTTTGGGCAATGGACATTAGACCGGTGGAAATCTGTCCTTGGGTCTGATGAGCCCAATTTTTGGTTCCAACCGCCGTGTCTTTGTGAGATGCAGAGTAGGTGAACGGATGATCTTTGCATATGTGTTTCCCAGTGTGAAGCATGGAGGAGGTGTAATGGTGTGGGGATGCTTTTCTGGTGACACTGTCTGTGATTTATTTAGAATTCAAGGCACACTTAACCAGCATGGCTACCACAGCATTCTGCAGCGATACACCATCCCATATGGTTTGAGCTTAGTGGGACTATAATTTTGTTTTCAACAGGACAATGACCCAACACACCTCCAGGCTGTGTAAGCGCTAGTTGACCAAGAAGGAGAGTGATGGAGTTCTGTATCAGATTACCTGGCCTCCACAATCACCCGACCTCAACCCAATTGAGATGGTTTGGGATGAGTTGGACTGCAGAGTGAAGGAAAAGCAGCCAACAAGTGCTCAGCATATGTGGGAACTTCTTCAAGACTGTTGGAAAAATGTTCCACATGAAGCTGGTTGAGAGAATGCCAAGAGTGTGCAAAGCTGTCATTAAGGCAAAGGATGGTTACTTTGAAGAATCTAAAATCTCAAATATATTTTGATTTGTTTAACACTTTTTTGGTTACTACATGATTCTATATGTGTTATTTCATAGTTTTGATGTCTTCACTATTACTCTAAAATGTAGAAAATATTAAAAATAAAGAAAAACCCTTGAATGAGTTGGTGTGTCCAAACTTTTGACTGGTACTGTGTGTGATATATATATATATATATATATATATATATATATATATATATATATATATATATTTATTTATTCTTTTCTTTTTTACAAATTCGTCCCGCCAGTTGGGGAACCCTGCTGTAGTTTGAAGTCTTTAGTTGCTAGTTCATGCTCTACTTGACTAGTCTGGGTTTATGCAGCTTATGGAGATTGAGCAGATGCAGAGGGCAGAGAGCTGAGACCTGTTGTGCTAAATAAATACACCTCAGACGGACAGACACTCACACACCTGCTGTTTGTGTAGAACCAGACTGTGGCAGACTACACACAGGTCCAAAGATTTGTCAGACAGCTGGTAGGCTACATGTCTTAATGTGATCAGACAATCAGACTGTGCCAGCCAGGTCAGCCACATAGTTCCATAACATGTAGTTGAGAGTCCATATACATTTATGCTGTGCATTGTAAAACAATAAAACAAACCCCATTGTGGAAACCGATGGACTAGTTTATGGGGATAGCAAAAAGGATATACAGTAAGCAGGTAATGCACAGACCCAATGAATAGTGTATCCCGAAAGGGATAGGAATGCACTGTGGGTACAAACAATGTTACTTAGTTTAACCAGGTACTATAACCCACGCTCTTAGAAAAAAGGGTTCCAAAAGGGTTCTTTGGCTGTCCCCATAGAATAACCCTTTTTGTTTCCAGGGAGAATCCTTTTTGGTTCCATGTAGAACCCTTTTGGGTTTCATTTAGAACCCTCTGTGGAAAGGGTCCTACATGGAACCCAAAATGGTTCTACCAGGAACCAAAATGGTTCTACCTGGAACCGAAAAGGGTTCTTCAAAGGGTTCTCCAATGGGGACAGGCGAAGAACCATTTTACGTTCTACATATCATATTTTTTTCTAAGAGTGCAGTTTATACAATCACACAGATATTACTAACCATTGTCAAAAAGATTTCAAACAGTAAAGAAATGATCAACTTTTACATTATGATCTAAATGGCTCTGAAATCTTCAGGGGTTTATTGGCCATTACCCTGATCACCTGACAGTAGCCTCTGTTACCTCAGCTGACTTAGCACCGGTCGTTCTATAAGTCTATGGTTTGCACGTCGGCCCTGTGTCATAATGAGCACTTCTTTCAGGTGGGAACTGAGGAGAAGATGGTTGCCGCTGTGCTCACCTTGCTCTGTTTCACCACAACTGAACATGTTCAACCTGATAACCAACTGCTGCAGCTGGGTCTCCAAGATCAGGCAACCCATCAGGTAAGCATTACTTTCTATCAAATGGATTAACTCAGTCCCTCAGTCACTTGCGATTACAAATACTGTGACTTAAATTGCTCCATATGCTAACTCCAGCCCCATATCTCGTATTTTCACACAGGAAAGTCAATGTACTCGTGGTCGGTCTTGATAAAGCAGGAAAAACATCCACTGTCAGGGGGATGTTAAGAGGTAATGTAACAGTGACTTCAATACAAAGTAATTAACATAACCATGCAGTAGACATTACACAGAACTCTGCGTATGGCTGACTGAGATCCTCTTGTAACTATTCTCGCTGTCTGCAGTGCCCCCGTTGGACGTGGGTCCAACACATGGGTGTGTCCGCACGGAGCTGAGAGTGGAGAACTTCCTGGTCACCCTGCTGGACATCGGTGGGGCCCCGGAGGTGCGGGGGTCCTGGAGGGATCTCTATGGGGAGGTCCATGGGTTCATCTTTGTGGTGGACTCCAGTGACCGGCAGAGGATTAAAGAGGTCAAGGAACTTCTGACGGACCTGCTGAAGCAGCCTAGAGTGCCGGGAAAACCACTACTGGTGTAAGGACTAATTCTTATATCGAGTTTGAGTTAATGTGAATAGATTACTTGATCAACGTTAAAATAAAAAGTTATATTTGTTATATTTATAGTTTATAAGTATGTTATACAATATTCTATGAGATGTACATGACAAAGTAACAGATAATCTATACTACCTACATTAAAACCTTGGTGTTGCCATGTACAGTGGGCAAGGAAGAACAGTAGCGAAACTGATTAGTGCTTTCAGTGTAGTGTTTTCCTTTTTTGAATCCACTGAATAAACTGTGTTGTGTTTTAGGCTGGCCAACAAGCAAGACAAGATGAATGCCCTGCTGGGAAGTGAGATAATTGAGCTCCTGTCTCTGGAGAGACTGGTGAACCAGAGCCGCTCTCTGTGCCACATTGTGAGTCTAGTTCTCACACACACCACTCTCCACACAACTAGACAGCCAGACAGAAGAGCCAAACAGATAGCCAGACAGAAGAGCCAGACAGACAGCCAGACAGAAGAGCCAGACAGACAGCAGGACAGCCAGACAAACTGACAGCCAGGCAAACAGACAAACAGACAGATTATGTACAAGAGACAGATTGATACATAGACAGACAGAAATCCATGTAGGCTACATAGATTTAATTATGTTGTGCTTTTTCGCTCTAGGAGCCTTGCTCAGCCTTAATGGACCTGCGGAGGTGGACAGACAGGAAGACGCTGCGGGGTCTTCGCTGGCTTCTGCGTGCTGTCAATCTGGATTACCCAGAACTCTGTTCTCGCATAATCAGGGACATCAGGGACAGGAGACCTCTTGCACCAGACGAGAGGGACAGGCGTGGGAAGATAGAGAGGAGCCGCAAGCCCAAAGAGGAAAGGTAAGAGAGACCATAACTATCCCAATGGGCACAAACTGGATGAAACAACGTTGTTTCAACGTAATTTGTCAACGTATTGTGACGTGGATTTTTAAAAAGTAATCAATGGAAACTGTTGTTTTGTGTGTGAAATTTCAGGTTACAGTACAGTTTTCAAGATAGACAGACCTTGTATAAAATATGTTGAATTTGTACCTTTGAAACAATGGGTAGGTTTTACAGAGCAAATGAAATGAAACCATACTTATTAGGTAAAATATCATCAATTATACTATTTAAGCCTATGTAGCGTTTAGAAAGTCATCAACAGCTATTGTTAAATATTTTATTAAACAATAGCTCAAAGATTTTATTCCTGATTTTTTGTTTTACAATACAAAACATACACATACAAATGACAACATACAGACTTACACAAACATCCACAACATCACCCCAGCCCAGACCCACCTGCTCACACCCCCATCTCCAGCGGCTGTATCACTCTCCACCACATGGCCTCAAACTGCACCATTTTGTTTCTCTCTGTTGCCCACGCACTTTCAACATTTAGATAATAAAGCATTTCACCTTTCCATTGTGTTAACGATGGAGGATTGGTAGATTTCCAGACAAGTTAACAAATTATATGTTGGATTCACGTCTCTAGTAGGATTAAGCCAGTGGCTCAAATGAAATTATCCAAGCATATCCTTTAAATGTTGGCATTTGGTTGCAATGTCAACCAAACACAATGCAATAATATTTTTGTAGTACAGTAAATAGCCTAAAGTAAAGGCTATCTTACAAACTAATGTAACAGTATTTCTTCAACCTTAAAATGAGTAACACTTCCATGGCAAAATTTTGAAGTTAATGGAACTATAAATGTCTTCTTCTGTAGTCATAGAAAGCGTGCATGTTCAAGATAGCATGCAAAGCTCGCAGGTCTGTGGAGATCTTCACAATTGCTGTAATAATCTGTGCAGAATCTTGAACAGCATTGATCACTTGCACTATGTACTTTTAATGTAATCTCAACTGCAATCCATTTGGTTCTGCTATTAGATAAAGCACAGTGATAACCCATTAAGTTGTTGTATGAATACTGAGATTGTATTTCCATTTGAACTTTGTTGTGCTTTCAGATGGTTGAAAGCATAGTGATAACACATTGGGAATTCAACAAACTTCTGTCTGTCTATTTGAGTTGGTGAATAAAGGTTGAAATCTCATTGATCAACTTCTCAACCAATTATTATCCACATTTACACGTTGAAATGACATGGTGTGCCCAGTGGGATGTGCCTTCAGAATATCATCTGTCTTGGCCAATGTGTTGATATTGCATTCACAGAATATGTATCCATGAACTATTTCAAAGACATGGCCTATGTTAGCTAAAGCATCATGGCATTGTCCCTTTCTCATGTGAAATGTCTCTGTGTAGAATCCGTGCCAGCAGAAATGACCTTCGTAAAGTACAACGCCCTCAAGAAAAGGACCTAAGACCCAAGACCCCCTCACTGCAACCCATTCGAAACATCTTGAAAAAGGTAAGGACATAGAAATGTACAAATCAACTTATAATCTTTAATTGTAGATCCATTTGATCTTGATAAGATTCCAATTGATTATTTGTAGTAAAGCAATCTACTAGTTTTAGTACATCTGAAGATGCACATTCATTTTCGTTGCTGGAATATGTGAACTGAAAAGCCTTGTTTATTATAGGAGAGCACTCTGAAAAAGAGGCTAAATAAAAAGAAGAAACAACAGGTGAAGATTAAGGACACAGAAGAGAAAAGCAAAGGAGAGAATGCGGAGGAGGAGGAGGGGGAGGAAGGGAGCACAGAGGCGGACCCGGAACACAGTGTGCAGAAAGAGAAGGCCAACAGTCCCCTAATACCTCCGAAACGAAGGAAGCTGAAACGTAAAGCCAAAGTGAAGGAAGAGACCCAAGATCTCCCAGAATCAGTTGACAACGAAGACAAAGACAACTCAAATAAAGGTAGCTGTGCTCCTCAAACAACACAACACTCTGTCTCCAATGTCTTGGAGCATGGTTTATGATTTATTAACAGGTTACAACATGTTATTAGTACTTTTGAATATTGAAATGTGCATCTAAGTTGATATCGTTCAAATTTTCTCATCTGTTGATAAAGGGGACAAGAAGAAGAAGAAAAAAGTGGTGAAAGTGAAAAAGAACCGGATAAACTCTGAGAAGATGCCAGGAGCATACTCCCAGCCAGTTGACCTCTCCGCGACCTTTGGTGAGCCCCCAGTCTCTCCTTCTTAACGCGCACTGAAATGCAATGCCAAAATGAGACTGTCTGAGGCTCAAAGCCAATTTTAAATAAGATATGTGATTTCCCTTTCTTGATAGATCTTTACCGAAAAGCCATTTTGGCTCTGAAAGAGCGACATGATCAGGGCCAGTGAAAGGAGAGGGCTGAGAGAGAGTCCTGGGTCCAGTGTGTGATGACGCAGTCTGCTATCCTGGCAAGGGCAGCACTCCAGTGATTTATGACACCTTAGTGACTCACCCCCAGCCTCTTTCCTGCAAACCACCCACCCACCCAGACAGCTACCTGACTGACTGACTGACTGACTGATTGACAGAGGGAGACATGCCCTGCCTGCAACTCCTCCATAACCTCCTTTTCCATTCTATTACCTCACATTTCTAACTTATGGATTACAACTGGAGTTTTCAACGGCTTTTGAAGGACAATTTCGAAGTACTTGATGGATGTTTTTCTTAGCTGCTACTGTGTAGGAACTGCAAAGCCAATGCACCCCCTGAGAAATGTGTGTTTATTTTATCTTACCAAAATATGCTATATGAAAGATTTATTTATTAGTGGTTATTTAATTACCTGCAGTAAAAGTAAACAGTTGTTTACAAACATGATCAATGTAATGGCCAAAATATTTTAAACCCTCCTCATAAATATGAATAGAGTTTATCTGTTTATATTGTAATTTTGATGGAAAAAGTGACATGCTTTTGTAATGTTTGTTTGCTTTTTATATGACTGTTTGAAAAATGTCTCACTGTTTTTCAACAACAAAAAATGGTCAGTGAAAGGGAAATAGAATTTTAAGAGATAACACCACCAGGTCAATTTGAAGAAAGAACAAATACAAAACTGAAATGTACAATAAACAATCACGTGCTTCCTTTACAATTTAAAACTTGAAGTGTGCTTGTTCACCTTGAAGATGATAATGCTCTGTTGCTTGACCCAGATTCAAAACAGTCCAAACAATAGGTCAAGCGCCAAACTAATAGTCAGCCATATGTAACCATGTGTCCTATTTCATTCGGGTATTAGCTATTATTTACTTATGCATGCTGGAAAAGAAACTGATAAAAAAAAAGGTTTTCTAGTTGGACTATGTTCAAATAATATCAATTCGTAATATATTCGCCTATATTTTTGTAATTATATTACATATAATCTGATAATATTGCTTGGTATTGGCTCCATAATTGGGCATTTGGACCTTGTGTACAAATTAACTTTCGCCATTTTTGTCGCTCTTCGAGAAGCCCACCCCCTCAGCATCTTCACAGGAGAGAATAAATTACAGCCAGTTGTTTCAGTGAATAGGCCTGCACTAAATAGCCGCCGCGCCGAGACACGGGTTGGTGGGGGGGACCGGGACACACAACACCGAAGATGGCTTCACCGAGGACGATAACAATTGTGGCCCTCTCTTTCGCGCTCGGCCTTTTTTTCGTCTTCATGGGCACTATAAAGCTCACACCAAGATTAAGCAAAGATGCTTACAGTGAGATGGTAAGTAAACCTTTAGCAACAAACCGCATCTGCAGCTGGAAGCGAAAGCCATTGTTCTGGCTATGGACGCTCTCGGGCTCTAATGTGCTGTGCGCTGCTGACCCACATTTGGATCATGAAACAAAATAGCATATAATATCTAACTGGGAATGAATTTAAGCAAGCAAGCAAGAACATGATGGTACCTGCTGCATTATTATATAGCCTATAAATGGCAAAATTATTTATTGAAGTCTGACGATAGAAAAACATGACTTTTGTGACAAAACAAAATATTACCATTAGGCATTCCAGATAAGCCCACATAATTGAAATCGAATGAATTGGCTACAGGTTACAGTAAATAGGCCTGTTTGTTTGAAATAAGATAAGACTAGGATATAGGCTAACAGTAGCCTACAAATTTGTTCAGTAGTGTGTTATGGCGAATTATTTCTTATTATTAGCCAAATATGACTTAAAAACGGTTTTTGAAGGTACATTTTAGCCATGGCAATGGCAGCGCATTCGAACAAATTCTACAGTCAAATTCTGGGATTCACTAGCCGACTAGTCGATTAAACTCATTACGATGGAGTTGAGCGGCGACTAGTGTGGGCGGTCTGGAGCTCCGACATCACGACATTGTTCTGTGTAACTGCGAGCTATTATTTGGGTGCTGAAATCAGTCGTTTTTGTTAAAAACGACCTTTTATGTGATGTCGGAGCACCAGTCAGCCGACACTAGCCCCCACTCAACTCCATTGCAAATCGTGGAGTTGAATGTAATCAACTAGGGGTGCACCTGCCGGTGTGGGGCTGATGTTGAGTCTCTCCCTACCGATGATGTTAATGCCCATCTGTGTTCTTCTCGTCATTCATGTATGTTCTAATGTAGTTCTTATTCCATGGCGAATTGGCCCCTTCATTAGCCTATATTTCAACGTTTTGGTAATTGAGTATTATTCATATTTATTTATTTTTGTACTTTTTACTCCATTTTCTCCACAATTGGTAGTTACAGTCTTGTCCCAGTACGGACTAGGGAGAGGCGAAGGTCATTAGCCATGCGTCCTCCGAAACCTGACCCCACCAAGCCGTACTGCTTCTTGACACACTGCTCGCTTAACCAGGAAGCCAGCCGCACCAATGTGCATCCAACTGGCAACTGTCAGCGTGCATGCGCCCGGCCCGCCACAGGAGTCGCTAGAGCGCGATGGGACAAGGACATCCTGGCCGGCCAAACCCTCCACTAACCCAGACGATGCTGGGCCAATTGTGTGCTGCCTCATGGGTCTCCCGGTCGCGGCCGGCTGCGACACAGCCCGGAATCGATCCCGGATCTGTAGTGATACCTCTAGCACTGTGATGCAGTGCCTTAGATCGCTGCGCCACTCTGGAGGCCCCTACAATTGAGTATTTTAAGTAATAGGCCAATATCAAGGACAGTGGTTTTGGTGGTGCTTGCATAGGTTACTTACGAGTATAACTCTTAAACCCTATAGTTAGACTATTTTGTGAAAAACAACATAAAAACATCTGTCAATGTCAGTGGCGATTTGAGCATGTACATCTTGGTGGGGCAACCTCAACAACAACAAAAAAATGTTTAGATGCGTGCCAGCAAAGCCACTACACAACACTAAACAAAACGTGAGTTGCACTATAACAGTGACAAACGGTGCCCACAAACTGATAGGGCCTACATAAAGCTGTCCCAACAGCAGAGCTTTCTTTTCAGGACCATAGAGTGAATCCTTACCACTGCTACACCTGGCTATCAGCGGAGCCTTGTCTGGCAGCGATACAGTTGATTCAGCCTCATTTACTGCCTTTTAAAAATACATCGCTGATATGGCTGCCTTGCTTTAACAAATGTGGTTTCTACTGACAATTGAGATGCACAAACTATGGCATAAGGGGACCACGAGTGGATAAGAGGCAATGCGTAATTTCTATTAAGACATTAAATGTATCGTCTCACTCCAACTTTTGATGTAGAACTGAAACTTCCTTACAGGTTCTACAAATCTGAGAAAGTATATACTGTAGCCTATAGTATACCACTAATAATGAGTAAGTTCTCTCTTTGATATCTATGAAAATTAATGCTGAAATGTTCTCTCTTTTTTAGAAAAGGGCATACAAAAGCTACGGAAAGGCCTTGCCAGGTCTAAAGAAGATGGGCATCAGTTCGGTGCTGCTCCGTAAGATCATTGGCTCACTAGAGGTGGGCTGTGGTGTGGTTCTGACGTTGGTGCCAGGGAGACCCAAGGATGTGGCTAACTTCCTGCTCTTGCTGGTCATGCTGGCGGTCCTCTTCTTCCACCAGCTAGTAGGAGACCCCCTGAAACGATACGCTCATGCTCTGGTCTTTGGTATTCTGCTCACCTGCCGACTGCTCATTGCCCGCCAGAGTGAGGACCGGCTCGAGAGGGAGGAGAGCAGGGAAGAACACATCAATGTCCAGGAAAAGAACAAAGTCAAGCAGTCCTAATCCAGCCCAATCGTCTAGTCTGGGCAGAGCAACAGCACCTTGTGCGTTTCTTTGGATTGTAGCAATTCTCATTCAAAAGAAACACAGTCGCTATTAACAAGTGATATTTTTATGTTTCCTTTTGACACAAATACTAATTTGAGTGACTTTGTTGGCTTTGGCTTCCGCTATTGAAGATTGGTACTTTTCTATTTTTTACATTTTAGGTAGGAAGCTAATTAAATCCCTTGAATTCAATTGTTATTTTACAACCATTAAGCATGGTTCATATTAAATGGTTTAAAACAAACTCATATCCTATCACCACTGTTCAATATATATTGTTGTTGAACATTGACTCACATTTATTTAAATATAATACACAGTATCACATATTTCCATTGGTATTAGTAAAATAAGAATAATTTCAGTGAATTCAGATTACTTTCGTTAAAGCTTTTACCTGTTTACCTTGTGACTATTCCTATGCATGAAAATGTACCCCTTTTCCCCAAAGAAAAATTGAACGGTCAAATGACAAGTCTTTCGCTCATCACAAATTGATTAATCACTTTGTTGGACCCAACACTTTTGTTCAAGAACTCATATGGAGGAGAGACCTATAGGAAGGCATTTTGCAAGCAATTATGTACATACATAATATGTCTATGGTTGCTAGCCTAGTGCTGTCTCTATGTCTCTGGAACACAGTCAACAGTCCAGCTACTTTGTCAAATGCTGTGTCAAATGACATATCTAATAAAGGACTTGATATTTGTCTCTTAATAAAGGACTGCCTCCCTTTACATCCAGTGACAACAAAGGCTTATGTTTATCTGTGAGTCTATTTTGCTCTGAGATTTCTTAACAGTATTCTGTTGAATTACTATATTAGATAAGTATTTGTATGAGTATTAACATAACCACTGGATTCTTCTTGTAATATACATGTATTTGATGAATATATAAGTGGTGCTACCTTCAGTAATGATGAGTAGGTAAAGGGACGTTTCAGTCAGATGAGCGGTTGTTCAGTTGGTCTTTAATATTCACAATACTTCTGTAAAACAAGATGAGCTAAATAAAAAGGTGTACAGGTGGATCATTGTGTATCGTTTTATTCAGTTCAAGTCAGCAGTTATTTACAAAACATTCCAAAGTGTGTAAAAAGGAGAATGAACGCTTGGATTTGCATTCAGTTTATTGCAAATTTAGAGTAGCCTACCTGAACTTAGATCCTTGAGGTGAAGGAGCCTACTACACACAATTATGTATATAAATCATTACCTACACATCAGTTTATGCATGTAGGAGGGAAGGCGAACTGGCAGATGGGTGGAGTTAGAAGTGGAGGAAGTATAGGGCTTAGCATGTCTCGAGGAGGCTAAAAAGAGATTTTGTCTTAGAAAAGTTTAATATTTTCAGAAGGAGTCGGGTAATTGGCTAAGTGAGGTGGGTTGAAAAGACTAAGGGATTTGAATCTGTTGAAGCTCGCAATAACAAGGGAGAGGGTATGTCGAGGAAGATTGGTGTCAAGTTCAAACAGAGTGAGCCGGACGCCAGTTTGAGTTCTGGAGGTGAAATGGAAGGGGTAGAAGGTGTTGTGAGGAGTGAGGAGCCCCAGCCTTGCATTGATGGACATGGTTATGATAAAGATAAGTTTGGTCCAGTAGGAGTGACATTTTTGAAGAAAGTGGATCCTTGCCTTTTATGCGGATCCATTTGTGGTTTAAGGGTGGTTGGGAAAGGAGTTGGGTGCAGTTGAATCAGTGAAGGTAACCTGTAGTTCTTGAGTATTTCTCCTCTCTTATCCAGTGTCCTGTGTGAATTTAAGTATGCACTCTCTAATTATCTCTTTCTTTTTTTTCTCTTTCTCTCTCAGAGGACTTGAGCATTAGGACCATTTCTCAAGGCCTACCTGGCCTGATGACTCCTTGACGTCCCCAGTCCACCTGGCCGTGCTGCTTCTCCAGTTTCAACTGTTCTGCCTGTTTTATGAACATTTTTATATCTTGTCCATGTTCTGTTATAATCTGCACCCGGCACAGCCAGAAGAGGACTGGCCACCCCTCACAGCCTGGTTCCTCTCCAGGTTTCTTCCTAGGTTTTGGCCTTCCTAGGGAGTTTTTCCTAGCCACCGTGCTTTTACACCTGCATTGCTTGCTGTTTGGGATTTTAGGCTGAGTTTCTGTACAGCACTCTGTGACATCAGCTGATGTAAGAAGGGCTTTATAAATACATTTGATTTGATTTTGATTTGATTAGTGGACTTGTGATATTTGTTTGTGTTTCTTCTGACCAGAGGGAGCAGGTGCTCCGTGTCATGCAACTTGGGTCAAGATCTGGTTCTTGCTTTGCTCTTAGGAACAGGGCACCATTGAAAGGAGTGATTTCTTAAATAAATATGCATATGTATGCAGCATGGTTACCTGCATACACACACAATTCTATTGTGATGAATACGCTTGTTCTACTTTCCCCAAGTATATAATTCCCACTGGACTTTGTTTCCCCAGCATCATAAATTTTGCTTCTCACCAGATTTTTACACACACACACACACACACACACACACACACACACACACACACACACACACACACACACACACACACACACACACACACACACACACACACACACACAGGGAATACTACTAATCGCACACGCAAATGCAAACACACAAAATCATAAAGATAATTATACAATATTATGCATTTCTTAAAAGCACATAATACAAATTACACACGTTTTGGATTAATTTACACAGACTTTAATAGCTTTATTTACAGATGAATTATTTCAACAGTTTTTTTCTCTTTTGGAGTAGTTCATTGGATGCCATATTTTTCAAACTTTTACGTGTTTTAACTTCCAACCCCAATTTGCTTGAATAAAGTTATCAGTGAACAATGAGGTGAGCATTTTCTGCTTTTTGTTTTCTTTCTTTCTTTAAAAAAATGGGAATCCAAATGTCTTCTTGTAGGAGGCCAGAACCAAATAAAAAAGGGGGAGGAGTGATGATTATGAATCATGAGGGGGGTGGGGCTACCTGCTGATGAAGTGGGCTGGGGAGGGGAGTTTGGGAAGTTAAAACTCTTAAGACAGGTGACATGATGGGCATGATATGGATGTGGCTACTGCAAAGAAATGTTTCCTAGCAAGTGCCAAAAGGGTGGAGTGAAGAAAATGGCTCTGTTCAAACAATCTAACACTGCTTCCTTACTTTCTTCAAGTTCATAGCTGATTTAAAATGATTGTATGGTTAAATAGGATGCCAGTGGAGAATGTTTGGACAAAGCCAGCGAGTGAATGGGGTCCAGCATGTGCAGAGAGGAAGGGCACTTGGTTCAAGTCATTTGATTGAGGTATGTGAAATAGAAGGGTATAGTGCCAATGTGAAGATGGCAGGGAAGCTGGAGCATGGTACAGAGCAGAGATGGTGATTATGACAAAGGGGAGAAGTGCCAGGAGGTTGAGAGGGGGTATCCAACAGGTGTGGATGTGAGGGGTCAGAGGAACAGAGGAGGGGTTCAGATGGAGGGAGACTGAAGGAGAGGGTATGTATAGAGGAGTCAGATGGGGGCCGGGTGAGGTGGTGTGATGGGGGGGTTTGGGACCAGGGGGGCCGTTGAGACTCAGTTACTGAGCAGTAGCTCTGTCGCAGTCTCCACGTCCCAGGATTTCGACGACATCGCCACTATTACTGCATTCTGTGGAGATGGGACAAACAGGAGAGAAGTAAGTTTATAACACAGTCATAACTATGCTACAGTATTCAAACACAAAACAGATCCATTGGTGAACCATATTAAAATGTAAATGAGTTATGAAGGTATCGACCGCTGAGACAGTATTAGAGCTAGTCACGAGGGGCCCACTCACTTTGTTGAAGCTTATGCCACAGAGTTTGTCAATTTTGTGGGTGTACTCTGGGCTGGAGGAGGGGGCGCCGGCGTAGGTGTGAGACTAGAGTCTGGCCGTCTGTTTGAAAATCTCTGGGTTCTGCTTATACTAAAAAGTGAGAACACACAACACTGAGTGGGCAGCAAGACGGCAGTATAAAAACCTCACTAGGCTACAATTTAGTAAAGCAATTGTACATGAGAGGGCGTGCTAAACTACTTTTTTAGTTTTACACAACCTCGAGTGTACAATTGTTTTTCTGCAACGGGTTGCCAATGAAATAAAAAACGTTATTTGGATAAATCTACTCATAGGCTACTATTTCATCCCTCAACAAAAATATAGGCTAGTCCCGACGCATCTACGGTTGCTAGCCAAGCCGTCTGACCGTTCATTCTATTGTTTAGGCTGCCAGAGTCGTTATGACCCAGTCGTTATGTCTTTGTTCTATGTCCCAGTCGTTCGTTCGAAAAATGTTCCGTTGCAATGCTGGCTGGCAACGCTCTTATCTCTTGCTTGCTAGCTAGCCAACTACGGGTTAACACAGTCACGTCAAACCGTGGAGCTAGAAAAACAGCAAAGTAGCTGCATTGAATTTCGTTTGACCTGTTTTTCTATTGACATTTCTTTGTATACAGTGCATTCGGAAAGTATTCAGACACCTTGACTTTTTCTACATTTTGTTAAGTTACAGCCTTATTCTAATATTGATTAAATAAAAAATGTCCTCATCAATCTACAAACAATGCCCCATAATGACAAAGCAACAACTGTTTTTTGACATTTCTGCAAATATATTAAAAATAAAAAACAGATACCTTATTTACATACAGTACCAGTCAAAGGTTTGGACAAACCTACTCATTCCAGGGTTTTTCTTTATTTTTACTATTTTCTACATTGCAGAATAATAGTGAAGACATCAAAACTATGAAATAACACATATGGAATCAAGTAGTAACCAAAAAAGTGTTAAACAAATCAAAATATATTTTATATTTGAGATTCTTCAAAGTAGCCACCCTTTGCCTTGATGACAGCTATGGTAGAAAAATTACAAGATTATGTTTTAATACTGTTTATGCATCAAATAAGATTTGATGAGTACTCTCTCATCTGTGTCTGCAGAGATGAGTTGGGCCTCTGGGGCTTGGCGCTAGCAATTGATTTATGATGGCTTGGTGATAAAACCTACAGCCTGCATTCCATAGAATGAGTTGGTGTTTGTATACGGTGAGGTACCAGGGAGGAGATGTCTCTGGTGTGGATGGCTGATGGGGGGAACCTTGTCTTAGGGGCCAAACCCTGGTTTCTATACAATTGGAACAGTCTTCACAGTAAATGCTATCTGGCTGGGGGATACTCCTTTCTCACATATAAATTCTAACCTTTTTACCTATTCCAGACATCTGTTGTTTGTCACGTATTCAGGAGGATGTGTCTTAACTATTAAATACTGTGACTCATTTCTGTTTGTTGAGCTCTCATCATCACACTTCAGACTGTGGGATTGACCAGCTTCATTATTGCAATAATTTATCGATATTAAATAAAGATGATTGTTTGAAGAAATGACAAAGTCTCTCTCACTTGATTAGAATATTCCACGACACAGTGTTGCACACTCTTGGCATTCTCTCAACCAGCTTAATTAGGTAGTCACCTGGAATGCATTTAATTTAACAGGTGTACCTTGTTAAAAGTTAATTTGTGGAATTTATTTCATTCTTAATGTGTTTGAGGCAATCAGTTGTGTTGTGACAAGGTAGGGGTGGTATACAGAAGATAGCCCTATTTGGTAAAAGACCAAGTCCATATTATGGCAAGAACAGCTTAAATAAGCTAAGAGAAACGACAGTCCATCATTACTTTAAGACATGAATGTCAGTAAATCCGGAAAATGTCAAGAAGTTTCTTCAAGTGGCTGTAATAAGGCTGTAACGTAACAAAATGTGGAAAAAGTCAAGGGGTCTGAATAATGCACTGTATATGCTTCAGTAAAGTTGGATCTTAACGTTAAAAGCAATGGTTATCAACTGCACCGCTGAAATGTAAAGTAAATCACAAAAAATAAATGTTGTGGTGGCAGCTGTAGAGAAGTGCTTGGGGGTACGGTATTTGATTTCAGAAGAGTTACAGCATGTGTTGAGTGGTAGTGTCCCGTCGTCTCAGGTGTTGGCCTGGGGTAGGATCAGATAGGATTAAAGTAGTGGAATAGAGTGATCGGTTATAATGAGTATAGGGTTCGTTGGTAGGGTAATTATATGTATAGATTATTATTTATTTTTTTCCCAGTTCCCCTTTCCCATTTTTTTTATCACACAGTGTATTGATCTATACTATAGTTCAGTTGGGGGCGGTAATGCAACATATTGGATGCCAACCACCGTTAGACCTACCTGAAGAAGATCAGTTTATGTAGTCCTGCTGAGAGTGCATTGGACTACATACTGTGGAATCGGTGAGGGTGACCAGAAGTGGTCTTGTGATAATTGTTGGTGTTTCTGCTGGTCAGAGGGAGAAGGCGTTCCGCTTTAAAGGAAAGGGCGCCATTGAAAGGAGTGACTACTGGGGTAGCAGTAAATGTAAAAGTTGACCAACTGAAGGGTAAGATTCTCTGTGTTTGTGATGCTCGTCGTTTGGTGCGATGCAGACAGGGTGGCGTGAGTGGTGAAACAGAAGAGTCATTGTCTGTTCTTTTGAGTTTTGATGTTGAGTCTTTACCCGACAAAGTGATGTCAGGATATATAAGTTTCCTGTAGGAGCTTTTGTGCCGAACAAATTACATTGTTACAAGTGTCAAGCTTATGGGCATGTGGCAGCAGTGTGTAGGAGGGAGGTTCCTAGGTGTGAGAAGTGTGCAGAAGGGCATTAAACAAATTAGTGTGTAGCATTGGGGAAAGTAGTGGTATGTGTTAATTGTAGGGGTGCCCATGGGGCTGGGGATCAGAAATATCCTGTGAGAGGGAGGCAGGTAGAAGTTTTCAGGGTTAGAGTAGTGCAGAAGTTGGCATATGCTAAGGCAGTGAAGAAAGTACAGGAAGATGGGTCAAGGGGGTGGGATCCTGAGAGGAGTGGTGTGTGTAGTAGCTCTGCACCAGTACAGAGGGATAGGCCAACAAGTGATATATGTTTCAGTAAGATTGGATTTTTAGCATTTATAGCAATGGTTATCAACTGTACTGCAGAACATTGAGGTTGTGGTGGCAGCTGCAGAGAGCTATGTGAGTGTGCAAGACTTGACATCAGAAGAGTTACAGGGTGTGATAGGTGGTGGTGTCCCATCCTTTCAGCTTGTTGGCCTGAGGTAGGACTAAATAGATTTAAATGGTGGAGTAGGGTGGTGTTATTTTTTATAATTATTATTTTATTTGTTTTGTGAGTGTAGTGTTAGATGGTAGAGTATTAAACAAAAAAAATTAAGCAAAGTATAAGGGAGTTGTACTCCAGTCTAGTAGGTGGCAGTAATGCAACATAGATTGGATGCCAACCGACGATAAACCTCATCGAAGAAACGTTGGACTAGTGCGCAAGACATTTTCGGAAGTAGTTAGTGCGCTTGCGTACAACAAACGGTCGAGCGCAAGATTTGAGATTTGTTTGAATGACTTCGAGCCTGGGGAAAATATACATCGTGGATTTTTAGCTATGTAGCTAGCAATGGCAAAAGCTTCCAACCTGACGAGGACAGATTTGGATTCTTCATTTGAAAGCTATTTGTCAGTTTCTAGCCGAACTTCTAACAGAAGTTTGCGAGTGGCAGAGAAGGAAAGAAGAAAGAGCCAGACCGGGGATCCATTTGTACTTGCGCTGAAGTACTTCTCAGAAGGTAGCAAGAGAGCTAACGTTTGCTAGCCTGGTAGTATAATATTGCTTGCAGAATGCAAGCGTAGCTAACGTTAATGTTGTAGCTACCTTTTAACCGAAGTGAACTAGCTATTTGACCGTATGGCAGCCCAGCTTATTGCTATGTGATCTTACCAGACCCCGCCCAGTGTTCTTGTTTTGGAAACCCTTTTACTTATCTTGGACACAACATAGGAACAACCAATACACAGACTGCCGATGTTGTGTTCCAAAGTTACCTTTTACTGTAACTTATTTCGCTGATGTTAGCTAATGCATAACCAGTGTGGGTGGGGTATGGTTAGACTGAACAAGGAAAGGAAGGTATGTAGTATGCACAATTTGCAAGTCATCATTTAGTTACAAAGTACAACAATTGCATATAACTATTAATGTATTATTCAACAGATATTTATGTAATGCTAAGGTTAATCACACATAAACAATAAGAGGATAGCTAGCTAACGTTACATGTAACGTACAAAATAGATATAATCATGTGATTGGAAATGTTACAGCTGGATGTTAGCTACTAACATTGTTTGTTATTAATGAAGTACAGTGGAATTCAATAGCTAACTAGCTAGCTACAGTAACTAAAGTGCATCCAGCCACAGAATGTCCATGACTTCACATTAGTTGTTTGTTTCCTAGTGAAGGCAGGTACCCCATGCACGGGGAACGATGTGCTGGAGAGGAACCTGGTGCTGGTGGAGAGAGTGGGGCTCAGTCGAGGACTCCCTCCTGAGGCCATCTCTGTCATGCTGGACTACGCTATGAGCTTACGTATGGGTACGAACAACCAGCAGCCACTACAACTACAGACTGACATGAAATATAGATTTACACTATGCTGAATTAATTTGACCATACATAACATTTCAGCGCTTTCTCTTCCCTGAACAGGAGGTGTGACGTGTATTCGGGTCCTGAAGTTTCTAATCCCCGCAACCGTGGTGCCACAGGAGGCTGTTGTTCGAGCAGTGTCGTGGTTATGTGTCGGCAAGATAGCAATCAGCA
Source organism: Brachymystax lenok tsinlingensis (assembly GCA_030435695.1). Classification (NCBI taxonomy): domain Eukaryota; kingdom Metazoa; phylum Chordata; class Actinopteri; order Salmoniformes; family Salmonidae; genus Brachymystax; species Brachymystax lenok. The sequence continues at coordinate 31,034,140 of CM059789.1, read as the reverse complement.
CACAGGTAAAGAGCTCCTCTGTCTCAAAGGTCTATAAGTCACAGATTTAAAGGTTGACACTGAAGACTGAACATAACACTATAACATTACAGTACTAGCGTCCTCAGAATTGCTCTGTGTACTCTTTCCCTATACACGCTTGAAACTGATGTTATGGGGTGTGTTCCAGGTTCTTTTCCTTCGGTGGGTGCTGACTGTTTTCGACATGATCGACTCCAAGGACCATCTTCGAGCCATCTATGGCTTCATCTTCAGCTTTGTGACTGAGGAGAGTTTGGTATGTGCAGGAGTCGTATCTCCCCCCACCCCGCTCTGATGATATCAATGAATGTCTTGAGTTTTTACATTGGCATTAGATTGCATTGCTATTTAAATAATGATTGAGTTGTTGTGTTTCAGTCTCCTTACATCTGCCATTTGCTCTACCTTTTGACAAGGAGGGAAAGTGGTAAGGGACTTCTTGTTACTCAATTAACCATTACCATAAGGTCCAAATTGTTCCTGCAGCACAACATCGCTCTTGGTTTTTATTTTCTGTCATAGTTCGGACATTCAGAGTCAGAAAACTGTTGGACCTCCAAACAAAAATGGTAAAACAAATCATGTTTTTTATATTGTTTTTAAGGTGTTGCCAACTTAATACAAGTGAATGCATGGGAGACAATTGTATTACCGTTATGAAATAGTTTGATGAATGGCAGGAGGAGAAAATACTTGCATAATGTTTGTAGCTCTCTATATAATTCCCATAAATCGTTAATCCTCAGTGCCGTTTATCTGTAGTTGCACTCTGTAAATGATTGCTACGTCCATCAAACTGAGAGCGGAGTCCCCGCTGTGAGCATGTTGCACTGAGAGTTTTATTAATTTCCTCTCATCTTCTGTTTTCCCAGGGCAGGCAGCCGTTCCTTTTGCACTTGCTGTCATTGTACAAAGTGTTTTACCCCGAGTTGGTGACGCTTGCTCTTCCATCACGAATGAGGGTTAGTACACGGATCACACCTAGTGACCTCTTTCCATTGCACAAACCACACTTTGTTGTTCACCAAACATCCGGTTTGGGGTCGATTTCATCCATATCCGATCTGGAAGTGAACTGAAATTCCAATTCTCTTCGTTGAAACCCTGACAAACATACGTAATGTCAATGTGTATCTTTTTGGCTGTCGTTCAGAGTGGGTTTAAGAACCACAATTCCACGTGGAAGGTGGCGCTCAGTGCCGTCCAGAAGAGGAACAACGGCCAGGTGTCCTCTGACATCAGCCTGACCCTCGGGCTCAAAGACAAGACCAACTCCAGAAAGAGGGTAAGGCCATGAGCAATGGCACACCATTGACAAGGAGACAGATTACCTTAAACACTGTCTTTATAAAGGGTCTTATTGCTAATGTATAGCACAAAAAAATATACTTTACATTTTTTAATCAGGACATGTTGCCCTCCATAGACCATGAGACTCATTGAGTCAAAGGCCCTCCTTGCTTTTTGGATAAGTGCCTGGAAATATAACCTTTACGTGGCACTGTCATAACCTAATATACTGTTTACAATATACTGACATTCCTATTAGAAATTTCATCACCTGGAGTTACCATCGTTAAGCTCGTCTATCCAGAGTAACTCTTCCAGCAGAATCAGGAAGGTATTCCCCCTGGAGCAGCTCCACTCCTTTCCACAGCTCCTGGACAACCTCCACTGCATAGAGGTAACTCTCTTTTCTCTCTCTTTCTATCTCTGTCTCACTATCTTGTTCTGTCTCTCGCTCTTCGATCTCTTTCCATCTTTTTATCTCTCTCTCACTCACACAATCCTGATTATTCACACAATGGTATGGCCTTGAGGTACCTTGTTTTGAGACAGATGGAAGATGAGGATTTAAGCAGGATGGATGTGTTTAAGGTCAACTTTTTTCCAATCGTGATTATGTACTTAGAAAACATTGTAATACGCAATGGTATCGCCCCCTTTTGGCCAACCCCCCCATAAATACTTTGTTGTAGGTAGCGTAAGCTAGCACTAGTTGGCTGTACCAGTGCCTAAACTCCATTTAATGTTCATCCTATTGCCTGTTCACCCCCTTTTTAAATAGTGAGCCAACATGTTTTCAACACTTTAATTCCCTGACTGGTCAAAATTTGTTTTCTCATGCTCTCTCTTGTCTCTTTGTATAGTGAGCAATATGTTTGGAACATCAAATTGCAGTATTGAATCGCTATACATATAGAATCGGGGAAAATCGCAGTACATGCGAATCGGCACATAGGTATCGTGATAATATTGTATCGTGAGGTCCCTGGCAATTCCCAGGCCTAGCTATAGTGCGAAAATGAATGCTACAACTGGACAAAATATGTTGTTGAAACCCTGGACAGAGGCTGAGTGCAATGTGTGTGTGTGTGTATATGTGTATATATATGTATGTGTGTGTATTATACACATACAACCGAAGTAACCGAAAGGTTGCAAGCATAAAATGATGAAAGCATAGCCTACCAGTAGCCCAAAGTCATATTCATATCGAATTAAAGAGTTAGTATATTCCTTTCTGGTGGAGCTTCAGCATGAAACAGGTTTGTGTGTGGCTTGCACGTGACGGAGCTAAGTCACAGTCAACTGATGAGGAACGGGGCTGTCTTGCCGTAGTGAGTCAGGTTATAAATCATGGGCTGGATAGAAGCAACGTGTACCGTCTTCAGAACTGGATAATAATAGCTTTATTTGACTCATTCTCCTCTCTTAATATTGTATGTTTGGTCTCTCATAAAGCTGTGATAGAGAATAACCTAGGCCTGTAGACTCCGACTCGTTCTTGTTCTTTTTGAAAGGGGCAACTTTACAATGCCTTAGGTTATTCAATAAAAGTTTAACTTGTCGTAAAGCTTTTAAGATAGGCCTAGTAGGAAATTGGCCATTTGGTTTTCAAACTCGCATGGAGTGATTTTTACACCCTGCACGGATCATTTATTTCTTAATAAGCTTAAACTTGATTAAACGTATCATTTAATAAAATTGGCTTTTGATGTGGTTTGTACTCTCTCATTATTAGTCCTCTGGCTATCTTAAGACTATTCAAAAACTTTTTGAGATGGAACTCCGTTAGATTGATTTATTGTTTCATCAGAAGAAAGCCATGCAGGCATAAAATGATGAAAGCGTAGCTTACCAGTAGCCCAAAGTCATATTCATATCGAATTAAAGAGTTAGTCACAAGATAGTTAAGGAGTGTCCGTTTAAATACAGTGCCTTCAGAAAGTATTCACACCCCTTGACTTTTTCCATATTTTGTTCTTACAGCCTGAATTTGTCACCGGTCTACACACACTACCTGATAATATCAAAGTGGGATTCTGTTTGTAGACATTTTTACAAATGTATAAAATGTAAAGCTGTAATGTCTTGAATCAATAACTATTCAACCCCTTTGTTATGAAAAGCCTAAATAACTTCAGGAGTAAACATTTGCTTAACAAGTCATATAATAAATTGCAGGGACTAACTCTTGTGCAAGCACAGATTCAATGACAAAGACCAGGGAGCTTTTCCAGTGCCTCACAAAGAAGGGCACCTATTGGTAGATGGGTAAAACAAATAAAAAAAGCACACATTGAATATCCTTTTGAGCATTGTGAAGTTATTAATTAGATGGTACACCCAGTCACTACAAAGATTCAGGTGTCCGTCCTAACTCCGTTGACGGAGAGGAATGAAACCACTGAAGGATTTCACCATGAGGCCAATGGGGATTTTAAACCAGTTAGTTTTATGGCTGTGATAGGAGAAATTAAGGATGGATCAACAACATTGTAGTTACTCCACAATAATAACCTAAATGACAGAGTGAAAAGAAGAAAGCCTGTACAGAATAAAAATATTCCAAAACATGCATCCTGTTTGCAACAAGGATCTAAAGTAATACTGAAAACAATGTGGCAAAGCAATTAACTTTTTGTTCTGAATGTAAAGTGTTGTGTTTGGGGAAAATCCAACACAACACATCACTGAGTACCACTCTTCATATTTTCAAGCGTGGTGGTGGCTGCATCATGTTATGGGTATGCTTGTCATCGGCAAGGGAGTTTTTTTAGGATAAAAAGAAATGAATAGAGCTAAGCACCGGCAACGACCTAGAGGAAAACCTGTTTTTTTCCCCAAGAGACACTGGGAGACAAATCCACCTTTCAGCAAGACAATAACCTAAAACGCAAGGCCAATTCTATACTGGAGTTACTTACGAGATGACATTGAATGTTCCTTAGTGGCCTACTTACAGTTTTGACTTAAATCGGCTTGAAAATCTATGGCAAGACTTGAAAATGGCTGTCTAGCAATGAAGATTAATGGGCAAATGTTGCACAATCCAGGTTTGCAAAGCTCTTAGAGACTAACGTGTATTGAATCGGGGTTGAATGCTTTTCAACTTCAACATTCGAGTATTTTGTGTAGATCGTTGTCAAAACATGACAATTAAATACATGTTAATACTATTTTGTAACAATAAAATATGGTTAAGTCAAGGGGTGTGAATACTTTCTGAAGGCACTTTTTTTTAAAATAGGTTTAGGCTATAAGGCCCATACATCCGACAGAGAGAGCGAAAAACAATATTCTGACTGGACATTTTGCTCTGCTTTGGTGGAATTCTCCGCTCTGTCTAGCCTACATTCCTCTCGTGTGCTCTGTATAAAACATATATACAGAGCTCCAGTCAAGTTCAAGTATGCTAAACCATCTGTCACATCACAATGTCGTCACCATTGGTGATGGCTGTTAATCATTGTTGATAGATGATGCTATAGTAATTTCGACCCACCCTACTATTTTTCCAAGTCGTAAAAATAAATTATTGAAGGTGCCCAGCACTGCCAGTTTCACTTGTAATGTATTTTTAGGGCCACATGGGGGAGCTATGTCACCAGCACAATTTTGGTTGTACCAGAACAGAACAAAGGCTCAACCTTGTCTCCCACTCAATGAGCTCTCTACATGTCGTTTTGTTGCAAAAAGTCCAGATAGCCATTTGATTACCTGTTCAGGAGTCTTATGGCTTGGGGGTAAAAACTGTTGAGAAGCCTTTTTGTCCTAGACTTGGCACTCCGGTACCGCTTGCCATGCGGTAGTAGAGAGAACAGTCTGACGGGTGGCTGGGGTCTTTGACAATTTTTAGGGCCTTCCTCTGGCACCGCCTGGTGTAGAGGTCCTGGATGGCTGGCAGCTTAGCCCCAGTGATGTACTGGGCCGTACGCACTACCCTCTGTAGTGCCTTGCGGTCAGAGGCGGAGCAATTGTCGTACCAGGCAGTGATGCAACCAGTCAGGATGCTCTCAATGTTGCAGCTGTAGAACCTTTTGAGGATCTGAGGACCCATGCCAAATCTTTTTAGTCTCCTTAGGTGGAATAGGCTTTGTCTTGCCCTCTTCACAACTGTCTTGGTGTGTTTGGACCATTCTAGCTTGTTGTTGATGTGGACACCAAGGAACTTGAAGCTTAAAAATGAGAATGGGGGCGTGCTCGGTCCTCCTTTTCCTGTAGTCCACATTCATCTCCTTAGTTTTGGTTACGTTGAGGGTTCGTTTGTCCCGACGAGTTATTAATTAACTGGCCAACAAAGATGTGGAGCCACATTGAAAAAGTTATAAAGTGTTGACAATTACAAAATGTCCGCTCGCAAATACTGTTTGCTTGTCAGATCCATTGACCTGATCAAAACAGATACACTGCTGTGAAAAAGTATTTGCCCCTTTTGTAATTTTCTTTACTTTTGAAGACGTGGATGTTGATTAAGGCAGCCCCCCGCACATCTCTGATTCAGAGGGGTTGGGTTAAATGCGGAAAACACATTTCAGTTGAAGGCATTCGGTTGTACAACTGACTAATAATGGTGACTTTGACTTTTGACTTTGACTATCCCTCTGTGGGAAAAGTAATTGCCCCCTTACACGCAATAACTGGTTGTACCACCTTAAGCTGCAATGACTCCAAGCAAACACTTCCTGTAGTTGTTGATCAGTCTCTCACATCGCTGTGGAGGAATTTTGTCCCACTCTTCCATGCAGAACTGCTATAACTCAGCAATATTTGTGGGTTTTCAAGCATGAACTGTTCGTTTCAAGTCCTGCCACATCTCAATTGGGATTACGTCTGGACTTTGGCTAGGCCGTTCCAAAACTTAAAATGTGTTGCTTTTTAGCCATTTTCATGTAGACTTGATATGTGTTTTTTGATAAGTGTCTTGCTGCATGACCCAGCTGTGCTTCAGCTCACAGACGGATGGCCTGACATTCTCCTGTAGAATTCTCTTATACATAGCAGAATTCATGGTTCCTTGTGTTAAGGCAAGTCGTCCAGGTCCTGATGCAGCAAAACATCCCCAAACCATCACACTACCAACACCATGCTTGACCGTTGGTATAAGGTTCTTACTTTGGAAAGTGAGCAATCACCGCTGCTGTTCACCCCATGTTAGTAGCCACATGTACATTGTCAAATCAAAACCCAACCTTCATGTACACATTGTGACGCACGGATGTTCCAAACTCAGTTTTAGACAAGACTGACTTTATCACCAAAATTATTCTATTTACAATTTGTAGTCAATTTTGACACTAGAACAACTGTTTCTGACTCATATCGATGCCACAGGCCGTTTTCAAAGGGATTTGTAGCTTTTTAAAGGCATGTAAGGACATTTACGATTCACAATAAATATATTCCCCTCACTGTTGAGCTGGGCAATAAGGACAAGTCCATATTGCAATAAATTGCCTAAATTGATGCGATGACAATAAATGGAACGATAAGTTTATAACAATGTGTACCACTTTTTTTTTTTATCCTTTAAACTAGAGTTGGTTGATATGGCCTAAAAATCTGAAACTTTTTAAAAGTTTTGTTGTACAACTAAAGGTAAATACACTGCATTTCAGACAGTCAGCAATAATCTAATGAATTAAGGCTTGTGAAATTATACCTAGGCTAAGAGCATTCTGACCGGTTGCATCACCGACTGGTATGGCAACTGCTCTGCATCTGACCGTAAGGCGCTACAGAGGGTAGTGCGTACAGTCCAGTACATCACTGGGGCCAAACTTCCTGCCATCCAGGACCTTTATAATAGGTGGTGTCGGAGGAAAGCCCATAAAATTGTCAGAGACTCCAGTCACCCAAGTTATAGACTGTTTTCTCAAGTCTAGGACCAAAAGGCTCCTCAACAGCTTCTACCCCCAAGCCATTAGACTGCTGAACAATTCATAAAAACCGCCACCGCACAATTTACATTGACCCCCTTGTTATTGTTATTCAAGTGGCATACATGATTTCTCAGAACAAGTCACCAGTTCCTTATCTAATTTTGTTTTGTGCTTATTGCACATTTATAAAACACAGACTAGACAGCTTGTATACCAGTCTTTGGCTAAAATGCTGCGTGACACAAACTGAGTATTACATTTCCAGAATCAATGTTCCTTGATACTCCTGTTTTAGTAGTGCCTGCTTTGTGCACAATTTGAGGAGTTGAAACATAAAAAGGGTATCGTTAGAAAGGTTAACGCAATGGAGAGGTCAAATGCTTTATTTTAAATTTGGGTCCGTGAACTACGGAGAGAAACAAAATGGTGCAGTTTGACGCCTTGTGGTGTAAAGGGATTCTGGTGCTGGAGATGGTGGGTGTGTGCTAGTGGTTCTGTGCAGTCTATGACTAGGGTGGCTGGAGGCCTGCCTCTGACACCGCCTGATATAGAGGTCCTGGATGGCAGGAAACTTGGCCCCAGGGATGTACTGGGCCGTACGCACTACCCTCTAGTGCCTTGTAGTCGGAGGCCAAGCAGTTGCCATACCAGGCAGTGATGCAACCCGTCAGGATGCTCTCTGGTGCAGCTGTAGAACCTTTTGAGGATCTGAGGACCCATGCCAAATCTTTTCAGTCTCCTGAGAGGGAGTAGGTTTTGTTGTGCCCTCTTCATGACTGTCTTGGTGTGCTTGGACCATGTTAGTCATGAGTGAACAGGGAGTACAGGAGGGGATTGAGCACGCACCCCTGAAGGGCCCCCGTGTTGAGGATCAGCTTGGCGGATGTGTTGTTACCCACCCTTACCACCTGGGGGCGGCCCGTCAGGAAGTCCAGGATCCAGTTGCACAGGGAGGTGTTCAGTCCCAGGGTCCTTAGCTTAGTGGTGAGCTTTGAGGGCACTATGGTGTTAAACGCTGAGCTGTAGTCAATGAATAGCATTCCCACATAGGTGTTCCTTTTGTCCAGACGTGAAAGGGCAGTGTGGAGTGCAATAGAGATTGCATCATCTGTGGATCTGTTGGTGCGGTATGCAAATTGGAGTGGGTCTAGGGTTTCTGGGATAATGGAGTTGATGTTAGCCATGGCCAGCCTTTCAAAGCACTTCATGGCTACAGACGTGAGTCCTACGGGTCGGTAGTCATTTAGGCAGCTTACCTTAGTGTTCTTGGGCACAGGTTGGTACAGGTTGGTATTACAGACTCGGACAGGGAGAGGTTGACAATGTCAGTGAAGACACTTGCCAGTTGGTCAGCGCATGCTCTGAGTGCATGTCCTGGTAATCCGTCTGGCCCTGCAGCCTTGTGAATGTTGACCTGTTTTTAAAGGTCTTACTCACATCGGCTGCGGAGAGCGTGATCACACAGTCGTCCGGAACAGCTGATGCTCTCGTGCATGTTTCAGTGTAACTTTATTTTTTTTATTTCACCTTTATTTAACCAGGTAGGCAAGTTGAGAACAAGTTCTCATTTACAACTGCGACCTGGCCAAGATAAAGCAAAGCAGTTCGACACATACAACAACACAGAGTTACACATGGGATAAACAAACATACAGTCAATAATATAGTAGGAAAAAAAACACATCTGCCTTGAAGCGAGCATAGAAGTAATTTAGCTCGTCTGGTAGGCTCATGTCACTGGGCAGCTCTCGGCTGTGCTTCCATTTGTAGTTTGTAATAGTTTGCAAGCCCTGCCACATCCGACAAGCGTCGGTGCCGGTGTAGTCCTATTTGATCTTAGTCCTGTATTGACGCGTTGCCTGTTTGATGGTTCGTCGGAGGGCATAGAGGGGTTAAAATATCACCCTTTCTAAAATAAGCCATACAAGCTGTTTGCAATTCCAGTTTCATCCTCCAGAAAAGACAGAACAAATATTACAGCAAATAATATGGTTAAATTCAAATATACAAATTGATTTAAATAAAAATATTCATTGAATAATTTGTTTTTTTATTTTTATTTGTATCTTTTTGTTAATGATATTATGACTAGGAAAGGTGGAGTTGTCACGTACAGTTTTTTATATATATATATATATATATATATATATATATATATGGATGGAAATGTTTGCTCTCTCCAAAATTACAACGAACTGATTGCAGCATTACTGGAAAAATGGAGGCGGGAAGGTGTATAAGGTAGGGAACTTGTCTGCCCTTTAGTTAAGACCAAAACGGGCAAAAAACTAAAAGGCATAAATACAAAAATATATCAGTTTTACTTGAGGACGAAAATGTCGACCGCGGCACCATACAGGTTGCAAAATAGTTGGGAAGAGATTCCGTGGCACGTGGTTTATAACCTGATACGCAAAAAATTGCTTGATTCAAAACTTAGTTTTTCAATTTAAATGATTATACAAAATTATTTCCACAAACAGAATGTTATGTATATGGGGAATACAAACATCTCATCAGATTTAGCTACTTTGAGACAGCATAATTAGATTACTTATTTTGGTATTACCCTTTGTTTCTGGTCACTGGTTCAGGAATGGTTGAAAAATCACTTATCTCTAACCCTACAAATAGCACGGTTTGGAGATTGGGACAACCATAGTCAATCAATCAACAATATAATAATATTGTACTTTTAGTAAAAATATTTATCTAACTTACAATCTGTAGATACTATGCAGTTAGACATGTTCTGAATGTTATGTGAAACATTACAGCACAATTTGAAAAATATATGGAACACTGAAATCATAAGAGGCCAGTTTAGAGACCGGTGGGATGGGTTGAGAGTAGCTGAGGGGTGGGGTTTAAAAGCTTGTGTTCTATAATAGTTATGACTGAAAAAACTATGTATAAGATCTATCTATCTATACTGAACAACCACAGACCACGTGTAACCACGTCCGGCTTCTTCACCTGCGGGATCGTCTGAGACCTATCTACCCGGACAGCTGATGAAATACTCCTAAATTTCAATCTGTAATAAAGCCCTTTTGTGGGAAAAACTGATGAATGGCTGGGCCTGGCTCCCCAGAGGGTGGGACTGTGCCCACCCATGTCTGCACCCTTGCCCATTCATGTGAAATCCATAGATTAGGGCCTAATTTATTTATTTCAATTGACTGACTTCCTTGTATGAACTGTAACTCAGTTAAATTGTTGCATTTATATTTTTGTTAAGTATAGATGTACTGTATATCAAATTACTTTATTCTTGCTATGTAACTACTGTAAAAAAAATAAAATGCCATGTGTGTAAAATGTACATGTAACATCAACAACAAAAAAGCTGTTTAAACAGTTTAATTTTGTCCTTTGGAGAGGAGGGGGGGTGGACGGGCCCCCCAAAATAAAATGAATAAATCCAAATAAAAATAGTGAGTTGAAACCGCTTGTTTCAACTCACTATTCTTGTTTCAACTCACTATCTTGAGAAGGTGCTCGGTGTGTGTTATTGGGAAGGTACACACAACCTACAGTCATTGAACACCGCACAGAAGGAACCAAAAAGAACATGAAAACAAGGGACATAAACACTTAATTATTTTTGCCTATACATGCAATTGGAATATCGCGCACAAACATACATTTGAATTAACCGGTTTCATTCGATATATCGCCCAGCCCCACTTTAAACTACTACTAGTTTGATGGTTGTAGCCATCAGTTGTCCCATTAACAATCACCCATATAAGCAAACTTATTTCATTTCAAACTTCACATTTTTCTAGTATATGCTACTTATCGTAATGAATGATATCAGCAAAATGCCAGCGACGAGTGGTTAGTATGGTCAGTGTCGATCATTTGCTGTTTATCGTCCCAGCTCTACCTCAAGGAGCCAATGTGTGCAACAAGCCGTTGTGACAGCACTTGCTACTTTTTATGGCCGCACGGCTACTAACGCTGGGCAGGACGTTGGACAAGACGGATCAGCTAGTACTGTCGGATCATGCAGCGCAAACAAATCAGCGGCGGCATCGTTGAGGGATCACTGATTCCTTATGTTAGCTCCTCCCCGTCATTAAAAGCAGTCGTTTCTCAGACGAACGATGCCGTTGCTCCTTAGTTATGGGAAGACTCAGCCATGTCTGTTGACAATCTGTCAATTTTTTTATTTTAATTAAGCATAATAAGTTCCCATATTACCAGGCAGCTGTTCACACAATAGATAGACAGACCACTCTGTGTGGAGAAATGTATGAATGCTGCCTGCAACAGACATATCCATGATGGCCGTAGTATGAGGATTAGTAGATGTGACAGATTTAGTCCAGTCAGTGACAGAAAGATTGCTCACTCAATGAAAACAAGGACACTGGCAACAGAGATCCTCTTATTCAATAATATGAAAACGCTTCAATAATATAATGCTAATCTCCTGACATGAAGCTGTTCAGAACATGATGGAACTTTTTGGAGTTTGATGGCCTTTGTGTTTGTGGTTAAGTGGTGGGGTTCATGAGTATAAGTGTGTGTGTTTTAAGGGTGAGTGGGTAATGGGGTTTGATGGGGTTCATACTGTGAGTGTGTGTGTGTGTGTGTGTGTGTGTATATTCACCTGGTTTAATAATCATCTCCCCCTTTTCCACAGCTCCCATCCCAGATGGGTTCTCTGCTGGGCTCCAGTCTGGCCCTCTGTTACCTGGACTACGTACAGGATGACTCCGCCTTCCTCCGACTCAACTTCTGGCTGGGCCACGCCCTCCATGAGGGTAAAACCATGAACTAATCATTCACCAACCACCACTACTTCTCTCCATTGTCTCTCTTACATCGTGAAAGAGGGAAGTATAAAGAAAAAAGCCCAAAACACTAAAATCTCCATACCCTCCATTTGGACCCTCATCAATTCCCAGTAGGCATTTCAAAGCAATAGTCTGAACAGCTTTTATGAAAAGAAAGAGTTTTGGTGTCAATGTTGTTTAACTAACAAATCTTTCTCATCATCACTTATTTTTGTGTTTTTTTGTGGGGTTTCAGAGTTTCTGTTCTGCAGTGGGGATGGGGGTTCTGGGAGTTCGTCCGAGGCACTCCACTTCCTCAACAGGTTGCTTTCCACACAGCACTTCCTACAGGTGAGCCTCAGCCCCCTCATCGCCGCCAACCAGGCCCCTCTTGCCTCCTGTTCCCCTCCCTGCCTCACCCTTCTTTGCCATATCTGTAAGAGTGGGTTAAACTCTCTTCTCTGCTCTCACTTCTCCCCTTCTGTTCATTCATAAATTATGCCACAGTCAAACGCTAATTTGAGATGCATATGTTTTGTCCCCCCCCCCCCCTCTCAGGAGGGCTTCTCCAGCACAGAGGGCTTCCTCTACAAGTTCCTGAACGTTTGGGATGGTTCACTTCTCCGCCCCCAGATCCTAGGCTTGCTGAGTGACATCCCTGTGGTCCCCAGTTCCTGTGAGTAGGCCCTGTTCGCTTGGCTGCCTCACACTCCTCTCCTCCAGTCTCTCTCTCCCCTAATTAAACAGCTGAACTGTAACGGGGGGGGGGCACGTGACTACGTTTCCCAGGCTCCCTGGCATATGCTGCCAGCTTGCAATGTGCTGGGGATTGCATGGTTAGGAATGTTGAATTCATTGCTCTCCCCATCTCTCCCAGGTATCAGCCAACTTCTGTTTGAGCCCCTTATGCAGCTGTTCTTCACCTCCACATTGTTCTTCAAGGTAATAGTCAGCAGAATCCCTCGAAATAGATCCTGCTTCGAATCAAACTTAAGAAGCTTGTATCACACCACCACATCCATGTACAGTCCAGCTATCAGCAGTCTTTAATCCCGGGTCGTATTCATTTCGTACCAAACAGAAGAAAACATACTGAAACAGGGAGCAACTACGTTTTGCTACGGTGTGCCTTAATGAACACGACCTTGTTGTAATTCTAACTATCCCTCTTGTTTTTTTCCACTTTGAATATGTTTAAACTCGAACACCCCTCTGTTGTCTGTCCTCTCTAGTGCAGTGTGATTGACTGTCTGAACAGCATGCTGTTGAAGTGGCTGACCTGGCACTCTGTGTATGCCCTGGAGGATGGCCTGGATATCAGTCTCAACAGCCACACACCCATGTGAGTCTCAATGTCCCTGTCCCACTCACTCACTCAGATACGTCCCTGTCCCACTCATTCGCTCAGATACGAAATTTGGAACCACAAAACTTCGGTTCCCTGACCAAGAATCCGATGGTCTCTCTGACAGAGCTCCAGAGTTCCTCTGTGGAGATGGGAGAACCTTCGAGAAGGACAACCATCTCTGCAGCCCTCCACCAATCAGGCCTTTTTGGTAGAGTGGCCAGACGGAAGCCAGTCCTCAGTAAAAGGCACATGACAGCCCGCTTGGAGTTTGCCAAAAGGCACCTAAAGGACTCTGACCATGAAAAACAAGATTCTCTGGTCTGATGAAACCAAGATTGAACTCTTTGGCCTGAATGCCAAGCATCATGTCACGTCCGTGCTTCTACATCTGCATTGCTTGCTGTTTGGGGTTTTAGGCTGGGCTTCTGTACAGCACTTTGTGACATCGGTTGATGTAAAAGAGGTTTATAAATACATTTGATTGATTGATTGATTGATGGAGGAAATCTGGCACCATCCCTACGGTGAAGCATGGTGATGGCAGCATCATGCTGTGGGGATGTTGTTCAGACGCAGGGACTGGGAGACTAGTCAGGATCGAGGGAAAGATGAATGGAACAAAGTACAGAGAGATCCTTGATGAAAACCTGCTACAGGACCTCTGACTGGGGTGAAGGTACACCTTCCAACAGGACAACAACCCTAAGCGCACAGCCAAGACAACGCAGGAGTGGCTTCGGGGAAAAGTATCTGAATGTCCTTGAGTGGCCCAGCCTGAGCACAGACTTGAACCAGATCAAACATCTCTGGAGAGACCTGAAAATAGTTGTGCAGCGACACTCCCCATCCAACCTGACAGAGCTTGATTTGATCTGCAAAGAAGAATGGGAAAAACTCCAACCTGACAGAGCTTGATTTGATCTGCAAAGAAGAATGGGAAAAACTCCCGAAATACAGGTGTGCCAAGCTTGTAGCGTCAGACCCAAGAAGACTTAAGGCTGTAGTCGCTGCCAAAGGTGCTTCAACGAAGGCTGAGTAAAGGGTCTGAATACTTATTAAATATGATATTTCCGTTTTTTTATTTTTAATACATTTGCAAAAATGTATAAAAACCTTTTTGTCATTATGGGGTATTGTGTGTACATTGATGAGGGGAGAAAAAAAGTAATCAATTTTAGAATAAGGCTGTAACGTAACAATGTGGAAAAAGTCAAGGGGTCTGAATACTTTCGGAATGCACTGTATTTCATTGTCTTCCTCTCCAGAATTCTAACTCTTCACAAACGCCCAATCCGAACCCATCAAGGTTAGAGGTCTCCAATACATTTTTATTCCCTTCCCATTTTCAACTTCATCTCTGGAGGGAAACTCAATAAAACGCGATGCTTAAATCAATGGCTGTGGTGTGTGGTTGGCCACCTCCTCTCAACCTCCTCGGTTTCTCCTCAGCGCTGTCCTTTGGAACGCAGCATCGACATGAACTGCAGTGTGTGCGTGCATCTCATAACGCCCGGCTGCATTGCTTCACACTCAGCGCTCATTTGGTTATTGTTTTTTATTGCATTAACCAAGATGGACGGGTCTTCTGAAGGAGAAATTCATACGATTCAAGGGCAAAGCCCCCCTTTTGACCGTGTCAGTAGTCCCATGCATCATTGCGATTCATGCGCTTCCCTCCTATTATGGCCAGCGTTTTGTGTTGTGTAAGGGTTTACAGTATGCGAATACCCTGCCTCCCCAGGAACATGACTCTGTCTGGCTTCATGGACTCTGTCATGGAGCTGGTGCGTTTCGTGGGCCGCCTGGCCACCGTGGGGCTGCAGCTAGAGGGCTGCCACTCCCTGCTCCTCAGCTTCATCCTGGACTTCTACGAGACGGTAATCAATCCAGATTAAGCCAATACATTTAATTTAATATATAAAGAAAATACAACTACAGTGCACTCTTCTAGCGATCACAAAGGAAAATGTTTGATCTTTATAAGCAGTTGATCGTCGTAATCACATTCATTATAAGCAGAATGACCTATGCCAGTTTTTTTTATATATTCATGTTCCATTTAGGAAAAGAGACTACGATATTCATTCTGTGGTGTTGACGTGTGTGTCCCTGTGCCTCTGTGCGTGCCGTGCAGGTGAGTGACATGTTCCTGAAGTACGGGCTCCCCCTCGTGGTCATGCCCCCTGTGGGAGTGTTCTACCCGGCCCTGTTCGCCACCGACCCCGTCAGCGTGGACCGCCTCGGCTACATCATGTACAGGTGGGGAGGAG
Source organism: Brachymystax lenok tsinlingensis (assembly GCA_030435695.1). Taxonomy (NCBI): domain Eukaryota; kingdom Metazoa; phylum Chordata; class Actinopteri; order Salmoniformes; family Salmonidae; genus Brachymystax; species Brachymystax lenok. The sequence goes on along the minus strand of CM059789.1, from coordinate 31,018,548 downwards.
TGGTGATGTCAACCCTGTTACAAGACACGTCAGCGCGCCATCTTTCACTCACAAACCATCACTGCCATGTCGTGTGCAAAGCATCGACATGGATGTCAAACTTTATATTATATATATATATATTTGAAGTGAATGGTAAGCAGTCTTGATGCAGCACGCCAGAACATTGCATTTATGATTCATGATAATGAAGAATTGCACTAAGATCAATTTTCCTGGAGAAAGTGTTTTAAGGCCATGAAGAATGCAAACGGCATGCATTTCTAAAGCACAAATATCTTGTCGCACAAATTGCTTGTATCCTCTGTATACTGAGTATAACAGTTCAACCAAGTGTTACACATAAACCATACCTCTATGGCTTGACAAAAGAGCACTGCTTTTATTAAAACAGGCCAAAGATCTGGTCTGATATACATTTACTGCGACTATGGTTGTTGTTTTTATCGTAAAATATTCTGCTCGCAATAAATGGCCTTAAGGATAGATGTTGTTTACATAACATGGAAAGCAATGTGGTTGTTTTTCGACCCTTAAACAGACTACTAAAGTCATTGCTGTTTTTTCAGGTACAAGAAGAACCTGACCTCTGCTAAGTGTCAACAACAGGAGACCAAGGTAATGAAAGCTCTCCCTTTAAGATATGTTTTCAGCTTTATATATTTAAGTGTTTTTGCATAATCAAGCCATTCAAGGCTCCTCAAGTGGCCACTTCTACCCGTCCACATGATGAACAAAACTATTAGAATTAAGTGCTGATAAAAAAAAGAGGAATTTAGGTGGTTACTTGTTCAAACCAAAAACACACAAATACATTTTTTTATTTTGTATGCCAATTCTAGTGTATGAAGGACATTTTATTTTCAAGAAGGTGCTGCCAATTACACTGAACAAAAATATACAGTATGTAAATGTGATATTTCGTTTTTTTATTTTGAATACATTTGCAAAAATGTCTAAACTTGTTTTTGCTTTGTCATTATGGGGCACAAAACGCTTATTTCTCTCAAATTTTGTGCGCAAATTTGTTTACATCCCTGTTAGTGAGCATTTCTTCTTCGCCAAGATAATCCATCCACCTGACAGGTGTGACATATCAAGAAGCTGATTAACAGCATTATCATTACACAGGTGCACCTTGTGCTGGGGGCAAAAGACCACTCTAGAATGTGCAGTTTTGTCACGCAACACAATTCCACAGATGTCTTGAGTTTTGGGGAACGTGCTATTGGCATGCTGATTGCAGGAATGTCCACCAGAGCTATTGCCAGATAATTTTTTGTTAATTTCTCTACCATAAGCCGCCTCCAAAACGTCGTTTTAGAGAGTTTGGCCGTGTGTCCGATTATCTTCCCATCTGCAGACCACGTGTAACCACGCCAGCCCAGGACTTCCACATCCTGCATTCTTCACCTGTGGGATCATCTGAGACCAGCCAACCGGACAGCTGATGAAACTAGGTTTGCACAACCAAAGAATTTCTGCACAAACTGTCAGAAACCGTCTCTGGGAAGCTCATCTGCATGCTTGTCGTCCTCACCAGGGTCTTGACCTGACTGCAGTCTGGCGTCGTAACCGCCTTAAGTGGGCAAATGCTCACCTTCGATGGCCACTGGCACAATAAAGTGCTCTTCGCGGATGAATCGTGGTTTCAACTGTATCGGGCAGATGGCAGACAGTGTGTATGATGTTGTGTGGGCAAGCGGTTTTGGCTGATGGAAACGTTATGAACAAAGTGCCCCATGTTGGCGGTAGGGTTATGGTATGGGCATGCATAAGCTACGGGCAATGAACGCATTTGCATTTTATGTATGGCAATTTGAATGCACTGCGATATCGTGACGAGATCCTGAGGCCTATTGTTGTGCTATTCATCCTCCGCCATCACTGCATGTTTCAACATGATAATGCACGGCCCCATGTCGCAAGGATCTGTACACAATTCCTAGAAGCTGAAAATGTCCCAGTTCTTCCATGGCCTGCATAGTCACCAGACATGTCACCCATTGAGCATGTTTTGGAATGCTCTGGATCGATGTGTACAACGGCGTGTTCCAGTTCCCGTCAATTTCCAGCATCTTTTAATAGCCTTTGAAGAGGAGTGGGATAACATTCCACAGGCCACAATCAACAGCCTGATCAACTCTATGTGAAGGAGATGTTGCGCTGCGTGAGGCAAATACTGACTGGTTTTCTGATCCATGCCCCTACCTTTTTTATGTATCTGTGACCAACAGATGCATATCTGTATTCCTAGTCATGTGAAATCCATAGATTATGGCCTAATTAATTAATACAAATTTACTGATTTCTTTGATATTGTTGCATGTTGCGTTTATATTTTTGTTTTTTTGTTCAGTGTGTGTGTATATGGCTCTTGTTTGAGACACGCAATATGTTTACCCCAAATGTCAGACTTAACAAGAAAAATGGTTCCGGTAAACGGCATGCAGATTGGTCATTGCGTGCAAACATTGGAGATAATGGGCCCCGAGATTTAACCACGCAACACCCGACCCTGTGAAATTCCACGAGATGGGCTGTTCATTTAGCATGTGCCACAAGCTGATGGAGTGTTTAAACTATATCTCCATCACTCTCTTTTTCCTCTCTTCTTTCTTGTCATCCCCCGATTGCAGCAGGCGTTTCACATCAGCAGGCAGACATACCAGGAGTTTAACCACTACCTGCTCTTCATGGTGAGCTGCCTGTGGAACTCCAAGATGTTCCTGCCAGGCATGGCCATCGAGGTGGACCAGGAGCTCTTGGCTCTCAGCAAAGTGCCCGAGCCCTGGACCAGCTTTGACCTCATCCACCACCCTGCCTTCTTGGGCTGTGCCCTCGACTTTCACCACAAGGTGAGTTTAGATTTGATTCATTTTTGTGATCATTTGATTTATATTGTGATTTACATATTGAAATTTGCCAGGTATTTTATAATGTTCACATGTGAAACTAATAAATATATTGTATATAATTTCCATGAATGTCCACATAAATTGATTTAATTTAACCTTTATTTAACTAGGCAAGTCAGTTAAGAACGAATTCTTATTTACAATGACGGCCTAGGAACAGTGGGTTAACTGCCTTGTTCAGGGGCAGAACGACAGATTTTTACCTTGTCAGCTTGGGGATTCGATCTAGCAACCTTTCGGTTACTGGCCCAACGCTCTAACCACTAGGCTACCTGTGCTCAGTTTATATATATAGTTTAATATCCAAACTTCAAGAGAGCAGCCATCCTCTCCAGTTGAGTTAATGAAGTTTAAGGTCGGACAAGGGGATGAATGTGGTATTAATGTATATTTTATAGAAGATCAGAATCACAGTTTATTATTCATGGGCGTTGCATGAGACTTGAGTTTTCATCATGTTAAATAATCCAAGTACCTTTTGGTCCGAAACCACTGCAACACCCAGTACACTGTTCTACTAAGGGTGGTAACTGTTGAATATGAATAATTCTCTCTTTATCAGTGTTGGCCAGAGAGGAAGGACATAGACCTCAATTCCATAAAGGTACCACAGTCTTATTATTTCTTCAGTTTTTTTAATGTACGTGCACTGATGTGCGTTTGAAGTGTGCCATTTATTTTTCATGATCATTTCTATTAATCAGCGAGCCAAAGGCTTAGGTATGGGAGTCCTGGATGGCCTGTATGTAATTGATGGTCTGTAAAGCTGACTGTCTTTCTGTATGTAGGCAGGGAAGCAGTGGGACTGGTACCCGGAGTTCCTCTTCTCTCAGGGCTTTCAGGGCCTCCAACAGTTTGTCCAAAGTAGCATAAACCGGCGCTCTGCGGCTGGAATCAATGGCCAAAGAGGCAGCCAGCCCACAAACACGTAAACGACAGGCCTAACGGGAGGATGAAACAGAAAACACAAAAGACTCTGACACTTCTCCGTGTTGTAAAATACTTGTACATATTTTATCTCTTGCCATATTCTTCAAGGAAAGATTAACAAGAGACTTGAGTGTCTTTTTCTTTGTAAATAGCCACTATTTTTAATCCTGACTGCATTTTATTTAGTTTTGTCTGTATTTTAATTATGTCTGTTCTCTTGTATAGCTTACCTATCTATGTATAATTTCTGTGGAACTTGCACATTAATAAGAATGCATTTTATCTTATTTTTATTTTTTGGGACTAAAGCATCCCCCTGGTCTGTTACTAAATTCAAAATGTGAATATCCTTTCTATTAAAAACCATTGTTAGAATTAATTAAGGGTGAAATCATCAGTGTCTATTGCAGTTACTGGCTCCACCATCTGGAAAACAACATTTTCCCTTAATTGAAGGATCCATCTGGATAGTTAATACGCTCTCCAGCTACAGTACCTTGGAACATGCTGGGTGCAGGGAAACCAGACACACCCTCCATTCTCACTGTGCCACCACAGACTTCCCTCTGAGCACCACCATTGCTGACAATAGGCTTAACAGGTCTGCTGTGTTCACACTGCATGTATTATAGCTGTATTCATGTCAATATATTGAGTCAATTCTTTCAGCCCATTGCTTATTTTCTTTTTCAAGTAGTAGTAGAGCAATGTCAATGTAATTTCACATAAATTGCTGACTGTCCACCAATCCATCATAATTGGACCGTTGCTGTGTCTAGCTCTCATTTTCTGCTGTTTAAACTAAGTACCTCAATTTCAAAGGTGAACGTTTGCATTAGCTCCTGTTACCTGTTTTTAATTGTGTGCTTTTAATATTAGAATTCCCTTCAACAAATCAAGTTATTCTCATGCAGTGATGGCAACTCACAGGGGATGAATATTTTTAAATTAATGCAGTATTAATGGGCTGATTTAAAGAGACCCATGTCACCTCATAGTCTCCATGGGTGTCTGGAACTATCCGGAGTCTGTTTTGTTTGGCTCTTGTTTTGAGTGGTTGAAAACATTGCCTGAATGCATACGATCCTTTATACAGTATCCTAATTAGACTATATCACGTACAAGGAAACTCCAAATACTGCCTTTCATGGCTGATGACTGTTTGGATATGGATTTTCAACATATTACATTCTGGTACATAGGTGCATAAAAATATTATAAACTAACTGATATGAATAGCCGAGAGGACCACCTTAAGCAGGTCTCTGATGTCAACGTCAATGAGAGCGAGACTCTCCAGCTTTACGGCGCTACTCTGACCGGAGAATGGTTTGCCGTTTGAAATGTTCGTCTTCGCACCAGTCTCTCTGCACTTTTCCTCTTTCCCCCTGTTGATGGGTATTTCAGTCTGCAATACAAGTCTATTAGGCTGTTGCATGGCACTTTGAAAGACGACCTGTGTCAAATCTCTCACAAGAAAAAGGTAAGAGTAAATGCATCCAAAGTATGAATTTCTGTAATGTGTTTAATTAGACCATGAACGCAAGTAATGTGTTTTGCATTACATTATCTTTGAGTCACTGACATAACACCAAATATTCGTTCCTTGTGTTATGTGTTTTTGTGGAAAACAAATCATGTTTTAATAGGGCGCCATGCTGTAATGACCGATGTTTTGTGATGATGTCCCGGTTAGATGAGCTGCCAGGCTTATAACAGACAGAATAAAACGTTACAATATAGTCGATGTATTGGGATATTGTAGGCTACAATGTTGCATAGATTGAAATAATATTAAATACACTTACCGTGCTTTCTGTTCGGCATGGTTCTACGTGAGATAATACATAAGGTTTTATGTGCGCAACTCAAGATTTTGGCAACCGGCGCAGCGGACTCATCATCCAGAAGCCAAAATGTGTGAACACCGTACCAATGCATGCACAGATCAGTCTTGTCATGTCATTCGGAATTGCAGAGTTGCATGGCATGATGCATTTTCGTTATTTGTAGTCTAAATGGAGTATGAATTCTTACTTGGGCATCGGGCTATTGGCTTCCCGATGCTGAGTGATACAGGTTAAGCCAGATATAAAGGCAAATCATTTGGTTCAAGATACAGGTAAAGAAGTCTGTCTTACTGTAGTGTGAATAAACATAAGTTGACAGTGACTCCGGGGAAATTATTTGAAAGGGAATCTAGTATTGTTTCCGTTTGTATACAACGATTTTTACCCAACTATAGATGACAGTACTTAAATAGGAATTTGAAGGTCCTTAAAGCTGCTCTCCGTGCTCATGGCAGTTTAGTTCAGTCAGTGAGATGAACATATAAAAGTGTCTGGGAGCTCCATGTGCTGCTTTCGAAATAACAGAATAATGCCCATAAATAAATGAACATTATATATCCTTCCTGGGAGGGAATGGTTGTGAATAGTGTGTGCGATCAACAGAATAGAACTGGTTTTCTGATGCTATAGTTCATTTATCTGCATTTAGTGTAGCAAAGACTTTCATGTTGGCTGAAGGGGCTCAGTATCCATGTGAAACATGTTCAAGGGATTAGAATCTTGTTTCATTGTCATTGCCTCTCACTTACATGCTATACGTTTTCTCCACACTGTTAGGGTATCTGTGTTTAGATTGCTCTCTACAGAATATCTCCAAATTACCCTGATCATTCCTCCAATGGCTCCCATTTGTCTTTATAAAACACAAACTGTCAGCCATATCGATGGTAATAGTGCATTTATGTGTAGATTATTGTGCGTTTTGACAAGTGTAAGAGTGTGTGTAATCTTTAAATCAAACAACAGATGCACAGTGCTCCTGAGGTATGGCTGCTTTCTTTTCCTAAACATGTATTTTTGTATTGCAATATTTATATGGTGGTGTAGTAGTACGCACAGCCTGAGCCAACGAGTGTCTGAGGCGCCAGCTTTTATTTTCTCCTCTTTTAATTCAGCGGAGTGTTCTGAAAATGTCAGTTACCCTTAGTCTTTCCAGGGTCTTCAGGAACTCTAGCCGAGCGTTAAGAACGAGCAATCTACCAACTGTTACTCTCTGACATTATATATTCTTGCTTGATGTCTCTGTTCTACCCGAGTCGAATACTGTAGTGCTTCTGTGAATAATCATTTCCCCAATCATTTTCCTCTGTCATTTTCTCCTTCCTGTCCAAAATGCCTTTTATAGGCTACAGCAGTCATGATTAAGAAGTGTCTAGTGGAGTCAAGAGGTCAAAGTGTCATTGTGATGTAATTACACATGACACCAGCCTCGACCAATTGAAGTCACGCTGCTACTCTCCTATAGGTTGGCTGTGATTTACCAGCAATTATCGTTTGTGGCTCCGGCTCAGCATGTAGCCTACACATAGTAATGTACAGGAAACCCTACAGTGCCTGGGGACCTGGAGACAAAGGCACAGAGTCACATCTTCTGTCATCACAATCACTCTATCAAACAGAAGAGCCACCAGACAGCCATACCAACCGCTCCCAGCCCTGTGTCAAGTGAGTCCCCCAGTAGCATCACAGATTGTAGGGGATGGTTTACATTGACCCCCCCTTTAGTTTTTACACGGCTGCTACTTGCTGTTTAGTCACTTTACCCCTACCTACATATACAGATTATCTTGACTAACCTGTTCCCCCGCACATTCACTCGTTATTGTTATGTAGTTACTTTTTATTTGTACTTAATTTTATTTAGTAAATATTTTCTTAACTCAATTTAACCAACAGTGCAGAAGAAATAAAGGCCTTGTAAGTAAGCATCCATGGTAAGGTCTACACCTGTTGTATTCGGCACGTGACAAATAAAATGTGATTTGAAATGGTGTTGTAGCTCGGAGCATGCTCCCTTGGCCTCCAGACATGGTGTATGCACTCTGTACAGAGAGTATGCAAGCTGTACAGAGAAGCCCAATCAGCCATAACCCCTGCCCCTTCTTCATCTTCCTCACCCCAGCCTGAAAGGAGATGAAAGGAAAGGGATAGAGGGGGACGGAAAAGTAATTTGCTAACTCAATAAATCCAACGCACCTTGGGTACCTAACCCCGACCATGGTGACTGGAGCTATTATTTTGAATCTGGTAACCGATGCTCTCCTATTAACATTGAATGGCTTGGCGTCTGCCGGTTGTCTCCGGCGACACCTTTATGCCTGTTATTTACTTCCTGGCACTGCAGGCCTTGCTCTCTGAGCCACTGACAGAGCCAAGTTCAGAGTGTGGTGGCTACCACTCCTACTTATTATGGAGGAACAGGGTGTTTGCGGGTGGTGGGGGGGTAGTTGTCACAGACGTTGTGAGCCATGCTCCAAAAAAGGTCATACGTTCTGTCTAGCCTGTCGGGCTGCTGTGCTCTGCTGTGCTGTTTCAGCCTCACACAGCAAGGTGATGTATTTCTTAATCCTGTCATCCTGAGCAGTATTGATGCACATGCCTTTGGTTTCCTTCCTTTCGTCTCTTCCACGGCGTCAACACACAGAGGGGGGTGAACGTATGTCTTACCTTCCTGGATAAACGTTTCTTTCATTCTGCGTTCAAAATAACACAAACAAATAAGTCTCAATTACTTCATAAGTGTTGAGTAAAGGTTCAAATAAATGCATGATTATTAAGTCTTTTATCAGTTATTAATGATTTATTATCGCCAATCCATTTTTGGCCTTGGGTCTTGTCATTTCCACTACAGAGGTTGTATAAATTAGTTGTTAATCAGCAAAAAACGGGAATGCTTAAACTAATTTAATGCTGCCTTTTTTGCCTCCGGTTTATAGAAGTGCGTCTAATGCGAATCTATATGTAAATATGGGCTGTATAATGAATCCTCTTGTTTCTGGTATTCAGTGTGGAGTCCCAAGACCTATGGTCATTAACATTAGAGTAGACTACGGCTAGCCTGGTTAAAGTTTAAAACAAGTGAGTGCAGTCTGGTTTTACCAGGCTAGGCTACTGCAGTGGCCCCGTTGTAATTTGTCTTAATAGCTCCAGTTCTGCGTCTAGCAACGTCTATCCAGGCCCTAATGGTCTCTCTCTGCGTTTGTTCCCCGGGACCTATTACTCGGCAAAACTCTGCTGAATATTAAAAGCCTTGTGACTGTTTCTATCAGCTTTGTTTAATCTGCGACTAGCAGTCTTTCTTGTGTCAGGGCAGTCAGTACTAGTGTCTGCGTTGGTCACTTTACATCTTATAATGTGCAAATGTGGCCTAATTAAAGCAGCCGCGTTGGGAACTGCCTTTTCAAAGTGGCTCGTCTTGTCTGACGGTTAGCGGCGTGACCTGAAGTTAGGTTTGGTCCGCTGCTCTGTTCTGCTCTCCCCTCTCTCTCTCTTGCATTATTATGTAGAGGCTCGCCTCTCTCCTCTCCGCTTCTTAATATTCACGGAGCATTCTATTGGTAATATGCAGATGGTAGGCTATGCACCGAGCCGAAGAGATGTGTGTGTGAACAACTGAATATGCATTGCCTTCACATGGGGGGCAATTTTGTTGCATGATTAATTTTCATGAGGGAAATTGAGGCCTACATGCACTGTTTTGAACATTTGCGATCGGAAGGTGGGAGGGACTGATTTGGATAATTGCCTTGAGTCCTAGGGTTTCATTTCATTTTAGAGACATGATGGAGTGTTTATGGCAATTTTAAATTTGTGCTTTTCCACATACAAGGTGATGAACTCATCAGAAATCTGAAATAACTCCGGATTTGAAGGTGAAACACTGAGTGTGCTGGTCTGTGTCTGTCTCTCTGTGTGTGTGTTTTGAGAGGGAGTGAGAGCGAGAGCTATAGGAAACCATCTCTGGCATGTCTTCAAAGGAGCTACTGTCTCTCCAGAAATTGATAAAGCAGTTTCATCCATTGTTCTCTGGCAGATGATACAGTAGGCTATGTAATGCTCTCCCAATCTACATGCATGATAGGCGAAATCTGCCTATGGAAATGAGTTAATCTGATTGAAATCTTCAAGATTTGAATTGGCAGAGTTGATCAATTTAGTCGCCACAGCCTTTGTATGAGCCTAGATCTTGCATAAGAATGAATCCTGATGAGTAGAGTTAGGACCGGAAGTTCTATTGTTGGGCTTCTGGTTGTTGAAGGGATAAGTGAGTGGGATTCCGAGGATACTTCAGCCTTTCATTTGCTCAGTGAATCGGTTCCCGAATTGAACCTCACCATTCAAAGACGGCAGATAATGAAGTGAGAATGAAAGGCTCACCATCCCTTGAAGATGGCAGTTGAAAAAGCCTGCTTTTGAAGGCCTCTTCAGAGAGCCTATGAAAGGTATATCCCCCCAAAAAAGAGCATTATAACTACATTAGCTCCTACCAGACAGACTACAGACTCCTTAGTAGTTACTGAAGGAGCCATGGCTTGAGTCTCATGGGACCGATCCTGTGTGCTGAATGATAATGTTTAACCTCCCTAAAGAGAGGGAATGCACCAGTGTCCCACTCTTCCACTGCAAGTTTGAAATAGATACTGTGTGAGTTTTCCATCGGAATAGTTTTTGTTTTAATCAGTGGCGATTTTAGCATGTATATCTTGTTGGGGCAAACAAAAACAAAAAAATGTGTAGATGCATGCCAGCAAAGCCACTACACAACACAACACTAAACAATACATTAATTGCACTATAACGGTGCCAAACGGTGCCCACAAACTGTAAGGGCCTCATAAAGCTTTCCCGGAAGCAGAGCCGGCAGCAGAGCTTTCTTTTCAGCACCATGGAGTGAATCCTTACCACTGCTACACCTGGCTATCAGCGGAGCCTTGTCTGGCAGCGAAACAGTTAATTCAGCCTCATTTATTGCCTTTAAAAAAATATAGCTGATATGGCTGATTTAAACAAATGTGGTTTCTACTGACAATTGAGATGTACAAATTATGGCATAAGTGGATGACAGGCAGATAAGAGGCAATCTGTAATTTCGATTAAGACATTAATGAGCAAGCTAGGACAGACATAGTCAATATAACTATTTGTTCAGCACTTTTGAAATGTATTGCGACAGAATTCAGAATATGGGCCGTTCTTACAGAATTCTCCCTTTACACCAAGTCAGAACTGTAGGATAAATAAAGGGGGCATATAAGCAGACAATGAAAGCTCTTACAATATTCAATGGTTACATTTCTCTAAAACAGGCTATAGGCTACATGTGCACCACCAAGTCAGAACCGTATGCTAAATTATGAGGGGAAAGGGGACCAAATGATTAGGGTGAGGCACATGGGCTACTAACAGATTACTTCACAACATACACTTAGTATTACTTTCTTAGCTACAGTAGACATATCTCCCTGGCATATTACATCATTTATGCAAGCAGCATACAAGACATTTGTGGACTCACCTTGTTGTGCTGTGCTCACTTGAACAGGAAGGTGACGTGGTGGTCCTGCTTGTAGGCTCTAGAAAAAGGACCAAAATCCTGACTTGGAATTCCGAGTTGGATGACCGTTCAAAATTATTTTCCATATTTTCCCAGTCAGAGATAGTTTTATCAAACTTTCCAGTTGTTTTGAACACGGCAGAAGTCATGCTGGATTGACAGCATGGCCAATGTATTCAAACTTTTCTGGCCCGTGGTGTTACCCCCTTTTTCGTGATATCCAATCGCTAGTTACGATCTTGTCTTATCGCTGCAACTCCCCTATGGACTCGGTGAAGGTCGAGAGCCAAGCCACACTGCTTCTTGACACACTGGGCTAATTGTGCGCCGCCTCATGGGTCTCCCTGGCACAGCTAGCTGTGACACAGCCTGGGATTGAACCTGGGGCTGTAGCACTCATTGTTGAATATGCGATTTCCAACTTGTTGTGTAATGTTTATGTCCAATGGCCGATGAGCACTGATACATTTTATCTATAATTTCGCTTCATACAGTATGACAAGGATTGAAAAGGATTTTCCAGTAGATTGCCGACTTGATGCTTGATGATGACTCCTTGTCTAGCTTGCTCGCTAAGATTTTGAAAGTAGATGTTGGCATGATCAGTCTAACCAAAGCTACGGTAGATATAACGTGATTTGACATCAGCCTTCTTGGATGGGCATTTCTAATGTAAGTCTATGGCAGCGCCCAAGGGGCTTGAATTTTCCAGCTCTACCCTAGATTTTGCAGTGATGTAGTGTCCCCATGAGTGACAGAACACTGAGCCAATCACAGCGCGACTAGAGAACATTACCAACCCCTTCGCTCTGTATTTTCCACTGGCTGCCCCACAATCACAGAAACCACTGAGCTAGTGTCACGTGTGCTCCCTCTCTGGCCTCTAGGTCACCAGGCTGCTCGTTATGGTGCACACTTGTCACCATTGTTACGTGCACCTGCATGTCATCAGACTTGCTCCCACGTCTCAGCCGGACTGACAGGTTTCCCACGCCTCAGCAGAGGTGACCGGTCCGCTCCTGATCCCCGGGATCGTTATTTTGGTCGGCGTCCTGCGGCTGGAGTCACGCGTCGGGGAAGGCGTACTGTCACATGTGCTTCCTCTCCGGTCTCTAGGTCACCAGCCTGCTCGTTATGGCGCACACCTGCCACCATCATTACGCGCACCTGTGTGTCATCAGACTCACCTGGACTCTATCACCTCCCTGATTACCTTCCCTATATATGTCACTCCCTTTGGTTCCTTCCCCAGGCGTTATTGTTTCTGTTCCAGTGTCATGTCTGTGCGTTGTTTGTGTTTCTTCTTTTGTATTTAGTTGTGTTTATTTATTAAAACACTCACTCCCTGAACTTGCTTCCCGACTCTCAGCGCCCTCATTACAGCTAGGCTGAAACACCTGCATTTTGGAGCTGCCTTACTCAAGAAAGCAAAAAAGAGACCATGTTTGTATGTGGCTTTATTAACTCAACAATAATAGTTTTTTTTACATTGTTTTCAAACTGATATGTGACAAATATTAATGCCAAAATAATTGGCAAAACAAGCAACCCCCTCCCCCCACACACACACACACACACACAAATTATTCATAGTTTGTTTAAGCTGAACAGGTGGAGTTGTAATGTGGCTGTTCTGTGGCGCTGCCTGACTCTGCCTGTGTGCCGGAGACCGGGCCGGTTGGTCGGAACAACAGCCCCAGATCCCAGGAAGAGATTGTTTTTCAAGCCTGGGCGTCCCACATCCACAGGCCCTAATGGCAGCCTTCCTAGCCTCCCCGGCTGTATGATTTATCAAAGGGAAAAGGTCAGTCTGGCAGGCTGTAATTAAATCTGTCTGCTTTTATTTGGTGCTGCATGGGAGCGCTTTCTCCATTAGTGGCATATCTCATTACATGGTTTGTGTCGGGGACAGCCGCACAGGAAAGGCGCAGCTTTCATTTAAATCATGATGCTCTCTTATCAGGGGCAGGGTGGGAGGTTGTTGTAACTCACATAGCAGGGGAGAGGTGATATGCCTGACTCCTGGGTAGTGTGTCTATGGCAGGCAGACTAGGTCTAGGTCAGTTCCTGGGGACCAATGAGGGCCTGCTGTGTAGTTAGTGTGTGTATAGGGCTTGTTGAGTGCACTTGCTGCTGCTGCTCGTGACGGAACAGCCTAATTGCCATAGCATGTAAAGTTAAATAGAAGTGTCTTCTTATTATATATTTAGTGAGGCCTTTCTGGAGATACTTGAATCAAGCTAATTTGCATGAATGTAAGTCAAACACATTTACATAGAGTTAAACCCAGCAAATCTAGGATTACACTCGCATATCTTATTGTTAGATTTGGATTCGTTTTTTTATGATTAAGATGTAGGTCATTTGTTACATTTCAAACTTGGCAGAGTGCCCAGGGCAATACTAAATTTACTACCCTGCTTTTGTTTAGGCAATTACTAAAAATAATGGAACACTCAAGATTCTAGTACCCAGGCATGTGTCGTAGTAGTTTTTCTCTAAATCACTTTGTCGGCATATATGCACTTTTACAGCGTTTACTTCTAACTTCCTCCTTATCAATTTAGCTTGAATGAGAGAGGGCTGCCTTCTTAGTTATTGTTTCTATGGAAACAGTGAAGTGAGAGAGTTCAAGCTGATCTTTATTCAGGCCTTTCCAATAAAGTTTTGCACTGGCAGATTGCACTCTTGATGTTAAACCCTCCTTTTTGTAGGGCTCTGACCTTCTGTGCTTCTGCCAACCGTTTCAGTTTGGGTCTTTCGATCGGAATTGGGGATCGCAGGCCTGGGAGAAATGTGCTGGAGCCAATCCCAACAATTCAGCTGGACGATTATTGCAATGGCCTGACCTTTGCGAGATCGTCACAATCTCTTTGACCTTTGAGAAAGGAAGCGGATGCTAGGCCTCGGCTCCCAACAAAATCAATCTCTGTAAAACACAGAACAAATCCTTTTTCCCTGTCACAGAGTTTCACACCTAAAAACTCAACGTGAGTGACATTGGGGATGTGATCCGCCTAATGGGTTGTCTGTGTTGTGTGCAGCAAAGCTCCCTCCTGAGAGGGGCTATTATGGAACAATCTGCTTAATTCTACTTGGTGCTGTGGCTGTGGCTGGCTGCGTCAGTAGCAGGCAGCCATGTAGATGTACAGTATGTGAGGGAATGCTAATCATGCCTGGTCTTTATTTTTAGAGCCCATCTCCTCAGAGTGCTCTCTCGCTCTCTCTATCTGTCTCAGTGTGGAGGCAGTGAGTCATGTTTAAACCAATGAATATGAACTTGACAAAGCCCACAGTGGTAGGAAGCTCTCCATCCTCATTGTGCTAGGGCTTCTGGGTGTATTTGTATTAAAACAACCATTATCTCTTCACCAAAATAGACATTGTCTCTGGCAAACGTCAATTAGGAGAATTTGTGGCAGTATTGCAGTTTATTTTGTATTGGTGTACTGCAGGATTCAATTTACTGGTATCCAGCCGTTGTATGTATCGTGTCTAAATCGTCAGAGGGAAATAAATCTATAGCTGACCTCTCCATCCACCTACTCAGCCATCAATAAACATTGTGTTAGTTAGTTTGTCTCTAAGAAGAATATGTTTTTAATTGTTTGTGATGCAACCATGTAAATGCAAAGGTGGGGCAGGGGGGTGTGGCAATGGGCGCGGTCAAAGGGGGGAGGGGGGCGTGGCAATGGGCGCGGTTGGCGCGGTCGGCCCATCGGCACGGCTGAATTTTAGAGAACATTTTTTAAAGCACATTTCATACGATTCCATATATATTCTGCCATGGATCTGGGATTTTTTTTGCAGTTTAAAAGCTAATTTCCTGCAATTCTATGCATCTTGCCATGGGTAATGCTGTGTTTTTTTTTAAGCATAATTATTTTTGGAATTTTCAATTCTCCCTGACTGTCTATCTTTTATTTTGATGATGGTTAGTTCTCAAAGATTATATATATATATATATATATATATATATATGTTTTTTTATTTTTTTTACAGTGTTTGGACTTTCAATGGCAGAAAAATCCCTGCAACTGAAGGTGTTCTTTAGGAATACATTTCAAAGTGAAGGTTTTTGAACATCCTTGGGTAATAATTGTGTTCATCTGACAGATACGACTCTATAAAAACTATAACCAATATGGGTATGTTTCTAAAATGTACTGTGGTGAATATTTAGGATATGCTCTGTCTAAGCATAACACCCACAAGGACTCCTTTCAATCAGATTGTGATGATTAATTTATTAATCCCCATCCGGTAGGCTGCCTGCTTATCGTTATTAATGGTATTTACAAGCAGTTGTTGAGAGGAACTGCTAATTGAGTGCTTATCTCTAGGGAATTCCAACCACATGGAACTGTCCTCCAGCAACAACAGAGACTAACATAGCCAACGTGAATTAGCGTCGTTAACCTAGGCCGTTATTGTAAATAAGAATTTGTTCTTAACTGACTTGCGTAGTTAAATAAAGGTTAAATAAAAATAAAATACATTTTAAAAACTTTGGGTTGAATAACACACAGAGAATGCCTTGCATTTATGGGTCAACAAACCATGCCCTGTTAAAAATGTGTTCATCTTAGATCTCCAATGGAGTGGGAAAAGCTTCAAACAGCTCTGGTATCCTTAGATCTCGTCTGTTGCCTTAATGGAAATAACTTCCTCTAACAATAGCCCAAACTTGTTATTGATCCATGGCCCCAATCACGTCTGTTTAATCAGTAGAGGACCACAGAGCTGAACTGAAATTGATGGCCCAGACGCAGGTAGGGAGAACGATGACCTCAATAACACCTGAGTGTTTATCTAACTCTGTCATGGCTGCCAGTATCTGAATGCCAGCCTTGTTTTTATTCCCTTCTCCTCTACTCGGATCACGTCTGCCATAGCTAGTAGCCTTAACATCAAAACCTCACAAATTCAGACTAGCAGCCCTTATCCATTGTCTTGCAAGCACTAGTACAGAACAGAGATATGGCAGGGCTTGTTTCACACTACCACTCTAATGTGGTCCAGATATAGTAATTATAGAAGTGAGTTGTGTGTACTTCAGGTTGGACTGAGGTTATTATTAGTGTATGCGTGCTTGCGTGCATTAGTGTGTCTGAGAAAGATATTTAACAGTGTGAATCAGGTTTGGCTGGGGTTATAGAGTAGCCATACAGTATGTGTGTGTGACGCCCACTCTAGCATGAGAAAGCTCATCTGCATCACGCTGGACCCTTAGGTTGTCCAGGTGGAGACTCCAGTGCTTTGGGTGTGGAGGGACAGGAGAGGTGAGGAGTAACGGCAGCAGTGGCTGAATGGGGATGCTGGAGCGGTGTGAGACTATGGGACTGCAGAAAGGACTAGAGACAGTGGTGGGGTCACGAACGCATACACACACACACACACACACACACACACAAACACACACACACACACACACACACACAATAACCTTTTAGACAGAGTGAGGGCATGGAGGCTGGGAGCATCATTATTCACTGGTGGAAAAAGTACCCCATTGTCATACTTGAGTAAAAGTAAATATACCTTAATAGAAAATGACTCAAGTGAAAGTCAGCCAGTAAAATACTTGAGTAAAAGTCTTAAAGAATTTTATTTTTAAATATACTTCAGTAACACAATTAAATGTAATTGCTAAAATATACTTAAGTATCAAAAGTAAAAGTATAAATCATTTCAAATTCCTTAAATTTACGGATAGCTAGGGACACACTCCAACGCTCACACATAATTTACAAACTAAGCATTTTTGTTTAGTGAGTCCGCCAGATCAGAGGCAGTAGGGATTACCAGGGATGTTGTCTTGATAAGTGTGTGAACTGGACCTGTTTCCCTGTCCTGGTAAGCATTCAAAATGTAACAAGTATTTTGGGTGTCAGGGAAAAAGTGCATTATTTTCTTCAGGAATATAGTGAAGTAAAAGGAAAAGTTGTCAAAAATATAAATAGTAAAGTAAAGTACAGATACCCCCAAAAACTACTTGAGTAGTACTTTAAAGTAATTTTACTTAAGTACTTTACACCACTTATTTTGCTGTGTTGAGCAAATCAATGTGTGCTCACACAGAAAGCATATCCACATCTTGTTATCTTGTTACGTTAATCTAAAATGGATGAAATAGTTTTTTTCCCCCTCATCAATCTACACACACCACCCCATAATGAGAAAGCAAAAACAGGTTTAGGGACTGTTTGCAAATGTATTTAATATATAAACCGAAATACCTTATTTACATAAGTATTCAGACCCTTGCTATGGAAGAAGTTTGGAACCACCAAGGCTCTTCCAAGAGCTGGCCACCCGGTCAAACTGAGCAATTGGGGGAGAAGGGCCTTGGTTAGGGAGGTGACCAAGAACCCAGTGGTCACTTTGACAGAGCTCCAGAGTTAATTTGAGTAGATGGAAGAACCTTCCGGAAGTACAACCATCTCTGCAGCACTCCACCAATCAGGCCTTTATGGTAGAGTGGCCAGACGGAAGCCACATGACAGCCCGCTTGGAGTTTGCCAAAGGGCCCCTAAAGAAGAACCAAGATTATCTGGTCTGATGAAACCAAGATTGAACTCTTTGGCCTGAATGCCAAGCGTCACATCTGGAGGAAACCTGGCGCCATCCCTACTGTGAAGCATGGTGGTGGCAGCATCATGCTGTGGGGATGTTTTTCAGCGGCAGGGACTGGAAGACTAGTCAGGATGGAGAGAAAGATTAATGGAACAAAGTACAGAAAGATCCATATAAAAACCTGCTCCAGAGCACTCAGGACCTCTAACTGGGCTGAAGGTTCACCTTCCAACAGCACAACGACCCTAAGCACACAGCCAAGACAACGCAGGAGTGGCTTCGGGACAAGTCTCTGAATGTCTATGAGTGGCCCAGCCAGAGCCCAGACTTTAACCCGATCAAACATCTCTGGAGAGACCTGAAAACAGCTGTGCAGCGATGCTTCCCATCCAACCTGACAGAGCTTGAGAGGATCTGACTCAAGGCTGTAATCGCTGCCAAAGGTGCTTCAACAAGGGTCTGAATACATGTAAATGTGACATTTCAGTTTATTTTGTATTTTATAAATGTGCAGAAATTTCTACAAACCTGTTTTTGCTTTGTCATTATGGGGTATTGTGTGTAGATTGATGAGGGGAATAAATATATTTATATTTAATGAAGTCTGTAACGTAACAAAATGTGGATAAAGTCAAAGGGTCTGAATACTTTCTGAATGCACTGAATGTTTTATTGATATATGTTCTATGGGGAGCATAGTCTTGTAAACCCAACCCTTGTCAACAGTGACTAGAGTCTGGGATCAAGGACGGACTCTCTTGGTAACTTGGAAAAGGGAAACAAAATAGTACATAGGGTTCTCTTTAGGCAGGCAACTCCTGACAAGTCACCTGGCAGACAAAGTCGCGATTCGAAACCAAAGTTTGCAGTCAAAACCTTTGCGCTGGTTTTAGTGAAGGTAGTTGATGCAAACTAGCTACTTGTGAAATGCCATTTAAAGTACCTCCGTGATCTCCATCTTGCTCCATGAGGCAGTGAATGACGTAGTTCCTCAATGCCAAACTACCGCTTTATTACGTACAGAATTATTGAACCCGGAACATTGTGGGAGGCAACCCGGATGTCTAGAAAGACTATGGAAAGCACATCCTTTGTAATGATGTCAACCTTTGATATTTTTCTACCATTTCTAATAGATGTTTTGATCTTTGGAGGTAGATACCTGAGAGCCGTCAAGTTGATAGTGAGTCTGCATGTGTCCTGGTGAATTAAAATACCAAACCCAATACTCATGTACACCTTTGAAATGTCAGCCAAGATATTGAAATGTCAGCCATTTTCTCTGCCCAGATTACAACAACCAATCTCATAGCTGGCCTGCTTTTAAACACCCCCACCTTCCTTGCCTATGAGTATGGCCACATGCCTGCTCGTCCAATGGAGAATGCTCTCCCCCATTTGAATTGTGGGCTTCCCCTGGTATGCAGTGATGTGCCATTGCTGTCCTGCTTGTGGAACCACAACACAGAGGAGGAGGAAAATAAGAGTGTTAACAGTGGAGGTGTAATTTCCCTGTGACTGTTTCCACAGAAGTGCCATTGTGTGTGCGTGTTGCGACTGCCACAGTTTCAATGGGCCGACAGCAGGAGGTGTAGTTGGGCGCTCGCCTCTGGTCAAAAGTGGAATAGGCTGACTCCAGGGGGGGAAGGTTGCAGATGATCGCCGTATGGGCTCTGGCGTGATTTGGAAAGGTCCCTTTGGTGACAGAAAAGTCAGCTTTGTGTGTCAAAATGAAAGCGAGTGAGCCGTTCACCCCCCGAATGCAACAAGCCGTGCGTGCCCCGCTGTCCTTGGCGAGTGGCACTTTAGAAGTTTAGCGTCCTGCAGGGTCAGGGAATAGGTGCATTCAGTCAGAGAGAGGGCTGTTGTGTTGACTGGTCTCTCCAGGGAATGAGGCCTTTCATGTCAGCCATGCCAGTGCAGGTTTCCCCTGGCTTGTCTGGTCTGTGGGCTGATATTGAAGGTGGAGAAAGTAATGACATTAAATGTATATTTCTGGGCCAGTCTTGACAGCAAAGAAGAGAATCACCATAAGTAATCTGTTAGAAGGTAGAACATTGCCCACACATGACAGATTATTGACAATCAACACAAATACACACACACACACACACAAAACCCCTCCCACCCCACACAATGTGGCCCACTAATGAGATGCGTCGTCAGGCTCACATTGACATGTCACACTCCCTGTTGTTAGCCTGCATAGCACACAGATTGAGTGAGAAAGAGCTCTGGCGCTGTCTCCTAAAATTCACAGGTGTACAGCCTTCCTTCACAGGAACACAGAACAGCTCCAAACAAAGGCTAGTCAATAGGCCCAGCGTCAACGGCTTTATTAGCATGCCTTTTTATTAGCAGCCATCTCCAAGGTCATTACATTTGCAAGGCTTTCTTAATGCTATTTCTCTATTCATCAATTTAACACGCAGAGTGAAAAAGGCAATTGTTTCAACCCAAGGCCTCTTTAAGATTTATGAATATTAGATCGACTGGAAGATTTTGAAGTGCGGCCGCCACGGCGGTATAAACCTTTGAATTCTTTGCTTCACTCACAAGCAAATAAGGTGTTCTGAAGGCACCAGTGGCGCGTCGTTATAGTGATGCTTGTAATGGTCTTTGTTATTTTACTTTGCTAGCAACACGCTGTGAATTTGAATAGAGCCCAGATGCATTGGGAGGTCGTGCTTAGACTAAGACAGCTGTGTACTCACACACACTGAGAACCCATGGCTTATCCCAGCATTATATAAAACCAATGCATACACTTGGCATGATACAAAGACCAGCCTAGCTAAAATCTGTGACCTCGATACCACACAGACTGTCAGTGAATGCAGGGATCATCTTTGCTATTGATTGGGAAAGCATGAATAAAGAAAAGTACAAAATAAAGAATTGGAATTGTGAAATTATCTTTAATGTTTAAAATCCCCTCACATTTCAGCTTTAGGTTGCCAGTACCAGATATAAATCAGAATTTGCTACCGTAAATTAAGGGTTGTATTGTTGTATTGTATATGCGGTGGGTGGTTATTGTTGACATGGGTGTGGTTTGGGATTAACATTAGTATGGCGATGGATACCAAGGAATGAGGTCTTCTAATGTTGTTGTCCTTTGCCCAGGCCAAGGTAATTGACTAAAGTGGGATGCACTCCACTCCATTCAGCCAGAGAGAAAAGAGACTTAACGACGGTGATACAGGAGGGGCCATCACATTGGCATTGATTTCTGTTGGCATGTCCTCAGAAAGCCATATAAAGGAGTCAGCTCAAGATGGCACCTATGGCAGCAGCTCAGCTAGAGGTGTTGAGAGAGAGGCGGAGTGGGAGGTAGGTGTGGAGGGGAGGGAGGTGGGGAGGGTGGAGAGAGAGGGAGGGAGGGAGGGAGGGAGAGGAGGGAGGTGGGGAGGGCACAGAGAGAAGTGAGGAGGGAGGAAGAGGGAGGGAGGTGGGTAGAGGGAGGTGGAGAGGAAATTAAAGAGAGAGGAGATGGAGGTATGGGAGGTACAGTGCATTCGGAAAGTATTCAGAGCCCTTGACTTTTTCCACATTTTGTTATGTTACAGCCTTATTCTAAAATGGATTAAATAAAAATATTTATTCATCAATCTGCATCCTGTTTCCATTGATCATCCTTGAGTTGCTTCTAAAACCTGTTTGGAGTCCATCTATGGTAATTGATTGGACATGATTTGGAAAGGCACACAGTCCCACTGTTGACAGTGCAAGTCAGAGCAAAAAACCAAGCCATGAGGTCAAAGGAATTGTCCGTAGAGCTCCGAGACTCAGGGATTGTGTCAAGGCACAGATCTGGGGAAGGGTACCAAAACATTTCTACAGCACTGAAGGTCCCCAAGAACACAGTGGCCTCCATCATTCTTAAATGGAACAAGTTTGGAACTACCAAGACTCTTCCTAGAGCTGGCCGCCCGGCCAAACTGAGCAAACGGGGGAGAAGGGCCTTGGTCAGGGAGGTGACCAAGGACCCGATGGTCACTCTGACAGAGCTCCAGAGTTCCTCTGTGGAGATGGGAGAAGGACAACCATCTGGAAGGACAACCATCTCTGCAGCACTCCACCAATCAGACCTTTTATGGTAGAGGGGCCAGACGGAAGCCACTCCTCAGTAAAAGGCACATGACGGCCCACTTGGAGTATTCAAAAAGGCACCTAAAGGACTCTCATGAGAAACAAGGTTCTCTGGTCTGATGAAACCAAAATTGAACTATTTGACCTGTAAGCCAAGCATCACGTTTGGAGGAAACCTGGCACCATCTCTAAGGTGAAGCATGGTGGCGGCAGCATCAGGACTGGGAGTCAGGATCGAGGGAAAGAGAGATCCTTGATGAAAACCTGCTCCAGACCGCGCAGGACCTCAGATTGGGGTGAAGGTTCTACTTCCAACAGGACAATGACCCTAAGCACACAGCCAAGACAACACAGGAGTGGCTTTGGGACAAGTCTCTGAATGTCCTTGAGTGGCCCAGACCCTGGACTCGAACGAACATCTCTGGAGAGACCTGAAAATAGCTGTGCAGCGACACTCCCCATCCAACCTGACAGAGCTTGAGAGGATCTGCAAAAGAAACTCCCCAAATACAGGTGTGCCATGCTTTTAGCGTCAAACCCAAGAAGACTCAAGGCTGTAATCGCTGCCAAAGGTGCTTCAAGAAAGTACTGAGTAAAGGGTCTGAATATTTCTGTAAATGTGATATTTCCGTTTTTTATAAATTTGCAAACATTTCATTATGGGGTATTGTGTGTAGATTGATGAGGGGGCAACATTTTTGGTGGAGAGGGAGGTAGGGAGGTGGAGAGGAGGGAGGGGGAGAGGGAGGTGGAGAGGGAGGTGGGAGTTGTAGAGAGGGAAGTGTTAAGGCGCCCGCATGCTTCCCAGCCGAAACAGTTTCTGTATATATTATGCCGACATTTTGTGACGTTTTTTTCGGTGATAGTAGAGATTCTTCAAAAAAAGGTTGGCTACGACGGCTCAAAATGGACAAACAGTACTATTGCCGCGTTTTTCCAGTTTTTCAAGCAAATCTGTTTTAAGGGATTATGCAAGGACACTCGTTGGGTTTGCCTAGCCAAGATTGGCTCCACCTCCCTACTTCCCTCTCCACCTCCCTCTCCACCTCCCTACCACCCTACTTCCCCCTACCTACCGCACTCTACTTTTGCAACTCCCTTTCCCTGTGAAATTCCCTTTCTTACGCCTAGCCAATTCCCTTTCTTACGCCGAACTGAAGCATGCTGACGTCTTTAGTCATGTGCAGAGGGAGGTTGCCTTTATTCAGGTACGTACTGCTCATGATGATGATAAAGGTGGCCGTCTAAGCTCACACCCTATTGGCCAGTGCCTGATTGAAAATAGTGTGTGTGTGTGTGTATGTCTGCATTTGTGCAGATGTTGTGGTCGAGACCGATAGAAAGTGTGTGTGTGCAGGTGAGGGCAGTAAAAACAGTTAGCGAGGGAGAGCGTGGGTGTGTGTGTGTGCAACATTGAAGGATTGCCTAGCACAGGCTCTATCCTGATGGTCATCTCTATAGCAACTCTCTTGACAAGGACTCAGGGACACCGCATCAAACCCAAATGTAATTGCATTTTGGAATTGAGGAGGGGAAAAAATGAGGGTGTATTAAATGGAACTAAATGTTCTAATTACATCATATGGTTTTAAATACAATGGGAGGAATTTAATTAGAGGAGACGCGTCCTGCACGCTGCCATCCAGGGGGAATGCTCTCTACATGAAAGCAATTTGTTCCTGCTATGCCTTCATTTCTCACCCCTGGAACTGCCCTGATAGCGCAAAGAAATTAACATTTGGAATAAACGTTGGTCGAATTTAATAAGGACCGCCAAACTCCCTCTCTCTTTTATCCTCTCTCCCTCTCTCTTTCTCTCTTTCTCTCTCTTTCGTCCTGTCTCCCTCTCGTTCATCCCCTTTCTCTGCCTCTTTCTCTCTTTCTCCCTCTTTCTGTCTTTCTCTCCTTTCTCTCCCTCTCTGTATTTCTCCCTCTCTCTCTCTCACTAGGTTGTGGCTGAGGCAAGGGCTTGTGGTGCAGCCACACTCCACAGATTAGTTTGTTCTTCACAGCGTGGAAATGACAAGGCATTTTTGTCATTTTTCCGCCCGAGGTCAAGGCGAGTTTACAGCTCAATTTTCACGAGCGTGCTGAAAAGGCTGACATTTCACGGATATGGGAATGAGGAGTAGAGGCTAGGGAGCTGGCTGTATGCTAGCGGGCCGCAGCCTCTCTACTGCTCATTGCTATGATCTATAGTCAGAGAAAAGCTGGCTGGCTTACGGCTCTTGCTGTATGGTTGTACAGATCCACAGCTTTGAAGTGAAGTAGCGAATTGTTCGCCTTGCAACGGAATCCGGGCGTCTGACCTATGCAGGGAAGAGGATCAGCATCTACCCAGAACTGAGTGCTGAACTGCTAAAACAGAGGGAGACCTACAACGAGGTGAGATCCCCGCTTCATCCACCTGTCAATACTCCTCTTGACCTTCCTGAACCGAACACGCATGTTTTCCACTGCCAAGGAAGCTCAGGACTTTTTGAGTAGCACATCAAACCCAACACACAAGCCGGCATATGGAACCCCATGACTGGCGCATTATTCAGGTATGCTATCCATGCACAATCATGCAGCCTAGCCTATGGATATGATGCTGGCTACAGCATAATACAATGATGAGGACATCCCCTCATGTTTGGGTACCAGCAACAATATTACTATTATTGCTGAGCATTGACATTGTTCTAGTTATATTGCCTATGGCCAAGGACATTTACACAATGATGACACCACAGCAATTAATGAACAATGGACAATGTACGGTGGTGTCATACGTACTGGGACTACTTTCTTGTGTGGCTACAGCACATTGAAGACAAGTTGGCGGGGTTGGGGGAATTGGATGGGAGGTTGGGGGTGAGAGGCCCACTTCTTTTTTGTTTTCTTTTCCTGTTTATACTGAATGTATTATTACTTAAACTCAATGTATTTCTTACAGTTTTTATTCTTCTTTTGTGTGGCAGCCTACAGTGTACATGTTTCATTAGAATTTGAAATGCATAATACACCTGTAACCTCCCCAACAACAAAAAATAACACAGATAAAAATTGGGTCAAATAAAAGATGGGGGCAAGTGACACTCGGACTTAGTTCCATGGGTATTGCTCGAAGGACAATGATTTAATTGTGAGGGACTATGTGTTCTACTCTAAGGGCTCTCCGTAGGAGCAACACTTGTGCCAGGAGTTCATTTCAAGTACAGTTAAATTCCAGTTCATTTTCAGGCGTTATTGTTAATGAATAAAAAAAAAACAGCATAATGAACCCCGCATGAAACAGACTGTGACGCTAAAATTGAATCACATTATGTAAGAAACGTTCCACAGTAAAAGACTATAAAACACTAGCTACTATATTTTTGGTGAAGGCTGTCTTTGAGTGTCTTCTTCTCTGTCTTTATCAGACATGTCTTGTATCTCTCTACCACCAATTGAAGATCCCCCATGAATTCCATGTACTACACCTCCTGAGTTTGTCCCTGTTTCATTAAGTACATAATGTCATCTCTCGGTTTTGTCGGTAGACTATAACAAGATGGTAACAAAAAGCATAAGAAGAAAAGGATAAAGCAGGCTTGTTTTATTGATATTGAAGTATGTACAGTGAGGGAAAAAAGTATTTGATCCCCTGCTGATTTTGTATGTTTGCCCACTGACAAAGAAATTATCAGTCTATCATTTTAATGGTAGGTTTATTTGAACAGTGAGAGACAGAATAACAACAAAAAAATCCAGAAAAACGTATGTGAAAATTTTTATAAATTGATTTGCATTTTAATGGGGGAAATAAGTATTTGACCCCCTCTCAATCAGAAAGATTTCTGTCTCCCAGGTGTCTTTTATACAGGTAACGAGCTGAGATTAGGAGCACACTCTTAAAGGGAGTGCTCCTAATCTCAGTTTGTTACCTGTATAAAAGACACCTGTCCACAGAAGCAATCAATCAATCAGATTCCAAACTCTCCACCATGGCCAAGACCAAAGAGCTCTCCAAGGATGTCAGGGACAAGATTGTAGACCTACACAAGGCTGGAATGGGCTACAAGACCGTCGCCAAGCAGCTTGGTGAGAAGGTGACAACAGTTGGTGCGATTATTCGCAAATGGAAGAAACACAAAAGAACTGTCAATCTCCCTCGGCCTGGGGCTCCATGCAAGATCTCACCTCGTGGAGTTGCAATGATCATGAGAACGGTGAGGAATCAGCCCAGAACTACACGGGAGGATCTTGTCAATGATCTCAAGGCAGCTGGGACCATAGTCACCAAGAAAACAATTGGTAACACACAAGCCGTGAAGGACTGAAATCCTGCAGCGCCCGCAAGGTCCCCCTGCTCAAGAAAGTACATACACATGCCGGTCTGAAGTTTGCCAATGAACATCTGAATGATTCAGAGGACAACTGGGTGAAAGTGTTGTGGTCAGATGAGACCAAAATGGAGCTCTTTGGCATCAACTCAACTCGCCGTGTTTGGAGGAGGAGGAATGCTGCCTATGGCCCCAAGAACACCATCCCCACCATCAAACACGGAGGTGGAAACATTATGCTTTGGGGGTGTTTTTCTGCTAAGGGGACAGGACAACTTCACCGCATCAAAGGGACGATGGACTGGGCCATGTACCGTCAAATCTTGGGTGAGAACCTCCTTCCCTCAGCCAGGGCATTGAAAATGGGTCGTGGATGGGTATTCCAGCATGACAATGACCCAAAACACAAGGCCAAGGCAACAAAGGAGTGGCTCAAGAAGAAACACATTAAGGTCCTGGAGTGGCCTAGCCAGTCTCCAGACCTTAATCCCATAGAAAATCTGTGGACGGAGCTGAAGGTTCGAGTTGCCAAACGTCAGCCTTGAAACCTGAAGGGTTTTGCCACCAAGTACTAAGTCATGTTTTGCAGAGGGGTCAAATACTTATTTCCCTCATTAAAATGTAAATCAATTTATAACATTTTTCACATGCATTTTTCTGGATTTTTTTGTTGTTATTCTGTCTCTCACTGTTCAAATAAACCTACCATTAAAATTATAGTCAGTGGGCAAACGTAACTGTAACTGGTTAAATAAGACTAATAGGAAATCCCTTAAGCAGATCACAGACAGTCTGGATTTTACCCAATTGTTGGAAGGATTTTTTTGTTGTTATTCTGTCTCTCACTGTTCAAATAAACCTACCATTAAAATTATAGTCAGTGGGCAAACGTAACTGTAACTGGTTAAATAAGACTAATAGGAAATCCCTTAAGCAGATCACAGACAGTCTGGATTTTACCCAATTGTTGGAAGGTCCTACTAGAATAACCACATCATCTCAGACACAGATAGATTTAATATTCAGTAACAAGCCTGAACGAATTGTAAAAACATTTAATTTTATTACTGGACTGTCTGACCATAATCTGACATTACTGTCAAGAAAACTTACAAAAAAGCGCTTTCAACATTCTAATAAACCTGTAGAGCAACTCAGGATTCCAAAGAATGAAATGGATAATTTTCAAAGGGCAGTACAGCAGACTAAATGGACAAATATACTTACTGGGATTAACATAGAAGAAGTTAGCAAGATGTTTGCTACCAAGCTACAAAGTCTAGTTAAGGAGTTCACTAGAAAGGTAAAAGGAAAGAAAAACAAATGCACTCCTTGGCTCAATACTGAAATATTTAATCTGATGAAAGAAAGAGACTCTGCTTTAAAAAGATCATTAAAAACCAAGTTAAATAGTGATAGGCATAGGTTCACCTCATTACGTAATCAAGTAATCAAAGTGATTAGAAAGTCCAAAGCCAATTTCTTTATAACAATTATTAATGAGGGAAAGGGTAACACAAAGTTGATCTGGGAACAGATTAAGAATGTGATGGGAATTAGCCACAGCCTTAGAAACCAGTTAGAGTTGAACCTGAATGGTAAAGTAATACAAGATTCAGCACAAATAGCTGTAGCTTTTAATGAATATTTTATCAATTCTGTGGACGAAATTGCACAGAACTTTCCCCCTAACAACTGGAGATATTGTCAAAATAGATGAAAGTAAGCCTTCTTTTAGCATTGAACCTATCTCTGAAATTAAAACCCAGGCAATTATTAATTCTCTTAAAATCTCAACAGCAAAAGATATTTATGGAATGGATTCTAAAATGCTTAAATCCCTGAAAGAATACCTAGCCTACCCTATCACACAAATTGTAAACCAGTCAGTACTAGAGGGGGATATTTCCAACTATTTGGAAGACTGCAATTGTAACTCCCATATTTAAGTCAAAAGACCCTCTGAACATATCTAACTACCGCCCAATAAGTATTCTACCTGTGGTGTCCAAGGTTGCTGAAAAATGTGTATCAGAGCAGCTTGTCTCTTTCCTCAATAATAGTCCATTGACTCTTCATCCGATGCAGTTTGGCTTCAGGGCCAATCACTCTGCAGAAACAGCTAACTGTTTCTTTTTAGAGACTGTTCGAGCAATGGTTGACAAGGGTGGTGTTGTCGGCGCTGTGTTTTTAGACCTTCGTAAAGCTTTTGACACAGTCAACCATCAGGTCCTTATTGCCAAACTTTCTACTTTTAATTTTTCCCCTTCTGCAATCAAATGGATTGAGTCATATTTAACTGGTAGAACTCAATACGTTTCTCTGAACAATCATCGTTCATTAGTTCTTAATTTACGCACAGGGGTACCACAAGGATCGATACTTGGCCCGCTTTTGTTTAGTCTATATATCAATGATCTGCCATCAGTTTGCTCTGACATCAATACACTAATGTATGCGGACGATACTGTTATTTATGTGCATGCCAAGACAAAACATCTGGCTGCTGCCAAACTGACCACAGCTATGGATCAGATTACCAATTGGCTAAATCGTTCGTGCCTTCAACTAAATGTAGATAAAACTGTGGGAATGTTTTTCACAAAGAGACAATGTAACATTGTGTCAAATATAACGATATCAGGTCAAAACATTAGTATTGTGCCACAAGTTAAGTATTTGGGCGTTATTATTGATTCTAATCTTTCTTTTAAAGCACATATTAAGAAAGTGTGTAAAAGGGTCAAGTTTAGCTTAGCTAATTTTAGATATATTAGAAATGCACTTACTTTTAATGCTGCTAAATTATTTATGGATGCCATGATTGTGTCACATCTAACATATTGTCTGACAAGCTGGGGACAAACTAACAGCTTATCACTAAAGCCATTAGCAATTCTTTATAAAAACTCTCAAAGTTTTGGACCAGAAGCCTAACAGTTTACATCATTGTATTATCCTTAATAATCATAAACTGCTAAGCTGGGAAGATGTAATCAAATATAAAAACATCTGTTTGGTCTACAAAATTCTGCATAATACCGCTCCTGCTCCTTTTAATTCATTTATAATCCAACGTAATAATAGCAGGCAGATTACCAGAAGCACCACACGAGGTGACCTTTTAATTCCATTCAGAAAAAGCACATTTGGTCAATTATCATTTTCTGTTACAGCAATACAAAACTGGAACTCACTGCCCACTACAATTAAAGACATACATACATATTCCACCTTTACTATACACCTTAAAAACTGGCTGTCCGACAATTATAACTGCACACATTAATTTCACGTGACATGGTCATGCTGCTGCCACTTGATCTTTGCTGCCTGCCTCAATGTTATGTCCTGTATGTGCTTCAATGTGATCTCTGTGTGATTATTCTTT
Organism: Brachymystax lenok tsinlingensis; assembly: GCA_030435695.1. NCBI lineage: Eukaryota > Metazoa > Chordata > Actinopteri > Salmoniformes > Salmonidae > Brachymystax > Brachymystax lenok. Next base: position 30,988,930 of record CM059789.1, on the reverse strand, counting down.
ATGTCGATTTGTACTGTTTTATTGCATGACCTGTTTTTATGTTTCTGCAATCTGTGCTTGCTTGTTTCTTGCTTGCCTCAATTGTGTGCCACACGTTTAGTATGTCTACTCCCTCTTGTTTAGTCCCGTTGTAAAAAATAATTGTAATGTATTTTATTTGATGTATGCCTATTGACAACTGGCCGGGGACTACAGCTGGAAATTAGCCGTAGAGGCTAAAGCTGCTCGTTTTATCAAAAGGGACTGTCCACGTCATTATAAACTAATAAACTAAACTAAACTAAACGTACAAAATCAGCAGGGGATCAAATACTTTTTTCCCTCACTGTATCTAACAGAAATGCATGTCCCACTGCTGGCTTGCCTCTGCAGCTAAGCAGGTTTGATCCAGATACTTCTGAAAGGGGTGTTGGATGGCCAGTAGGGACACTCTTTCCTCTGGTCGAGGCAAATCCCAACGTGGCATTGCCCCATGGCAGAATCCCCCATACAATGTAAAGCATCTAGAAAAAGTGCTTTATAAATCCAATCAATGGACAAAAGACGAATACCCATTAAAAACATTACTTGGAGACAGCAAGCTGCTGTTGAAGAAAGTGGTATTGACTTATTGACCGCCACTGGCTGCCCCCCAGGCACATTTGTTATTGTTTTTAGGAAATTAGAATCTAGCATCGTGGTACAAAAAATAATCCTAGTACCTGCTCTGCTCTTCTATCGCACGTGCAATGATGTCAGAGTGAGAAAAACAGTGTTCATTGTTTGAAGTAACGTCTTTGTTGTTGTTGTAATATCACAAACGGACGTGGCAGTTTCACCGCTACGGATTCCAGCTTTAACCCCAAGATGCTTAGTTATCATCTTCAATTTGTAACCGTTCAATTGTTCCTCTGTCTTTTCCACCTTTCGTAATGTATTTTCACACATATAATCTCTTAAAAATTACACTTGGTTTTTCACAGCGATGCTGCTTCTAAGTGTTGTTGAAATTGAAGATGTGATTTTCTTTTGATGTTTTGAAGGCTTGTTTAGAGCAGTTTGGCCTCTCGGCTCACCCGCCTGTCTTTGCTCCGCTCATTCTGATTTCCTCCACTTCAACTCCATCAGGAAATGTATGAGCCTGGACGCTTCTATCAAATTAACACTGGGGGAGCCTCTGAGATTCTCACATCTGGTTAATAGTCTGCTGTCAGTTGTCATTGGCTATCCCAAGTTGTTATTCTATAAAAATCGATCTTAGATTAAAATGGCATCTCTGGGCTCTTTCACCCATCTCTACCTCAGGAAAACAGATTGGCCTCCATTTGTTTCCCGAAGGCTTCCCAGAAAATTCCTAATTAAAAGCTGCTGCACAAACGATAACTGAAATGCCGACTTGAATGTCCCTGCTTTCGTCCCTACTTTCCCTTTCCAGCTTTATAATGGACCACAAGCCCAGGCTAATAAGCAATTTAATGCGCTGTGTGGAGTCTGCTGACAAAACAACTGGACACAGAAAAAGAACAGTGCAGCCCGAAGCTGTGAAAATGTAAGTTAATTTCTGACCTTGGTGTTCTAATGGCTCTAAATAGCGTCTGAATGTCAGGTTAGTCCAGAGAAGGGCAGCCTCAGCCCGAGGTGGTAATGGGCAAAGCGCTAGCTCTGAACTTGTGAAAAGGGGATATGGGGAGACGCCTCAGATGGATTAAGAGGGATGGAGGCTGACTGCGGTGAGCACACGCATGTGGTCCGCCCGTCACTGCCCGGTGCCCCATTCTCCTTCGCTGTGGGAGGCCGTGCACCAATGCCCCCACCGTCCTCACGAAACTCCAACATAAACCCCTAAATAGTCAATAGTGTGGACAGAATTTAAAGGTGAGCTCAAGCTAGAGCCATTTGAAGAACTAGATTGTGGGCATGCTGGGAAACTACAATGGCTTCCTAGCATAGGCCTGGGATTCAAACCCACATGTCTCCCCATACTCAGTTAATAACACATAACATCATTAGCTGTGACTGTGCCAAATGGATTAGATAAGTGAACAGAAGGACACCGGCAAAAAAAAGAGAAATGGTCTCTTTTATTTCATTTTATTCGCCAGCAACTGTTAATGAGCCAATGGATAGCAAGTTGACAAAACACCACGGTGGTCTGAGAGCCAGTCAGGGGAGAGATATGACTTATTTTTGCGCTCTGTAATTGAACGTCCTCTTCCAAGAACTCCCCAGACGGACCGCAGGGGGAAAAGGTTTGGCCACCTTCAAATATATGTTTACTGGTAGATGATGTGAAGAGCTGAGGTAAAATATAAGTGCTTCTTGGAGTGGTCCAGATGTAAAATCTTCATTAGGCAACGCAGTTTCCTCCAGAGATGAATAAAAGACATTGAGCCTGAAGTGGGGACTTGATTTACAGGGACCTGACTCCATAATCCATTTCATTTTCCCTCACAAAAAGCTTTTAAAGCAGGCCCCCTCTTCAGCCATGTCCTTTTATTTGTTAATAAATGACAAATGACTGTACGTACATACCCCAACCAGAAGCCATGGATTACAGGCAACATTCGCACTGAGCTAAAGGGTAGAGATGCCGCTTTCAAGGAGCGGGACTCTAACCCGGAATCTTATAAGAAATACGCAATGCCCTCCGACCATCAAACAGGCAAAGCGTCAATACAGGACTAAGATCGAATTGTACTACACTGGCTCCGACGCTCGTCGGGTGTGGCAGGGCTTGCAAACTTTTACAGACTCCAAAGGGAAGCACAGCCGATAGCTGCCCAGTGACACGAGCCTACCAGACGAGCTAAATATCATATATGCTCGCTTCGAGGCAAGTAACACTGAAACATGCATGAAAGCATCAGCTGTTCCGGAGGACTGTGTGATCACTCTCTCCGCATGTGAGTAAGACCTTTAAACAGGTCAACATTCACAAGTCCGCTGGGCCAGACGGATTACCAGGATGTGTACTCCGAGCATGCGCTGACCAACTGGCAAGTGTCTTCACTGACATTTTCATCCTCTCCCTGTCTGAGTCTGTAATACCAACATGTTTCAAGCAGACCACCATAGTCTGTGCCCAAGAACACTAAGGTAACCTGCCTAAATGACTACTGACCCATTTCACTCATGTATTTAGTCATGAAATGCTTTGACAACATGGCTCACATCAACACCATTATCCCAGAAACCCTAGACCCACTCCAATTTGCATACCGCACCAACAGATCCACAGATGATGCAATCTCTATTGCACTCCACACTGCCACTTCCCAACTGGACAAAAGGAACACCTATGTGAGAATGCTATTCATTGACTACAGCTCAGCGTTCAACACCAAAGTGCCCTCAAAGCTCATCACTAAGCTAAGGACCCTGGGACTAAACACCTCCCTCTGCAACTAGATTCTGGACTTCCTGACGGGCCGCCCCCAGGTGGTAAGGGTGGGTAACAACACATCCGCCACACTGATCCTCAACACGAGGGCCCCTCAGGGGTGCGTGCTCAATCCCCTCCTGTACTCCCTGTTCATTCATGACTGCACGGCCAGGCACGACTCCAACACCATCATTAAGTTTGCTGATGACACAACAGTGGTAGGCCTGATCACCGACAACAACGAGACAGCCTATAGTGAGGAGGTCAGAGACCTGACCGTGTGGTGCAAGGACAACAACCTCTCCCTCAACGTGATCAAGACAAAGGAGATGATTGTGGACTACAGGAAAAGGAGAACCAAGCACGTCCCCATTCTCATCGACGGGGCTGTAGTGGAGCAGGTTGAGAGCTTCAAGTTCCTTGGCATCCCCATCACCAACAAACTAACATGGTGCAAGCACACCAAGACAGGGCACAACAAAACCTATTCCCCCTCAGGAGACTGAAAAGATTTGGCATGGGTCCTCAGATCCTCAAAAGGTTTTACAGCTGCACCATCGAGAGCATCCTGATGGGTTGCATCACTGCCTGGTATGGCAACTGCTTGGCCCCCGACCGCAAGGCACTACAGAGGGTAGTGCGTACGGCCCAGTATATCACCGGGGTGTCAGAGGAAGGCCCTAAAAATGGTCAAAGACTCCAGCCACCCTAGTCATAGACTGTTCTCTCTGCTACCGCACGGCAAGCAGTACCAAAGCGCCAAGTCTAGGTCCAAGAGGCTTCTAAACAGTCTCTACTCCTGAACAGCTAATCAAATGGCTACCCAGACTATTTGCATTGCCCACCCCCGCTGCTACTCTCTGTTATTATCTATGCATAGCCACTTTAATAACTCTACCTACATGTACATAATTACCTCAATTACCTCGACACCAGTTCCCCCCGCACATTGACACATTGACTCTGTACCGATACCCCTTGTATATAGCCCCGCTATTGTTATTTACTGCTACTCTTTAATTATTTGTTATTCTTATCTCTTGCTTTTTGGGGGATTTTCTTAAAACTGCATATTTGGGCTTGTAAGTAAGCATTTCACTGTAAGGTCTACACCTGTTGTATTCGGCGCATGTGACAAATACAATTTTATTTTATTTTTGATTTGATTAAAGAGCTGTGAGTTCCAGTATGCAGATGAGGTGAGCTGAGCTGAAAACACTGGCTGGGAGAGAGAGTGGCTGGCAGGTGCACAGTTCTAGTGTCATTGTGTTGGACCTTACCGATTGGCTCTAATAAGTGTTATCACAAATAGCACTTGAAACAATGACATCCATGCCAGAGAAAGAGATGCTTTAATCATTTGCGAAATGAGTGCTATTAGCTGCTGCGTTTTTTCAAATGAACATGTTTTGTTTGATGGCTTCATCTTCAGCCAAATTATTTCTCATGCTCTTTTGAAGTGTATCTGTGAATGCCATAGTCCGTTTTTATGACGTTTTTCTTTTCCAATACTACTGTTCCCTAGGTTTTTTGAGACATTGATGAAAAAGGAGCGAGAGAAAAGGAACATCGCTCTTCCTTCATCTGAAGGCATTGTCTGTGTCATTGGCTTTCAATGTATTTTATCAGCAGAGCGCAAAATGGTTGTGTGAAATTTGCTGTGCATGCTTTATGGAATTGACATCGGAAAAACTCTATTCTTCTCAAGATGTCTGGCTCGGGCGTAGGATAAAACAAAAATTGTACTTGCTTGCGATGTATTTCTTATTTAAATTAAAGAAGCCTATTGATGTGGATCTTTTGGGGCTTCAGTCCTGGAAGGGGTATTTCATGGCTTTCCGTCAATTTAACGTCCTACTGATATGAGGAGACTTTGAAGTTAAACTCTTTCCGGTATTGTGTACTGTAAGTACTGGTATCCCATGTATAATGCAACGCCTTTCCTCCTTTCACTGACATTGATGGGATTTTCATAAACAGAAGTACAGAGCAGATGGCACTTTTACTATTATGTTCTCTGTCTGCATTAAACTGGTTTATGAAGGCTACATACACACAACTAGGTTGCATGCCATAGTATAGGGCTGACATAAGACTAGAAAAGAAAGCTAGCTTCTTACTTGTTGATGTTATAAATCAATTCAACAGTACTGCCACAAAAAAATATGAATTCAATCAAGTATAAGAATAGGTATAGGCCTAGCTGTCAGTGGGTGAGAGATGGAGTAGGATTGGACTGCAAGCGAGAGTTTACTTTTCACCAGGTGACAGTAACTGTCAACTGTTGAGCAGTGCTGTGCCAAGCATGTTCACTTGGGAAGAGAATTATGACTTAAGCTCTAGAGAAAAATGTCTGAAAGTACCCGAGTCACCAATAGCTTTGGTATGAATAACCCATGTGGAAAATGCTTCTTTCATTTCTGATCTGCAACAAAAAGGAAAAGCGCATAACAAAACCTGCAGTATTAAGCAGTGTTTCCACTACAATTGCTGTAGCGGGTCAGGCACCTTCATGAAACAGTGTTGTCCCCCGTCTAAATCGATGTAAATACATTTAATTGGTTTCCATTGAACATTTTTGTGTATGTAGACCTGTATTTTGTTTCATGGGTCTTGCGCTCTTAGGTAAAAATAAGCTAGGGGAAACACTTGTGTAATATGAGGGCAAATTCCACTTTCTTGTGTACTATATTTCTGATGAACAATATTCCAATATAGCATTCCTCCAATAGTGTATCACAACTCAAAGGAGTAGACAATCTGTTTCTCTGTACTGTTATAGGCTTACCACAAAGACAGAGCCTTCTTATTTATACACTGCATTTATTGCCTCCAATGGATCACCGCATAGACATTTTCTGTCTGAAAATCAATGGCTTGATTGCATTCGTTTTTCTTTCCTTTAACAATGGGTAATTTCATTGCTCAAGTGAAATTCCATCTGGCCCCTAAATACAGTATCATTCATTCCCGAAATGTCACTATGAAAGGGATGGGGTGGTGGAGGAGGAAGGAGCTGGTGGGCAGTAGTCGCTCCCGTGAAGCAATGTTTCTGTCAACATAACTCAGCGCACACTTAGCCCTCTGCTACGGCCGCCGAGCATTTAACACAGGCACCTGAAGGACCTCAATGTAAAAGCAGAAGGTTCTGAGCAGGGAACATACGAGGGGTAGGAGGGGGAGAGGAGGAAGGGACAGATAATCTATGATTTGTGGAGAGAATAGTGGCCATGAAATTTGTGAACATCAAGCCTTTAGTGGCACCCAGCAGAATGCCATACATTTCACAGCAAGGACAAGATCCTCCTCTCTGTCTCCTCTTGTCCACAGCTAATCCAGCAGTGTGGGTAGGCTCTCATGATAACTGAGCTGGGCTCTATTTAAATTGACCTGACAGCCATGATTGGATAAGACTCATGAAAGGAAACAGAAGAAAGAAACTGTAAATGTGAGCGTGTGTGCGAAACGTTTATTAAGACAGTCTTTCAATGGTGGTAATAGCCTCTCCTGCGAAGGCATACTATTCTGCTTGATAGATGTGGGGCTGACAGACCATTTTTCACTACGTTTCGCCAGCCAAGGGAAGAAGAAAAAGTGTTTGCAGATGTTTCTCATGACTACTTCTATTTTCAGCCTAATGTCATAGTCTCCACACCAACACAGTCCTATACTGAAGTCTCGTATTGCTATTATATGATAACAATATCAATGTGCTGTTTGGTATTAAGCAAAGGACTACAAATGAAAAAGTACTGGTGCTAGTTACAGTTGAAGTCGGAAGTTTACATACACTTAGGTTGGAGTCATTAAAACTTGTTTTTTTGGCTAGTCCTAACCAACTAGCCAAAACTATAGTTTGTTAACAAGAAATTTGTGGAGTGGTTGATCTACTTTGTGCATGACACAAGTAATTTTTCCAACAATTGTATACAGACAGATTATTTCACTTATAATTCATTGTATCACAATTCCAGTGGGTCAGAAGTTTACATACAGTAAGTTGACTGTGCCTTTAATCAGCTTGGAAAATTCCAGAAAATTATGTCATGGCTTTAGAAGCTTCTGATAGGCTAATTGACATTTGAATCAATTGGATCAATTGTACTTGTGGATGTATTTCAAGGCCTACCTTCAAACTCAGTGCCTCTTTGCTTGACATCATGGGAAAATCAAAAGAAATCAGACAAGACCTCAGAAAAACAATTGTAGACCTCCACAAGTCTGGTTCATCCTTGGGAGCAATTTCCAAGCGCCTGAAGGTACCGCGTTCATCTGTACAAACAATAGTACACAAGTATAAACACCATGGGACCACGCAGCCGTCATAACGCTCAGGAAAGGAGACGCGTTCTGTCTCCTAGAGATGAACGTACTTGGTGCGAAAAGTGCAAATCAATCCCAGAACAACAGCAAAGGACCTTCTGAAGATGCTGGAGGAAACGGGTACAAAAGTATCTATTTCCACAGTAAAATGAGTCCTATATCGACATAACCTGAAAGGCCGCTCAACAAGGAAGAAGCCACTGCTCCAAAACCGCCATAAAAAAGCCAGACTACGGTTTGCAACTGCACATGGGAACAAATATCATACTTTTTGGAGAAATGTCCTCTGGTCTGATGAAACAAAAATAGAACTGTTTGGCCATAATGACCATCGTTATGTTTGGAGGAAAAAGGGGGAGGCTTGCAAGCTGAAGAACACCATCCCAACCGTGAAGCACGGTGGTGGCAGCATCATGTTGTAAGGGTGCTTTGCTGCAGGAGGGACTGGTGCACTTCACAAAATAGATGGCATCATGAGGAAAGAAAATTATATTGAAGCAACATCTCAAGACATCAGTCAGGAAGTTAAAGCTTGGTCGCAAATGGGTCTTCCAAATGGACAATGACCCCAAGCATACTTCCAAATTTGTGGCGAAATGGCTTAAGGACAACAAAGTCAAGGTATTGGAGTGGCCATCACAAAGCCCTGACCTCAATCCTATAGAAAATGTGTGGCCAGAACTGAAAAAGCATGTGCGAGCAAGGAGGCCTACAAACCTGATTCAGTTACACCAGCTCTGTCAGGAGGAATGGGCCAAAATTCACCCAACTTATTGTGGGAAGCTTGTGGAAGGCTACCTGAAACGTTTGATCCAAGTTAAACAATTTAAAGACAATGCTATCAAATACTAATTCAGTGTATGTAAACTTCTGAACCACTGGGAATGTGATGAAAGAAATAAAAGCTGAAATAAATCATTCTTTCTACTATTATTCTGACGTTTCACATTCTTCAAATAAAGTGGTGATCCTAACTGACCTAAGACAGGGAATTTTTACTAGGATTAAATATCAGGAATTGTGAACAACAGAGTTTAAATGTATTTGGCTAAGGTGTATGTAAACTTCCGACTTCAACTATATATTAAAAGAAACACTTCTCCATGGTGACCATAACTTAATGGAGATTGTGGATTTGGATTTCAGCCCATAGATAATATACTGTAGGTCTGCCATTTAGTTTTTCTCCATACAATATCAGTCAATTTGGAAGGATAAGGCTGTTCCATCATAGCATTAGGACCGGTGCCCCCGCACATTAGGACCGGTGCCCCCAACTCTGTACTGGTACCCCCCTGTATATAGTCTCGCTATTGTTATTTTACTTCTGCACTTTAATTACTTGTTACTTTTATTTGTTATTCATATTTTTTATATATTTTTTATATTTTTAATTTATTTGTCAACGTATTGTGACGTGGGAATCTACTTGGAAAATACATTGGATTTGAAAGAAGTAATCAACCTGGGCCCTAACCTGCTATGTAATTATCCTAACCTGCTATGAAAAGTAACTTCTGCTAGTCAAATCCATAAGCCTGCCCTGAGAATAGTCTTGGTTTCCACTCATATGATGCTGCTCTACAATAGTCAACAGAGAACCCATCGGGGCCAGTGTTGAGTGTGATTATGAGGTCAGATAGAGGGTCTTATAGACTGGACTCTCACTCCTCTCCTTTTCTAATCTGTCCATCGGTGTTTGGAACAATGTGACACAGTGTAATTGACCTGTATGTCTGATGAAAAGTCTGATGGACTTTTTCAACACTAGACCAACACTTGTGATAAAGAGAGGGAGGCCTTCCGTTCATTTGATTCAGCAGCTTGGCTGGGCAAAGTCATAAAAAATGCAATTCCATCTCTCGGCTTTAGAGTATATGTAAATATGCCTGACGAGTGGAGACATTGCCAACGTCATGGGTTTGGAAATGTGCAGTGCGTTTCTAAGAACGCTTAAATAATACAGTAATGATTTGAAATCGTGTTGAAGCTGGTAGGCTACCATATGCACAGTGCATTCGTAAAGTATTCAGACCCCATAACTTTTTCCACATTTTGTTATGTTACAGCCTTATTCTAAAATGGATTCAATTGTTTGTTTTCTTTCTCATCAATTTACACACAATAACACATAAAGACAAAGCAAAAACAGGTTTTTAGAATTTTTTGCAAATGTATAAAAAAAAAAAAAAACGGAAATATCACATTTTCATAAGTATTCTAAAACTTTACTCAGTACTTTGTTGAAGCACCTTTGGCAGCAATTACAACCTTGAGGCTTCTTGGGTATGACGCTACAAGCTTGGCACACCTGTATTTGGGGAGTTTCTCCCATTCTCCTCTGCAGATCCTCTCAAGCTCTGTCAGTTTGGATTGGGGGGGAGGGGGGGTCCTAAAAGGTCCTGAGGGCTCTGGAGCAGGTTTTCATAAGGATCTCTCTATACTTTGCTCCGTTCATCTTTCTCTCGATCCTGACTAGTCTCCCAGTCCCTGTTGCTGAACAACATTCCCACAGCATGATGCTGCCATCACCATGCTTCACTGTAGGGATGGTGCCAGGTTTCCTCTAGACGTGACGCTTGGCATTCAGGCCAAAGTGTTGAATCTTGGTTTCATCAGACCAGAGGACTGGTCTCATGGTCTGAGAGTCCTTAAGGTGCCTTTGGCAAACTCCAAGTGGGCTGTCATTTGCCTTTTACTGAGGAGTTGCTTCAGTCTGGCCAGTCTACCATAAATGCCTGATTGCCTCTATATCAAATCATCAAATCAAATAAAATGTATTTATAAAGCCCTTCTTACATCAGCTGATGTCACAGAATGCTGTACAGAAACCCAGCCTACAACCCCAAACAGCAAGCAATGCAGGTGTAAAAGCACGGTGGCTAGGAAAAACTCCCTAGAAAGGACAAAACCTAGGAAGAAACCTAGAGAGGAACCAGGCTGTGAGGGGTGGCCAGTCCTCTTCTGGCTGTGCCGGGTGCAGATTATAACAGAACATGGACAAGATTTTAAAATGTTCATAAAACAGGCAGAACAGTTGAAACTGGAGAAGCAGCACGGCCAGGTGGACTCGGACATCAAGGATTCATCAGGCCAGGTAGGCCTTGAGGAATGGTCCTAATGCTCAGGTCCTCCGAGAGAGAGAGAAGAAAAAAAAAGAAAAAATAGAAAGAGAGAGAGATAATTAGAGAGAGCATACTTAAATTCACACAGGACACCAGATAAGAGAAGAAATACTCCAGATATAACAGACGGACCCTAGCCCCCCGACACATAAACTACTGCAGCATAAATACTGGGGGCTGAGACAGGAGGGGTCGGGAGACACTGTGGCCCCGTCCGACGATACCCCTGGATAGGGCCAAACAGGCAGGATATAACCCCACCCACTCTGCCGAAGCACAGCCCCCACACCACTAGAGGGATATCTTCAACCACCAACTTACCATCCTGAGACAAGGCCGAGTATAGCCCACAAGATCTCCAGTAAGCCAGTGACTCAGCCCCTGTAATAGGGTTAGAGGCAGAGAATCCCAGTGGAGGGGAACCGGCCAGGCAAAGACAGCTTCACCTTCACATTCCTGGGCCAGACTACACTCAATCATAGGACCTACTGAAGAGATGAGTCTTCAATAAAGACTTAAAGGTTGAGACCGAGTCTGCGTCTCTCACATGGATAGGCAGACTATTCCATAAAAATGGAGCTCTATAGGAAAAAGCCCTGCCTCCAGCTGTTTGCTTAGAAATTCTAGGGACAATAAGGAGGCCTGCGTCTTGTGACCATAGCGTACGTGTAGGTATGTACGGCAGGACCAAATCGGAAAGATAGGTAGGAGCAAGCCCATGTAATGCTTTGTAGGTTAGCAGTAAAACCTTGAAATCAGCCCTTGCCTTAACAGGAAGCCAGTGTAGAGAGGCTAGTACAGGAGTAATATGATCAAATTTTGGGGTTCTAGTCAAGATTCTAGCAGCCGTGTTTAGCACTAACTGAAGTTTATTTAGTGCTTTATCCGGGTAGCCGGAAAGTAAAGCATTGCAGTAGTCTAACCTAGAAGTTACAAACGCATGGATTAACTTTTCTGCATCATTTTTGGACAGAAAGTTTCTGATTTTTACAATGTTACGTAGATCAAAAAAGCTGTCCTTGAAACAGTCTTGATATGTTCGTCAAAAGAGAGATCAGGGTCCAGAGTAACGCCGAGGTCCTTCACAGTTTTATTTGAGACGACTGTACAACCATCAAGATTAATTGTCAGATTCACCAGAAGATCTCTTTGTTTCTTGGGACCTAGAACTAGCATCTCTGTTTTGTCAGAGTTTAAAAGTAGTACATTTTCCGCCATCCACTTCCTTATGTCTGAAACACAGGCTTCCAGGGAGGGCAATTTTGGGGCTTCACCATGTTTCATCGAAATGTACAGCTGTGTGTCATCCGCATAGCAGTAAAAGTTAACATTATGTTTCCGAATGACATCACCAAGTGGTAAAATATATAGTGAAAACAAAACAGGTCCCAAAACAGAGCCTTGAGGAACACCAAAATTTACAGTTGATTTGTCAGAGGACAAACCATCCACAGAGACAAACTGATATCTTTCCGACAGATAAGATCTAAACCAGTCCAGAACTTGTCCATGTAGACCAATTTGGGTTTCCAATCTCTCCAAAAGAATGTGGTGATCGATGGTATAAAAAGCAGCACTAAGGTCTAGGAGCACGAGGACAGTTGCAGAGCCTCGGTCTGACGCCATTAAAAGGTCATTTACCACCTTCACAAGTGCAGTCTCAGTGCTATGATGGGGTCTAAAACCAGACTGAAGCGTTTCATATACATTGTTTGTCTTCAGGAAGGCAGTGAGTTGCTGCGCAACAGCTTTTTCTAAAATGTTTGAGAGGAATGGAAGATTCGATATAGGCCGATAGTTTTTTATATTTTCTGAGAGCTGTTTATTATGTTCAACGTAGGAGGGCCAAGCACAGGAAGCAGCTCTTTCAGTAGTTTAGTTGGAATAGGGTCCAGTATGCAGCTTGAAGGTTTAGAGGCCATGATTATTTTCATCAATGTGTCAAGAGATATGGTACTAAAAACCTTGAGTGTCTCTCTTGATTTTATGTCCTGGCAAAGTTGTGTGGACTCAGGACAACTGAGCTTTGGAGGAATACGCAGATTTAAAGAGGAGTCCGTAATTTGCTTTCTAATGATCATGATCTTTTCCTCAAAGAAGTTCATGAATGTATCACTGCTAAAGTGAAAGCCATCCTCTCTTGTGGAATGCTGCTTTTTAGTTAGCTTTGCGACAGTATCAAAAATAAATTTTGGATTATTCTTATTTTCCTCAATTAACTTGGAAAAATAGGATGATCGAGCAGCAGTGAGGGCCCTTCGATACTGCACGGTACTGTCTTTTCAAGCTAGTCGGAAGACTTCCAGTTTGGTGTGGCGCCATTTCCGTTCTAATTTTCTGGAAGCTTGCTTCAGAGCTTGGGTATTTTCTGTATACCAGGGAGCTAGTTTTTTATGGCAAATGTTTTTTGTTTTTAGGGGTGCGACTGCATCTAGGGTATTGTGCAAGGTTACATTGAGTTCCTCAGTTAGGTGGTTAACTGATTTTTGTACTCTGACGTCCTTGGGTAGGTGGAAGGATTCTGGAAGGGCATCTAGGAATCTTTGGGTTGTCTGAGAATTTATAGCACGACTTTTGATGATCCTTGGTTGGGGTCTGAGCAGATTATTTGTTGCGATTTCAAACGTAATAAAATGGTGGTCCGATAGTCCAGGATTATGAGGAAAAACATTGAGATCCACAACATTTATTCCATGGGACAAAACTAGGTCCAGAGTATGACTGTGGCAGTGAGTAGGTCCGGAGACATGTTGGACAAAACCGACAGAGTCGATGATGGCTCCAAAAGCCTTTTGGAGTGAGTCTGTGGACTTTTCCATGTGAATATTAAAGTCACAAAAAATTTGAATATGTCCGATAGGAATTCAGGGAACTCAGTGAGGAACGTTGTATATGGCCCAGGAGGCCTGTAAACAGTAGCTATAAAAAGTGATTGAGTAGGCTGCATAGATTTCATGACTAGAAGCTCAAAAGACGAAAACGTTGTTTTTAAATGTAAATGTTAGCAACACCTCCGCCTTTGCGGGATGCGCGGGGGATATGGTCACTAGTGTGGTCACCAGGAGGTGAGGCCTCATTTAACACAATAAATTCATCAGGCTTAAGCCATGTTTCAGTCAGGCCAATCTCATCAAGATTATGATCAGTGATTAGTTCATTGACTAGAACTGCCTTGGAAGTGAGGGATCTAACATTAAGTAGCCCCATTTTGAGATGTGAGGTATCACAATCTCTTTCAATAATGGCAGCAATGGAAGAGGTCTTTATTCTAGTGAGATTGCTAAGGTGAACACCGCCATGTTTAGTTTTGCCCAACCTAGGTCGAGGCACAGACACAGTCTCAATAGAGATAGCTGAGCTGACTACACTGACTGTGCTAGTGGCAGACTCCACTAAGCTGGCAGGCTGGCTAACAGCCTGCTGCCTGGCCTGCACCCTATCTCATTGTGAAGCTAGAGGAGTTAGAGCCCTCTCTATGTTCGTAGATAAGATGAGAGCACCCCTCCAGCTAGGATGGAGTCCGTCACTCCTCAACAGGCCAGGGTTGGTCCTGTTTGTGGGTGAGTCCCAGGGTGAGTCACTTTAATTGGGTGTAAATATTGCATCACCCATCTCATATGTATATACTATATTCTATACTATGCCACTGTATCTTAGTCCAATGTCGCTCTGACATATATGTATAAATATTCTTAATCCATTCCTTACTTATATTTACGTGTATTTTGGGTATATGTTTCCGAAACTGTTAGATATTACTTGTTAGATATTACTGCACTGTCGGAGCTAGAAGCACAAGCATTTCGCTACACCCGCAATAACATCTGCTAAACATGTGTATGTGACAAATAACATTTGATTTGGTGGAGTGCTGCAGAGATGGTTCTCCTTCTGGAAGGTTCTACCATCTCCACAGAGGAATTCTGGAGCCCTTTCAGAGTGACCATTGGGTTCTTGGTCACCTCCCTGACCAAGGCCCTTCTCCCCTGATTGCTCAGTTTGGCTGGGAGCCCAGCTCAAGGAAGAGTCTTGGTGGTCCAAACTTCTTCCATTTAAGAATGATGGAGGCCACTGTGTTCTTGGGAACCTTCAATGCTGCAGAAATATTTTGGTACCCTTCCCCAGATCTGTGCCTCGAGACAATCCTGTCTCGGAGCTCTACGGACAATTTAGAATAAGGCTGTAACATAACAAAATGTGAAAAAAGGGAAGGGGTCTGAATATTTTTGGACTATTTAACTTTTTTCTTTTTTACTTGCGAAAGTATTCACACCCTTTGGTATTTTTACTTTTTGTTGCCTTACAACCTGGAATTAAAACAGATTTTGGGGGGGTTTGTATCATTTGATTTACACAACATGCCTACCACTTTGAAGATGCAAAATATTTTTTCTTGTGAAGCAAACAAGAAATATGACAAAAAAAAGAAAAACTTGAGCATGCATAACTATTCACCTCCCCCAAAGTCAATACTTTGTAGAGCCACCTTTTGCAGCAATTACAGCTGCAAGTCTCTTGGGCTATGTCTCTATTTTATTTATTTATTTCACCTTTATTTAACCCAGGAAGGCAAGTTGAGAACAAGTTCTCATTTACAACTGCGACCTGGCCAAGATAAAGCAAAGCAGTTCGACACATACAACAACACAGAGTTACACATGGAGTAAACAAACATACAGTCAATAATACAGTAGAAAAATAAATATATATACAATGTGTGCAAATGAGGTAATATAAGGAAAGTAAGGCAATAAATAGGCCATGGGGGCGAAGTAATTACAATATAGCAATTAAACACTGGAATGGTAGATGTGCAGGAGATGAATGTGCAAAATAGAAATACCAGGGTGCAAAGGAGCAAGATAAATAAATAAATACGGTAGGGGATGAGGTAGTTGGTGGGGCTATTTACAGATGGGCTATGTACAGGTGCAGTGATCTGTGAGCTTCTCTGACAACTGGTGCTTAAAGCTAGTGAGGGAGATAAGTGTCTCCAGTTTCAGTGATATTTGTAGTTCGTTCTAGTCATTAGCAGCAGAGAACTGGACGGAAAGGCGGCCAAGGGAGGAATTGGCTTTGGAGGTGACCAGTGAGATATACCTGCTGGAGCGCGTGCTATGGGTGTGTGCTGCTATGGTGACCAGCGAGCTGAGATAAGGCGGGGCTTTACCTAGCAGGGACTTGTAGATGACCTGGAGCCAGTGGGTTTGGCGACGAGTATGAAGCAAGGGCCAGCCAACGAGAGCGTACAGGTCGCAGTGGTGGGTAGTATATGGGGCTTTGGTGACAAAACGGATGGCACTGAGATAGACTGCATCCAATTTGTTGAGTAGAGTTTTGGAGGCTATTTTGCAAATGACATCGCCGAAGTCGAGGATCGGTAGGATGGTCAGTTTTACGAGGGTATGTTTGGCAGCATGAGTGAAGGATGCTTTGTTGCGAAATAGGAAGCCAATTCTATATTTAATTTTGGATTGGAGATGTTTGATGTGAGTCTGGAAGGAGGGTTTACAATCTAACCAGAAACCTAGGTATTTGTAGTTGTCTATAAACTTGGCACATCTAGCCACTGGGATTTTTGCCCATTCTTCAAGGCAAAACTACTCCAGCTGCTTTGAATTGGATGGGTTCCGCTGGTTTACAACAATCTTTAAGTCATACCACAGATTCTCAATTGGATTGAGGTCTGGGCTTTGACTAGGCCATTCCAAGACATTTAAATGTTTCCCCTTAAACCACTCAAGTGTTGCTTTAGCAGTATGCTTAGGGTCGTTGTCCTGCTGGAAGGTGAACCTCTGTCCCAGTCTCAAATCTCTGGAAGACTGAAACAGGTTTCCCTCAAGAATTTCCCTGTATTTAGTGCCATCCATCATTCCTTCAATTCTGACCAGTTTCCCAGTCCCTGCCGATGAAAAACATCCCCACAGCATGATGCTGCCACCACCATGCTTCACTGTGGGGATAGTGTGCTCGGGGTGATGAGAGGTGTTGGGTTTGCGCCAGACATAGTGTTTTCCTTGATGGCCAAAAAGCTCAAATTTAGTCTGACCAGAGTACCTTCTTCCATATCTTTGGGGAGTCTCCCACATGCCTTTTGGCGAATACCAAATGTGTTCGCTTATTTCTTTCTTAAGCAATGGCTTTTTTTCTGGCCACTCTTCCATAAAGCCCAGCTCTGTGGAGTGTACGGCTTAAAGTGGTCCTATGGAAAGATACTCAAATCTCCGCTGTGTAGCTTTGCAGCTCCTTCAGGGTTATCATTGGTCTCTTTGTTGCCTCTCTGATTTATGCCTTCCTTGCCTGGTCCTTGAGTTTTGGTGGGCGGCCCTTTCTTGGCAGGTTTGTTGTGGTGCCATATTCTTTACATTTTTTATAATGGATTTAATGGTGCTTCGTGGGATGTTCAAAGTTTCGGACCCAACCCTGATCTGTATTTCTCCACAACTTTGTCCCTGACCTGTTTGGAGAGCTCCTTGGTCTTCATGGTGCCGCTTGCTTGGTGGTGCCCCTTGCTTAGGGGTGTTGCAGATTCTGGGGCCTTTCAGAACAGGTGTACATGTATATATACTGAGATTATGTGACAGATCATGTGACACTTAGATTGCACACAGGTGGATTTTATTTAAGTAATAATGTGACTTCTGAAGGTAATTAGTTGCACCAGATCTTATTTAGGGGCCTCATAGCAAAGGGGGTGAATACATATGCATGCACCACTTTTCAGTTTTTGGAACAAGTTATTTTTTTCATTTCACTTGACCAATTTGGACTATTTTGTGTATGTCCATTACATGAAATCCAAATAAAAATCCATTTAAATTACAGGTTGTAATGCAGCAAAATAGGAAAAAACCAAGGGGGCTGAATACTGTACTTTTGCAAGGCACTGTATGTACTTTATCTTTAAAGGAAACGTAAGGATGCGTTGCTCAGAGAGTGAGGAAAGAGAGTTTATTTCCTCCCACAGCTCCCAAACTTGCTCTGAGTAAACACATATGCACCACAGCCTCTTTGAGGAATCGATGGGCCAGGGAAATAAAACGAAGCGACGAGGGTTGACCAAATCATAGGCAGTGTGGCGCATGGCTTGCAAGCTAAATGGGTTGCTGATGTTCAGTTAAAACGGTGCTCAATCTCCTGCTGTGTCATGGAAGCACTTTAAAAGTAGTTTAAAGCAGATTTAATGGTGGTGTTTATGGGCATTGGAATAAAAGATGGATGATCTTAAGGAGAAATGACACAGGGTGTCATCATAATTATTCATGAATAGCCATAACGTTTTGTGGCTTCTGGAGCTTAAAGATGAGATATCAGCAGGAGCTGCTGAGTACATGCTGCTAGATACAGCCAATGTGTCCCAAATGACACCCTATTCCCTACATAGTGTACTACTTTTGACCAGAGCCCTGTGGGTGCACTATGGGAATAGTGTGCCGTTTGGGACACTGCCAGTAGCTCTCTGCATCACCCTGGGTGTGCATATACACTACAGCCTGGGTTATATACACTACAGCCTGGGTTATATACACTACAGCCTGGGTTATATACACTACAGCCTGGGTTTATACACTACTGTCACGCTGGTATAAGGGATCGGGAGACAGGCGCAGGAATGTGCAATTGGGGTTTTTATTTACCCAAATTACAGTGTGCCATGTAAAGGCACGGGGACGAAGACCAAACAAACACGTATACAAAACACAGGGTTGAAACCCAAACAAAAGAGCTAGGAGTACCTCGAATAAAAACACGGGGCACACAATGATACCACAAGGGATCAAACCCGTAATCATCTGCGCAATACGCTCGGCACGAAAGCCAAAACAACACAGCACAGGTACTCACACGACCAACGGACATTGTAACAATAATCGACACGACAATGGTGAACAAAGGGCACACTTATACAATTACCAATCAATGGGAATATGGATCCGTGACAACTACAGCCTGGGTTATATACACTACAGCCTGGGTTATATACACTACAGCCTGGTTTATATACACTACAGCCTGGATTATATACGCTATAGTCTGGGTTATATACACTACAGCCTGGGTTATATACACTACAGCCTGGGCTATATACACTACAGCCTGGGCTATATACACTACAGCCTGGGTTATATACACTACAGCCTGGGTTATATACACTACAGCCTGGGTTATATACACTACAGCCTGGGTTATATACATCACAGTCTGGGTTATATACACTACAGCCTGGTTTATATAACCTACAGCCTGGGTGATATACACTACAGCCTGGGTTATATACACTACAGCCTGGGTGTGCATATACACTACAGCCTGGGTGTGCATATACACTACAGCCTGGGTTATATACAGTACACTACAGCCTGGGTTATATAGACTACAGCCTGGTTTATATAACCTACAGCCTGGGTTATATACACTACAGCCTGGGTTATATACACTACAGCCTGGGTGTGCATATACACTACAGCCTGGGTTCATTGCCAGATAAGATGACCTACAAGCCATCAAAACACTTAACCCCCCAAAGACCCCCCAACTCTTGGAGGTGTGAGGCCAAAGCATTCACGTTTGACTGGGTTCATGTGCAGCATTCAAAATGTCTCCCTTCCATTTGGAAGTTGAACTGCCCAGGGTTCAGGCAAAGTGTCCTGCTGGCTTGTTATGCTGTGTGGCAGTAGCTTCAGCAGCAGACCCTGACACACCCGGCACCGTGCCCACTCAAGGTGATCCTGGAGGCATGTGGCGAAGAAAGATGCAACACAGCACGCATAAGGAATAGGACACACACACACACACACACACACACACTGAGCGGCTAAAAAATCCTCACTTAACCTCCTTGGGCAGGGTCCCTGCCATGTGTGAGCATGAATAATGTAACCGTGGTGATGAGGTTGGCGAGAGGGAAGCAAGGACACAGTAATGAAGATGGCTTCCTGAGATGCCACCTTGCTGGGCACAATACTGCCCGTTACGCTAGAGGGGCCATTTCTTTCTTTGGCATTATCTTCCTCTCTTCTCTGACTGCTGTGGATAAGAAAGGTTAAGACACAGGGTCAGATGCTCCCTCCGGTTCTCTATGGATTTAATACTGGTGTATGTAGTTGTAGTCACTTTTTGTTTAGAGCATATGTTTTTGAATGATGTGTTAGATATATAGTTGTGTGGGTGGATAAATTGTAGCCTGAGTGTTTATAAAGTACATTTATCAAGTTGTTTGGCATGACAACAAGTTGGCTAACGAAGTAAGTAGATAAAGATAGGGAACTCAGCATCCCCCATGTATACAGACCACAGCCAAATATATATTATATCATTACGCTCTACTTCTTGACCCTACAATAAGGACCCCATTCCTTTATAATCTAAATTGCCCGGAGTATACCTGCAATTAGGTAAAGATGACTCTGCCATCTTAAATGTTGGACGAAGTATTGACTCCTTATCAACCAAATCAATCGAACAAATGTACCGATAAAGGGATTTTAAAATAAACAGTTGTCACATTGTGCTGTAACACTAGTGTGTGTATATTTATGGCCTAGCTAGTGTACAGTAGCTGTGGCTAAGGTGTGTATTATTATGTTAGCACACTGCTGTGAGGCTAGGGCCTGCCATGGGACCATTGACGTGGGCCGGACTAAGTGAGACTGACAGCAGTCTCTCCCGGTGCTTCAGCTCTCATTTCACATAGCCCGTCTTAATGGGATGTGCTGGGCCAGAGCTGCTGCTGCTTGACAGCCTGCTGCTTCTTTCTATCTCTGTTCCTAATCTCTGTTTCTTCTTTCTCTCTTTTTCTCTCTTTTTCTCTGAAGCGAGGCTGCTCTGTCTACATAAATTCTGCTGTATGATCAGAAATCACAGGCTCTCTCACTGTCAAGAAGAGCACACTCGGTTTGTGTGTGTGCATGGTTGGTTGGTTGGTTGGTGTGTGTGTGTGTGTGTGTGTGTGTGTGTGTGTGTGTGTGTGTGTGTGTGTGTGTGTGTGTGTGTGTGTGTGTGTGTGTGTGTGTGTGTGTGTGTGTGTGTGTGTGTGTGTGTGTGTGTGTGTGTGTGTGTGTGCGTGCGTGCGTGTGAGCGTGCGTGTGATCCCTCTCCTACATCAGGCCAGGTGCTCATGTCTCCCCGCTGTCTGTGTGGTGGTCAGCTTTTTAGTTGTTGTTATTGTTGCCTCTGTGTAATAGCCCACTAAATGAATTTGAATTCAATCACTTTTTGACAGCACACTTGTCTCTCCCCTTGGTTCTTTCCTCAGGTGTTATTGACTGTTTTCATGTCGGTGCATTGTTTGTGTTTCGTTTATTTATTAAAACACTCACTCCCTGCCTCAGCTGGCTCGTCGGGCTTTCATGCCTCAGCCGGATCGCCAGGCTCCCCTGCCTCAAACGGCTCGTCGGGCTCTCATGCCTCAGCCGGATCGCCAGGCTCCCCTGCCTCAAACGGCTCGTCGGGCTCTCATGCCTCAGCCGGATCGCCAGACTCCCCTGCCTCAACCGGTCTGTCAGGTTCCCGCGCCCCAGCTGACTCGACAGGTTCCCGTGCCTCAGCTGGCGTGACAGGTTCCCGCACATCAGCAGGGGTGACCGGTCCACTCCTGATCCCCGGGTTCGTCCCCTTTGACGGCGTCCTGCAGCTGGAGGGGAGGGGGTACTGTCACGTATACTCCCTCTCCGGCCTCTAGGTCATCAGGCTGCTGATTATCCCGCACACCTGCCACCATCATCAATCAATCAATCAATCAAATGTATTTATAAAGTCCTTCTTACATCAGCTGATGTCACAGAGTGCTGTACAGAAACCCAGCCTAAAACCCCAAACACCAAGCAATGCAGGTGTAGAAGCACGGTGGCTAGGAAAAACTCCCTAGAAAGGCTCATCTCACGCACCAGCGCCTCATGACACTCACCTGGACTCCATCACCACCTTGATTATCTTCCCTATATCTGTCAAACCCCTTGGTTCTTTCCTCAGATGTTATTGACTCTGTTTTCATGTCGGTGCGTTGTTTGTGTTTCGTATTTTTGGTTTTGTTTATTTATTAAAACACTCACTCCCTGAACTTGCTTCCCGACTTTCAGCGCACTCGTTCCAGAGTGACTTTTTTCTCTTGAATGCCAAAACATTCAAGAGATAAAAGTGCTCTAGGTTTACCTATTTTACATTCCCCCCACCATACCATGAGCCATCCATGTCGTCATCACTGGAAAAGATAAACGGTTGAAAATAAGTTTACAAACTGTTTTTTACAAATCATTAACATTTAACTTCAGTTATCTAAAAGCGCATTAACTGTAATTTTTTTCATATTCACATATGTTGTAACTTAGACCTTATTTTACAAGAGCATGTTGTGTCTCAACCGATGGCGGGCACAACACATAACCTCAGATTATGCTAAATTGTTTAAGCTACAACATACTGTATGTGAATATAAAAAAATTTGGAGATTGTTTTGACAATTGAAGGTTTCAAAATGACAATTTGTAGATTTTTTTTCTCAAGATATGGTAACAAAAAAACACAAATATTTTAAATGGTATCAAACTCAACCTAAAGACATGCATGTCTCATGGTATGGCGAGGTATGTAAAATGGGTCAACATTAAGAGCCTTTATCTCTTGTATGTAAAATATTTGGGCTCCCGAGTGGCGCAGCGGTCTAAGGCACTGTATCTCAGTGCTTGAGGCATCACTACAGACACTCTGGTTTGAATCCAGGCTGTATAACAACCGGCCATCATTGGAGTCTAATAGGGCGGTGCATAATTGGCCCAGCGTCATTTGGCCCGGTGTAGGCAGTCATTGTAAATAAGAATTTGTTCTTAACTGACTTGCCTGGTAATTTTTTGGGGAGGGGGCATTCAGGTCCAGAAGGTCACTTTTTGGACCGGCAAACATGTATGTAAAGTTTTGTTTAAATCAAAAAGGATGCTGTCAAAAAGGGATTGAATTCCAATTAATTTGCCCCGTACCGACACTCCCAAAAGGACTGATTCAATCAAGTCAACCCTCCACGTCACCCCGACCCCCATCACAAGCTATTTCATGCTCCCGGAACGTTCTTAAAGCTTATCTGAATGAACGCACACCAATTTCCAGTGACAAAATACTTCATTATCCAGGCAGAGGGGAAGTGACAGGGGGGGTTAACAGTGTGGATGATGAATTGGCGTTGTGTTGTGAAGGAAGCCACTTCAGCGTGGGGGTTCTATTCAAAGTGACTAGCGACTCTGTCTCCTCCGTTCGTGACTAAACTCTGAGGCCTCTTCCTGGTGGAGGGAATAGGGTGTCCAGGGGGCTGCCTGAGTGGTTTTTACTGTTGCGCTTCTCTCCAGGCTCTCTCAGCCACATGTTCTTTGGTCCAACTAGTTGATGGATGCGTTGACATCCTCGGCCCTCCTCTTCCTGCTCTTTGAAAGGGTGCCCAGATGGTATCTTTTAAAACATGTTACGCCGTTTTTAGTCAGCTAAACGCTCAGGGGCACTGGGTGATGGATGGATTGATGGTGAGCGGTGGGGGAGTGGAGATATGAGGGTAAAGAGAAAATTGACATCCAGTCATGTAGGGGACTGGGGAGAGAATATCTAGAGGGACGTTTGAAGTGTATTGCCTTACTTTACTCCTGCTTCTCTCTCTCGTTTTCCCTCCCTGTCTTTTTCTCTCCCTGTCATTCCCTCTCCTTCACTTCCCACCTCTGGTCATTATTATTGTAGGCGTGTGTAGCAGTTCATCAATATCAGCCATGGATTAAAAAAATAATAATCATAATCGGATCATGATTCCTTGATTAAATATGTATAATACCAGTGTTATTAAAGAGAGATTTAATTTGTTCTAATAAAATGTAAAAAAAAAAAAATATGTTCTGGGGGCGGTTCTTTGGGGGAGATTGGAAAATGAAAGCTTCCTTGCTGCTTGTCACTCAGAGTTAAGTGACAACCAGTGTGCGGGAGCTATCTTCTTGATTTCTCTCTCTGACTCTTGAGAGGGTCTCTGCTGCTAGTTAGCATTTTGGCAAGTCTGAGGTATGAAACATTAAGACATGTAACACCACACGTCTCCAAACACGGCAGATAATAGAAGATAGAATGCGCTAAGTTGGAGAGGAAGACAAGGAGTCTGAACAGAAACACCTTTTTTCTTTCACCTAAAACTTTAATACAGCTTTGAAAATAGCTCATCTCACTCACCTTTTTCTGCCGAGCTGCTAGCTGCCAGCTGTGCATTAAACTTTTATGGCTCTGTTTAAACTCTTTGGGAGTGCACTTAATCTTTTCAGTCACCTCTAACCTTTCTTCCCCACACGGATTTATTAGAGAGCTCGACACACCTTTAGACAGACCTGGTAACTGCCTAACCTCCCCAAAAGTATCTCTTATCTCCCTCTTAGCCGTCTTTTCCAGGCATTTTACCCCCGAACCTTCAAGTAGGGGCCAAATCAAATGGGATTTGGGCGGTTATCGATGTTTGTAAAGGTCGGTCGTCTGGGGCGGTGGGCGTGTGTTAAGGCGAGTAAGGAGAGGGCTCCTGTTGCATGTTAACACGGCTATCAGACTTGGAACGGGTCGAAGTGCTCCACAGGCCAGCGCTATATCCCCGTCTGGGGGAGTAATGAAATCTCAGAGCTGGCTCGGCCGGGGGACCACGCTCATTGGCATTCTTCCCCTATCCGCCTCTCTGTTTCTCTGTTTCCTACTGGCAGCCAGGGCTCAGTGTTCAGCTCCCCAGCAGCCAGTATGAGGAGGGGGACGCGTGCTGGCTGCTGATAAGAAACACCCTATAACGGAATGATGGAATTGGTGGAGCCAGTTTCTCTCTCTCCCTTGAGCAAGGCACTTAACCATAATTTACTCCTGGGGAACCATACTACTATAGCTGACCCTGTAAAACAACACATTTCACTGCACCTATCCGGTCTCTCTCTCTCTCTCTCTCTCTCTCTCTCTCTCTCTCTCTCTCTCTCTCTCTTGTGCGATTAAAGACTGAACCCATAGTAAAGCATGCTTGTGCATGTCTGTATGTAATTGGGTTTGATAGGAGGGCTGCTCCATTGGCACGCTGCCCAAATCCAATAATAAAAAATGACAAAATGACAGCTGTTTGATGTGTCTCTGACCCTCCTCACTTCTCCTCATAGATCCACCCTCTGAGGAGAGAAAGAGAGCGCAATTGGACCCCCGCGTGCCAGCGACTGGCCCTCCCCTGGAATCTTGAGCCACGTCAATCACGTCTTCACCACTGGGTAATTAATCACTAGTGACCGATTTCAGTTTTTTGGTGTGTGGAGAGATTGCAGATCTAGCTTCAAAGATGAGGAAGTTCTATGTTGTTTTCCCCTCCATAGTGATTTTATCCATGTTTATCTGAAGTCCTAACCTCTCAAAGGGTGCGATGTTGAGGGAGAGAGTGGGAGAGTGGAGGAGAGGGGGAGAGAGGGAGCGGGAGGTGATTTCTCAAGCCAAGCATGCGACATAGGACCTGGGTTGCTGGGTTCCCCAGAGGCCCGATCAAAGCGGTGATGTCTTTTTTAAAAGTCAACCGACTAGAAATACATTTCATTCAGTCTCCTGGTGTCATCATTTCAAACCTGGCCTCTTTCAGATGGATAGAAAAATGGAGGCTAAACCAATTTTTTGTATGAAATGCTGGCCTAAACTGAGAAGAATAGCAAACACTATAGCACACACGTGCCAATCAAAGTATGGGATGACCGCAGGGCTTATGACAGCCATTCCTAGGTCTTATGTTCAGGTCTGCAGTGTTTTTAGTGTGTTCTTTGTGTGCCAATGGTTTGCTAATGGATATTAACCAGGCACTAGCACTGCTAACCTTATGTTGTTTCTCCAGAGCTGAGACAGAAATGGAAAAAGTAAGGCTTAAAGTGTTCGATGAAAATAAGATATAAGAAGACCACTCTGTGTACCTCTCTCTCTCTCTCTCCCTACTCTCTCTCTTCTTCTCTTTTCTCTCTCTCTCTCTCTCTCTCTCTCCATCGCAGGCCCTCTGAATGCCCCATATCTGTGTTGATTTGTTTACTCCCCTTCCCACACATCGTATGGGCTCACATGATCGCAGCGAAATACGAGAGCATGCTTTGTTTTCCAACCCCGCTTCCGCCCCTAGCCCTGCAACACACAATGTATTTAATCATTTTCATCCGCCCCCACACACACCCAGCCAGCAGTCAGTCAGTCTTCGCTACACTTCCCAACCCCATCAGACAAGCCATGCCTTCTCCTCCGAGTTAGATAAATGCCTGCTGGGTCCTGGGTGAGCTGTCATTTAGGTGTGTTTGACCCGCTGGAGCCAATTCAGTTAGTGTCTCCCCACAAGTAATATCCTCTCGCCTGCCCTTATCTCTGGCTCTAAATTAAAGAGCACCAGCCCCAGCGTGTAGAGCAGGGAAGCGGAACTATTTGCAGTGGCAGGGAGAACTGGAAATACAGGGGGTTACAGTTGAAGTCGGAGGTTTACATACACTTAGGTTGGAGTCTTAAACCTTTTTCAACATCTCCACAAATTTCTTGTTAACAAACCATAGTTTTGGCAAGTCAGTTAGGACATCTACTTTGTGCATGACACAAGTCGTTTTTCCAACAGTTGTTTACAGACAGATTATTTCACTGTATCAGAATTCCAGTGGGTCAGAAGTTTACATACACTAAGTTGACTGTGCCTTTAAACAGCTTAGAAAATTCCAGAAAATGATGTCATTGCTTTAGAAGCTTCTGATAGGCTAAGTGACATCATCTGAGTCAATTGGAGGTGTACCTGTGGATGTATTTCAAGGCCTACCTTCAAGCTCAGTGCCTCTTTGCTTGACATCATGGGAAAATAAAAAGAAAGCTTTGCTGCAGGAGGGACTGGTGCACTTCACAAACTAGATGGCTTCATGAGGATGGCTTCATCTCAAGACATCAGTCAAGAAGTTAAAGCTTGATCGCAAATGGGTCTTCCAAATGGACAATGACCCCAAGCATACTTCCAAAGATATGGCAAAATGGCTTAACAACAACAAAGGCAAGGTATTGGAGTGGCCATCAAAAAGCCCTGACCTCAATCCTATAGAACATTTGTGGGCAGAACTGAAAAAGCGTGTGCGAGCAAGGAGGCCTACAAACCTGACTCAGTTACACCAGCTCTGTCAGGAGGAATGGGCCAAAATTCCCCCAACTTATTGTGGGATGTGTGACCCAAGTTAAACAATTAAAGGCAATGCTACCAAATACTAATTGAGTGTATGTAAACTTCTGACCCACTGGGAATGTGATGAAAGAAATAAAAGCTGAAATAAATAATTCTCTCTACTATTATTCTGACATTTCACATTCTTAAAATAAAGTGGTGATCCTAACTGACCTAAAACAGGGATTTTCTACTAGGATTAAATGTCAGGAATTGTGAAAAAGTTTACTATGTATTTGGCTAAGGTGTATGTAAACTTCCGACTTCAACTATAGCTAGGTTGTGTGGTAATGTGTAAGAGACAATGAACTGGTGGGTACTTTTCCACTGCTACGCTGCTGGGGTTTGCAGCCCATGCCCCTCTATGCCCGGGACTGGCAGGCTGGCAGCACAGCTCAGTCTTAGCTTCACAGACTCTGGGTCTGGCACACTTTGTCAGACTGGCCGTGCGCAGGGATGCTGCCTCTGGAGACTTTTAGAATCTTATCTTGCTCTGAGACATTTGAGGAAAGCTTGCTCTACTTTACTAGGAAGTACACAAGAGAGAGATCTCCCGTTTTCTCTCCTCTCCCTTATCTATGCATTAGAACTCTGGACTGGAGTTGGACGATTACCTTTTTAGGTTGGAAGATGGAAGTTTAGTTCCTTGCACTTCCATTTTGTTGATACAAATTGGTGTAAAAAACAAAATGTATCCTCAGATGTGTGCCATAAGGCAATGGCTTAATTCCTTTACGTAGCCGACAGCTGAAATGACCCTTTCTTAATGTCACTATGCTCCCTGTGTGTGTCATAGATCATTCAGAGCCAACTGTTTACTTTAGAGGGAGCTAATATGGCAAAGCTCCCTCTAAGTTATTCCCATGCTCATCTCTTAAAATATGCATATTGCTTCTTACCCTTACCAAGCCTTTCCTGTCACCTCCAAGCTACAACCAAGACCTTTTACTCAAAACTAATAGTCTTACCACAATAATCCATGTCTAATTATGTAGAGTAGTATTTTCTTGGGACATTTTGAGTATTCTAGACATATTGATTTGACATGATGTTCTTTTTTATTTAGCCATATATTCAAACCAGGATGTCCATTTACATTGATGTACAATTCTCTTTTCTGAGGGAGACTTGGCTAAGAGGACAGCTAGCTATGGTTATACACAGGACAATCAAAGGAGATCATACACATTCACTTTGTAGAGAACATAGAAAACTTCAGGCCATATAGTCTCTGATTGTCCGTAACGTGTCCTTTTATAGACCCCACACACTCACCGCCTGATCTGTAAATCACACCCACCAACTTAAACGGCAAATCACCACTCATACACTGGAGCCAGGGACCCCAGTGTATGGGTTCTCCTCTGGATGGCTCTTGGAGCGCAGCGGGTCTAAGGATGAGCTGATGTGGCATCCTCTCCCCACCAGTGCTCTCTCTGGTTGTTATTGGCCCGCCTCTCCTTCCTCTCTGTGCTTCTTATTTCAGTTAGCATCGAGCACTATCTCCATTGTCTCCTCCGCTCCAGAGGCTGTGGCTAATGCAGGGGATAGGGATGGGGATGGGGTGGCAGGGAGCAGACTTTGTATGTTGAGCTCTCAACAGACCGTTCACTGTGTGTCTGTTTAGGTCTGTGTGTGTGTGTGAGAGAGAAAGAGAGAGAGAGAGAGAGATATTGAGATTGTGTGTGTGCTTGTTATGGGTTCAACGTGTGGGGGTGGGAGTGTGTGTGCAGTTGTGGAAAAAGTACCTAATTGTCGTACTTCAGTAAAGTAAAGATACCTTAATAGAAAATGACTCAAGTAAAAGTGAAAGTCCTACATGAGTAAAAGTCTAATAGTATTTGGTTTTTAAATATACTTAAGTTGTTTTTAATTAGCCAGTTGCACTCTCCAACACATAATTTACAAACGAAGCACGTGTGTTTAGTGAGTCCGCCAGATCAGAGGCAGTAGGGATGACCAGGGTTGTTCTCTTGATAAGTGTGTGAATTAGACCATTTTCCTGTCCTGCTTAGGATTTAAAATGTAACGAGTACCTTTGGGCATCAGGGAAAATGTATGGAGTAAAATGTTTCATTTTCTTTTCTTTTCTTTAGGAATGTAGTGAAGTAAAAGTAAAAGTAGTCAAAAATATAAATAGTAAAGTAAATTACAGATACCCCAAAAACTAAAGTAGTATTTTTACTTAAGTACTTTATTACACCACTGTGCGTGTGCGTTTGTGTGTGTGTGTGTGTGTGTGTGTGTGGGATCCCTCTCCTACATCAGGCCAGGTGTTCATGTCTCCCTGCTGTCTGTGTGGTGGTCAGTTTTTTAGGGTGGGGTTGGAGAGTGTTGATAGGTGTATGTTTGTCTGTTACCACACAACTTTTGTTTGAGCTGAGAAATGTTTCCCGTGTGAATATGGGCGCTCTCGTGTTCCTTCACGCACGTCAGCCTGCGTACGCCTGTGTGAAATTAAATCTACGTCAGCAGGCAGGCATTCAGTTAAGGCTAACAGGACTTGACATTTTGTATGTTAGAGACAGATGCTTGCTCCAATTCCTCCATCAGAAAAATGTCCCCTTACTTCATTTTATACCGAGGATATCTCTCTCACAGAGTTAATACAGTCATCAAAAGTGTTCATTTTTCACAATTAAATAACATCAAAACTGTGTTCTGTCACAGAGCTATAATCAGGGAGGCTTGGGTTAGATCACAGAGCCATGATCAGGGAGGCTTGGGTTAGATCACAGAGCCATGATCAGGGAGGCTTGGGTTAGATCTCAGAGCCATGATCAGGGAGGCTTGGGTTAGATCTCAGAGCCATGATCAGGGAGGCTTGGGTTAGATCACAGAGCCATGATCAGGGAGGCTTGGGTTAGATCACAGAGCCATGATCAGGGAGGCTTGGGTTAGATCTCAGAGCCATGATCAGGGAGGCTTGGGTTAGATCTCAGAGCCATGATCAGGGAGGCTTGGGTTAGATCACAGAGCCATGATCAGGGAGGCTTGGGTTAGATCAATTCAGTTGTTTTATCCAATCTGAAGTATCTAAAGCGTTAGCCAATTAGATTATCTGTATCGACTTACCTCAGAAGACGGCCCATAAACCAGTAATATTAGCCTCATTGTGATTCTGGGTCTCTTCCCTCCTCTCCCTACTGCAACTTGTTCCACTCAAACCCCCGGGGTAGCTCATTTACACTGATCATATCAGTGAGAATATGGATGTCGTACTGAACAATGGACTCCTTAAGTGTCCTGTTGTATGGGAGCAGCAAGACATTTTTCTTACTTACGAGTGAGGATGGCCTGTGTGATAGTGCACAGGGTTGTCAATGAAAGCACAGATTCTATTTTATACTGCTCTGGGCCCAACCCTGTCTTGTATAATCAGAGTAAATTGATCATTATTGAGCAAAAACGTTATTTTGAAGTAGAGCATCAAGAAAATGGAGAAGAGCCTTGAATAGCATTAAAACAAATGTGATGATGATTTATGCATAAGCACAGTGGATGTGGTGTAGTGTGACATCACTGAAAAGTAATAAGGCTTTCTATTCTGCCTGCTGAGGCGGCTAGAGCTGTTTCACGTTTCAAATGGAACGCTTGCCCTGAAACGGGCGCGGGGCAACCTTAAAACGTGTGCGAGGCGGCATTGGTTAATCTAAGTTGATGTTGCTGAACCAAATTGAGAGGCCCATCGTCATTAGAGCTCGACTAGCCAGGATGAATGATGCTTTCTCAGCAGCTTTGTGTGATGTGAGAGGAGCTTTCATGTGAAATACTGGCGGCATTGTGGAGGGCGAACCGTTGTGTGTGTGTGTTGTGTGAAGGAGGGAGTGTGTTGGGTGGGGTGGGGCAGTAGGGGGAAGTGTACAATTGTTCTGTGTAGTTCAGTGTATGGTGCCTGACTCTGGTGCCACACTGACACATCATAGGGTTACTGTGGAGTGTGTGTGTGATGGAGATTAGGGGAAGGGTGAACCCATTGATCAGTGGTGCGTGTATTGTGAGAGTGTGTGTGTATGTGTGTGTATATGTATTTGTGTGTGTGTCTTAATGTTTGTGATCCATATTGCGTGTGTATGCGTGCATGTGTGTGTGTTTGTTCAGAGTGTTGCTGTATGTCACAGCCAAAGGCAGGGAGTTTATTCAAATCACACTTTATTTATATAGCACATTTCAGACAAGAATGCAATGCAAAGCGCTTTGCAGGAAAAAACAAATAAAAACAATGAAAATAAAAACTGACATATTTACTTCACAAAAAAGGAAAAGAGGATAAAAAACAAAAGAATAACAATAAAAACTGAAAGAATAAAAAGCCACCCTAAGGAAAAGCAAAGCTAAAAAGGTGTGTTTTAAGATATCTCTTAAATATGTCCACAGTTTCGCCCCCCCTCAGGTTCTCTGGCAGGCTATTCCAGAGGCTGGGGGCATAATAACTAAAGGCTGCCTCTCCATGCCTCTTGGTCCTAGGCTTTGGGATAGTTAAAAGGCCAGTGCCAGAGGACATGTCTGATATGTATTGGGATGCCACAATAGTCCCTGTGCCCAAGAACACTAAGGTAACCTGCCTAAATGACTACCGACCCGTAGCACTCATGTCAGTAGCCATGAATTGCTTTGAAAGGCTGGTCATGGCTCACATCAACACCATTATCCCAAAAACCCTAGACCCACTCCAATTTGCATACCGCACCAACAGATCCACAGATGATCCAATCTCTATTGCACTCCACACTGCCCATTCACACCTGGACAAAAGGAACACCTATGTGAGAATGCTATTCATTGACTACAGCTCAGCGTTCAACACCATAGCGCTCACCACTAAGCTAAGGACCCTGTGACTAAACATCTCCCTGTGCAACTGGATTCTGGACTTCCTGACGGGCTGCCCCAGGTGGTAAGGGTAGGTAACAACACATCCGCCACGCTGATCCTCAACATGGGGGCCCCTCAGGGGTGCGTGCTCAGTCCCCTCCTGTACTCCCTGTTCACTCATGACTGCATGGCCAGGCGCGACTCCAACATCATCATTAAGTTAGCTGATGACACAACAGTGGTAGGCCTGATCACTGACAATGATGAGACAGCCTATAGGGAGGAGGTCAGAGACCTGACCGTGTGGTGCAAGGACAACAACCTCTCCCTCAATATGATCAAGACAAAGGAGATGATTGTGGACTACAGGAAAAGGAGGACCGAGCACGCCCCCATTCTCATCGATGTTGCTGTAGTGGAGCAGGTTGAGAGCTTCAAGTTCCTTGGCGTCCACATCACCAACAAACTAACATGGTCCAAGCACACCAAGTCAGACATGAAGAGGGCACGACAACACCTATTCCCCCTCAGAAGACTGAAAAGATTTGGCATGGGTCCTCAGATCCTCAAAAGGTTTTACAGCTGCACCATCGAGAGCATCCTGACGGGTTGCATCACTGCCTGGTATGGCAACTGCTCGGCCTCCGACCGCAAGGCACTACAGAGGGTATTGCGTATGGCCCAATACATCACCGGGGCAAAGCTTCCTGCCATCCAGGACCTCTACACCAGGCGGTGTCAGAGGAAGGCCCTAAAAATTGTCAAAGACTCCAGCCACCCTAGTCATAGACTGTTCTCTCTGCTACCGCATGGTAAGCGGTACCGGAGTGCCAAGTCTAGGTCCAAGAGGCTTCTAAGCAGCTTCTACCCCCAGCCATAAGACTCCCCTTCAACGCTGATGCTATTCTCTGTTATTATCTATGCATAGTCACTTTAATAACTCTACCTACATATACATATTACCTCAATTCCCTCAACATCGGTGCCCCCGCACATTGACTCTGTACCGGTATCCCTGTATATAGCCCCGCTATTGTTATTTAAGGCTGCTCTTAATTATTTGTTATTCTTATCTCTTACTTTTTTGTTGTTGGTATTTTCTTAAAACTGCATTGTTGGTTAAGGGCTTGTAAGTAAACATTTCACTGTAAGGTCTACACCTGTTGTCAGTAGCGGATTTAGGTATGGGCGCCATGGGCAGCCGCCCAGGGCGCGTCTTGCCGGGGACTTCCCGGGGCTCCCGCACCAAAAAATTGGGAAATGTTGATGCTCGAGTGCCAAATCAACACAAATGGATAAGAAAAGGTCTAAGCCATCAGGTGCCCAGTTTAGGAAAAAGAGGGAAGAAGAAGAGGAGAAACGCGCAAAAGATAAAGGTATGCAGCTATACCATCTCTTTATGAGTATAATACTATGCATGCAATGAAATAGGCTAGTATAACACTTAAGTTTGTTAGCCTATGTTGCTATGTTGC
Organism: Brachymystax lenok tsinlingensis; assembly: GCA_030435695.1. Lineage (NCBI taxonomy): Eukaryota > Metazoa > Chordata > Actinopteri > Salmoniformes > Salmonidae > Brachymystax > Brachymystax lenok. The sequence continues at coordinate 30,955,645 of CM059789.1, read as the reverse complement.
TTCCTATGCTATTATACATAGGGCGACTATATTCCGTTTTCTGTCCAACTAGCTTACATAACATTAGATATAATTTCACACAGTTTCATCATGATAATGTGTGTAGCCTGCAGCAAAATGATTACAACCTAACTAGCACATTATTGATTTAGTTAACTTTCATTGAGGTGACATCATAAAGGTTTTCTGTGATTGTATTGACTAGGTCCTGAGCTCAGTAAGGGGAATTTCCAGTGCTGTAGGCTAACTTAAAAGACGTCTATATTATGCTGATATTTTGAATCTTTTGTGATATATTGAGTCTTTTGGGGTGTCTTATGCCTAGAATTAGCCAAGGAGGTTGTATGGCTCATTTGGTTCCTATTCTGAAAATTGTATAAATTGTGCATAATGACATGTATATTTAATTGTGCAACAAATGTATTTAGGGTGTCAGACTCTTATACTGTTTTTCAATGCAAATTCAGGGGCACTTCTGAAATATTTTGGAGCACCCTCTGGCACTGGCCAGGATGAGGAGCCATCTACCTCCTCAGCCACACAGGCTTCTTCAGAAATTATCTCGGAGCCTCAGGATGAGGAGCCATCCACCTCCTCAGCCACACAGGTGTCTTCACAAATGTTGTCTTTGCCTGAAAATTGAGGATGAAGACCCATTTGCTTCCACTTTTCCCCAGCAGGATTCTTCAGGTGTGTTTGTTCGCACGTGTGTGTGTGTGGGGGTACACGCACATGTGTTTATGTGTGCATCCCAGCATAACATAAACAAATACATATTTTCCCTTTTGCAATGTTTTACGTTTCCATATTGTAGGTAACAATGATGATTTTATTATTACTGGGTATGTATGTGGGATGTTCCACCACAATAAATGCTGTGAATAACATGTGTAAACTAATGCCCATGTGCTCTCCATTAGAAATGCCTGTAGCAGCATCCCCACCAAATCCTGCTGCTGAGGATGAACCACTGTCTACAGACCCTGCTGACTGGCCTTCAGTTCTGACTGACATAATTCGGATACAACTAGTTTGCAGAGGACCAAGTGAGGTACCACCTAACTTCGCTTTCCCAGGGAATGAGAGTGATGGAAGAAGTTGCCACCACCAGTATTTCAGGAAGACCTTGGTGAGTGGTGAAACAATCCCTAGAAGTTGGTTGGTGTATTCCGAAAGAAACAACAGCCTCTTCTGCTTCTGGTGCAAACTCTTTTCTAAGAAGAAAATTAATTTTGCAAACTCAGGACAGACAGACTGGAAACATGCAATTTCTTTGCTGAATTCACACGACGGTAGTCCAGAACACCAAAACTGCATGAAAAGATGGAAAGAACTGGCAATGAGGATAAAAAAAGGGGAAACAATTGATAAGCATGAGATGGCACTTATGGAGGCTGAGAGGATAAGATGGAGAGAAGTGTTGACATGTCTGACTGCTATTGTGCAGTCTCGGGCAATTAGAAATCTGGCACTAAGGGGACACACAGAAACCCTGTACTTTCCATCAAACATACTCATATCAAATGTATACACTGTACTCTAAACCATCAACTGTATCTTGTCTATGCCGTTCGGCCATCGACCCAAATCTCTAGCCACTTTAATAATTGTAATTGGATGAAATAATGTATCACTAGCCACTTTAAACAATGCCATTTATATAATGTTTACATATCCTACATTACTCATCTCATATATATATATATATATATATATATATATATATATATATATATATATATATATATATATATATATATATATATATATATATATATGTGTATATACTGTACTCCATACCATCTACTGCATCTTGCCTATGCCGGTCAGCCATCGCTCATCCATATATTTATATGTACATACTCGTATTCATTCCTTTACTCTTGTGTGTATAAGGTAGTTGTTGTGAATTTGTTAGATTACTTGTTAGATACTACTGCATGGTTGGAACTAGAAGCACAAGCATTTCGCTACACTCGCATTAACATCTGCTAACCATGTGTATGTGACAAATAAAATTGGATTTGATTTGATTTGAAGAGGTTGAACTGATGGCACAATTTGATCCAGTCATGAAAGAGCACCTTAACCGTGTCCAAAAAGGGAACTTGAGTCACACCACCAGCTACCTTGGCCACCAAATACAGAATGAACACATTGATTTGTGGAGCAGCAAGGTAATTTCAATAATGGCGAGTGAAAAAATTACTCTCTATCATTCTAGATTGCACCTCAGATGTCAGCCACATTGAACAGTTGTCAGTTGTGATTAGAATTGTGTCACCGAAGGAGGAGCCCCACATAAAGGAACATTTTATTAGGGTTTTTGGAGGCAGAGGAGTCCACTGGCCAACATTTGGCATCCCTGATTCTCAAAAGATTAGAGGAGCTAAAAATTCCTTTTGAGGACTGCAGGGGACAGTCTTATGATAATGGGGCCAACATGAGAGGCAAAAACAAAGGTGTCCAAGCCAGACTGCTGGAAATGAATCCGAGAGCTCTATTTGTGCCATGTGGTGCTCACACATTGAACCTGGTTGTGCCTGAAGCTGCTAAAAGTTCTGTCGATGCCACAAGTTACTTTGGCATCTTACACAAACTGTACACCTTGTTCTCAGCCTCCACACAGCGATGGGCCATCCTGAAGAAACATGTGGACATCACTTTGAAGATGTGGACTGAGACAAGGTGGGAGAGTAAAGTTAAGAGTGTCGAACCACTGAGGTATCAGGCAGCAGCGGTGAGTGAGGCGCTGATTGTGGTGAGGGATCAAACCAAAGACCCTGTGATAAAGATTGAGGTCCAGTTCTTGTCAGAGGAGGTGGAATCATACCGCTTCAGCATCTGTACAGTGGTGTGGTATGACATCTTGAGCCAGATCCAACATGTGAGCAAGCTGATGCAGTCTCCCAGTATGCATGTGGATGTTGCAGTCAGTCTTCTCAGAAAGACAGAGAGAGGCAGAGGTAGGAACAAGTAATTGTTTTACAAGTCCCAAGTAATCTCAAGTCTTAGCACTCAAGTCCCAAGTCAAGTCCCAAGTCAAGACCGACAAGTCCCAAGTCAAGTCTCAAGTCCTAAACTTTGAGTTTCGAGTCCTAAACAAGTCATAATGTGCTCTTCACCAAATGTAATACCATTTCATATTTTTAAGAGTTAGTATATTAAATTTACGAAAATCATGAATGCTTTTAAAAATATATATATTTATTACTTTCCAAATAAACTTTATATTTCCATGGAAATACATGGGTAGCCATGAGAAAGACATTAATATGACAGCAAAAACAAAATATTGTAGTGCTCTCTCTCTCTCCAGATATACTCTAGACACCTAAATCAATCCTGCCATAAAGTTACAATCATTTATTAAAAGGTACATCAAAACAACTGCTACTGAACTTCAAGTAGGCCTACAATTTGAACACTGGCCTGAATGTCTGAGAAGAAAATACAGATCCCAAAGATGGGAGATAAAACCTGAACATGGAGACTACGTGTGTGTGTTTTGTGTATTGCATAAACAGTTTCATTTTTTCTCTTATCTCAGGGCCCTATGATGCATTGCATTTGCAAAAGACCAAATTAAATAAAAAGTATGTCAGTCATTTGTGCACGATGAGGCCGCAGTATGATGCCACCATGGCTGAAGACAATCTCCACCGGAGCACTGGAGGCAGGCACTGCCAAGACCCTGAAGGCCACTCGGGACAGTGAAGGAAGAGCCTTCATGTTCATTGCCCAGAACAAGAGGGCATTCTGTCCTTCGCATATATCAAGGTAGTGACTTAGCTGTAGTGCTGGGGTGGTCCCAACAGCTTTCTTCTGCCTCTTACAGTATGCTGCAAACAGCCCTTCTTCTTGTCCAAGACTATGGTCCTCTCGCTCGTCCTCATCAACAAGAGAGTCACAGCTTTCTCAGTCCCTGCAGCATCTTGCAGAATCATGTAAAAAAAAAAATCATGCAGAATCATGTAAAAGCATAGCAGAAGCAAAAAGGCCAGTATTCGAGTATTGGTGATGCAGTGGGTTAAACTGAAAAAGTATTATTGTTGCAGTCAATTGGATTAAATTATTAGAAAAAGTTACATTAAACTTAATGATATTTACCTTTCACTCTTTGTGCCACCTCCTCCTTGTCCTCCTCCTTGACCAGCACATGGTGCTCCACCCACATCCGAGAAAATGCCGGATCCAAGGCAGCTGCTTTGAGGTAGACTGGATCTGAAAAGGGGGCAGTGATTCCATCTTGTGTCCTGGCCATTTTCACATTGATGAAGATTCCAAGAAATCTTTTGTTCAGGGATGCCTGGAGACTTCTGACCAGGCCACTCAGGAAATGGACTTGAGGCTTCCGCTGCTCCAGGTGGTGATTCAGAGACAGGACAGAGGGAACAACGGAACTGATTGTGACTATCTTCTCCCCCTGTGTCATATCTGTTGCTTCTCCAAATGGCTTCAGGATGTCCACCAACTCCTTCAACTTATTCCACTCCCATACTGTGAACAACTCCTTGTGCCCAGCCTTTTCTAGAACATGACTGAGCTTTAGATGGTCACATTGGATAACTGCCTTCACTTGTCTCAGTGTTGAGTTCCATCTTGTGTTGACAGCAGCAGGGATGCCTCTTTCCCCAAACTCAGCCTCAAACACCTCTTTGAATGTTGTGCTTGTATGCAGCAGTGAGCTGGTTTTTGATAACTTTGAAAGAGAAGAGTCATCACTTTTGTTTCTTTCAAGCCATCTCCCACCAGCAGCTGGAGAGTGTGGGCAAAACACTGCAAGCGCTGTTTTTTTTTTGCAATTGCAGCATACACTGTTTGCTGGTCTTCCAGTGTCAGGTCATTCCAGAGCTCTGGTTCATCAAGGTGATCTACTGTACGTCATGTACTTCATCTTCTTGTTCAATGGGGAAGCACACCATGAATGCTTTTCTCATGTTGGCAGCATTGTCACTAATGATATTGTCTAATTTATCTTTAATGCTGTACTCACCACATATACAGTGAGGGAAAAAAGTATTTGATCCCCTGCTGATTTTGTACGTTTTCCCACTGACAAAGACATTATCAGTCTATAATTTTAATGGTAGGTTTATTTGAACAGTGAGAGACAGAATAATAACAAAGAAATCCAGAAAAACACATGTCAAAAATGTTATAAATTGATTTGCATTTTAATGAGGGAAATAAGTATTTGACCTCCGTCTCAATCAGAAAGATTTCTGGCTCCCAGGTGTCTTTTATACAGGTAACGAGCTGAGATTAGGAGCACACTCTTAAAGGGAGTGCTCCTAATCTCAGCTTGTTAACTGTATAAAAGACACCTGTCCACAGAAGCAATCAATCAATCAGATTCCAAACTCTCCACCATGGCCAAGACCAAAGAGCTCTCCAAGGATGTCAGGGACAAGATTGTAGACCTACACAAGGCTGGAATGAGCTACAAGACCATCGCCAAGCAGCTTGGTGAGAAGGTGACAACAGTTGGTGCGATTATTCGCAAATGGAAGAAACACAAAATAACTGTCAATCTCCCTCGGCCTGGGGCTCCATGCAAGATCTCACCTCGTGGAGTTGCAATGATCATGAGAACAGTGAGGAATCAGCCCAGAACTACACGGGAGGATCTTGTCAATGATCTCGAGGCAGCTGGGACCATAGTCACCAAGAAAACAATTGGTAACACACTACGCCGTGAAGGACTGAAATCCTGCAGCGCCCGCAAGGTCCCTCTGCTCAAGAAAGCACATATACATGCCCGTCTGAAGTTTGCCAATGAACATCTGAATGATTCAGAGGACAACTTTGTGAAAGTGTTGTGGTCAGATGAGACCAAAATGGAGCTCTTTGGCATCAACTCAACTCGCCGTGTTTGGAGGAGGAGGAATGCTGCCTATGACCCCAAGAACACCATCCCCACCGTCAAACATGGAGGTGGAAACATTATGCTTTGGGGGTGTTTTTCTGCTAAGGGGACAGGACAACTTCACCGCATCAAAGGGACGATGGACGGGGCCATGTACCGTCAATCTTGGGTGAGAACCTCCTTCCCTCAGCCAGGGCATTTGAAATGGGTCGTGGATGGGTATACCAGCATGACAATGACCCAAAACACACGGCCAAGGCAACAATGGAGTGGCTCAAGAAGAAGCACATTAAGGTCCTGGAGTGGCCTAGCCAGTCTCCAGACCTTAATCCCATAGAAAATCTGTGGAGGGAGCTGAAGGTTCGAGTTGCCAAACGTCAACCTCGAAACTTTAATGACTTGGAGAAGATCTGCAAAGAGGAGTGGGACAAAATCCCTCATGAGATGTGTGCAAACCTGGTGGCCAACTACAAGAAAAGTCTGACCTCAAACCCAACAAGGGTTTTGCCACCAAGTACTAAGTCATGTTTTGCAGAGGGGTCAAATACTTATTTCCCTCATTAAAATGCAAATCAATTTATAACATTTTTCACATGCGTTTTTCTGGATTTTTTTGTTGTTATTCTGTCTCTCACTGTTCAAATAAACCTACCATTAAAATTATAGACTGATCATTTCTTTGTCAGTGGGCAAACGTACAAAATCAGCAGGGGATCAAATATTTTTTTCCCTCACTGTAGCCTCAAATTGCTCACAGATTCTTTCGGCTGTGTGTGGGCCTTTGAAGCGGTCACAGGCCAAGAGATTGGACTTGAGCTGTATCCTCTCTCCATCTTTCTCCATACAGTGCACAGTGACACCAAGGAACCCCCTCATCTTTCGGTAGGACCAAATGTCCACTGTGACTGAAACATGGTCTGTGTTGCTCAACTGAGTTTTCAGTTTTGAATGTCTCTCTGTAGAGAGGTTCTCTACTTTTGATGTCAATGTTCTGCGACACACTGGGCTGTACTTACTGTCAACCACTGACAGAAAGTGATGAAAACTCTTGTTTTCCACAATAGACAGAGGCAAGTTGCAGTCGATAACCAGGTCGGACAGTATTGCATTGTTAAATAGCTTTCTGCTGTGGATGGTTCATGCTGTACTGCCCTACACATCTGTAAGAGGTAAGTATATAAAAAATTATTGAGCGGCAGCAGTAGCACCGCACCCCCCTATAGCGATCGACTATCGAGGATCGCAATCGGGCGATGTAGACTTGTACACAATCGCCCAACACACACACACACACACACACACACACACACACACACACACACACACACACACACACACACACACACACTGTGTGTGGTTACAGTAGGCTAACAAATGCCAATGGTTTTAGGAACAGCAGTAACATCAGGCAGGATTTAGGCTACCAACTGCCTACCCAGTTGTAGCTCCATCTTGGGTGCAATGATCACATTCCCGCACTGGCTGACTGTGTGGAGGCTCATTGATTTAACGTTATGTTAGCCTACATGCTACACTAGCAAAGTTATATATAGCTGTCGGCTATATTAGCCATGACTTTGTTGGAAGTTGTTGCTCTGTCTGTTATTTTCTTCCTGTATGTTTTGCAAGTTGCAATCCGTTTTTTGTTGACTACAGCATAGTCTTTATATCCGAAAATAATAATTTGGGGTATCATCTTTCCAAGGGCTCCATCTGAATTCACCCGCCGACGTTCCTCTGCACTGCCACGGGCAACTTTTTCTCCGCTGGCACAATTTGATTGGCTGCTGTCCGATTCAAACGGTAATCTGTTAAATTAAGAGTTGATGCGCTACACACTTTTTTAAATAGCATAATTTTTCATATTTGGGCTTGGGGAGGGTATCAAGTCAGGTCGAGTCAAAAGGCTCAAGTCCAAGTCAAGTCACGGGTCATTGGTGTTAAAGTCGAGTTGCAAGTCATCATATTTGTGACTCGAGTCATGTGAGTCGAGTTCACACCTCTGGAGAGAAGTCTCAGCAACTACAGAGCAACAGGCTTTATGACTGCACAAACCAAGGATATTTGCGAGGGTATGAATGTAGAGTCCGTTCTACAACAAAAAAGGCTGAGGTCCAGAAAGCGGCACTTTTCATACGAATCATTTGATGAGCTTTTGAGTGATGCCCTGAAGAAGCTGGAGGTGACATTTTTCAATGTCGTTGTTGATGCTGCAACCTCAGTGCTTCAGGAAAGATTTTCCACATTGGAAAATGTAGGAGATAAGTTTGGAGGGCTGTCATGCCATCTAAACCCTGACCTTTCTTGCCTTCCTTGATGCAGATGCAATGTCATCAATGACATCATCATAACAAATTTGCCCAGCAATTGCATGGTTAATACTGATGACAGCAAGGCCACTAAGGCGTTCCTGTGACATGGTGGACCTCAGGTAGGATTTGATGAGCTTCAGCTTTGAAAATCTCCTCTCTGCTTCAGCTACGGTCATTGGAAGAGTAAGACAATTTCTGAGAGCAGTTCACAAATTTGGATACATTTCTGAGAGCTCCCTTTCGTGTATAAATATCAGCAGCTCAAGCAGGGTCATGGTCTTCGATGGAAAGTCAGGCAAGTTCTTCTGTTCCTGTGCAAGCTTTCTGCCATCCAAGTCTGAGTGTTCTTTATAGTGCAGTGTCATACTAAGGGACTCACATTGTTCTGTCAGCACCTAATTTGATAGACTTTGGATGGCAGATGTGCAATTTAGTTTCTGTGTTTCTTTTTTGAAGTGCAATAGTGTAGGGGCTGAACGGGGGGTTCGCCCAGGGAGCCATACAAGCTAGAACTGCCTGTTGTATTCGGCTCGTGTGACAAATACAAGTTGATTTGATTTGATGCACAATCATGGATTGATTTAAAACCAATAGAAGAGTCTTAAAATGTATTCTAAAAGTCACAGGCAGCCATTGTTATTATTTGACCCTGCTGGTCATCTATGAACGTTTGAACATCTTGGCCATGTACTGTTATAATCTCAACCCGGCTCATCCAGAAGAGGACTGGCCAGAGCCTGGTTCCTCTCTAGGTTTCTTCCTAGATTCCTGCTTTTCTAGGGAGTTTTTCCTAACCACCATGCTTCTACATCTGCATTGCTTGCTGTTTGGAGTTTTAGGCTGGTTTTCTGTACAGCACTTTGTGACTTCGGCTGATGTAAAAAGAGCTTTATAAATAAATGTGATTGATTGACTTTAAAACCGGTGTAATGTGTGCTCTCAGTCTGGTCTTGGCCAGTACCCATGCTGCAGTATTCTGTATGTTTTGCAGTTGACCAATGGCTTTCTTGGGTAGACCAGACAGGAGAGCATTACAGTAGTCAAGCCTGCTTGTAATAAAAAGTCTCTGTATCAGCCTGAGATAGAAACGGACGCACCTTTCAGCATTCTCCAGGCGTTTCCCAGCAGTCCTAATCGCAGGCAGCGCTGAGTAATTGTCAGGGAGGGATAGGAAACAGGGTCCTTCCTATTGGCGCTCTCTAAGACCACCACCAAATTGCCCTTCATTAGCAAAGAGCTAATCCCTATTTATGGTGGCAGATATTGCTCGGAAGACTTCATTGCCAGAGGGGTCTTTGCGGTAAAGGGCGTTGCTAGCTGTCGATGAGGATTATTGCATGTGTTTCTCAATTATGTGAGAGACTGAGGTTTCTTGTGTGTGTGTGTGTGAGTGTGATTGGCTACAGATGTAGGATCTTAATTTGATCATCCTGTTGCAGGATAACTTGCCTGCAATGCAGGACATTTAAAACTGGTAGTGTATTTGATGTTTATAAAGGCTTCTGAAGTTTATAATTTTCACTTTGAAAAATGTATTAACCCCTACAAAAATGTCCATGAATTATAATCCACATAATAATTCCTGTTACTGCAGGACCATTTTCCTCCTGAAGCAAACTGACACAAATTAAGATCCTACATCATGTTTGTGTGTGTGTGTGTGTGTGTTATACAGCTTGTCATTTTTATGAAGCTCCTCATCAGTATTTTAGGATGTGATTTGTGAGGCGGTTGCTGCCAGACGTGTCTCGATCCTCCGGGGTTGAACTAATCAATTAATGCAATTATCCGCTGGATTGAACCTGCTACTGTTTTGATACACATCATCTGCTCCACGCTTGATTAGTAAAGGTACTTGACGATTAGCAACACTGTTTTTAGTAATGCTAAGTGCATTATATATACAAAAGTATGTGGATACCCCTTCAAATTAGTGGGTTTGGCTATTTTCAGCCACACCCGTTGCTGACAGGTGTATAAAATCATGCACACAGCCATCCAATCTTCATAGACAAACACTGGCAGTAGAATGGCCTTACTGAAGAGTTCAGTCACTTTCAAATCAGCACTGTCATAGGATGCCACCTTCCCAACAAGTCAGTTCGTAAAATTTCTGCCCTGCTAGAGATGCCCCGGTCAAATGTAATTGCTGTTATTGTGAAGTGGAAACATCTAGGAGCAACAATGGCTCAGCCATAAAGTGGTAGGCCACACAAGCTCACAGAACGGGACCGCAGAGTGCTGAAGTGGGTAGCGTGTAAAAATCATCTTTCCTTTGGTTGCAACACCCACTGCCGAGTTCCAAACTGCCTCTGGAAGCAACGTCAGCACAATAACAATAACTGTTCGTCGGGTGTTTCATGAAATGGGTTTCCATGTCCCTGAGCAGCCGCACACAAGTCTAAGATCACCATGAGCAATGCCAAGCGTCGTCTGGAGTGGTGTAAAGCTCGCCACCATTGGACTCTGGAGCAGTGGAAACGCGTTCTCTGGAATGATGAATCACACTTCACCATCTGACAGTCTGACGGACGAATCTGGGTTTGGCGGATGCCAGAAGAACGCTACCTGCCTGAATGCATAGTGCCAACTGTAAAGTTTGGTGGAGGAGGAATAATGGTCTGGAGCTGTTTTTCATGGTTCGGACTAGGCCCCTTAGTTCCAGTCAAGGGAAATCTTAACGCTACAGCATACAATAACATTCTAAACGATTCTGTGCTTCCAACTTTGTGGCAACAGTTTTGGGGAAGGCCCTTTCCTGTTTCTTTATGACAATACCCCCGTGTACAGAGCGAGGTCCATACAGAAATGGTTTGTCGATATCGGTGTGAAAGAATTTACTGGTCTGCACAGAGCTCTGACCTCAACCCCATCGAACACCTTTGGCATGAATTGGAACGCTGACTGCAAGCCAGGCCTAATCACCCAACATCAGTGCCTGACCTCACTAATGCTCTTGTGGCTGAATGGAAGCAAGTCCCCGCAGCAATGTCCCAACATCTAGTGGAAAGCCTTCCCAGAAGAGTGGAGTCTGTTATAGCAGCAAAGGAGGGACCAACTCCATTTAATGCCCATGATTTTGGAATGAGATGTTTGACGAGCAGCTGTCCACATACTTTTGGACATGTAGTGTGTTTACTTAGTGTTTAGCGAGGGTGTCGGAACACAGATATAACTCAATGTTATTCTATATTGACTGAATAAATGATAAATTAGAAATGAGCTTGAAGAAGTGCTCAACTGTTCTATCCACCCTCCCTCCCCATCCTCTCTGTTTGGAAAGGCTACATATAGCATTCTGTTGTTAAAGCCACGGAATCAAGTCTTATTCATCCTTCAAAGAACTTGGGATGTTCGTCGTCGTGGTAAAACATAAATACAGGACTGCAGAGTAATAAATATAAATCCACACTTCTTAGGGAGAGTTAATCATGGATTTGAGCGGAAGTCGAGCGTTGGAATATAGCTCCCGTAATGCGACTGAACTTATGCACATTGTCGGAGGGAGGGAGTTGTAAATAACACCCGAGCCGACAACTCACCTTCAGTCTCTAATGTCTGTGATTGAGCTGAGATGCCGGGCGCGAGGACAGCGTTGATAGATTCCATGTAAATGTATCAAGTGCAGTATTATTAGGTAAATATGCCCCCCGTATCCCTCCTCACTTTGTCAGCAGAAAGAAGAAGGTGGCAGGAGGAGGGATATTTCCTGTCTGCTGTGAAGGATGACACACCTGAATGGTTGTGTATAAATTATGTTCCCGGGCCCACCTGGTGTAGTGTATCGTACGCTAGCTAGGCAGCACCGGGAGAAAGTAATGGCTCGCACGCCAGTGGCGATTGGAGGGAGAGCTCCTGATGGCGCTAGGAGTTATGTGGCTCTGTGAAATTGAACAAACAAGTTAATACAATCCCCTGGCAATCTTTTATCCGGTAGAGTGTCGACGTTGACAGGCTAGGTGCTGAAATGTGTGTCACTGGCCGTTATTTGTGATGCGGACAGACGCAAGGCGCCCCTTGGGCTTTCATCAGAAAGACATAGATTCCAAATGAAGGTATTCACTTCCGTATTTATGTATGGATGTAGCTCATGGAAGGCTGTCGATTCCCATTTGACTGGGGCTGGGAGGCAGGGTGGAAGGCTGGGACGTGGGTTGCCATCTTGGTGGGGTTAGTGGGAGCTGCTGGAGAGTAGGTGATCGAGAGCGCTGTCACAGCACCTGCGGGCATGGCTCCTGACAAACTCCTCCAGGACCATGAATAATGCTCGCTCTGTGCCTGAGTGATGGCTGCTGTAATGGTGCCAGGCAGCATGGCGTGACCAGTGCCCCGGACTGACAGACGGACGGACGGGAGTCTCAACCATGCACATACCGGAGGGTGGAGATGTAACAGCCTGCTCCAGTGGTCACACCACTGCCTGCAAGAGTGAAGCGCTGAGTTCAGTTTGAGTGTTAGGGAAAGAACTGTAGGCGTCATGGTAGCTGTGTACAGTAATCATCATCAAAATAATACATTTAATTTATATAGCACTTTTCATTACAGCGTTGTCTCAAAGCTCTACATACAGTAGTGGTTTTCAGACATGGTTGGATTGTCGGTAAAGTCACATAGAGGTAGAGCTCGCAGTTAAGAGCAATGAAATCTGCTCCGTAGCACGAAACAGAGAATTCAAGTAATTAAAGCACCAAATTGTAAATTATCTGTTCAACTTTTAACTGTTTATTTGGTTTCTTCACTTTAGACAAAATCTGTGGCAAAAATGAAGTCTTAAGTTTCTGCGTGCTTTGTTAAAGAGCTGTTGAGAAACTTGGCTGTGTTGTGAAGGTATGCATACACTCTTGCAAGTTGTCATCATGTAGCACCAGAGGACTGTCAATCAGGCTGTGTAATTGTGAAAGATTCACGGTGCATTCAGAAATAGCTCTCGCCTCTCTCTCTCTCTGTAAGCACAGTGGTCATGAGCATCACTCAGGCTCTCATGCTTAGCCTTCTGAGTGTGGGCGTCTCTCTCGCCCTCTTTCTCTCTATTGCCCTCTCTCTCTCTCTCCCCTCACCCTCGCCCTCTCTTTCTCACTTAGAGCATGATGTTTCCAGGAACTAATGATTGCGTTATCCATGGTACCCTAGTGGTGCACCCTCCTGTGGGGTTTGGCCTGCCTGATTAGGGCAATGCACTACCTGCTCTGCCTCTCTCCCTTGTCTTTGAGTGCATCGTAATGATGGGCGTTCTTTTTTTACCCTGATTTTACCAATAGTTACAGGGGAGAGGAGGGGTGATGAATGAGCCAATTGGAAGTTGGGGATGATTAGGTGGCCATGATGGTATGAGGGCCAGATTGTGAATTTAGTCAGGATATTTTTATTTATTTTTATTTAACCTTTATTTAACTAGGCAAGTCAGTTAAGAACAAATTCATATTTACAATGACGGCCTACCAAAAGACAAAAGGCCTCCTGTGGGGACGGGGGCTGGGATAAAAAAATATATAAATATACGATAAAACACACATCACGACAAGAGAGACAACACAACACTACATAAAGAGAGACCTAAGACATCAACATAGCAAGGCAGCAACACATGATAACACAGCATGGTAGCAACACAACATGACAACAACATGGTAACAACACAACATGGTAGCGACACAAAACATGGTACAAACATTATTGGGCACAGACAACAGCACAAAGGGTGAGAAGGTAGAGACAACAATACATCACGCAAAGCAGCCACAGTGAGAAAGCTTGTTGGACACTAAGAAAGCTTTGTTTTAGAGTATTTAGCACAAAATCCGGGGAGGGCTCAGTTGAGTATAAGACAGTATAATTTGCACATACATGGATGAGAGAGCTTCCTACTGCCTGAGCAATGTTGTTGATGTAAATGGAGAAGATCGAAGGTCCAAGCGTCTTCGACAGAGGGGATCAAGCTGATTTCCATACCATTTTACAGAAGCCAGTTCATGAAGGAAGTCTTGCCCATTAAAGTTTTTTAGCAAGCGTCTATGACAAATCAGGACAGGTCGTTTCACTGAGCAGCCATTACGAACACAGGCTGTATAACAGTGATCACTAAGGTCATTACAGAAAACACCAGACTGATACCTATCAGGATTATTTGTGAGGATAACATAAAAAATAGTAGCCTTTTCTGGGTGTTTGGAGTCATACCTTGTGGGATTGGTAATAATCTGAGAATGATTTAGGGAGTCCCATTGCTTTAGGACTTGGTCAGGTGGTGTAAGTATGTCCCAGTTTAGGTCACCCAGCAGGACAAATTCAGACTAAGTGTAAGGGGCCAGGAGAGAGTTTAGGGCAGGTAGGGTACAGGTCGGTGGTGATGGAGGATGACAGCACCCAGCAACAGTCAACAAAGAGCTATTTGAAAGTTGAATACTTAAAACCAGCAAATAACATTTTGGGGGGACAGACTTGGTGGATACAAACAAGCACTGAAGGTGATCCTTGGTAAATATTGCCACTCCCCCACCTTTGGAAGATCTGTCTTGCCGAAAAAGGTTATAACCAGAAAGGTTAACATTAGTATTCAAAACACGCCTAACCATGTCTCAGTAATGACCAGCACATCTGGATTGGAGCTGTGAACCCACACTTTCAATTGATCCATTTTAGGTAATAAGCTTATAGTGTTAACGTGCAGAAAACCCAGGCTTTTACGAGAGCAGAAATCAGTGAAGCAGATATCCGGGTTAACATCTCTACTCTTACGATAAGTGCCATGGGATCTTTAGTGACCACAGAGAGTCAGGACACCAGTTTAACATCCCATCTGAAAGACAGCGCCCTACACAGGGCAATGTCCCTTTCACTGCCCTGGGGGATTGGGATGTTTTTGGGGGGACCAGAGGAAAGAGTGCTTCCTACTGGCCCTCCAACACCACTTCCAGCAGCATCTGGTCTCCCATCCAGGACCGACTCTGCTTAGCTTCAGAGGCAAGCCAGAAGTGGGATGCAGGGCGGTATGTTGCTGGCAGACACCATAGTCTCAGGGATATAGAAAGATTATATGAGGGAGATGAACCAAACTCTCACCTCTCTTCCTTCCCCTGCATTGAGGGCTATAAAGAGATGGGGAGGGGGAGGGAGGGATAAAGAGAGCATGAAGATATGAGGGAGGAGAAAGAAAGCACCAGAGAGAGAGAGAGAGAGAGAGAGAGAGAGAGAGAGAGAGAGAGAGAGAGAGAGAGAGATTGAGAGATTGTGTCTTGTTCTGAGCCACTGGTAGGGTGGTGAATGCAGACTGCCTTGGCATCACTGTGATCTTCAAAGCCTCTCAAACTCAGCCCCTCGCTCAGGAGAGATGTTAGAATGGGAGAGTTAGCGCACTGGCTACCTTCAGGCAGGAAGGCATTGCTGCTTCAAAGTTTTTAGCCCCCTCCTCTCGCTTTCTCACGCTCACTCACTCACTCCCTATCTATATATTTATTTTATATATATTCTGAACTAAAATATAAACGTAACATGCAATAATTTCAACGATTTTACTGAGTTAAAGTTCATATAAGGAAATCAGGCAATTGAAATAAATAAATTAGGCCCTAATCTATGGATTTCACATGACTGGGCAGCGGCGCAGCCATGGGTGGGCCTGGCAGGGCATAGGCCCTTGACCGTCTGGCTCACCCACTGGAGAGCCACGCCCAGCCAATCAGAATGAGTTTTTCCCTACAAAAGGGATTTATTACAGACAGAAATACCCCTCAGTTTCATCAGCTATGCGGGTGGCTCGTCTCAGACGATCACGCAGGTGAAGAAGCCGGATGTGGAGGTCCTGGGCTGGTGTGGTTAAACTTGGTTTGCGGTTGTGAGGCCAGATGGACGTACTGCCAAATTCTCTAAAACGACATTATGATAGAGAAATTAACATAAAATTATCTGGCAACAGCTCTGGTGGACATTCGTGTAGTCTGCATGTCAATTGCACGCTCCCTCAAAACTTGAGACATCTGTACATTGTCCCCAGCACCAGGTGCACCTGTGTAATGATCATGCTGTTTAATCAGCTTCTTGATATGCCACACCTGTCAAGTGGATGGATTATCTTAGCAAAGGAGAAATGCTCACTAACAGGGATGTAAACCAACTTGTATGCAACATTTGAGAGAAATATGCTTTTTGTGTACATTTCTGGAATGTTTTATTTCAGCTCATGGAACATGGGACCCACACGTTACATGTTGTGGTTATATTTTTGTTCAGTATATATACAGTGCATTCGTAAAGTATTCAGACCCCTTAACTTTTTCCACATTTGTTACATTACAGCCTTATTCTAAATGGATTAAATACTTTTTTTGTCTCATCAATCTACACACAATACCCCGTAATGTTAACATTTTTGCATTTTGCATTTACTCAGTACTTTGTTGAAGCCCCTCTGGCAGTGGGTATGACGCTACAAACTTGGCACATCTGTACTTGGGGAGTTTCTCCCATTCTTCTCTGCAGATCCTCTCAAGCTCTGTCAGGTTGGATGAAGAGTGTCACTGCAGAGCTATTTTCAGGTCTCTCCAGAGATGTTCGATAGGGTTTAAGTCCGGGCTCTGGCTAGGCCACTCAAGGACATTCAGTGACTTGTCCCAAAGGCACTCCTGCGTTGTCTTGGCTGTGTGTTTAGGGTCGTTGTCCTGTTGAAAGGTGAACCTTCGCCCAAGTCTGAGGTCCTGAGCACTCTGTAGCAGGTTTTCATCAATGATCTCTCTGTACTTTGCTCCGTTCCACTTTACCTCGATCCTGACTAGTCTCCCAGTCCATGCCGCTGAAACATTTCCTCAGCATGATGCTGCCACCACTATGCTTTAGGGATGGTGCCAGGTTTCCTCCAGACATGACGCTTGGCATTCAAGCAAAAGAGTTCAATCTTGGTTTCATCAGACCAGAGAATCTTGTTTCTCATGGTCTGAGAGTCCTTTAGGGGCCTTTTGATAAACTCCAAACGGGCTGTCATGTGTCTTTTACTGAGGAGTGGCTTCCATCGGGCCACTCTACCATAAATGCCTGATTGGTGAGGTGCTGCAGAGATGGTTGTCCTTCTGGAAGGTTCTCCCATCTTCACAGAGGAACTCTGGAGCCCTGTCAGAGTGACCATCGGGTTCTTGGTTACCTCCCTGACCAAGGCCCTTCTCCACCAATTGCTTAGTTTGGCCGGGCGGCCAGCTCTAGGAAGAGTCTTGGTAGTTCCAACATTCTTCCATTTAAGAATGATGGAGGCCGCTGTGTTCTTGGGGACCTTCAATGTTGCAGACATTTTTTGGTACCCTTCCCCAGATCTGTGCCTCGACACAATCCTGTCTCGGAGCTCTATGGACAATTCTTTCGACCTCATGGCTTGGTTTTTGCTCTGACTTGCACTGTCAACTGTGGGACCTTGTATAGACAGGTGTGTGCCTTTCCAAATCATGTCCAATCAATTGTTGTAGAAACATCTCAAGGATGATCAATGGAAACAGGATGCACCTGAGCTCATTTTCGAGTCTCATAGCAAAGGGTCTGAGTACTTATGTAAATAATGTTTTGTAAATGTGCAAACATTTCTAAAAACCTGTTTTCGCTTTGTCATTATGGGGTATTGAGTATAGATTAATGAGGGAAAAAAACTATTTAATACATCTTAGAATAAGGCTGAAACATAACAACATTTTGAAATAGTCAAGGGGTCTGAATTCTTTCCAAATGCACTGTATATATTAAAATTCCTACAGTATTTATGTTTTAATGTTTTGTATATAATGTATCCATGTCTAGATGTTGTGTCATTTTGGAGTGATGTTTATTTTTAACAATAATAAAATATGTTTCTAAACACTTCTACCTTCTTGTGGATGCTACCATGATTACGGATAATCCTGAATGAATCGTGATTAATGATGTGCGAGAAAGTTACAGAGGGTCAAATATCATACCCCCAAGACATGCTAACCTCCCTTTATTGTAATCGTGAGAGGGTAGCATGTCTTGGGGGTATGATCTTTGACCCATTGTAACCCACTTTCTCACTCATCAATATTCAGGATTATTCAGGATTATCTGTAATCATGGTAGCGTCCACATTAATGTAGAAGTGTTTAGAAACATATTCTATTGTTATTTATAGTATAAGTGACTCCATAATGACACAACACATTACTTAGCATTAATTTCTTTTGGCCACAAAATAATCTGAAATACAACCTGAAACGAACTGAAAGTTTGATGTAATCATTGCATGCAAGGAATATGGGACTAAATACTAAACTTTTGACTAATTTATTTATAAGAATCTTTAGGGATTCTTTTGACCCCTACCTTTTTGAGAAAAAAACTATTACTTGTTAAACAAAGTCTCTTTCTCTGAACAATTGTATTAATATAAAATAATATAATTTCCCAATTTTTTGGAGCATACAATATAGCGCAGTAGTTGAATTATTTATTTTTATACAGTCATTATTTCTTATTGTCAATCATTTCAGACCTCACTGTATGTTTTATGAACCTCAGATGGAAATGAGCAATTAGCTAAATCTGGTGCGACATGTTTTCTCAGTGCTCTGAGACTTCTGTTTTTCTTGTGCATAGTCCCTGTCAAATAAACCTCATAAATAAATTTAATCTGTCTCTGTCTTCCACTCTCTACCTCTTTCCCCTGTATTTAAATGACTTTGTCTCTTGTATTTAGTTTAGCCAGGAAACATTCAGACGTACATTGCTTTGTTCAAGGGTGGAATGGATGGATGCATGGCGCTGACACCTCCCCAAAAGGTTAGGACAGATAATTAAAATTTCCACCACTGCAGTCACAATACATCACTCTGTCACTTTTACACCAGCACACCCTCGTCTTCTGCAGCATTTTCCCTGGAAAGAGAAGGAAGGACTGATCCCAAACAGCCAGCTCTCTCTCTCCGACAGTAGACATCTCTCCTCCTGCCTTTTCCCAGGGACACAGAGACACTGCCAGTGCCAGCCTGCTCCTAAAGAAACACTAGTACCGAATGTGTAACACTAGCTGTGTCCCTAGTTTTGCTTAGTAATATTATTTTTGTACTAACTCCATATTGGGTGAAATGACTCCGCGTTTATCTCCATTTCTCAATTTCACAGCGGATTGCTCAATTTCCATTTAATCAAGATGAATTATTGTCCTCTCTCAAATACAAATGTTAATTACATGCGTGTAGCAATCCCCTAATTCAACAGCATGACAGAGCGAGGGTATTGTTTACCCAGCGCGGCTCCTTGGGGAGGTCTGCTCCATGCTTTATGAGTCTGCTTAGAGACATGATTAAGGTCTTTTTCATGTCTAGAAACCTAGAAACACACAACGGAACCCAGGGTTTGGCTTAAATCACGCAAGGATGCCATGGATGTCAATGGAAGATTTGCACAAACGTTTTGAGCTGTGCTTGCGCATATTGTTATACGGTTCAGTTTATACTCTGTAGCCTATGTAGGCTTATTGATCAGGCCCAAAATTATTGTAACCCTTGAAAGAGATGCGTAAAAAATACTGTAAAAAATACATAATACAAATGCTGATCTATATTGTTATACTAATACAATTGCTCAGAGAAATAATACTTTTTCTCAAAAGGATAGGTATAACAATTATTTGCACCCGTGTTTTCAATACCTTTCAATACTTCACCTTGCGAGGATAAAGGCATCTTTTTCAAAAATGTTTTATGAGATTGTAGAACACACATTGAATCTTTCCAGATTCTTGATATCCTTCGTCTGCGGTTATGGACTGCCCCCTTTAAACCACAGGTTTTCAAGCGGGTTCAAGTCCGGAGACTGAGTTGGACATTGCAAAATGTTGATTTTGTGGTTAATTAACCATGTTTATGTTTTTTATTTGTGTCTTTTTTTTGTGTATACATACAGTACCAGTCAAAATTTGGACACACCTACTCATTCCAGGGTTTTTCTTTATTTTTACTATTTTCTATTTTTTTGTAGAATAATAGTGAAGACATCAAAACTATGAAATAGCACATATGGAATCATGTAGTCACCAAAAAAGTGTTAAACAAATCAAAATATATTTTATATTTGAGATTCTTCAAAGTAGCCACCCTTTGCCTTGATGACAGCTTTGCACACTCTTAGCATTCTCTCAACCAGCTTCATGAGGAATGCTTTTCCAACAGTCTTGAAGGAGTTCCCACATATGCTGAGCACTTGTTGGCTGCTTTTCTTTCATACTGGGGTCCAACTCATTCTAAACCATCTCAATTGGGTTGAGGTTGGGTGATTGTGGAGGCCAGGTCATCTGATGCAGCACTCCATCACTTTCCTTCTTGGTCAAATAGCCCTTACACAGCCTGGAGGTGTGTTTTGGGTCATTGTCCTGTTGAAAACAAATGGTAGTCCCACTAAGCGCAAACCAGATGGGATGGCGTATCGCTGCAGAGTGCTGTGGTAAATGCTGGATAAGTGTGCCTTAAAGCCAGCCACAACAATGTGTCGGAGGAAACACCGTACAGCTGGTAGTCAGCATGCATGCGTCCGGCCCGCCAAAAGGAGTTGCTATAGCACAATGACATCCCGGCCGGCTAAACCCTTCCCTAACCCGGACGACGCCGGGCTAATTGTGCATCGCCTCATGGGCCTCCCGGTCGCGGCCGGCTGCGACACTGAACAGTCTCAAACCTGGATCTGTAGTGACGCCTCTAGTACTGCATTGGAGTGCCTTAGACCGCTGCGCCACTCGGGAGGCCCCCAATTAACCATTTATTTGTGGATTTTGATGTGTGCTGTGGGTTATTGTCCTCTTGCTGCCAAGTTTCAGCCTCCTGGCAGAGGCAACCGAGTTTCTGGCTAAAATGTCCTGTTTCTGGGTAATGTTCATGATCCCGTTTACCTTAACAAGGGCCCTAGGACCAGTGGAAGCAAAATAGCCCCATAACATCAAAGATCCACCACCATATTTTACAGTAGGTATGGGGTTCTTTTCTGCCTATGCATCTTTGTTATGACGTGAAACCCACCACTGGTGTGCTTGGCCAAAGAGCTCTATCGGCCAATGAAAAGGATTGACCAATGAAAAGGAGGAATTTGTTCTCTTGATTATTTTGTTGTTTCTCTGTAGCAATCAACAGTGAGCCAAACTGACAGGAACCCTTTCTGGTTTTCCAAATGAAAGATCTGCAGTGAAGGGCATTGCCTGTTGCATTCCATAGCCAAAGAGCCATTAATCAAACTCATCAGCTCCTCTTTATCTCTCCCACAACGACCTGACTCCCCTAGAGCCAGGAGCCCAAGCAGTAACAGCAACTTTAACTAACTTTAGCTCCAACTGCCTTTCATTCACAACAGCAAAGCTTTACCAAACACTTTATTCCAAAACCTCTGTTTTCAGGCCATCAGAGAGATCAAGTGCCTCTGAACTAACCTTCCTAGCAGGAATGTATTGTAGTGTTGTATTACATAATAGGCTTGAATATATGAATATTAAAGTAGCTGGGTGAATAACATGTCCCTTTGGTTTCCTCTGTAGGTTTTGGTGGAAAAGCAGGCCATAATTATTCTATGATGTCTCCGCTCGCGTTAACCTCATTGCTCTGTGTGTGTTCAGGATGAGTTGTGTGACTTCAGGATGAGTTGGCATTAAGGGGGACAGAAAGGGCAGAGCAGTATAGACCGCTCAGAGGAAGCCAGTAAATGCACCCAGAAAGCTTGATAGGCCACTGTATTCCCATTATTAGAAAGCAGTTCCAAAGGCCCCACGTTGCGACAACACCATAGACTGGTGGGAGGTAAATGTTAGCCTCATACAATAACCATTAGTGATGTCTCAATGAGCTTTATATTATTATGTGCAGTGCATCAAATGATGCGGATAAGCTGTGTGATTTTCATACAGGCCGATACAGAGTTGGACAATGACAGGGAGCTGATGAGATAACGACACTGTAGCCATAGTAACTGTCTTGTAGTTCTCACATTCTAATGAGCTAGAATACATTTTCTCACTTCAGTTCTTCTTATTCTTTTTCTCTGCCACTTCTTCTTTCTTTGAGGTTACATGAAGCTCTTTTTCCCAGACAAAATACCGCCATCGTTCATCTGACTACCTTTGTTGTAACAGCATAGTGTTCAGGTTGTAGGCTCTTTCCAGTAAACTCTTCCATTGTATATATGCATAATTATAAGCACTGGTCTACCTCTTCTCTCATGTGCTCTTAACAGTTTATATTCAGATGCTTTGGCGTTTATTGTGTTGTCCTTCCTTCTGCCTAACAATAGTCTGGCCTGAATACAGTCCTATATGTTGCGAAGAGCAAAAACAGCTGTGCCTTCAACCCCGGAAACAATGAATGTCATTTCAAAAGGCCTGGTTTGATGCTATGTCGAATTGCTGTTCTTAAATGTAACTTTCTGTCCATTCTTGCTGCCTACTCTCCCTGTGCTAAAGGGCAGAGTTTTGGGGAGGAGGGAGGAGGCATAGGGGGGTCTGGGGGTCCTTACCCCTTTTGTGCAAAATTCCAGAAATAATCTCCAAAGTCTCCAAATTGCCAGACTTTGAGCTGGGGGTAACAGAAAGTCAATGTGGTGTTAATGTGGTCTCAAAGACATGAGAATGAACATTGCCTGAATATTTTAATCTCTCCTCCATAATTAGCACATCATTAGTGTATTGAAACACAGACCTAGATGCATGTAATAGAAACATGTTACACTTTCTTTCTCTCTCCCACCATTTTCCTTTATTTTCTTTCACCCTTTTCCTAAAGCACAATAAATCAACCCCACTTAGTTATTCTCATGTGACTCCTTTGGTTTGTGTGTTACGTTCAGTCTGCATCTTGTTTTCTTATTTATTTATTTAAATTTTACCTATTTTTTGTGGTATCCAATTGGTAGTTACAGTCTTGTCTCCTGTATGAACTCAGGAGAGGCGAAGGTCGAGAGTTGTGCGTCTTCAGAAACACAACCCAGCCAAACCCGGAAGCCAGCCGCACTAATGTGTCAGAGGAAACACCGTACACCTGGCGACCGTGTCAGCGCACGTTGCGCCCAGCCCGCCACCGGAGTCACTAGAGCATTATTGGACAAGAACATCCCTGCCGGCCAAACCCTCCCCTAATGGTGCTGGGCCAATTGTGCGCCACCCCATGGGTCTGCTGGTCACGGCCGGCTGTGACAGAGCCTGGACTTGAACCAGGATCTCTAGTCTTAGACCACTGCACCACTCGGGAGGCCTCGTCTTGTTTTCTTTCCCTCTTTGTTTGTCCTGTCATGACTTACAAAAATAATTACAGTAACAGTTTTTTTCTGTGTGACTGCACTCGTTTCTTGTAGTGAGAGGAATACAGACACGGCCCTGTTTTCTTGAACAGCTGTTCACACATCAGATTAGTATGAGTCTTAATTAGATTGAGTTTGTAAGGCAATGAGTATGTTATGTCTTATGCTACCAGCAAAACACATTTGTCTTCTTCATGTCTTCTTTTCCAATTGTAGTTAGCTTCTATCATGATTAAGGCCTGAAGTTGTTTTTCTTCGTCTGACCTAACTAGGAAAATTCTGGATCCTTCACTCATGTTTCTGCTGTGTCTGCATCTCTGGTTCATGTATCCTCTAGGAACAGAGCATGCAGTAAGATTGCTCATTAAGGCGGAGTACATTACACCACAAGGTGCAGTACATTGCAGTACAAGGTGCAGTACATTGCAGTACAAGGTGCAGTACATTACAGCAAAAGGTGCAGTACATTACAGTACAAGGTTCAGTACATTACAGATGTGCTGCACATACTGTGCCACTTATCCTACCGTCCATAACTGTTTGTCAGTTAACGGTGGACTGGGCAGCTAGATATTCTCTCCCATTTCCTAATTCTTGGCTGGCTTTTTACTTAACAACAAGCTGTCACCCGGACTCCCGTCTCTCACAATCTCTATGGCCGGCTCAGCAAATAGGAACTGACAAGACTGACAGGCCTGCCAGTGAGGACGGGCGAGCAGAGAGCCAAATGTTACACCAGACCCTGTCACAATCCCTTTCTCTCCCCATTAATGAGATTCCCCGCTTTCAAATTAGCCTAACTTCTGTGTGTGTGAGCCATTAAAAGCACTTCCTCTCTGATTAGGGCTGTTGGCAGCTGTGACTTTTTTTTTCTGGTGTCCATCATTAGCACGTGTGTACCTGTGAATGGAGTGATTCTACAACAGCCTCAACTTTTAGCCTTCTTCTTCTTTGTCTGAGATGAAAGGCGGTGTGCAAACCAGCTCTTTAGGTGCATTACCGCCATATGCCATTTGCCTAAACACCGCAGGGACCTTCCATAGAAAAGCAGAAGGAGTGCTAGGTCAGCGTTGGTGGGCTGAGGCTGTGAAATGGAAGTATTTGTGATGTGCAGTGCTTGCTTTGTACAGTGTTGATGGAACATTTCACTTCGCAGCCTTTGTTGAGAAACTCGTCTTAATTAGCCGGCATCTCAATTGGGGTTTGGCAAATGAGCTATTTTCTGAAACAAGTGTTACTTCTCCACACGTGGCTGGCTCTTAGTAAGCAGTAGCCGAGGTGCAAGTATTTCTTTATATTAGTTTCATCTTAATTAAGTCTAAACATAGAGTGCTCTCTTGTTGTGGGAAAACAGTTATTTCAGATGAGAGGGAGTGCATTAATTTACTGGGTGACTTTTGAGTAGTTTCCACATTCCCAGAGAACCAATGGTTCTCACTTCAAAGCTTCTTTTCATCTGGTGCATTGTAATGTTTAAAAGAGTATGGCATGTAATGCGAATATGTACATTTCAACAATGAGACTTAAGCCCACAATATCAACTCCAATGAGATTATTATTTTTTGCCCGCACTACAGACGGCTATATCTGTCTGCTAACACAGGACTAGTAAAGTCCCAGTGCACTACTTGTTGTTTATGATATAAAAAAATGGTATTTCCGATTTTTCAGGGGGTGCTGCAGCACCCTCAGCATCCATACTTCCCACGGGTATGGGGCACATCATTCTCAGTCATAGCAGATTAGATATTGCCCTCAGTGTGACACATTGAACCCTCATTAGAATTGTATTGCTTTTCTGCATTCCATTGCTCCCAGATTCCAACACTCAGTTCCACCACGTCAGTGTTTCACTCAGTGCTCATTTGAATGTGCACAAGCCGGTGCACTGTAACTTGTTTCCTCAGGAACCAATCTGCATTTTAATTAAGAAAGGCACTTTAATCCACCAAATTAATTACTTTTCCACTTGTACTTGAGCAGCACATTTTAATATCCCAAACTAACAAATATGATTTGTTTTGTGATTTCTTTCCCACTGCATTTCAATTTGATATCAAGGAATCACATCATCAAATCACTCTCAGTAAATAATTGTACAAGAATCGTTGTGAAGGAGGAAGTGCATTTTAATCGTACAAGAATCCTGGAGGAGGAACTACCTTTCCTCTTTGATATAACATAAAACTTTAGCTGTCGTCTAATCCCTAACAGACAAAGTTCCATCAGACTGGTGCGCTTATTGCGACTCCGCCTCAACCTCCTCAGCCTTATTCATTTTTGTGGCTCAGATCTCCACAGCTTGACAGCAGTGAGACTCATGACAGCTCACTTCATTAGTCATAAATATAATTGAACGGAAGACTACATGAATCTCCCCAGGCCCACACACTGACAGTTGCATAAACATCCAGTGTTAAGCTGCCGAGAGTATGGCATCACTATAAATCTAAATCTCCAAGTAGAAAAGGAGCATACTTGCATGTAGGCACACACATGGACTATAATGTAATGGGCTATGACACACTCACACACACTCACTGACTCTCTCTCACACATTGCATTCCGTATCAATAGCAACATCATTAAGCTGTGTATTGTGCTGTGGTTCTTCGCTGTGTCATATGCATGTGAGCCCTTGTTGTAAATGATGTAATGCGTATGGGGATATTGTGATGATTGCTATCATGCGTCGTTGAGCTTACTGAGGCTCTTTTCAATTTGGTTCATATGGTGATGTTGAGTCATTATGAGATAGACCTCAATACCTTAACAGAGTGAATGCATAGATCACATATTTAATTTCCGTTGGGATAGAGCTCAATATCTTTACAGAGTGAATGCATGAATCTCTTATTGGAGTCCATTGGGACTTAGCCTATACCAGTGAGAGTTACAGTGTTAGTTCAGCCTTCTAAAGCTAACATGGCTTTTTTTAGGGTGCCTAGAGTGGAGGAGGAGGGAGGAGGGAGGCCGGAGGGGCTCTTCAATGGAGAGACTATCCACACTGTGGGCCTTTGTGGAGCTCGGTCAAAATCAAGGGCCCTCCAGCACCTCCCGATCCCTGTACGGTAAAACTTCAATTAATAGCCCAGTCATTTACACTGAACAAAAATATAAACACAACATGCAACAATTTCAAAGATGTTACTGAGTTACAGTTCATATATGGAAATCAGTCAATTGCAATAAGTTCATTAGGCCCTAATCTATGGATTTCACATGACTGGGAATACAGATATGCATCTGTTGGTCACAGATAAGGGCGTGGATCAGAAAACCAGTCACTATCTGGTGTGAACACCATTTGCCTCGCAGTGTGACACTTCTCCTTCGCATAGAGTTGATCAGGCTGTTAATCGTGGCCTGTGGAAGGGTGTCCCACTCCTCTTCAATGGCTGTGTGAAGTCGCTGGATATTGGCGGGAAATGGAACACGCTGTCATACACGTTGATCCAGAGCATCCCAGAAATTCTCCATGGGTGAGATGTCTGGGGAGTATGAAGGCCATGGAAGAACTGGGTCATTTTCAGCCTACAGGAATTGTGTACACATTTCTGCGACATGGGGCCATGCATTATCATGCTGAAAGATAAGGTAATGGGGGCGGATGAATGGCATGACAATGGGCCTCAGGATCTCGTCACTGAATCTCTGTGCATTCAAATTGCCATCGATAAAATGCAATTGTGTTCGTTATGCCTGCCCATACCATAACCCCACCGCCACCATGGGGCACTCTGTTCACAACGATGAAATCAGCAAACCACAAGCCCACACAACGCCATACACACTGTCCAATTTGCCGTTACAGTTGAAACCGGGATTCTTTTGCTCATTTGCATAGTTAATTGTTTAATTCCAGCATTCACTTCCAGCTAGTTCCTTAACTTACTAATGGGTTAGCATTTACATGCCGTGTCACATTTATTTTTGTCTTAATATGCCTCTATACATTATTTTAAAGGAAAAGCTTTTCCTTGACAATGGAAGACCATGGTACTTGCCTACGGAGCAACAACCTTCAGGCTAAGCACATCCCAACCCGAGGACTCCGTTCTGTCATCTCTTGTCTCTTGGCCCGCTACAAGAGGGCAGTTCCCGCTCAACCCAGTCTAAGCTCTTCTTTGACCTGGCACCCCAATGGTGGAACCAGCTTCCCCCTGAAGCTAGTACAGCAGTCCCTGCACATCTTCTGAAACCCTACCTCTTCAAAGAGTATCTTACCCTGATATTATACATTTTATCTTACTAGCTCTGTCGTCTCTGATAGCTACTTTATGGAGAAAAAATGTACTTACTCTGACTGTGATATGGGGTTGTCCCACCTAGGGCTGTGGGGGTCATGACATTTAGTCAGCCAGTGATTGTCAAGCAAATAAATGCCGGTCTCACGGTAATTGTCCGTTTATTAACATAAACATGTTTAGCATCTCCTGGCTTTCACGCATAGCCTACAAGCCACTTATGCAGACCTTTGGAATATCAACATTTTAAAAAGTCTAGTAAATCAATTTAATATAGCCTACACCATCACAATAAATCCATTATTTATTTTAGACAGGTCTCAAGAAACATGATTTGAACAAAATGTAGTCTATTTCAGAATAACAGAATAGCAAACTCTGAATTGTCCTTATGTTAAGCCCTGATATCCTCTTGGCCTAAACGAGGAGTTTGGCATGAAACCGTTTTTATTATTTCAATATGTCCACATTGTGTTTTTTTATCGTAATTGAATATTGTATGTGTATGTATATTACTGTAATATTGATCACGTTCCTTGTGTATGATCATATATTTTGATATATTGAATGTTAATATTGTGAAACTATGTTATACATTTATTACCTCCTGTTTCAGGAAGTGATGTCACTGAGTACTGCCCCTATATATAGGACCTTCCACCCCCACCTGGGATTTGGATGCCTCATGAAAACCTAAGGGTCAAAACGTTGTTATAAATAAATATCACCTGGGAGAATGAGCAGCAGCGTTTTCCTTTCTGTTTTCCATGAGTTTGCCTACAACTCCAGCACCTGCGGAAAGCACCTGGATGTGCGTATGTTCTTCAGATTTTGTCCCTGATATGGCTAAGCCATATGGCTGTGGATACACTAGTTAATTTAGCAGACAAGATTTGCATTATTCTGTTATTAATTTATAGTATGAAGAATACAATTGAACATAGCTTAATATAATAGAAAGGATATTTTCTATAGGCTATAAGCGTGAATGTTCCAAAATGCTATAAATTAGCTGAAAACACTGTTCTCGAAAGTGAAGGCAAATGTGATCATGGCTTATTAAATAGGTACATTTTTATGGTGAAAATGATCTTCCCCAAACTTGAAATTCACACGCAGCCTGTTAGACTCTTCACCAGTTATACATCTGATTAATGTGCTTAATGTTAAGTAGTTATTTGGCCAGTTTATTTAAAGGCATGTACTGTTCCTTGCCTTAATGCACAAACTGGGCGTCATTCACAAGTGATAATACACGATCCACAAGTGATCCACAAGGCTAATATTGTCACCCATCAGATATTCTTAATTTTAATGTTGTCTTTACACATACAAAATAATATGAGTGAAATTAGTTTTGATTTAGAATGGACCATTATCATGCACCTGTCTCGGAACAGGGGCATTGGGAAAAGAATGTGTCATCTATGCACTTAAATATCGAATGGAAGATGCTTTTCCCGTGGTTCATTTTCATGCCAGCCAGGTAAGCTATAGGCCTACTCCTGTTGTAAAGCGAAGCAATGTGTTTGATATCAGGAAAGTTGATATTTAGTAGGCTTAGCCTTTAGAAAGCTGATGGGATCCTCCTCTTTTTAGTAGAGTCCATCAAAACTTTTCTCACGCAATTGCAAAGCCTGTAGAAATGTTGCGCAACATGAGCTCATGGGCTCTCATGAAGTGTTTGATTAGATTTTCAATTACATTTGCATTGATGTAAGAGTGATTAGAGGGACAATAGAGTGCTGAGTACCAGGCAGTTAGCAAGTTTGGTAAGCTACTAATGACCATCAGCAGCATCAGAGCTTGGAGAAGCCTAATTATTATGACTAAATAATCCAAAACATTGTTTAGAAAGTTTATTTTAGTTGCCTGGCTTGCTAGGTTGACATTTACTGAATTCATTTTTTAACGGATAGGTTTATTGGGGTTTAAATAGAGCAAATATGCTATTGGGAGAACCGGGCTGCCGATGTCATGCAGAGGCTGTTTTGTGTTTATACTCTTTCATAACGACAACAAGTTGGATGTCGGACGACAATAGAATGTTCATGATGTCACTACGAAAACTGTCTACAGACTAGAGGTCGACCGATTATGATTTTTCAACGCCGATACCAATACCGATTATTGGAGGACCAATAAAAGCCGATACCGATTAATCGGCCGATTTTTATAGATATATATTTGTAATAATGACAATTACAACAATACTGATTGAACAATCAACACTTTTATTTTAACTTAATATAATACATAAATAAAATCAATTTAGTCTCAAATAAATAATGAAACATATTCAATTTGGTTTAAATAATGCAAAAACAGTGTTGGAGAAGAAAGTAAAAGTGCAATATGTGCCTTGTAAAAAAGCTAAAGTTTTGTTCCTTGCTCAGAACATGAGAACATATGAAAGCTTGTGGTTCCTTTATTCCCAGTTAAGTCTTCAATATTCCCAGTTAAGAAGTTTTAGGTTGTAGTTATTATATGAATTATGACGCATTGACTATTTCTCTCTATACCATTTGTATTTCATATACCTTTGACTATTGGATGTTCTTATATGCACTTTATTATTGCCAGCCTAATCCCGGGAGTTGATAGGCTTGAAGTCATAAACAGCGCTGTGCTTCAAGCATTGCTAAGAGATGCTCGCAAATGCAGTAAAGTGCTGTTTGAATTAATGCTCACGAGCCTGCTGCTGCCTACCACCGCTCAGTCAGACTGCTCTATTAAATATCAAATCATAGACTTAATTATAATAAACACACAGAAATACGAGCCTTAATATGGTCAAATCCGGAAACAATCATTTAAAAAACAAAACTTTATTCTTTCAGTGAAATCCGTATTTTATCGAACGGGTGGCAACCCTAAGTCTAAATATTGCTGTTACATTGCACAACCTTCAATGCTATGTCATAATTATGTACAATTCTGGCAAATTAATTACGGTCTTTATTAGGAAGAAATGGTCTTCACACAGTTCGCAACGAGCCAGGCGGGCCAAACTGTTGCATATACCCTGACTCTGCTTGCACTGAACGCAAGAGAAGTGACACCATTTCCCTAGTTAATATTGCCTGCTAACATGCATTTATTTTAACTAAATATACAGGTTTAAAAATATATACTTCTGTGTATTGATTTTAAGAAAGGCATTGATGTTTATGGTTAGGTACATTTGGGCAACGATTGTGCTTTTTTCGCGAATGTGCTTTTGTTAAATCAACACACATTTGGCGAAGTTAAAGTAGGCTGTGATTTGATGGTAAGTTAACGGGCAGCGCTTTGATTATATGCAACACAGGACAAGCTAGTTGACCTAGTAATATCATCAACCATGTGTAGTTAACTAGTGATTATGTGAAGATTGATTGTTTTTTATAACATAAGTTTAATGCTAGCTAGCAACTTGCCTTGGCTCCTTGCAGCCACAAGGTCCTTTTGATGCTGCACTCGCGTAACAGGTGGTCAGCCTGCCACGCAGTCTCCTTGTGGATTTCAATGCAATCGGCCATAATCGCCGTCCAAAAAGGCCGATTACCGATTGTTATGAAAACTTCATATCGGCAATAATGCAGATTAATCGGTCGATCTCCACTACAGACATGTCGATAGTAGTGGTGCACAACTCCAGGATTTTTGGAGTGGACTCTGAAACAGATGTACGCACGCACACACATACACACACACCACCACATTATTGCAGAATCCTACTAGGAAGAATACATTTGCATTCTGTAGGACTGACATGAGCATGATGCTGCCCATTTGCTCATCAACTTAGCCTATAAAAGGCCTATTTTGTTTTAATATAGAAGGTGATGTGTAAGAACTATAAGATTTCAGTGATATTTCTGCTGTGCACAGCCTTGACGGATCCCATGGAATGTTAAAGCGCACTCTACGCTGATAAGCCTATTCTTTGCTATGTTATAGCCCTATTCGGATGGGTATTACTAGAGACGTTGGTTATGAAATTATTGTCCAAGCATGTGCCTTATTCCAGAGGACGTTTCTCACAGGATTAGTTTTTCAAAACCGACCCCTGTAATTCTTATTTTTTTCTAATTTAATTGACTCTTATGACAGAAGCCTGGAGGTTTTTATTCTAGACATGAAGATATTTCAACATCATGTCTATAGGCTACACTGATAACTCGTGCTTGGATGCCAAATGTATAGATGTCCCCATAATATTTAAATTGATGAAGTGTGATCATAATCATTATTTTAGCGATCCATGGTATACATCCTTCCTAATAACAATGCCCCCCATCCTGCTGATTTGAGCTGCTGAACCATATATGCACTTGAGATGTGTTTATGGATGAGAAAGTGAACTTGCCATTTCCAAAAAGTTTAGCGGGGATGCTCTGCTTTGTTTGTGGAGAGCTACCATCCTATAGGTTTGGACGGCAGATTGGAAGGCAGAAAAATGGACGGCAGATTTCAGCTGATCCTGGACCTGTGCGTCCTTAACACATTTTTGAAGGAGCTCAAGTTCAAGATGCTCTCACCAGCGAGGGTGTTGCAGGCAGTCTCGAGTGGCCAATGGTTCACCACGCTCCACCTGAAGGATGCATACTTCCACATTCCTGTTCATCGAGATCACTGGAAGTCCCTCCGGTTTGCCTTAGAAGGAGTGGCTTACGAATTCAATGTCCTCTCGTTCGGCCTCTCACTGGCGCCGCGTACATTCACAAAGTGCATGGACGCAGTCCTAGCGCCAAATCATGTCCCAGGGCATTCTAGTGCTGAACTACCTGGGCGACTGGCTGGTATGTGC
This sequence comes from Brachymystax lenok tsinlingensis, assembly GCA_030435695.1. NCBI lineage: Eukaryota > Metazoa > Chordata > Actinopteri > Salmoniformes > Salmonidae > Brachymystax > Brachymystax lenok. Next base: position 30,923,167 of record CM059789.1, on the reverse strand, counting down.
TCAAAAAAGAGAGCAAGCTACAGAAGGCCTCACCCTAAACACGGAGAAGAGCAACTTGACTCCCTTACAGACTGTGATCTTCCTGGGGATGTTGATCGACTCAACTCTTATGAGAGATTGGCCTATCTAGACCGTTTCCGGCTTGGATGAGCCGTGTCCGTATTAGAGTGCCAGAAGTTACTCGGTCCACTCACTTCGGCTTCTCTGTTGATTCAGCTGGGCTTACTTCACCTCAAGCCACTCCAGCAATGGTTCAACTCTCACCATCTACACCAGAGACGACACATACATCGTCAGCTATCGGTGACAAATGAATGTGTGAGGACTCTGTTGAAATGGCGCTCTCACTCCTTCCTGTTGGAGATGGTGACACTAACAGAGTCCCCCGCTTTGCAGCTAGTGTGCACCGATGCCGCGCTAGCGGGTTTGGGAGCAGTGTTCAGAGGCATGGCATGACGCTGGAGCCCCCCATGAAGTGGGCGGTTCACCTGGCACTCCAACAGTTCCTGCCCTATTTGGAGGGGAAGCATGTCCTGGTCAGATCACCATGGTAGTGGCATATGTCAATCACCAGGGGGGACTCATTGTCCAAGCTGGTTCTCGTTGTCGGACCCTCCAGGCCCTCTGGGTTTGGATGCCCTAGCTCACGATTGGCCATCAACAATTCTTTATGGGTTCCCACCATTTCCCCTGATCACAGCTACTCTAGACAGGGTCAATTTGAAGGGCCACGGGCTGCTCCTGATAGCCCCATACTGGCCGAAAAGACCATGTTTCAGACTCCTGTTGTCCCTCCTCTCTGGGACCCCATTGCAGCTTGCTTAAAGAACCGAGGGGGACTCGGGGGACACTGGCTTCCGGACCCATGCCTCCTCCAGCTTTGTTCGTTAATAGGCAAGTCTAGGCATTCAGGACAATGTGGTGAATACGTTGCAGAATGCCAGGGCTTCCTCCACCAATGCATCATATCAAATTTGGTGGGGCATATTCTGTACTGGTATTATTATTTTTTTGTTTAACCTTTTATTTAACTAGGCAAGTCAGTTAAGAACAAATTCTTATTTACAATGACGGCCTCCCCCGGCCAAACCCTGACGACGCTGGGCCAATTGTACCCCGCCCTATGGGACTCCCAATCACAGATTCGGATTCAAATCAGGGACTGTAGTGACGCCTCTTGCACCGAGATGCAGTGCCTTAGACTGCTGCGCCACTCGGGAGCCCTACTTGGTGTGAGGGTCAGAATGTTGCCCCCGAGTCATGTGATGTACAAATGGTTTTACACTTTTTACAATCACTGCTTGATGCTGGCCGAGCGGCATCTGCTTTGCTTGAAGGTGGCATTCCTGTTGGCTGTTACCTCCACTAAGTTAGTGGTTAGTGAATTTCATGCTCTTCAGTGAATGTTTTTTTCTGAATGGGTGCAGACAAGGGGAGTGTTATCCTCCGGCCTAACTCCCCAGCCTGCAGGCGCCTGGCCTGCCACAAGGAGTCACTAGAGCGCGATGAGACAAGTAAAGCCCCAGCTGCCAAACCCTCCCTTAACCCGGACAACGCTTGGCCAATTGTGCACCGACCTATGGAACTCCCGGTCATGGCCTGTAATGAACCCCAGGCTGTGGTGCCGAAGGTCCTGTCTGACACACGTGAACCGGCCCTTACCTTTGTCTGCATACGCACCTCCCATGGCTGCAAGTGTGCTGTTTTTTTTGCTGTGCCCGGTGACACTAGAAACTTACGTTACACGGACTATGACAATACAAAAGTCGGATCAGCTGTTCGTGTGTTATGGTCAGAGAGTTCTGGGGAAGAGCCTATCGAAACAGAGACTCTCACCTTGGATTGTGCAAACTTACTACAGCATATCAGCCTTTGCCGTCTGCTGTGGTAGCGCATTCTATTAGAGGAGTAGTTACATCATGGGCCCTGCTCCGAGGAGTTCCCCTTGATGAAATGTGGCCTCTGCCAGTTGGGTGTCGTCTAGCACTTTTGCTAGGTACTATTGAGTCAATGTTGCTGTCGCCAACCAGGTCTGGACAGCCGTGTTAGGTGTTGCCTCCACTTCCCTGAAGGGGGATGGAGGGACACAGCAACTGCCCTGAGCTCAATCCTGCGGGACTTTGCTCTTGTTTGACCATGCCTAGTTCACCGATTCATCTGGTATTGTGATATCATATTGGTGTGATCCAATATAGTGCCACATAAAGAAGGTTACGTATGTAACCACGATGATGTGAGCTATTGGATCATGCCAATCCTCCTGTTGGTGATCTACGGCGCCTCAAATAGGACACGAGGTGGGAGTAGCACGGTGGCAGCTATTTAAGGGGGTCAGCCACAGCACTACCCAGTACACGGGACTAGTCTTTGCACACCTGTATTTGGAGAGTTTCTCCCATTCTTCTTTGCGGAGTCAAGCTCTGTCAGATTGGATGGGGAGCGTCGCTGCACAGCAATTTTAGGTCTCTCCAGAGATGTTCGATCGTGTTCAAGTCATTCAGAGACTCGTCCTGAAGACACTCCTGCGTTGTCTTAGCTGTGTGCTTAGGGTCATTGTCCTGTTGGAAAGTAAACCTTCACCCTAGTCTGAGGTCCTGAGCACTTTGGAGCAGGTTTTCATCGAGGATCTCTCTTTACTTTGCTCTGTTCATATTTCCCTTGATCCTGACTAGTCTCCCAGTCCCTTCCGCTGAAAAACATCCCCACAGCATGATACTGCCACTACCATGCTTCACCGTAAGGATGGTGCCAGGTTTCCTCCAGACGTGACGCTTGGCATTCATGCCAAAGTGTACAATCATGGTTTCATCAGACCAGACAATCTTGTTTTTCATGGTATGAGAGTCCTTTAGGTACCACTCCAAGCGGGTGGTTTTTGCTCTGACATGCACTGTCAACTGTGTTACCTTATATATACGGGTGTGTATCTTGTCCAATCAATTGAATTTACCACAGGTGGAGTCCAATCAAGAAACATCCCAAGGATAATCAATGGAAACAGGAGGCACCTGAGCTCAATTTAGAGTATCATAGCAAAGGGTCTGAATACTTATGTAAATAAGGTATTTCTGTTTTTTGAATACATTTGCAAACAATTCTAAAAACATATTGCTTTTGCTTTGTCATTATGGAGTATTTTTTGTAGATTGATGAGGGAATTTTTAAAAAAAATCTATTTTAGCATTAGGCTGTAACGTTACAAAATTTAGAAAAAGGGAAGGGGTCTGAATACTTTCCGAATGCACTGTATGTAACCTTCGTTCAGCCATTCCTATGGGGAAAATGAATCGAGAAAGAATAGAGTTTTGGGATAAACGACGAAAATAAAGGCCAACACAGGTTAACACAGGCTTAGGAGATCTTAAACGTTTTGTTCTATGAGATAATATCAGTTAGTTAACATGAACGTTATTAATTCTTTATGTGCTTTGTGTGCTTTTTATGATTACATAGATGCTTCAAAATTCACAAAAAAATACATTAGCTGATGAAGATGGTCTCATAGAACAAAACATATAAGATCTCCTAAATCTGTGTTTACCACAGACCATGTTTTTGGCATTCATCCCCCATAGGCTTTGTCCAACGAACCATGGCGGTGTTAGTGCCTACAAAAAGACGCCACTACTATTGCTCTCTATGGCTAGCAGTTTCTTACTGGCGATAAAAATGTCTGATTGCCATAATAGTTTTGAGTCATTACTGAATTATTGAATGCATCAAATCAAACAATAAACCTTGTAAACAATTTATGATAATTCATGGTGACCCCGTAAACAATTAATTTAGACTCAGCGTTTATTTGAAAAAGGCATTTATTTGTTGAAATGTATGCCGTTGCCTGGCTATTAAAAGGTACAGGCAGCTATTTGAGACTCAGCGTTTAATTGAAGTTTTATGGTATGTCACCTCTGAAGTCAGCACCTGTGGGGAGAGGGCAGGGGCCAGGCAAAAGGCACACACAAACACGCACGCACACACACACACACACACACACACACACACACACACACACACACACACACACACACACACACACACACACACACACACACACACACACACACACACACACACACACACACACAGTCATCATGTAGTCAGTGGAAGTTTGACTGTTGCCCCTCAAGCACTTCACGGAGCTTAGCTCACAGACGCATGAATAAAACATGGGCAATTGTTCACCTGATGTGAACGACGCATCGAGAAGAGCGCAGGGCAAGAGTGCTCCAATAACATACTGTATCTGCTCCTGTGCCGCCCGGCAGTCAGATAGCCTTCTACACGGGATGATGACTGCTCATGCTAATGAGGGTCTAATTTTAAAACGCTGAGCTCTTCAGAAACCAACGCAGCAAGGGCAGAGCACCCATAAACTAGTATGTTACAAAAAGTTACAAAAGACTGTTTGTCATTGAAAGTATAATAGTGTTTGAAGGATAATGATGTGAGACAGGAGGCCAAAGTCATTCGGTGGAAGAGGGGGAGGCCGGGAAGGGGGGTCTGTGAATTTAAACGCTTCCTCTCTCCTGTCTGATTTTCTCGGTGGTCCACATCACATATCACGTCCGTGTTCCTCTGGAGAGAAGGAGCAGTCAGAGCTGGGAGGGCTGCCGCCACTTTCAGGGGGAATATCTCCATTTTGACAGGTTGTTGCCCCAGCCAGGTCACCCGTGATATAAGTCAGTATTTGACGTCCATCCATGTCTGAGGAGGTCGGGAGATGACGTGGAAACAAGACACTAGGGGCAACAGTAAGCGCTGTTACCTTCAAGTAGGTTTCGGTTTCATTAGGGCATGGTGAATGGGTGTAAGCATCTGCCTCTGAATCAGAAGGTTGCAAGTTTGAATCCGGTGATAGAAAGTCATTTTTTTATAATTTAGTTTTAAGCCTATCCCAAACCTTAACTCTTACCTTAACTATTCAGACTTAATGCCTAACCTTAACATTTTGGAGTTAATGCCTAAACTTAACCCTAACCTTAACAATTCAGAGTTAACGTAACCTTTAACACTTCGAAATCTGATGTTTGGAACAACTTAAAAATTTGACGTTTGAGAAACATGGATGAACGTTTAATTCTGACATAAGACTGTGAGAGCTAGTTTGTGGCCCCTACTGTGTGTGTGTGTGCATATGGACATGCAGGGGGCGTGCGTGTGTGCATTCGTGTGTATGTGTGTCAGCCTTTGCGAGCCTGTCACGGGAGCTCCTTCACTCACTCCAGTAGTGTGTGACAGTTGCAGCTGTGAGGTGGGGGGTCTTGACTCTCATCTCTCTACTATTTCTCTCTTTGTCTCTCCTATCTCACACTCTCTTTCTCCTATGCTCTCTTTTTCCTCTGTCCTGCGTGAGCGTGACCAAACTCTAGGGCTGCTGGGTTTTTCCTGGCGGCTCGGTCAGCTAAAACTGTTGGCCATTGGGGGGATATGGGATATGGGGCAGTGGAGCATGGAGATAGAGGCACTACTAACCCCCATCAGGCAGCTGCTACAGGAGGAGGCTCCAACACAGTTCTCTGTGAATAGATAGACATGTGGCACACACACACACACACACATGCACGCAAGTACGCACACACACACACAAACTGGACCCTCCACACAAACTGGATGCCCATTCTCTATCTAAGTCTGTGTTGGCCTGGCATTTAGTTGTTCTAGCCAAAGTTGTGTTATAAGGCTGTGTTAGGCTGTGGCATAACAAATTCGCAGCCACAGAGTCTTAAGCCGTGTCCCGGTGGAAACTGCCTGTGGTGCGTGGCAGATCGATTCTGGGTGTCACTGTGTCTACCGTTGCATGGTGGTCACTTCATTACAGTGATTCCTAGATGGGGGATCAGGACCCATCATTGGTGGTTCACAGCCAATTTCTACTGGCTTAAGACTGGACTATGGAATTAGTCTTCTGATAGAGCTTTTGCCAGTAACTTTCTCTGGTCTTGAAGGAGAGGAAGGAAAAGAGTACATACCTAATCTCAAGCAGCAATGCAGTTTAACCCATGTGAGAGCTCCAGCACATTGTTTCTTCTCCAAAGATGAGTGCGTTGTTTCGGCCGAGATGTCACAAGGCTCCCTTCCCCGTTAAAATGCTTTCGATAGACTAACGCACAAAACTGTAGCCTGTATGTCACTGAAAGTGGGTGACTGAAGACACTGGGCAGATGGCCTTTTCCTAGGCCTAGTTTGTAGGAGTAGAGGACCAGGTTGGTGGGATGTGGAATGTGCAGCAACAATAAGTTCATTGACCCACCGCACCCTCCTCACACTCTCCTCACCAAAGCCATTACTGCATTCCCTCCATTCTCTGCAGGCTATAGACAGGACAAATGTCACTTTGAGAATAGTGTGGAACCCCTCTTAAAATTGATTAAAAGTTTATTGGTCGCATACACAGTTGTTACAGCGGGTGCAGCGAAATGCTTGTGTTACTTGCTCAATAGTCCAGTATAAATGTCAAACAAGTACACACATAATAATCAAAAACTAATATCTTAATATATGCCATTTAACAGACACTTTTATCTAAATCGACTTACACTCATGCGTGTATACATTTCACATATGGGTGGTCCTGGGAATCAAACCCACTACCCTGGATTTACAAGCGCCATGCTCTACCAACTGAGCTACAAAGGACCACAAGGACCGTAATGCTAAGCCACTGCAATGTGTGGGTGTTTGTATGTGTGCACAGCAGAGCAGCATGTGTTTTCAATCCTGTCCTCTTGACTTTTTCCACTCTTTTCCCAAATTCAATTGTTTTTTTTATCCCAGTGTGTTTCTTTCCCGAGTCGACTTGCTGGAAATGACCTAACTACTATACTGCCAGGAAGAAGAATGCGAAGCAGCATTCCCTGGAGCATCTTTTGATGTCAGAGCACTGAGAAGGCCCCTGGATATTCCGGAGCTGAATGATGGACTCCCAAACTAAACCCCCAACAGCTGGAGACAGCCTTTTCCTTGCTCCTGCTCCAAAACATCTTCACGCCCCTAATAATCTGATTGTGTACACACTACAGCACTGCATGTGTAGGCTTATATTAAAAAATATATACAATTTGGCTCAACGTGAGATTTCAGTCATTTAGCAGATGCTCTTATCCAGAGCAACTTACATATACCACAGTCGTAGTAGGTACATTCCTTCAGTAAAGGATTTGTCAGCGCATCCAGTGCTAGTAGGGAAATACAAGTGCAGGTAACTTTATGACTATAGCTTCGCTGCATGAGGAAGATGTGTAATGTTATCGATAGCAGACAACATAATGACTTGGGCATTTCCCCTTTTACCATTAAAATGATGATATGACACCATGACTAGAAAAATAACTAGAAACAAGAAATCAAGAATGTCAGAACGAATCCACAACCCGAATAACACTGTATCAGTAATCCAAAAGCAGTCTATGCGTATATACTGTACATCAAAAATATATATTAAGAATGATATTTACAGAAGTAGATATATTACAGTGAAACATGTCAAGAACCCAGTATATAAATACAGGCGGTGTGTATAAACAGTGTAACAAAAAATACTGTGGTATAATAGTAATAGTATTATAACAACACGAGAGGAACACTATGGAGAAATTGCACTGCTGCGTCTCAGAGAAACAGATCTGATAGAAGTGGTGGTGTTCATACCAGGAGTTTATTATCAATGTGTTGTATGTATGTGTGTAGACAAGTGTTAGAGCTACTGTCAGTCCTTTGATCAGCTGGCAGTTTCATCTGCATAGTTGAACAGTTACTTGTCTTCTGTCTGGGAGATGAGGAAAAACTGTGTATCATCTTGGAATGCATTTGATCTGGTTTATTTCTCATCTTGGGAAAATACTCAAAAGCTTTTGAGTACACTTTGGATAAACATGGCCAATGGATGCAAATATATTGAAGTACATCGATGAGCTAAGTTTTGAAATGGTGGTGATTTTATGAGTCAGTGTGAAACTGTTTTTATTCAATACAGTCTAGGTGAGAATTCTTGCCAAAGCAACACAATGAATACAGCCTAGTGCTGCAGCATGAAGCGAAGAGCTTACCGGTAAACCTCAGTGCTCCCCACACAGGCTCAGCCCTCTTGGGAAAACAGAAGAGTGCTTCAGCGATCATCAGATACAACACTGAGTCAAGACAGCCAATAGTATATGTCTAGAGATATACCTGTGTTTTGAAGCATACAGCAAATCATACCCATGTGTCCATTTGTGTAACATGAGTTCATGTAAATTACCTTACTGAATTTATAGTATGTAATTGTTTTGGGGAATATAGTGTGTGTGTGTGTATGTGTGTGTGAGTCTGTGTGTACGAAAGGGAGAACGTTTGTCCATAATTTTCAGTGGTTTGTGTGTCAAATCAAATCAAGTTAGTTAGTTGTGTGTTAGTTGTGTGTGTGTGTGTATGTGTGTGTGGTGTGAGTGTATGCATGCGTATGTTGGTCTGGTGCTGGTGCTCCTGCCTGACGCAGTTGCCAGTGACCATGCCAGTGCCTGTCTCTCTGTCCGTTCTTTGGCCACCGGTCTGGACACAGAGAAAGGAGAGAAAGACGGAGAGCCCAGGCCAGCCCAGTGTTCTGGCATGACAAGCACAAGGCTCCGCTTCACATTGGCTGGAAAAACGCCTTCCTGTAAGCCATAGCCAGGGGCGCAGTTCATCCACTACTGCTGTTGTTGATGAGCTTTCTGTTGATTCAGCTCAATTTGCCAGCAAGTAAACAAACAAAACATGGTCATCCCGCTCCATATCCCTCTGTATCGCCATGTGGTGTGTTATTATGGTCCGTCTGTGTACAGTCATAATTGCTCAGCAATATTAGGCTAAGCCGGGGAAAAGGTCCTGTCGGCTGCTCATGCTGCTGGTGATTTTAATAAGGTTCAATAGCTGGAGTTCCAGTGAGCCTGTGTGTTTTCTAGGTATTAACAGTATCTGAACTCCTATCCACATGTCTGGTGAACCATGAAGAGAGAGGATTAATCATCCCATCAGTGGATTATACAGAGGAAGAGGAGGAGAGAAAGCAAGATGGTGATTAATACAAGATGGAGAAATTACCCTTGAACAAACAGAGGGCTGTCTCAACAATGAGAGGCAGACAGAAAGGGAAAGAGAGGAGAGAGAGGGCGATATACTGTATGCCTGTGGATAGGGGATGAACCTCCTGCGAGTCTAATGCTCTCTCTCTCTCTCTCTCTCTCTCTCTCTCTCTCTCTCTCTCTCTCTCTCCCTCCCCCCTCTCTCTCAGGAAGGAGTGTGTTTCGCTTCAAATGTTGACACTGCAACCAAAGTTCTCCCATGACACATTTCAGGCGAAAGTAGTTTTTGGCAAAGCATCCCGGTTGCAGCAGTCTACAGAGCTAGAGAGGTAGCTGTGTGTGTGTGTGTGTGTGTGTGTGTGTGTGTGTGTGTGTGTGTGTGTGTGTGTGTGTGTGTGTGTGTGTGTGTGTGTGTGTGTGTGTGTGTGTGTGCGTGTGTGCATGTCTGTGTGTGAGTGGGCGTAGTGTGAACTGAATCCCTGATGCCTTCCACTTCCAGCAGCAGGGCCTGGTCCCTCTCAGAGCCTCTCCAGTCTGAGAGAAAGGTTTCCGGCTGTGCTGCTGTTGCTTAATGCAATGGAATAATGTAACGAATGGAATCGTTGTTATAAATCTTTCATGCGTCATAGGTTTGGCTGTATGCACGTGTATTTGCCCACACATCCAAGTGTAGACATGTCTAAGAGTATGGCTTTGGCTTTATCCTGGTGAAGTTACAATGTTCGGGTAAAACGCAGTGCCCTATTCATGAGTGCACGTATGAAATTATATGATATGATACCATACGTTGCAAGGATATAGGCTTGTGTGCTAATGTGTGTGTATTCTGTGTTGTGTGTGCATAGCTGCGGGACGGCCTGGGTGGCCGGGATGCCACTGTGTGCCCTGCCAGTCCACGGTGGATCCTGAAGGGCAGGAGGACGGAGTGGTGGGGACGGAGTGTAGCAGGCTGGGAGGGCACCACCCGTCTGGAGACATGAACCTCTGCTGGAACGAGATCAAACGCAAGTCCCTCAACATCCGGTAAGAGGCTGCTTACAATGGGGTTCAAAGGGGTTAGGATTCTGTTTTACATTGGGTTTCAATGGGAGTGTGTTGTGCGTTGGGTTTCAATGGGTGAAGAATGTGTTTTACATTGGGTTTCAATGGGTGAAGAATGTGTTTTACATTGGGTTTCAATGGGTGTAGGATGTGTTTTACATTGCGTTTTCAATGGGTGTAGGATGCAAATAAAATGCAATTTACTTTAGGCAGTGGGAGAGAATCAACAAAATTACTTAAAGAAAACATATTTCAAAACCATGCTCTCACAATGTAAGGCTTTAAAACATGCTGTGCAAACATGTGTCTTCCAGTGAGTCCTTCATGCGTCTATGTTTTTGCGGTGTTGATATTTCTAATATTCTCTCTGTACTGTTAATCCAATTTGTTCACTGCTGTTCCCACAATTAAAAAACCATTGTCTCTATAATGTGCTGTCACGAAATGAAATATTCTCTGCCAACTCCGAGTGGGCCTAGCCATTATGGATAATATGTGGGTTAATACTGATTCGCCCCCTCCCTCCACAGTTACACTTGAGAGGTCTGCATAGGCAAAACAATTAGGAACAACTGTAGTACTGCTTTGATGCTTAATTGGAAGGCGCCCAAGCCTGGCATATCATTGGTATGTCTTCAATTCAGCTGGCATCCCTTAATTACTAGCTTGACCCCGAACATCCCAATTCATCCAGAGGGGACATAGGAAGGAATATATTAGTGGGGATATTCGTTAAGACAGTTCTCCCTGCAGCGTATTGTAATGAGATCTCTATGGATGTCCTGCAGTGGTAGCACACACGTACGCTTGCACACACACACACACACACACACACACACACACACACACACACACACACACACACACACACACACACACACACACACACACACACACACACACACACACACACAGAGACACACACACCCAGACACACCAACCAACACACACACACACACACACACACTCAACCCCTTCTGACATCATTTGGCCCACAGCGAGAGAGAGACAGATCGCTACAACAACAGTCATGAGTGGAGAGCGAGTGGAGCGTGAAAGCCAAGAGATGTCCCCGAGAGATGTGTACAGGACTGAGTGCCAACTCCTGGACAAGTGGAGGTTGGTTTTTATAATGGCTTGTCAGGGTTTGATGGATATGTGGTGTTGGAGCCTCCGTTCCAATGGCAGATATAGAACGAGGAGGAGGAGAAATGATGGAGTTAATGTCCTCCTGACGACTAACTGGCCAAGGCCTCTCCCGCTTCTCCTGCTTCTGCCTGTCACCATAGAAACCATACTGCAACCATGCTCCCTTCTACCACCATGGTCCTGTGTAGACTACACTAGCTTCTTTGTGGCGATCAGCATTCATTGTGTGTGTAAGCACTGTGCATTGAGAGTATCTGTAAGGCATAATGCTGAATGATTATTACTCCCCTACGTTTGAATGCTAAGTGCATTGAAACACGTTGACAAGCTTTAGTCCCTCGTCACCAAGCTTGGTAATTCATAGACTCTGAAGGTCGACATTGAGAATGGTGTCTTCTTCTCTCAGTGAGTCACACCAGTAGAGGTAATTATATTTTTTACAACAACAAAAAGAGTCTAAGGACTAGACGGAGTACAGTCTGTAATTTATGTTGTGTTTATTATACAGTTGCCGAGGCAATGGTTGGCTGCTTGAGCTTTGTAATGATTAAGCCTCTAGTCAGTGAAGCCACAGCTCCATATGATAGGTATTCTGTATACATATCTGTCATAATGAACTCTAGATGATTACGGATGTGAACGGGGAAACCACTTGATTTCCTCAGGCGTTGTGATAAAACAGGTATACATCAGATGAACTACTGCTGCAGGTGGATGCAACACATGAACCCTTCTTACAATGGAAGGTGCCCAGAGCTTGAGGAAAGTGCTACTTGTTTGAACGAGACAATTTTAATGTGTGTGAACAATACAATTCGAATTACTAACTGAATTGATGGCTGAATGGTCCCAAGCCTTTCAGTTAAGCCCACCGTATTGATCATCCTCTTCATCATCATGATACAAAAGTTTATAGAGGTAGTCTTTGTTATGCCCTTGCAACAGTGGGCTATTGTTCTGGTGGTGTGTGTATCACTGACGTACTGTGGCCTGTGGAGAATGCCCTCTGGGGGTGACGTGGGTGGCAGACTGGCACGCTGGGAATGTGTGTCCCCGTGGAAGGAGGGACACATGGCATGGCTGGGATGGTTTCAGAGTGCCACCCGCCTGTGCTCTGATCCACTGTGTGGGGGCGAGGGCCAGACCCTCTGAGCAAGTCTCTGTATTCTCTGTTCTGTCTGGGTTATAGCAGGGCTCTGTCTGGGTTATAGCAGGGCTCTGTCTGGGTTATGGCAGGGCTCTGTCTGGGTTATGGCAGGGCTCTGTCTGGGTTATAGCAGGGCTCTGTCTGGGTTATAGCAGGGCTCTGTCTGGGTTATGGCAGGGCTCTGTCTGGGTTATGGCAGGGCTCTGTCTGGGTTATAGCAGGGCTCTGTCTGGGTTATAGCAGGGCTCTGTCTGGGTTATGGCAGGGCTCTGTCTGGGTTATGGGAAGGCTCTGTCTGGGTTATGGCAGGGCTCTGTCTGGGTTATGGGAAGGCTCTGTCTGGGTTATAGCAGGGCTCTGTCTGGGTTATAGCAGGGCTCTGTCTGGGTTATGGCAGGGCTCTGTCTGGGTTATAGCAGGGCTCTGTCTGGGTTATAGCAGGGCTCTGTCTGGGTTATGGCAGGGCTCTGTCTGGGTTATAGCAGTTCTCTGTTTGGGTTATAGCAGTTCTCTGTCTGGGTTATAGTATGGCTCTGTCTTTGTTATAGCAGAGCTATGTCTGGGTTATGGCAGGGTTCTGTCTGGGTTAAAGCAGTTCTCTGTCAGGGTTATAGAAGTTCTCTGTCTGGGTTATAGTACGGCTCTGTCTGGGTTATAGCAGGGTTCTGTCTGGGTTATGGCAGGGTTCTGTCTGGGTTATGGCAGGGTTCTGTCTGGGTTATAGCAGGTCTCTGTCTGGGTTATAGCAGGGCTCTGTCTGGGTTATAGCAGGGTTCTGTCTGGGTTATAGCAGGGCTATGTCTAGCTCATAGCAGGGCTCTGTCTGGGTTATAGCAGGGCTCTTTCTGGGTTATAGCAGGGACTGTCTGGGTTATAGTAAGGCTCTGTCTGGGTTATAGCAGGGTTCTGTCTGGGTTATAGCAGGGCTCTTTCTGGGTTATAGCAGGGCTCTGTCTGGGTTATAGCATGGCTCTGTCTGGGTTATGGCAGGGCTCTGTCTGGGTTATGGGAGGGCTCTGTCTGGGTTATAGCAGGGCTCTGTCTGGGTTATAGCAGGGCTCTGTCTGGGTTATGGCAGGGCTCTGTCTGGGTTATAGCAGGGCTCTGTCTGGGTTATAGCAGGGCTCTGTCTGGGTTATGGCAGGGCTCTGTCTGGGTTATGGGAAGGCTCTGTCTGGGTTATAGCAGGGCTCTGTCTGGGTTATAGCAGGGCTCTGTCTGGGTTATGGCAGGGCTCTGTCTGGGTTATAGCAGGGCTCTGTCTGGGTTATAGCAGGGCTCTGTCTGGGTTATGGCAGGGCTCTGTCTGGGTTATGGCAGGGCTCTGTCTGGGTTATAGCAGTTCTCTGTTTGGGTTATAGCAGTTCTCTGTCTGGGTTATAGTATGGCTCTGTCTTTGTTATAGCAGAGCTATGTCTGGGTTATGGCAGGGTTCTGTCTGGGTTATGGCAGGGTTCTGTCTGGGTTAAAGCAGTTCTCTGTCAGGGTTATAGAAGTTCTCTGTCTGGGTTATAGTACGGCTCTGTCTGGGTTATAGCAGGGTTCTGTCTGGGTTATGGCAGGGTTCTGTCTGGGTTATGGCAGGGTTCTGTCTGGGTTATAGCAGGTCTCTGTCTGGGTTATAGCAGGGCTCTGTCTGGGTTATAGCAGGGTTCTGTCTGGGTTATAGCAGGGCTATGTCTAGCTCATAGCAGGGCTCTGTCTGGGTTATAGCAGGGCTCTTTCTGGGTTATAGCAGGGACTGTCTGGGTTATAGTAAGGCTCTGTCTGGGTTATAGCAGGGTTCTGTCTGGGTTATAGCAGGGCTCTTTCTGGGTTATAGCAGGGCTCTGTCTGGGTTATAGCAGGGCTCTGTCTGGGTTATGGCAGGGCTCTGTCTGGGTTATGGCAGGGCTCTCTCTGGCTCATAGCAGGGCTATGTCTGGGTTATAGCAGGGTTCTGTCTGTGTTATAGCAGGACTCTGTCTGAGTTATAGCAGGGCTATGTCTGGGTTATAGCAGGCCTCTCAGTAGTTTTTTCTCACTCTTGTCCCTTTCCATCATCTCTCTCTCTCTCTCTCTCTCTCTCTCTCTCTCTCTCTCTCTCTCTCTGTAGTTCTCTCTCTCTCCCCCTCTCTCTGTATGTCCCTCCCTCCCTCCTCTCTCATATCCTGGCAGTGCCCCCTATAGTCAGTCAGTGCTAACTACAGTCAGTGTTGCGCCCCACTTTATCCTCCGCCAGCTCTTCCTTGCAGTACCTCCTGACTAGGCCTAGCCCCTACAGGCTCTGTTGCGCTCCAATTACATGATAATGATTCCTGAATAGACCTTCTATCCAACATTAGTTACGGGTCAAGTGTGAAAATAGCCCTCAGGCCAATGGGGTAGTAGAGGTGGGAAGAACTTAAATATTATTGGATCATTCAGATATCAATCATCCAGTCAGTTGGTGTGGGTGGAATGTCATTGTCAGTAAATATAGTTTCCTTAGTGTCAGAATTAGGTTTTGGTAGCCTCAGGAGGTGGTGTTTAAACGTTCTTATTGGTTCCCTAATGAGATGCCTCGCTTAACCACATTTGTTGATTCCCCTGTCTCGTTCTACTCTGGCAAACAAGAGTGTGTAACTGTACATCATTCCTGTTACTGCTTGGGAGAGTATCATTGGCGTCATACGGGCAGTGGAGGGGACGGGAGATTAAGTTTAAAAGAAATGGAGGGGACACGGCTCCAGCATCTTTTGGGAATGGCGCCATGCAGGCTCGTAACGGGGTGGTGTTTTGTTTCTGCCAGGGCTGGCAGACAAACTAACTTTCAGACACACTAATGATGGAACACTCAACAAGGAATTAGGGAGCCATTCATTATTTAATATTATAAACTGGGACTTGCGATCCCTGGATGCTGATTGGCTGTAAGACGTGGTATATGAGACATATCCAGGCACTCCGCATTGCGTCGTTGTCCAGTTTAATTCCTAGATCTACCCGACGAACAGCGAGTGGGCTGGTATTTTTAAGCAATAAGACCCATGGGGGTGTTGTATATGGCCAATATACCATGGCTAAGGGCTGTATCCAGGCACTCCGCATTGCGTCGTGCATTAGAACAGCCCTTAGCTGTGGTATATTGGCCATATACAACACCCCCATGGGTCTTATTGCTTAAAAATACCAGGCCACTCGCTGTTCGTTGTGTAGATCTAGGAATTAAACTGGACAGAGCTGTGCAGGAGCGCTCTCCGTCAGGTGGTGCAGAACAAATCACACACTCTTGGTGAGATTAGAAACAATGTGGAGGAAGTTAGGTTTTGGACTACCACAGCGTCTCTTTGAATTGCCGGGAATTCACTGATGTGCACAGAGATGTAGGATCTTAATTTGAGCCAGTTTGCTACATTAGGATAAGAGTCCTGCAGCAACAGGAAATGTGAATTATTATGTGGATTCTAATTAATTAGAAAGCCAGTATGAGGGTTTGTGCACAGGCTAGAAAGAAAAGTGGCCGGTGTGTGGGAGAGAAACTGTAGAGCTCTGTAGAGTGCGAAAAGGAATCGCACTCAAAACCATGAAAAGGAATAATCCAAGGAGGCCGAGATGCAAAGATAGTATAATTAATTGAATCCATGCTCAAAAGAATACAAAAAGTGAAAGTGCAACGTGCTAAAGAAAATAAAACATTGATTTTGTTAGGGAAAATCAAGTCTGAAATTTCAAAGTGGAAATTACAAACTTCAGAAGCCTTTTAAACCTCAAATACACTACAAGTAAAACATGTCCTGCGTTACAGGAAGGTTCTCCTGTAACAGGGTGATCAAATTAAGATCCTACATCTGTACCAGGAAGCAGACACACAGGCAAGCGCACACACACATAGCCCTCTCCCACTGAATGCATGGGTGTTGGGAGGGGGAGCTAGTCTCAGCTTGTCTCTGTGTCAATTTGACCAGCAATAGAGCCCTCACATCTACCTGCCAGGCTGTGTTACCTTCAAGCGTCTCTCATTCCCAGAAGACCCTGCGCAGCCTTTTCATCTATTGTCTACAAGTTGTCCTTGACATCCTCCACATCTGTGTGTGCGTGCTCCATACATGTGCACCTGAGCCTACACTCAACGAGCATGTCATATAATACTACATACTGTATACAGTATAATAGCATGTTTCAATGTGTGGGTCATCAAGCATGTGCACCTCTGTGCATTTTTGCATAACCTACACGTGTGCGTGTGCGTGTGTGCATGAATGTGCGTGTGTGCGCATGCATCAGTGTGTGTGTCAGTTTGTACTCAACAAGAGTGTGATTCACACAGAGAGCCAGTGAATGCAGGTTAATGAGGGAGGTGAGTCACTGGAGCACAATGGGGAAGAGAGAGGCTGTCTATATATTTTAAGACTTTGGGCTCCCCAGCCCCGCTCCCCATAGTCCCTAGTCTCTGCCTCTGCCTCTGCCCCAGTCTCTGCCCCAGTTTCTGCCCCAGTCTCTGCCCTAGTCTCTGTCTTTGCCTCTGCCCCAATCTCTGACTCTGCCTCTGTCTTTACCTCAGTCTCTGTCTCTTTTTTTAAAGACTTAGTTGAAAGCCTTCAAGTGCAACTGAGGTCCAACACCCTTGCTTCTTATGAAATATCTGCAAGGGTAATGGGGAGGAGGAGGAAGGGAGGGGAGGAGGAGGAAGGGAGGGGAGGGGGAGAAAAGACGCAAGCCTCAAAGACAATGCTCCTGACACAAACCGCAGGCACACTCTTTTTCTTTCCCTCCCTCCCTCCCTCCCTCCCTCCCTCCCTCCCTCCCTCCCTCCCTCCCTCCCTCCCTCCCTCCCTCCCTCCCTCCCTCCCTCCTTCCTAAAAAATACATATGCATTAATGACTCGCTGAACCACAAAGCAACCTCCTCACGATAATCCCCCAACCTGATTTTGATTTCTATTTCTATTTGTCCTTTATTTCCTTCAGAGGTGACACTGAAGCGAGGAAGAAATGTGACGTTTAGTGTCAGGCCTCTGCAGCCTATGTTGCACAGGCAAATCACTTCCTTTGGTTTCTTTTTGTGATCATTAGTTGTTTTTGATCCAGATGGAGTGGGTTCTATTGTCCTCTATGGAGGAAACAAGCCTGTCTGTCTACCTCACGGCCAAGTAACTACACATCCCAGCTACACATCTCATTATGCCATTCATATTGATGACCTTTAGCCCTGTCATGAAACCTGATGGCTCATATTGAGCCGATGGGCTGATACACGCCCACCGGTAGGCGTATATGTATGCGCGCGTGCACGCGCACACACTTAGGTCTACATAAACAGGCTCACATACACACACAGGTACACACACACACACACACACACACACTATTGTGCACACGCGTAACTCCAATGCCCTGTGTGACTGTGACATCACTCGACTACTGTCACCGTGGCAACAGCCACTCCACACTCGCCTCAGTAGGGGGTCACTGAGGGTCACATTTTTTCTCTTCTCTCTCTCTTCCTCCCCCTTTACTTGTCTCCCTCCTTGGCATCTGCCATCTCAATGCAGCAGAAAGCGTCCATAACTAATCCTAGTGTGCTCAACGGGGATGAAATACCGCCAGGTCTCGTCGGTCGCCATACCTTTTCTACTGACAGCCCAGCACAGCTTTTCCCAGCCTAGGTCTAGCTGGTCTGGAGCTGAAGCAGGCAGCTCTTGGCGCGTGGCAATGATTCCATTACAGCAGCGCGGCTCTCTATTTTTCTCGCCTTAACTTTGAAATGGAAGTTGGGGATGTGACGGGTGTCTGTGAGAGGAGAGGCCGGGTGCTGAGGCTTGATTTGTGGCCGTTTGAAGCACTCCAATAAAGCTCTCTGATGATGGACGTACTAACTAAGAGGTATTAGAAGGCCGGCTCTCTGATGTGAATCAGCCACGCTTCCATCCAAGCTGAGTGCTGTGCCTTGGTGTGTGGAAGTACTCAAAGTGTGTGTGTGTGTGTGGAGACATTTAGCATGCACGTATGTGTGTCTGCACTTGTGTGTGTGAAGAGAAACTCAGCGTATGTGTGTCAGTGTGACAGGGCAGAGAGCTGTTTGTTCTACTGCTCAGTGAACACACACACACATACACACACACACATACACAGGTGTGTGCTACTGCCCTGTGCTGGCTGCGGGTCAGTGGTAATGTTCTGGGCAGAGGACAGAGGATCCCCAGGGGGTATAGGCCACATGTGTCCCTCTGAACCAATGGATCTGATCTAGAGCCTGTTCTGCTGGGCCCACACATGACACCATAACCTTTGCTCTGATTCATTTACCACTGAGCTGGAGGGTAGGCAGAGGGGATTGGGGACAGTACGCTCAGATACACACAGGTTTGACTTTGGACATTTGGTACTGTACACATACGCATACAGACAGATTCTATCTGTCTCTTTCTTTCAAACACACACACGCGCAAGCACACACACACACACACACGAGCATGCACACACACAAACGTACACATGCTATCCCGCCCAATTCATCTACACACAATCACAAACTTCCTTCCTTGAGGGCTTTTAAGAGACACTCAAACTCTCTTCTTTGTCAACTAATCAGTGTCTAGGAGATGTCACAGGAAATAAAAAGCCAGAGTGCCATTGTCTCCGCAGGAAACGACAAACCCAATATACAAGTACTGTGATTGCTTCAGACTGCTGGGTATTTGTCTCCTTTTATTTTGTACCCGTGTGTTCTGCTAGAGCACTTACCTCTTGTTCACTTGTTGACCTGGTCGATGTATTGGCAGTGACAGTAGTGTTCTATTAGTACCCAAGGCTTTTCTCCAGAGTGCCCACTACCACATCACCTTGACTAGCATTTCTGCAATGTGCCTCCCTCCTCTCACATATCGGCAGCTTTGTTGCAGTCCGAGCTGTGGCGGTTGGCACACATTCTCCCTCCTCCTCCCTCCTCCCCCCTCCCTCCCTCCCTCTCTCTCTCTCCCACTCTCTGTCCGTGTTTTGACACTGGTGGGGAATGACATTCTGCAGAAATAATGATATTTTGAGTGGTAGCTGCAAGCTGGGGATCTAGTGTGTAATTGAAACACTGGGGCACTTTCACACTCTGCCTCCCCCCATCCTCCCCATACCCAGCTGTGCTCCTGATGGAGCTCCCCTGATTCGCCCAGACAATCCCTCACACTTCTGGCAGGTGGCATTCTGGGATTTATTTATTCAGAGTTGGTTCCTCCCAACCCCCTCTGCAAGAGGTAGCTATTCGGGGTCATGTCTCACGTTGTCTTGCGTGTATGGTAATATACGCTGGGTATGATTGATTTAATGTTTTAGCTTGCATATGTGTTGATGTATGCGGAATTTAGAAAAATGGTATGTAAACGCCGCAGCACCGGAAAGGATATTGAATTGCATCATATCGATTCATGTCAAAGAAACTCATCCATCTGTTACATCAAGTGATACTCAGTTGACCCTGGGGATTTTGGGATGGCAGTTTGCAAATGTCACAAATGGTGGTAGATGTATTGGGGATCATGAGCAGCCATCGCCTAACTGTGGTTATTATATGTCTGTGTCTGTCTGTCCGTGTGTCCGCAGGGTGCGGCTTGAGGCGTTCTCAGACAACAGTGGGAAGCTGCAGCTCTCCCTGCAGGAGATCATAGAATGGCTGACAGCCAAGGACGAGGAGCTGTCGGAGCAGCTGCCCATAGGGGGTGACGTGGGGGCCGTCCAACACCAGAGGGAGTTCCACCAGGTACTGTGTTGGGCCCCTTTCAAAAGCTACATCACACAAACACTGAAACAAGCCAAACTTGTAGGTAATAATTAGGATGTTCTTGTAAGGCAGGGCTATCCAACCCTGTTCCTCGAGAGCTACCCTCCTATTTTATTACACGTTTTTTCTGTGGGACTAAGGAACATTCGACAATGGTCCTTTTGTTCCATTCTCTATGGCTTCTATAGAAAGTGTGATTTAATTAATTTACTATCGGCAGATACACAGTAATTACAGTGAACTATAGTTACAAATTGCTTGAGTGGAGCCCATCATTCATGCCGAGCTGCAGGAATGTGTGTTTGAGTTACCATCCAGTTGACTCGTATTGATCAAACAAATTCAAAGGCGCCTTCACAGCACAAACCAGTATCGCTTTGTCTCTCCCTAGAAACTCCTTAGTTACCTGTTTGGAATTGATAGGGCCACTAGGTTATGTTTCAGTGCTTTGACACTAACCTTAGTTTAAGGTTAGCCCATCGGTAACATTAAGGATAGAGGGAAGTAAGCACTTTGAGAGTAGTACATACCTAATCCCTCCATCCCTCCACAGGGATTTACCTACTTTCAATTAGCAACCACTTCGATTTGTGGCTCTCTTCATTTGGCCATCTATCAAAATAACGACTCTATTTCACGATTTAAGACTCTGGCTGCAGGATTGAAGACTCTCTGCAGGAGAGATCGAGACAAACAAAATGGCCGTGGTGTGTGTTGAAACCAGTGGTGGAAAAAGTACTGTATTGTCATACTTGAGTAAAAGTAAAGATACCTTAATTGAAAAACTACTTTATTAAAAGTAAAAAAGTATTTGGTTTGAAATATACTTAAGTATCAAAAGTAAATGTAATTTCTAAAATATACATAAGTATCAAAAGTATAAATAATTTCAAATTCCTTATATTAAGCAAACCAGACGGCACTATTTTCTTGTTTTTTTCATTTACGGATAGCCCCTGGCTTTATCCAACACGGAGACATAATTTACAAATGAAGCATGTGTGTTTAGTGTGTCCGCCAGATCAGAGGTAGAAGGGATGACCAGGGATGTTTTCTTGATAAGTGCATAAATTGGACAATTTTCCTGTCCTGCTAAGCATTCAAAATGTAACAAGTACTTTTGGGTGTCAGGGAAAATGTATGGAGCAAAAAGTACATTATTTTCTTTAGGAATGTAGTGAAGTAAAAGTTGTCAAAAATATAAATAGTAAAGTAAAGTACAGATATCCCAGAAAACGACTTAAGTAGTACTTTAAAGTATTTTACTTAAGTACTTTATACCACTGGTTAAAACCACCCAGTGGTGAATCTATAAAAGATACCCTGAACTGTCGTTAAATAAGAGTGGTTCAGCTGAAATATTTTTATTTGACATGTTAAAAAGCCCCAGCTGCTTGCTCTGTGTTGATGGAGATAGAAATTCAACTAGTTGAAAGCTAGTTGTGGAGCCAAGCAAGCAGATGCCGGGTGCAGAATATAAGAGGAGGAGAGATAGAGCCTCTCACATTCAGGGGCTTGTTCTGCACTCCTCCTTATTCTGTAGTTGAACATTGAGAAATTCCTTCCTAGCAATGGTTTCAGTTTTTTTTATCCATTTCCCGGTAAAAACATCTCCATTCGGTATGATATGTCCCCCAAACACAAACAGGCAGGCAGGAAGGCAGATACGTACTGTACCCACACACGCACACGCACAAACACACATACACACACACACACAATCACACCATAATTGGTCCTGTACTACAGCAGAATGCTCTTTCCACCTACATTCCAATTTTCTGTGCTGTCAGTTTGTGCAGTGTGTCTCTGAGGGGAGAGAGCCGTATTGACAGTGAGAGTGGTCCTCACCTCCCCCTCCTCCCCCCTCCACTGCCACAGACTGCCGCTGTGAAATCAGCTTCCCAATTAACAGGACAAAAACCATACAGTCACACATCACTCTCTCTCTCTCTCTCTCTCTCTCTCTCTCTCTCTCTCTCTCTCTCTCTCTCTCTCTCTCTCTCTCCTGCTAAGAGATTATAGCCCACTGTGCTGTTTCCTCCCTCCCTCCCACCCATACTACAGATTTTGTTACTTAGTATGTACCTGCTAAAATCACAATAGCTCCCTTCCCCTCCTCTACTCTCCACCCTCCTCCTTCCTCACCCCGTTCCTCCCACCATCCCTTTTCTTTTCTCTATGTCCCCATCTTTATGCAATATTCCTTTATAATCTATCTAAGAAGCTTCCACTCCCCAAGCGTGACGTTGCTCTAAAACTTTTCAGACAAAGCGGAGAGGGAAATTGTATGGAGTTTTCTGTGGAGAATTACAGGGTTTTAAGAAATGTGAGTTATTGATCTTAAGTGGATTTATTCTGCAGTGTTTCAGTGTGTGTGTGCGTGTCCGTGTGTGCGTGCGCATCGCTCTATAAGTATGTGTGTGTGTATCGTTCTATAAGTGTGTGTGTGTGTGTGTAGTGTTCTATAAGTGTGTGTGTGTGTGTGTAGTGTTCTAAAAGTCTGTGTGTGTGTGTGTGTAGTGTTCTAAAAGTGTGTGTGTGTAGTGTTCTATAATTATGTGTGTGTGTGGTGTTCTATACGTGTGTGTGTGTGTGTGTAGTGTTCTATAAGTGTGTGTGTAGTGTTCTATAAGTGTGTGTGTAGTGTTCTGTAAGTGTGTGTGTAGTGTTCTATAAGTATGTGTGTGTGTAGTGTTCTATAAGTGTGTGTGTGTAGTGTTCTATAAGTATGTGTGTGTGTAGTGTTCTATAAGTGTGTGTGTAGTGTTCTATAAGTGTGTGTGTAGTGTTCTGTAAGTGTGTGTGTAGTGTTCTATAAGTATGTGTGTGTAGTGTTCTATACGTGTGTGTAGTGTTTTATTAATGTGTGTGTGTGTAGTGTTCTATAAGTGTGTGTGTGTGTGTGTGTGTGTAGTGTTCTATAAGTGTGTGTGTAGTGCAGAATCTATTCATCCAGAGAAAAGAGAGGATGTAATAATAAAATAATTACAATAATATATGCCATTTAGCAGACGCTTTTATCAAAAGCGACTTACAGTCATGCGTACATACATTTTACGAATGGGTGGTCCCTGGAGTCAAACCCCCTACCCTGGCGTTACAAGCACCATGTGTTCTGAGAAAGCTCAGTGTAATGGGGTCTCTGGGGGCCCCAGACTTAAATGGGGACCGTCAATATGTTTGGGGGCAATGAAACCATTTCCTTCTCTGACTCTTCCTCCTCCATCATGCATAATGTAGCCTAATTGGATCTGAAGTCTTTATATTTAATGTTCCTTCAGCCAAAGACGGCACCCCTCAGTGTGAAATTTAGCTGGAATTAAAGTTTTAACACAGCGGAGGCCTAAGGGAGGGAAGTAAACCCGCAATCCCACCCTGGGTACCATCCGCTCCATCAGAAAAAAACGAAACAAGCGGGTTAAAATCTGAGTTTCCTTAGTAACCTCACCAGGAAATCTTATCAGAAACCGCAGCTCCTGCACAAAACACATTTCTACATGTTCGCTTAGCATCAGTGGGATATGCCAGTTCAGTGGGGCTCCGTATTTAATTCAGTCAGTGACGAGGGAGGCTGGTGTTATCAGGGAGTGACTGGCTGCAGTCATTGGGTTTAATAGCCACTGAAAGAAAGTCGCCACTGCGCCGCTCGCCACAGGGGAAACCCTGTCCCAGCTCCACGAGGGAGCAAAAGGGGGCTCAGTTGAAACGTTTTAGTTTTATGTCCCTTTATAAAAATAGCAAAACAAGTTCAGATGATTGAGTGACACGTTGGCCCAAAATCTGTATCTTCTCTGCGCTGTGTCAGCACAATGGACAGCGCTAGCTGCGATGTATGTAGGGCAGCTATGGAAAGCCACTGAGGTGGTTAGGTATGAATAGTCTGTTACGGTGACCATATTACCACCACACCGGCAGTCATGACCACATTCAAATTCCACGTGACCGTTTAGTCAAGTAATTAGGCTTCAAGCTCTGATGCTGCTGATGGCCATTAGTAGCCTACCAAACTTGCTAACTGCCTGGTACTCAGCACTCTATTGTTGACCCAAATGACTCTGACATCAATGAAAATGTTTTCAAAAATCAAATCAAACACTTCATGAGAGCCCATGAGCTCATGTTGCACAACATTTCTATAGGCTATGCAATTGGTGTGAGAAAACAGAGTTTTGGTGGCCTCTATTAAAAAGAGGAGGATGCCATCAGCTTTCTATAGACTAGGCCTACTATATTTATTTATCAGCTTTCCTAATATTAAGTACATTTCTTCGCTTTACAACCGGAGTATAGCCTACCTGGCTGGCATGAAAATTAACCACAGGAAAAGCGTCCTCCATTTGCTATTTAAGTGCATAGATGACGTATTTTTTTCACATGCCCCTGTTCTGAGACAGGTGCATGATAATGGTCCTTTCTAAATCAAAACTAATTTCAAACATATTATTTAGTATATGTAAAGACAACATTAAATTAAGAATAGTCTGATGGGTGATTATATTAGCCTATCAATGATGGGCATCAATGATGTATTATCAATAATAATGCCCAGCGTGTTTTTTACTTTTTCAAATACTAGTCGCACACCTCATGTAGCCTAGCCCATAGGCCTATATGTTTTGATAAGGTTTGTGTCACAACTAAAGTGGCCAAATAACTTCTTAAAATTAAGCACATTAATCTGCTTTACAACCGGTGTAGTGCCTAAGAGCCAATTTATGCTTGATTCGAAAATGTGGTCGGAGGCGGTGTATGGATGGTGTGATGTAATTGCAGAGCCCTGAATTGCAGAGGCCAAATTGAGCTCCGTACCGCATTGTCGTGTGCCTCTCAAATTTTGTAACAATGCGTAGGGCTCAGTATTGCTCCGCATTGATATGATTGGTTGACGGTTGGTGAGGGCGCTAGGTCCTGTATAAACACAAACTCACTTCCTTGACAACTTCCTTCACAACAGCTCTGCACTATTCCGTAAGGGGAAAAAGTATGTTTGCCCAGACTTCTGCAGAGGCCATATCACCGTAAATGCTACATGCCAATGCAGACGTTGGATTGACCATGCAGCGCCTTTCACTGGCATACAAATGTCAAATTTGGGGAAGATATTTTCCACCATAAAAAGGCACCTTTATAATAAAGCATTACATGCATAATCACATTTGTGTTCACTTTTGAGAACAGTGTTTTCCTGCTAATTTATTGCATTTTGGAACATTCACGTTCACAGCCTACTGCCGTGTGCGATTTATGCGCTTATAATGTGAAGAAACAGCCTAATAGTTGATCAACATTTTAAGCTAAACATTTTAAGCTAAACATTTTAAAAGTTTTTTTTGATGCGAGTGGTTGTATTCATTTGGGATCTATCGCATCCCACAACTGTCCCAGAGTATGTTTGGAATATTTATTTATTGCACAGAAGGACAAGTTGACCAATATAATAGGTCAACTTTTGTACTATGGGGGGATGGTAGATTGACATAGGCTAGTGCTTTTGCTGTTCGTTAGGCCTACTCATCTTGTTGGCTGATGAAAAATGAGGCTAAATGTAGACAGTTCTTCTAACATCTTCAATATACGCCACGGAATTCAATGAGAGGGACGAGCGCAATTGCGTCCTCGATGTGGCTGTTTTTGCTTGTACCCTAATTCTTAGCTGAGATGCCTCTGAGAAGGACCCGATCATGTGACGAGCATTGGCTAATAAGAATTTAGATATCTTAGAGCTCCATGTGAGTGATATTCAGCAAAAGGGCACAACGGCAACTTTGGCTGCAAAAGGCATGTTTTTATAGGGGGCATTACGGCCACACAAGGGGGAAGCTGCTGAGAAATCCGAGGCCTGGTGAGAATATTATCAAGTGCTTGTCTAACTGTGAATGAGAGACTGATGAAGTGTGTACCTACCAGCCAAAAGTTTGGACACACCTACTCAATCCAGGGTTTTTCTTTATTTTTACTATTTTCTACATTGTAGAATTATAGTGAAGACATATATATTTGAGATTATTGCAAGCCCTGCCACATTCGACGAGTGTCAGAGCCGGTGTAGTACGATTCGATCTTAGTCCTGTATTGATGCTTTGCCTGTTTGAATGTTCGTCGGAGGGCATAGCGGGATTTCTTATAAACTTCCGGGTTAGAGTCCCGCTCCTTGAAAGCGGCAGCTCTAGCCTTTAGCTCAGTGTGGATGTTGCCTGTAATCCATGGCTTCTGGTTGGGGTATGTACGTACGTTCACTGTGGGGGCGACGTCATCGATGCACTTATTGATGAAGCCAATGACTGATGTGGTGTACTCAATGGAGAAATCCCGGAACATATTCCAGTCTGTGCTAGCAAAACAGTCCTGTAGCTTAGCATCTGCTTCATCTGACCACTTTTTCATTGATCTAGTCACTGGTGCTTCCTGCTTTAATTTTTGCTTGTAAGCAGGAATCAGGAGGATAGAATTATGGTCAGATTTGCCAAATGGAGGGAGAGGTAGAGCTTTGTATGCATCTCTGTGTGTGGAGTAAGGGTTGTCCAGGTTTTTTTCCCCTCTGGTTGCACGTTTAATATGCTGATAGAAATTTGGTAAAACGGATTTAAGTTTCCCTGCGTTAAAATCCTCGGGTACAAGGAGCGCCGCCTCTGGGTAAGCATATTCCTGTTTGCTTATGGTGGAATACAGCTCGTTCAAAGCTGTCTTAGTGCCAGCCTCTGACTGTGGTGGTATGTAAAACAGCTACGAAAAATACAGATGAAAACTCTCTAGGTAGATAGTGCGGTTTACAGATAGTGTGGTTTACACCCGATGTCACAGGAGATACTATACTTCCTTAGATATCGTGCACCAGCTGTTATTTACAAAAATACAAAGTCCGCCGCCCCTTGTCTTACCAGACGCCACTGTTCTATCCTGCCAGTGCAGACCAGAGAATATTGTTTCTAATGGTCTGAGAGTCTTTAGGTGCCTTTTGGCAAACTCCAAGCGGGCTGTCATGTGGCTTTTACTAAGGAGTGGCTTCCATCTGACCGCTCTACCATAAAGGCCTGAATGGTGGAGTGCTGCAGAGATGTTTGTCCTTCTAGAAGGTTCTCCCATCTCCACAGAGGAACTCTGGAGCTCTGTCAGAGTGAACATCCGGTTCTTGGTTACCTCCCTGACCAAGGCCCTTCTCCCCCGATTGCTCAGTTTGGCCGGGCGGCTGATGGAGGCAATTCTGTTCTTGGGAACCTTCAATGCTGCATAAATTTTTTGGTACCCTTCCCCAGATCTGTTCCTCGACACAATCCTGTCTTGAAACTCTACGGACAATTCTTTCGACCTCATGGCTTGGTTTTTGCTCTGACATGCACTGTCAACTGTGGGACCTTATATAGACAGGTGTGTGCCTTTTCAAATCATGTTCAATAAATTGAATTTACCACAGGTAAGTTGTAGAAACATCTCAAGGATGATCAATGGAACAGGATGCACCTGAGTCTCATAGCAAAGGGTCTGAATACTTATGTGAATAATGTATTTCTGTGTTTTAATTTTAATATATTTGCAAATGTTTTTGCTATGTCATCATGGGGTATTGTGTGTAGATTGCTGAGGATTAATTTATTTTCTTATCCATTTTTTAATAAGGCTGTAAAGTAACAAAATGTGGAAAAAGTCAAGGGGTCTGAATACTTTCCAAAGGCACCGTATTTTCAATTGTATTCTTCATACTATAAAATAATACAAAATAATTCTAAGCAAATATTGTCTGCTAAATGAACTAGTATAGCCCACAACAATATAGCATAGCCATATCAGGGCCTAACATAAGGAGTATGCTATTCTGTTCTTCTGAAATAGACTACATTTTCTCCATATCATGTTTCTTTAGACCTGTCTAAAATAAATGATGTATTTTTTGTGATGGTGTAGGCTTTATTCAGTGGTGTAAAGTACCTAAGTAAAAATACTTTAAAGTACTACTTAACTCGTTTTTTGGGGGGAATCTGTACTTTACTTTACTATTTATATGTTTGACAACTTTTACATTTACTTCACTACATTCCTGAAGAAACTGATTTACATTTTCCCTGACACCCAAAGTACTTGTTACATTTCGAATGCTTAGCAGGAAAGGAACATTTGTCAAGACAACATGCCTGATTATTGCTACCGCCTCTGATCTGGCGGACTCACTAAACACAAATGCTTCATTTGTAAATTATGTTTGCCCCTGGCTATCCGTACATAAAACAAATAATAATAATTGTGCCGTCTGGTTTGCTTAATATAAGCAATATAAGATTTATACTTTTACTTTTGATACTTAAATATATTTTTGCAATTATATTTACTTTTGATACTTAAGTATATTTAAAACCAAATAATTTTTTACTTTTACTCAAGTAATATTTTACTGGGTGACTTTCACTTTTACTTGAGTCATTTTCCATTGAGGTATCTTTACTTTTACTCAAGTATGAGAATTGGGTACTTTTTCCACCACTGGCTATATTAAATGGATTTATTAGACTTTTTAAAATGTAGATGTTCCAAAGGTCTGCATCAGTGGCTTGTAGGCTGTGTGGAAGCCAGGAGATGCTAAATGTGTTTATGTTAATTAACGGACAATTACCATGAGAATGCAGATATTTGCTTGACAGTCACCAGCTGACAAAATGTCATGACCGCCATAGCCCTAGATACTCCTGTGGTAGGCTAAGTGGATAACGTGATATGCCTCCGCCTGTAATATTCTATTTTGATTTATAAGGGTGGGGAAAAGTTTACAGTTGAAGCTGCTTCACCCAACTCTGCCTCACACCCCACAACTACAGAGTTGAGTTAGCTTCTTAGCTAGCTGTAGAAAGTGTTAGTGTTATTAGCCTTAGCCTATTTAACTAGCTCGAACCAGCTAATCTGCCACTGCTATGATGGATATCAAAAATTGGCTTCGCCAAGTCACCCAAACAAAACCAAAAGGAGAAAGAGAGCAATTGGCAGCAACAGCAGTATCAAACCACCGAGGCCACCGCCAAAGCCCAGCAGCGATGATGATGCCGAGCTCCAGCTAGCTCTGTGTGCAGAGCCTACCTACCATTCCACAAGCGTCGCTAGGATAATGGCTCCACAGCTTCCTCCACTTCCAACTCTTCCTGACGATATTGGAACAGAGGAGCCAGCCCAGGTTAGCCTAGAATCCTACCCTAGTCACAGGTTTTCTGTCCAAAATGTTCATTTAATAGCAACTCGTTCACAGGAAGAGAGTGGCTGGAATACTCGGTGACTGCAGAATTCAATATAATTCCAATATAAGAACCCAAATGATGCCGCTGGGTATAGCTACATATCAGTATGTTTCATCATAGAAATAAATCCATTATATTATGGTTTTCTTCGTAGCCTATTGGTTTTCGTTGTTGTAAATGGAACAGTACGTATCGAAACGTGTTTATGGTAGGCTGGCATTGCTTAATTGATTAGGTATGTCGAATTTGATCCACAGAAGTGCATTCGGCCATATCACAACGTGTTGCTGTACTCATGAGCGGCATGGTTTTCCATGTTTGATGCTGGCCTATAGGCCCATTTACACAGACAGCTGTGCATGGCTGCATCTCACTGTAGTAAGCTTTAGGCTATTTGGATTTCCATTCGCTTTTTGTTTTACTGCGTTTCTTACTGTTGATGTACAGTGGGGCAAAAAAGTATTTAGTCAGCCACCAATTGTGCAAGTTCTCCAACTTAAAAAGATGAGAGAGGCCTGTAATTTTCATCATAGGTACACTTCAACTATGACAGACGAAATGAGAAAAAGAAATCCAGAAAATCACATTGTAGGATTTTTTATTTATTTATTTGCAAATGATGGTGGAAAATAAGTATTTGGTCAATAACAAAAGTTTATCTCAATACTTTGTTATATACCCTTTGTTGGCAATGACAGAGGTCAAACGTTTTCTGTAAGTCTTCACAAAGTTTTCACACACTGTTGCTGGTATTTTGGCCCATTCCTCCATGCAGATCTCCTCTAGAGCAGTGATGTTTTGGGGCTGTCGCTGGGCAACACGGACTTTCAACTCCCTCCAAAGATTTTCTATGGGGTTGAGATCTGGAGACTGGCTAGGCCACTCCAGGACCTTGAAATGCTTCTTACGAAGCCACTCCTTCGTTGCCCGGGCGGTGTGTTTGGGATCATTGTCATGCTGAAAGACCCAGCCACGTTTCATCTTCAATGCCCTTGCTGATGGAAGGAGGTTTTCACTCAAAATCTCACGATACATGGCCCTATTCATTCTTTCCTTTACACGGATCAGTCGTCCTGAATGTTCTATTTTGGTTTCATCTGACCATATGACATTCTCCCAATCCTCATCTGGATCATCCAAATGCTCTCTAGCAAACTTCAGACGGGCCTGAACATGTACTGGCTTAAGCAGGGGGACACGTCTGGCACTGCAGGATTTGAGTCCCTGGTGGCGTAGTGTGTTACTGATGGTAGGCTTTGTTACTTTGGTCCCAGCTCTCTTCAGGTCATTCACTAGGTCCCCCCGTGTGGTTCTGGGATTTTTGCTCACCGTTCTTGTGATCATTTTGACCCCACGGGGTGAGATCTTGCGTGGAGCCCCAGATCGAGGAAGATTATCAGTGGTCTTGTATGTCTTCCATTTCCTAATAATTGCTCCCACAGTTGATTTCCTCAAACCAAGCTGCTTACCTATTGCAGATTCAGTCTTCCCAACCTGGTGCGGGTCTACAATTTTGTTTCTGGTGTCCTTTGACAGCTCTTTGGTCTTGGCCATAGTGGAGTTTGGAGTGTGACTGTTTGAGGTTGTGGACAGGTGTCTTTTATACTGATAACAAGTTCAAACAGGTGCCATTAATACAGGTAACAAGTGGAGGACAGAGGAGCCTCTTAAAGAAGAAGTTACAGGTCTGTGAGAGCCAGACATCTTGCTTGTTTGTATGTGACCAAATACTTATTTTCCACCATAATTTGCAAATAAATTCATAAAAAATCCTACAATGTGATTTTCTGGATATTTTTCCTCATTTTGTCTGTCATAGTTGAAGTGTACCTATGATGAAAATTACAGGCCTCTCTCATCTTTTTAAGTGAGAGAACTTGCACAATTGGTGGCTGACTAAATACTTTTTTGCCCCACTGTAACTAGCCTAAATATTTTAAATATTGAGTTGCACCCCCTTTTGCCATCAGAGCAGACTCAATTTGTCAGGGCATGGACTCTACAACCTGTAATCTAAATACACATGGACTTCCGGCGCCGAAAGAGATGGCAGCCTCGCTTCACGTTCTCAGGAAATTATGCAGTATTTCTTTTTTTTATGTATTACTTCTTACATTGTTACCCCGGGAAATATTAAGTTGTATTACATACAATCGGGAGGAACTATTGGATATAAGAGCAACGTCAACTTACCAACATTACGACCAGGAATACGACTTTCCCGAAGCGGATTCTCTGTTTGGTACCCCAACTAGGACAATAGACTGGATCCCAGCCGGCGACTCAAAACAACGAGAAGGGGGAAACGCGGCGGTCTTCTGGTCAAGCTACTTAGACGGGCGCATCGTGCACCTCTCCCGAGTATTTTACTCGCCAATGTCCAGTCTCTGGACAACAAAGTGGACGAAATCAGAGCAAGGATTGCCTTCCAGAGAGACATCCGAGACTGCAACGTTCTTTGCTTCACGGAAACATGGCTCACTCAGGACACGTTATCAGAGTCGGTACAGCCACCTGGTTTCTCCATGCATCGCGCCGACAGAAACAAACATCTATCTGGTAAGAAGAAGGGCGGGGGTGTGTGTCTTATAATTGTGATCATAACAACATACAGGAACTCAAGTCCTTTTGTTCACCTGACATAGAATTCCTTACAATCAGAATTCTCCTCGATTATAATCACAGCCGTGTACATCCCCCCTCAAGCTGACACATCGACGGCACTGAAAGAAATTCATTGGACTCTATGTAAACTGGAAACCACATATCCTGAGGCTGCATTTATTGTGGCTGGGGATTTGAATAAGGCTAATTTGAAAACAAGGCTCCCGAAATTTTATCAGCATATCGAATGTGCCACCCGGGCTGGTAAAATCCTGGATCATTGTTATTCTAACTTCCGTAATGCATACAAGGCTATTCTCCGCCCTCCTTTCGGCAAGTCTGACCATGACTCCATTTTGTTGCTCCCAGCCTACAAACAGAGGCTGAAACAGGAAGCGCCCATTCTCAGGTCTGTTCAACGCTGGTCCGACCAATCTGATTCCACGCTGCAAGAGCACGTGGACTGGGATATGTTCCGGATAGCATCTGACAACAACATTGATGTATACGCCAATTCGGTGAGCGAGTTTATTAGCAAGTGCATTGGTGATGTTGTACCCATAGCAACTATTAAAACCTTCCCCAACCAGAAACCGTGGATTGATGGCAGCATTCGCAAGAAACTGAAAGAAGCGAACCACTGCTTTTAACCAGGGTAAGGCGACCGGAAACATGACTGAATACAAACAGTGTAGCTATTCCCTCCGCAAGGCAATCAAACAAGCTAAGCGTCAATATGGAGACAAAGTAGAGTCACAATTCAACAGCTCAGACATGAGAGGAATGTGGCAGGGTCTACAGTCAATCACGGACTACAAAAAGAAAACCAGCCCCGTCGCGGACCCACGACGTCCTGCTCCCAGACAAACTAAACAACTGCTCGCTTTGAGGACAATACAGTGCCACCAACACGGCCCGCTACCAAAACCTGCTGGCTCTCCTTCACCGCAGCCAACGTGAGGAAAACACTTAAATGTGTTAACCCTCGCAAGGCTGCTGGCCCAGATGGCATCCCTGGCCGTGTCCTCAGAGCATGCGCAGACCAGCTGGCTGATGTGTTTACGGACATATTCAATCAGTCCCTATCCCAGTCTGCTGTTCCCACATGCTTCAAGAGGGCCACCATTGTTCCTGTTCCCAAGAAAGCTAAGGTAACTGAGCTAAATGACTATCGCCCCGTAGCACTCACTTCCGTCATGAAGTGCTTTGAGAGACTAGTCAAGGATCATATCACCTCCGTCCTGCCAGACACCCTGGACCCACTCCAATTTGCTTACCGTCCCAATCGGTCCACAGACGACGCAATCGCAATCACACTGCATACTGCCCTAACCCATCTGGACAAGAGGAATACCTATGTAAGAATGCTGTTCATCAACTACAGCTCAGCATTTAACACCATAGTTCCCTCCAAGCTCGTCATTAAGCTCGAGACCCTAGGTCTCGACCCAGCCCTGTGCAACTGGGTCCTGGACTCCCTGACGGGCCGGCCCCAGGTGGTGACGGTAGGAAACAACATCTCCACCCGGCTGATCCTCAACAATGGAGCCCCACAAGGGTGCGTTCTCAGCCCTCTCCTGTACTCCTTGTTTACCCATGACTGCGTGGCCAAGCACGCATCCAACTCAATCATCAAGTTTGCTGACGACACTACAGTGGTAGGCTTTATTACCAACAACGGCGAGACGGCCTACAGGGAGTAGGTGAGGGCCCTCGGAGTGTGGTGTCAGGAAAATAACCTCTCACCCAATGTCAACAAAACAAAGGAAATGATTGTGGACTTCAGGAAACAGGAGAGGGAGCACTCCCCTATCCACATCGACGGGACAGTAGTGGAGAAGGTGGAAAGTTTTAAGTTCCTCGGCGTACACATCACGGACCAACTGAAATGGTCCACCCACACAGGCAGCATGGTGAAGAAGGCGCAACAGCGCCTCTTCAACCTCAGGTGGCTGAAGAATTTGGTCTTGTCACCAAAATCACTCACAAACTTCTACAGATGCACAATCGAGAGCATCCTGTCGGGCTGTATCACCGCCTGGTACGGCAACTGCTCCGCCCACAACCGTAAGGCTCTCCAGAGGGTAGTGAGGACTGCACAACGCATCACCGGGGGTAAACTACCTGCCCTTCAGGACACCTATACCACCCGATGTCACAGGAAGGCCAAAAAGATCATCAAGGACAACAACCACCCAAGCCACTGCCTGTTCATCCCGCTATCATCCAGAAGGCTAGGTCAGTACAGGTGCATCAAAGCTGGGACCGAGAGACTGAAAAACAGCTTCTACCTCAAGGCCATCAGACTGTTAAACAGCCATCACTAACATTGAGTGGCTGCTGCCAACATACTGACTTAAATCTCTAGCCACTTTAAAAATAGGAATTGGATGTAACAAATGTATCACTAGCCACTTTAAACAATTTTGTATATAATGTTTACATATCCGACATTACTCATATCAAATGTATACACTGTACTCTAAACCATCTACTGAATCTTGCCTATGCCGTTCGGCCATCGACTCAGATCTCTAGCCACTTTAATAATTATAATCGGATGGAATAAATGTATCACTAGCCACTTTAAACGATGCCATTTATATAATGTTTACATATCCTACATTACTCATCTCATATGTATATACTGTACTCCATACCATCTACTGCATCTTGCCTATGCCGATCAGCCATCGCTCATCCATATATTTATATGTACATACTCATATTCATTCCTTTACTCTTGTGTGTATAAGGTAGTTGTTGTGAATTTGTTATATTACTTGTTAGATACTACTGCATGGTCGGAACTAGAAGCAAAAGCATTTCGCTACACTTGCATTAACATCTGCTAACCATGTGTATGTGACAAATCAAATTTGATTTGATTTGATTACAAGGTGTCGAAAGTGTTCCACAGGGATGCTGGTCCATGTTGACTCCAATGCTTTCCAAAGTTGTGTCAAGTTGTCTGGATGTCCTTTGGGTGGTGGACCATTCTTGATACACCCGGGAAACCCCAGCAGCGTTGCAGTTCTTGACACACTCAAACGGGTGCACCTGGCACCTACTACCATATCACGTTCAAAGGCACTTTAATATTTTGTCTTGCTCATTCACCCTCTGAATGGCACACAGACACAATCCATGTGTGGATTTAACAGGTTACATCAATAAGGGGTCATGGCTTTCACCTGGATTCACCTGGTCAGTCTATGTCATGTTCTTAAAGTTTTGTACAGTCAGTGTATTTCACTTTAGTTTAATAACCTACTAATATATAGGCTAAAGTTTTTACCTAGCATAAGTTGAGTGGTGAATGGAGATTAGCTGTTGAGGACGAGAGAGTCTGGTTGACACTGCCGGTCCATAGGGCCCACAGGATTCTCTGTGATTACATCCTAAATGGCACCCTATTCCCTATAAAGTGTATTACTTTTGACCAGAGCCCTATGGGACAGCCTATGAGTCATTAATTCCACTGGGTGGCTGGGTGGGTTTCTAGGTCTACAGTAGAATAATGTGCATGTACTCAGGCAGTTCAGCGCAGAGACGATATAGTACAGACAGACAGCTAGGCAGTCCTATGTGGCCCTGCCAGTGGCTCAATTACATCAGTTATGCAAATTGATGTGTGTGTGTGTATAATGTACAGTATGTGTTATAATGAGCCCATGCATGCTGTTTGTATGTGATTGAACCATGCTTTCATCTCTCTGTGGTTTCCTGTCCCGTCTGTCTCCAGGTATTCATGGAGGATGTCAAGTCTCGGGGGCCGTTCATCTACTCTGTGCTGGAGTCTGCTCAGGTCTTCTTGGCACAGCACCCCTTCCAGGAGCCTGAGGAGACGCTGCCCGACGGAAAAGGTCTGCCCACCCACCCCAAAACTGTGCCAAATGCCAACCTACATATGTAGGATCTTAATTTGAGCCAGTATGCTACAGAAGGAAAATAATCCTGCAGCAACAGGAAATGTTAATTATTATGTGGATTATAATTAATGGAAATGTTTTGTAGCGGTTTATACATTTTTTGTTAGGGTAAATCAGGTCGGACATTTTAAAGTGGAAAGTACAAACTTTAGAAGCCTTTTTAAACCTGAATACACTATAAGTTTGCAACAAAAGAGTCACCAACAATTAAGATCCTACATCTGTAAGTGCCAATCCTCCCCATACCATCCCACCCTGCCACACACACCAAAACCAGACCTGAGCAGTGAGAACAAGAGAGAGATAGGGAGTTCAGTAAGTTGATCTCCAGCAGGTGTGTATCCAC
The DNA here is from genome assembly GCA_030435695.1 of Brachymystax lenok tsinlingensis. Taxonomy (NCBI): domain Eukaryota; kingdom Metazoa; phylum Chordata; class Actinopteri; order Salmoniformes; family Salmonidae; genus Brachymystax; species Brachymystax lenok. The sequence continues at coordinate 30,886,958 of CM059789.1, read as the reverse complement.
CATTAGGTCTGATTAGCAGCTACCTGTCCTGCTGTATCAGAGTGGATCAGAGAATGTATGTTTGGGGAGAGCAGTTGGGTCGGGACCAATTAGCCCAGTTCACACCATCTGGTCAAATCAATAATGCAGCATGCTAGTCTGTTTTAGTCTGTTTCTGCCCCCCGCTCTCCTTCCCTCCCTTCCTCGCCCTCCCCCAACCAGCGTCCTCTTGCTCTCCACCACTGGTGGCACGCATGGGGAAAAGATAGGGGCGAACTCTCCCTGTTTCTCTGCCCCCCAACAAGATATTTCTCATAGTTTCTCCTATCCCACTGCTTCTTTATACTGATGTTTGCACCAATTGGGGCTAACACTCTCTTTGCCTGCATGCCCAATCCCTCACCCCATTCTACTTCTCCCCCCTCTTCATCCCCTCCTCCTCATCCAGAAGTGTCTCCGAGGAAGCGAATCCTGAATGTGAGTCGCTCAGTGTGGAAGCAGGCCAACGTGGCCAGTGACCTGTGGGAGAAGCTGACTGCCCGCTGCGTGGACCGACACAGGTCAGATATACGGCACAGGCCCACTCCACTGGGCTACAATACACCCATGATTCTGGGTTTTCGATTGGCTAGAGATGTTTTTACCCTGCCTGTACTCAAATATCATTGGGTTTTTATTTTGACAGCATCAAGGAAAATACTTTGGCCGAAATAAGGTTAGGGTTGGTGTATTGCTCAGGTATTAGGGTGATGTCTTGGGTTAGTGGTAAAACTGCATATGAAAATGTATAAAACAACTGTAGAAGTTAAAGTATTCTGTCTGTGTCCAAGGCACATGGAGCGGACCCTGGAGCGCCTGCTGCAGACCCAGGCAGCCATGGAGGAGCTGGCGGTGGCCCTAGAACAGGCTGAGGGGGTCCGGGATGCATGGGAGCCTGTAGGTGACCTCTTCATCGACTCACTGCAGGACCACATCGATGCCACCAAGGTAAGCATGTATGTGTGCGTCTCAAATATTAAGCAAGCTGTCTGCTTCAAATAAAAAGGTTGTGTGTGTGTGTGTGTGTGTGTACTGTCCTCCTCACCACCAGGGCCAGACAGAATCGGCAGATATCAAATTTCAAAAAGTCTCTAAAATACTTGTGGAATCGACACTGATTAAATAGTGCCTGAAACATGAAAAGATCCATCTTTATTGCTTAGATATGGAGACAATGCTGTGAAGATATTGATAAGAAAACTGACTAGAAGATTCCCTCTAGCTACGCTCACTAATCTGTTAGCTGTGAAGAGGCTCCTCCACTCTGCTGGCTAGATGGCTGTTATTTCACTGTAATTATGGAAGATCTGTCTCTCTATCTGCTCTCTTACCTTTGTTTCTGTTAGTATTGACTCAGTGTGGTTTAAGTGTTTCTGGGCAACATGATTTGATTTTTAATTTATTTATTATGATCTTATTAGTGTTTATGTCTTGCGTCTTCAGGATGTGTGTGCCACATGGGCTTATAAGACTGTATTTGCAGTAGCAAAATGTAATTATAATATATACAGTACCAATCAAACGTTTGGACGCACCTAATGATTCAAGGGTTTTTCTTTATTTTTTACTATTTTCTACATTGTAGAATAATAGTGAAGACAAACTATGAAATAACACATATGGAATCATGTAGTAACCAAAAAAGTGTTAATCAAATCAAAATATATTTTATATTAGCGATTCTTCAAAGTAGCCACCCTTTGTCTTGATGACAGTTTTACACACTCTTGGCATTCTCCCAGCTTCATGAGGAATGCTTGAAGGAGTTCCCACATATGCTGAGCACTTGTTGGCTGCTTTTCCTTCACGCTGCGGTCCAACTCATCCCAAACCATCTCAATTGGGTTTAGGTCAGGTGATTGGAGGCCTTTACACAGCCTGGAGATGTGTTTTTGGTCACTGTCCCGTTGAAAAACAAATGATAGTCCCACTGAGCGCAAACTAGATGGGATGGCGTATCGCTGCAGAATGCTGTGGTAGCCATGCTGGTTAAGTGTTCCTTGAAATCTAAATAAATCCTGACAGTGTCACCAGCAAAGCACCCCCACACCATCACACGCTTCATGGTGGGAACCACACATGCGGAGATCAACCGTTCACCTACTCTGCATCTCACAAAGACACGGCGGTTGGAACCCAAAAATGTTGACTCATCAGACCAAAGAACATATTTCCACCGGTCTAATGCCCATTGCTCATGTTTCTTGTTCCAAGCAAGTCTCTTCTTATTATTGGTGTCCTTTAGTAGTGGTTTCTTTGCAGCAATTGGACCATGAAGGCCTGATTCACACAGTCTCCTCTGAACAGTTGATGTTGAGATGTGTCTATTACTTGAACTCTGTGAAGCATTTATTTGGGCTGCAATTTCTGAGGCTGGTAACTGTAATGAACTTATCCTCTGCAGCAGAGGTAACTCTGGGTCTTCCTTTCCTGTGGCGGTCCTCATGAGAGCCAGTTTCATCATATCGCTTGATGGTTTTTTGCGACTGCACTTGAAGAAACTTTCAAAGTTTCTTCAAGTGCAGTCACAAATGTTCCCGGATTGACTGATCTTCATGTCTTAAAGTAATGATGGACTGTCATTTCTCTTTGCTTATTTGAGCTGTTCTTGCCATAATATGAGCTTGGTCTTTTACCAAACAGGGCTACCTTTTGTATACCACCCCTACCTTGTCACAACACAACTGATTGGCTCAAATGTATTAAGGAAAGAAATTCTACAAATTAACTTTTAACAAGACACACCTGTTAATTGAAATGCATTCCAGGTGACTACCTCATGAAGCTGGTTGAGAGAATGCCAAGAGTGTGCAAAGCTGTCATCAAGGCAAAGGGTGGCTACTTTGAAGAATGTCAAATATAACATGTATTTTGATTTGTTTAACACTTTTTTGGTTACTACACGATTCTATATGTTTTGTTTCATAGTTTTGATTTCTTCACTATTATTATACAATGTAGAAAATAGTAAAAATAAAGAAAAAGGGCTGTAAGCGCTGTATCCAGGCATTCCACATTGCGTCTTGCATAAGAACAGCCCTTAGTCGTGGTGTATTGGCCATATACAACACCCCCTCGGGACTTAAATATATAATGTTTTACTGTTTACTGTTTTACTGTTTTGTTAAATGCACTTTAAATAAATTGTGAGTTGATTTGAAAGGTCACAGACCTTTGCAAAATATACTGTAAACCTCATTATAATTTACCAGTATGAACCCTAAATAGAAACTTTTCTTCCCAACGATGTGTGTTGTAAGGAGATAACTGTGCATCATTTAGTTGAATAAACTTAAATATTAACCTCCTTATAACACATTTTTAAAGAAAAGTTTCAAATGTAATTACCTTGTTTGATTGTTTGGAGTTTTATGGTGGCCTTTCCTACCCACAAATCTGTGCTCCTTTGCCTCCATAAATGTCACACTCAGTGTGTTTCTGTGTATTTATGTGAACAATTCATTTGTTTCAGAGAAAGTATTAGTTTCTATCCTTCTCCTACATTAATTCTCCCAATTAAGCCAACAACAGCAAGAAGTGCATTAAGTCAATAGCCAGTGACATGTTGATATGACAGAGTTCCCTCAGTTGATTGGCAGATGTTGAATCCCCAGCCAGTCATTTGTTTAGTTGTTAAGTCACAATGGTCATGTCAATGTTTGCCTTGCTGTCAGTGCCAGCACATGTTCCTCATTTTTCTATGTCTCCAGGGCAGGCATTCCAGCAGGCTCTGTCTGTCTGTGGTGTACACACACACAAACACACACACACACACACACACACACACACACACACACACACACACACACACACACACACACACACACACACACACACACACACACACACACACACACACACACACACACACACACTCACTCTCTCTCCTCTCTCTCTCTCTCTCTCTCTCTCTCTCTCTCTCTCTCTCTCTCTCTCTCTCTCTCTCTCTCTTATCTCATGTTTTTGTCATGAGGCTGCAGCACAGATGCCATTAGCTTGATGTAGCTGAAGCACACACACACACACACACACACATCCCTTAGATCATTAGTGCTGTTTTGGCTGGGTTGATCTGACTCTTAAGTTGCGTAAGCCATGAAGGGTCCCTGTTGTATCTCTCCCATGGTGATGGTGTTTGGGCGGGCAGCAGCTCCAATACTAGGTCCACAGTCCACAAAGCCATATAACAGAGTGAGTCTAATGCCATTAAACTCAGTCAGCGGAGGAAAGGAATTGGGCATGCATTGTGAATTTTTTATTATTTGATGAATGTTATGAACCAAATTTCAATTGATTTCTATAATTTACTGAGTTGAAAACCCTGCCAGTACCATGGGGGGGAGGGGCATGTGTGTGTGTGTCTGTCTATGTGCCTATCCCCCTATAATTCTCTCTCTATTTCCTCCCTCTCCCTCTCTAATTCTCTATTTCCTCCCTCTCTAATTCTTTCTCTATTTCCTCCCTCTCTAATTCTTTCTATATTTCCTCCCTCTCTAATTCTTTCTCTATTTCCTCCCTCTCTAATTCTTTCTCTATTTCCTCCCTATCCCTCTCTAATTTTCTCTCCATTTCCTCCCTTTCCTGCTTTCTTATTTGCTCTCTTTCTCTCTCACCTTCCTTTCTCTCATTTCCCCTTCCTCTCTTTTCTCCTTCTACATCTCTCTCCTTTCCTCCTCTCTCCCTCCCGCTCTCCTCCAGTTGTTTAAGGAAGAGCTAACTCAGGTGAAGGAAGGCATGAAGCACATCAATGACCTGGCTCATGAGCTGGCCGTTTCTGACGTCCATTTGTCCATGGACAACGCCCACTCCCTGGAGCACCTCAACAGCCGCTGGAAACTACTGCTGGTAACTGGACCTGAACCTCCCCATAACCTTCCCACAACCTCCCCACAACCATCTCCCTCAACCTCCCCATAACCTTCACACAATCTCCCCACAACCACCTTCCGTCCATACAACCTCTCCACAACATCACCTTGACTTCCACTCAACCAGTCGATAACATTATCTCAACTGAAAACCTTAACTTTACCCTCAATCTTTCTTCAAACTACCCTCAAAACTTCCCCTAAACCTCCCCTCGACCTCCCCACAACATCTCTTCAACCTCCATACAACCACTCCTCCTTTAATAACCTGGTCTTCCATGGCTCACTTCATCTGTGGTCATCTCAAATCAAAGTGTACATCTGGGAACATGTGTGTCTGAGCAAGTGTGACGTCATTAATGTCTGTAGAACTTAATGTACGTAAATGTTAAGTTGTCTATTGTCTTTGTCTATTGATGCTTTTGTATTGGAAGAAAAATTAAATCTCACTGACTTGCAAGCTCTCTTCAACAGTGCAGTACAAATATCAAAATAATCAAAAATCAAATAGCATCTGACCGAATTTCTGACCGAGTTTCTTGCAGTATGGCTCAGTAGTATAGTGAGAGGCTACAACATTGTGTGGGTTTAGGCTTAGCTGCAGCTTTGCCTTGGCCTATCTTGTGAGTGCATCATTTTAGACAGGATGCAACAAATTATGCCTTTTGTCTCCAGAGTGAAACCTATTGGATTGTTCTAAGGGCAAAGTGGTGAGGATGCCAGGAATCAGCAAATAAGGCAAGGGCTCAGATAAGAAAATAAGGCTTTTCTCTCTCTCTCTCCATCCCTCTTTCTCTCTCTCTCTTTTCCTTTTCCTCTTGCTCTTTCTCCCCTGCTCTCTGTGTTGCTCTTTCTCCCCTGTTCCCTGTGTGTTGCTCCTTCTCCCCTGCTCCCTGTGTTGCTCTTTCTCCCCTGCTCCCTGTGTGTTTCTCTTGCTCCCCTGTTCCCTGTGTGTTGCTCTTGCTCCCCTGTTCCCTGTGTGTTGCTCTTTCTCCCCTGCTCCCTGTGTGTTGCTCTTTCTCCCCTTCTCCCTGTGTGTTGCTCTTGCTCCCCTGTTCCCTGTGTGTTGCTCTTTCTCCCCTGTTCCCTGTGTGTTGCTCTTTCCTCCCTGCTCCCTGTGTGTTGCTCTTTCTCCCCTACTCCCTGTGTGTTGCTCTTTCTCCCCTGCTCCCTGTGTGTTGCTCTTTCTCCCCTGCTCCCTGTGTGTTGCTCTTTCTCCCCTGCTCCCTGTGTGTTGCTTTTTCTCCCCTTCTCCCTGTGTGTTGCTCTTGCTCCCCTGTTCCCTGTGTGTTGCTCTTGCTCCCCTGTTCCCTGTGTGTTGCTCTTTCTCCCCTGTTCCCTGTGTGTTGCTCTTTCTCCCCTTCTCCCTGTGTGTTTCTCTTGCTCCCCTGTTCCCTGTGTGTTGCTCTTTCTCCCCTGCTCCCTGTGTGTTGCTCTTTCTCCCCTGCTCCCTGTGTGTTGCTCTTGCTCCCCTTCTCCCTGTGTGTTTCTCTTGCTCCCCTGTTTCCTGTGTGTTGCTCTTGCTCCCCTGTTCCCTGTGTGTTGCTCTTTCTCCCCTGCTCCCTGTGTGTTTTTCTTTCTCCCCTGCTCTGTCTCTCTCCTGTCCCTTCTCTTACTGTCTCTCTCAATTCAATAATTATATTCAGTGATTAGTCTGTCTTCCATTGCCAAAGTAAGAACACAGAAACATATTGAATGCCCCCTCTCTCTCTCCCTCTCGCTCTCTTCCTCCCCTCATTCTCCTGTTGAATAATGTGATGCTAAATGCTAAATCCCTGTCATTTGAAAAACATATGCTGCTGCTGCTCTCTCTGCTGTGACACAGATGTAATGCATTTTTTTTAAGGCTGATACTCTAATATTTTTGTTCTTGAATAATTTATTAATTCTGCGGCGAACCTCCGTTAGCCTAGTAGTGTAGTGGTAGTAGAGATAGATGGTAGTACGCTGCAGAGTTGGCACCAACATCTCTTTGCAGCATTCCAACTGCTCCAAATTAGTCTGAAGCAATCTGCGTAGGCTTGAGTGCATCCTGCCTCAGTCATTTGGGCGAGTCAGTGTGCACAGCCGTGTGTATGTTGAGCAATGGTAATGTTTTCCTCTCCATAATGCTAACTTCTCATCTCAGCTCGTTGGGCTTGCTTGTCCTTGAAGTGCCTCGGGATAACTGTGCCTTGTTCTATCTCATTCTTTTTCTCAGTGTGATTGGCAGGGCCAGCTCCAGGCATAAGTGACATAAGTGGCCGCTTATCGCCCCCAGCACTAAGGGGCCCCCGACCAGAAAAAAACAATTTATATATATATATATATATATATATATATATATATATATATATATATATATATATATATAAGAAAACCCCTTGAATGAGTAGGTGTTCTAAAACTTATATATATATATAAAACTATTCATTACCACTGGTCAAACATTTTAGAACACTTATTCATGGGTTTTTCTTCATTTTTACTATTTTCTACATTGTAGAATAACAGTGAAGACATCACAACTACGAAAAAGCACATATGGAATCATGTAGTAACCAAAAAAGTGTTATATATTTAATATTCTTGAAATAGCCACCCTTTGCCTTAATGACAGCTTTTCACACTCTTGGCATTCTCTCAACCAGTTTCACCTGGAATGCTTTTCCAACAGTGTGCACAGCCGTGTGTATGTTGAGCAATGGTAATGTTTTCCTCTCCATAATGCTAACTTCTCATCTCAGCTCGTTGGGCTTGCTTGTCCTTGAAGTGCCTCGGGATAACTGTGCCTTGTTCTATCTCATTCTTTTTCTCAGTGTGATTGGCAGGGCCAGCTCCAGGCATAAGTGACATAAGTGGCCGCTTATCGCCCCCAGCACTAAGGGGCCCCCGACCAGAAAAAACAATTTATATATATATATATATATATATATATATATATATATATATATATATATATATATATATAAGAAAACCCCTTGAATGAGTAGGTGTTCTAAAACTTATATATATATATATAAAACTATTCATTACCACTGGTCAAACATTTTAGAACACTTATTTTTTCTTCATTTTAACTATTTTCTACATTGTAGAATAACAGTGAAGACATCACAACTATGAAAAAGCACATATGGAATCATGTAGTAACCAAAAAAGTGTTATATATTTAATATTCTTGAAATAGCCACCCTTTGCCTTAATGACAGCTTTTCACACTCTTGGCATTCTCTCAACAAGTTTCACCTGGAATGCTTTTCCAACAGTCTTGAAGGAGTTCCCACATATGCTGAGCACTTGTTGGCTGCTTTTTCTTCACTCTGCGGTCCGACTCATCCCAAACCATCTCAATTTGATTGAGATCAGGGGAGTGTGGAAGCCAGGTCATCTGATGTAGCACTCCATCACTCTCCTTCTTGGTAAAATAGCCCTTACACAGCCTGGAGGTGTGTTGGGTCAGTGTCCTGTTGAAAAACAAATGATAGTCCCGCTAAGCCCAAACCAGATGGGATGGCGTATCGCTGCAGAATGCTGTGGTAGCCATGCTGGTTAAGTGTGCCTTGCATTCTAATTAAATCACAGACAGTGTCACCAGCAAAGCACCCCAACACCATAACACCTCCTACTCCATGCTTTACTGTGGGTACCACACATGCGGAGATCATCCGTTTCCCCCACACCGCGACTCACAAAGACACACCGTTTGGAACCAAAAATCTCCAATTTGGACTCCAGACCAAAGGACAGATTTCCACAAGTCTAATGTCAGTTGCTCGTGTTTCTTGGCCTTAGCAAGTCTCTTCTTCTTATTGGTGTCTTTTAGTAGTGGTTTCTTTGCAGCAATTCGACCATGAAGGCCTGATTCACGCAGTCTCCTCTGAACAGTTGATGTTGAGATGTGTCTGTTACTTGAACTCTGTGAAGCATTTATTGGGCTGCAATTTCTGAGGCTGGTAACTGTAATGAATGTATCCTCTGCAGCAGAGGTAACTGCAGTAGTGTAAAGCTCACCGCCATTGGATTCTGGAGCAGTGGAAACGGGTTCTCTGGAGTGATGGATCACGCTTCACCATCTGACAGTCTGACGGACGAATCTTGGTTTGGCGGATGCCAGGAGAATGCTACCTGCCCGAATTTATAATCAAATCAAATCAAATTTGATTTGTCACATACACATGGTTAGCAGATGTTAATGCGAGTGTAGCGAAATGCTTGTGCTTCTAGTTCCGACCATGCAGTAGTATCTAACAAGTAATCTAACAAATTCACAACAACTACCTTATACACACAAGAGTAAAGGAATGAATATGAGTATGTACATATAAATATATGGATGAGCGATGGCTGATCGGCATAGGCAAGATGCAGTAGATGGTATGGAGTACAGTATATACATATGAGATGAGTAATGTCGGATATGTAAACATTATATACAAAATTGTTTAAAGTGGCTAGTGATACATTTGTTACATCCAATTCCTATTTTTAAAGTGGCTAGAGATTTAAGTCAGTATGTTGGCAGCAGCCACTCAATGTTAGTGATGGCTGTTTAACAGTCTGATGGCCTTGAGGTAGAAGCTGTTTTTCAGTCTCTCTGTCCCAGCTTTGATGCACCTGTACTGACCTCGCCTTCTGGATGATAGCGGGGTGAACAGGCAGTGGCTCGGGTGGTTGTTGTCCTTGATGATCTTTTTGGCCTTCCTGTGACATCGGGTGGTGTAGGTGTCCTGAAGGGCAGGTAGTTTACCCCCGGGGATGCGTTGTGCAGTCCTCACTACCCTCTGGAGAGCCTACGGTTGTGGGTGGAGCAGTTGCCGTACCAGGCGGTGATACAGGATGCTCTCGATTGTGCATCTGCAGAAGTTTGTGAGTGATTGTTGAGAGGCGCTGTTGTGCCTTCTTTACCACGCTGTCTGTGTGGGTGGACCAATTCAGTTTGTCCGTGATGTGTACGCCGAGGAACTTAAAACTTTCCACTTTCTCCACTACTGTCCCGTCGATGTGGATAGAGGGGTGCTCCCTCTCCTGTTTCCTGAAGTCCACGATCATCTCCTTTGTTTTGTTGACATTGAGTGAGAGGTTATTTTCCTGACACCACACTCCGAGGGCCCTCCCCTCCTCCCTGTAGGCCGTCTCGTCGTTGTTGGTAATCAAGCCTACCACTGTAGTGTCGTCAGCAAACTTGATGACTGAGTTGGATGCGTGCTTGGCCACGCAGTCATGGGTAAACAGGGAGTACAGGAGAGGGCTGAGAACTCACCCTTGTGGGGCCCCAGTGTTGAGGATCAGCAATGTTCCAACATCTAGTAGTGGAAAGCCTTCACAGAAGAGTGGAGGCTGTTATAGCAGTAAAGGGGGGACCAACTCCATATTAATCCTCATGATTTTGGAGATGTTCAAGATGTTCGACGAGCAGGTGTCCACATACTTTTGGTCATGTAGTGTATATACAGTGAGGGAAAAAAGTATTTGATCCCCTGCTGATTTTGTACGTTTGCCCACTGACAAAGAAATGATCAGTCTATAATTTTAATGGTAGGTTTATTTGAACAGTGAGAGACAGAATAACAACACAAAAATCCAGAAAAATGCATGTGAAAAATGTTATAAATTGATTTGCATTTTAATGAGGGAAATAAGTATTTGACCCCTAAACATGACTTAGTACTTGGTGGCAAAACCCTTGTTGGCAATCACAGAGGTCAGACGTTTCCTGTAGTTTGCCACCAGGTTTGCACACATCTCAGGAGGGATTTTGTCCCACTCCTCTTGGCAGATCTTCTCCAAGTCATTAAGGTTTCGAGGCTGACGTTTGGCAACTCGAACCTTCAGCTCCCTCCACAGAATTTCTATGTTATTAAGGTCTGGAGACTGGCTAGGCCACTCCAGGACCTTAACCTCTCAGGGATTGCTGGGGTGCTAGCGGGCTGCTCCCGACACTACCAGGTGAAATGTAAGGCGGCAAATTCAAAATCCAAACATTAAACATCCACCAATATACAAGTGTTCCAAACTCATCAAAAGCTCTGTTTCTTGGCAATATCACAGCGTTGTCAGATTTCAAATAGGCTTTACGGCAAAAGCAGCACATTTGATTGTTTGAGGGTAGCACCTCACATATTTTTCCCATAGCCATGAATCGATTAGCCATCACGGCACACACATAACACATTTCACAGCGAAAACAAATCAATTACCTGTTGAAGAACTTCTGCTGAGGTCTTCCTAAGTGTCCAACGAAGACAATCCATGGTTCTTTTGTTAGAAAAAGTAATGTATTTTATCCATAAATCCTCCATTTGGTTCGCACGTTATAATCAGAAACGACAGCCTCCACTACTCCATTGAAATGTGACGCAAACTCGTTCATCTTATACCTATAAAGTTGTCCAAGAACAATCAAACATAGTTTTAAATGTATCCTTAGGAACACTTTTACGTATATTTACTATTATAAATCAACCGGAATATAAACTGATCGATAAAGACGTTAAAAAAGACACTGCGTGCCTTGTCGGGCGCCACGCACTGGGTACTGTTTACATAAAAAGGTCACTTCCTGGTTTGCTCTTATTCTCTGGTCTAATTCATCCAAAATGAAATTTTACACTGTCTCGAGACTGTTGACATCTAAAGGAAGCAATGGGTACTGCATTCATATGCCCTTATATGGTCATTTTCATGAGGGAGGGGTTCCCAAATGAGCAATGTGTCAAAATCACTTTTTCCAGGACAGAAATTCCTCGGGGTTTCGCCTGCTATATGCGTTCTGTTTTACTCACAGACAAATGGTTAACAGTTTTGGAAAATTGTGTTTTTCAGAGTGTTTCCTATCCAATGGTACCAAATATGTGCATATCTGGGCCTGAATGGGAGGCATTTTACTTTGGGCATGCCAGGCTCGCCAAAACCGACCCCTCAGCTGCCATTCCCTAACAAGTTAATGTGCTTCTTCTTGAGCCACTCCTTTGTTGCCTTGGTCGTGTGTTTTGGGTCATTGTCATGCTGGAATACCCATCCACGACCCATTTTCAATGCCCTGGCTGAGGGAAGGAGGTTCTCACCCAAGATTTGACGGTACATGGCCCCCGGCCATCGTCCCTTTCATGCAGTGAAGTTGTCCTGTCCCCTTAGCAGAAAAACACCCCCAAAGCATAATGTTTCCACCTCCATGTTTGACGGTGGGGATGGTGTTCTTGGGGTCATAGGCAGCATTCCTCCTCCTCCAAACACGGCGAGTTGAGTTGATGCCAAAGAGCTCCATTTTGGTCTCATCTGACCACAACACTTTCACCCAGTTGTCCTCTGAATCATTCAGATGTTATTTGGCAAACTTCAGACGGGCATGTATATGTGCTTTCTTGAGCAGGGGGACCTTGCGGGCCCTGCAGGATTTCAGTCCTTCACGGCGTAGTGTGTTACCAATTGTTTTCTTGGTGACTATGGTCCCAGCTGCCTTGAGATCATTGACAAGATCCTCCCGTGTAGTTCTGGGCTGATTCCTCACCGTTCTCATGATCATTGCAACTCCACAAGGTGAGATCTTGCATGGAGCCCCAGGCCGAGGGAGATTGACAGTTCTTTTGTGTTTATTCTTTTGTGTTTCTTCCATTACCTGTAAAAAAGACACCTGGGAGCCAGAAATCTTTCTGATTGAGAGGGGGTCAAATACGTATTTCCCTCATTAAAATGCAAATCAATTTAAACAAATTTTCACATGCGTTTTTCTGGATTTTTGTGTTGTTATTCTGTCTCTCACTGTTCAAATAAACCTACCATTAAAATTATAGACTGATCATTTCTTTGTCAGTGGGCAAACGTACAAAATCAGCAGGGGATCAAATACTTTTTTCCCTCACTGTATATATATATATATACACTGAGTGTACTAAACATTAGGAACACCTGCTCTTTCCATGACATAGGCTGACCAGGTGAATCCAGGTGAAAGCTGTGATCCCTTATTGATGTCACTTCAATCAGTGTAGGGCAGGAGACAGGTTAAAATAAGGATTTTTAAGCCTTGAGACAATTCAGACATGCATTGTGTCTGTGTGCCATTCAGAGGGTGAATGAGCAAAATATTAAAATGCCTTTGAACGGGATATGGTAGTAGGTGCCAGGCACAACGGTTTGAGTGTGTCAAGAAATGCAACGCTGCTGGGTTTTTCACGCTCAACAGTTTCCCGTGTGAATGGTCCAAACACCCAAGGGACATCCAGCCAACTTGACACAACTGTGGAAAGCATTGGAGTCAACATGGGCCAGCATCCCTGTGGAATGTTTTCAATACCTTGTAGAGTCCATGCCCGTTGAATTCATGCTGTTCTGATGGCAAAAGGGGGTGCAAGTCAATATTAGGAAGGTGATCCTAATGTTTTGTACATTCAATGTATATACATATTTTGTTTTAGGAATTCAGTCTGGGTCTCAACTTACTGTTGAGAGTTAGAATAGTAGAATACACACGGTGCAATGTTTTTTATGTGGCTGTGGAGTAGTTTTTGTCTTATGTCAGTCACTGACAGTCACTCAATTAGCATGTCAGCTAACAATTTTTAGATTGTATATATATTTGTAGTAATCACGCAGGACAGGTGTCCAGGGATCCCACATTGATTTTGTTAGTCACTCTCACTCCGGTATCATTAACATGGTAAGTCTTGGCAAAATGTGTAGAATTGTAGCTTTAAAACATACATTTTTCTCTCCGCCGTCAAGAGGGCCACTTAAATGTTTTGCCCACGAGGTAGGGGAGCCCCCCAACAAATTCTCGCTTAGGGCCCCAAAAGGCCAGGGCCGGCCTTGGTGAGTGGATTTAGCTCCCTTTGTTTGTGGAGCTGTTTCGACATCCTCTGACAATGATTTACATTCTGAATCGAATACCTTGAAAATAAACCAGGATTAGTCCTCAACAAATCCCTTTTGGGACAGCCACATCGACAAAAACACACCGTACAGAGACAGTGAATGGCACAACTTATTTTCATGAACTCAAATCCCTCTCGCTTGTTGACACACACCCCCACACCTCAATTCCGATACACAGCTTACTGTGAAATGACTGTCCTCATTTAAAAACAACTGAACAGAGCAGAGTGTATTCAGTGTCGTCTTTCCCTACCCGATGCTCTTCAAAAATCTATGGCAAGGTGGCAGGGGAAGTGTGTCAATGTTTACATTTTTCCATAGCCCTATCTAACTGCCAAATGAAGGATGGGGAGAGGAGGAGGGAGGGAGGTGTTTGTGTGTGTTTGTAGTGGTTATGAGATGAGATAAAGGTTCCGTTATTCTCTTTGATTCTTTTGATCAAATTTAATTGAATTTTGCCCGTGCTGTGTTTTGTGAGTGTGTTTGTGTGTGTTTTGTGTGTGTGTATAATGTAACGTAAATATGTGTGTGTTTGTGTGTATAATTCAATGTCATGTAAGTGTGTGTAACGTAATGGAAATGTATGTCTCCTCGCAGGGCTCCATTGAAGAGCGTCTGAAGCAGCTGCAGGATGCCCATAGAGACTTTGGTCCTGGATCCCAGCACTTCCTCTCCAGTAAGGGCTCCTCTACATTCATTAGAAGTTGGCGCCGGGTGCTGTGACGCTCTGTGCCACGCTGTGCCACGCTGTGCTAAGCCTGTATAGTGGCTGGGGGCAGGGGGTGGGATGTTGAAAATGCGGATGGGGAGTGGGGTGTTTTAATAGGGGGGAAGGGGATTAGAACATGGTTGGTCACAGTGTGAGGCTGTGTGTGTGACTGTGTTGTCTGGGTCGGGTGAAGAGGGGGCAGGCTTTGTACCTTGATCCCCCACTGAGTCACAGCAGCAGTAGTGTGTGTCTGTGCTCATTCACGTGTGTGTGTGTGCTGCTCTGTGATGGTGGTGGTAGTTAAAGGGAACCCCTACTGTCCTCAGTCCCCCCCATCCAGCTCTGCTGTGTCAGCACTGTCATGATTCTGGGGCTGATCTCTTTATCCCTGCCAGGAATGTGTGTGTGTGTGTAGCTGCCTCACTGTGTTCATTGTGATAGTGTCTTTGTGTGTGTCTCCCTTAACTTCCCAGCCATTCCAGTCTAGCCTATTCCAGTCCCGTGTAGCTTACCCGTGTAGCTTACTGCTGAAATGCTACATTGAACGGGTCTTATCAATATTCCTCCTCCGTCACCCATATATCCCATTAGCCTTTGCAAACAACCTAATCCTCTCTGAGACTGGACACAAAAGGCTGCTTTTCCCTTCATTCAGCTTTAGCTCACCTGTTATGTGATGCAGCTCTCCCTCTGTGGTGCCTGAATGATCACAGACGGTCTGGGTTGATGTGGGCCATGCCCTAAATGGCACCCTATTCCCTATTTAGTGCACTATACCCATAGGGCCCTGGTCAAAAGTAGTCCACTAAATGCACTAAATAGGGAATAGGGTGCCATTCGGGACATGAACATGATCAGTGGTTATGTGCAAATGGCTTTTCATGCTTGATGTGCCTCAGCAATTGATTTCCCCCTCACTTTCAGGTTCAGTGCAGATACCCTGGGAACGCGCCATCTCTCCAAACAAAGTGCCCTACTACATTAAGTAAGTCCAACTGTGTGTGTGAGAGGGGGTCTGTGTATGTGTGTGTGTGTAGTACATTAAGTCCAACTGGGGGACATGAGTGCAGACAGTCCAAAAGTATGTGAAGAAAAAAGGTCTTTAGGTCATTGTTGAAAAAAGACATTCACTTTGCTTGAGATGGCAGTATTGAGTTACCTGGAGAGAACACATTCATACTAAGGTATCCCTCGGAGAACAGTATTGAGTTAAGCCCCTTCCCTGACCACTTATTTATTTACTTCATCAATAATCCATCCTCCCTGGTTGGGCTGTGTAACTGTGCCACTGGAGGGGAATATCTGACGGGCCCTCTGTCGGGCACCTAATCGATCCAACAGTCTCACACAGGTAATAACGAGCGCTGGAGTGAAGTGGCCCCGGGGTCCTGGCAAACTTCCTGCTCGGGGCTCGCTCATTTATTTAACTGTGCTCGTCATTTATTTATTGGCTATCTTTTTCTCCCCTATATATTTTCCTTTTCCTGCGCTGCGCTGCGCTGCTCCTTGTAGCTGTTGCTGGCAGGGATTTGGGTTGAGTGCTCGTATAGGTTGTCTGTTTAATGAAGTGTAGAGACAGTAGCAGCTCTCTGTGTGAAGCCTCTTACATGGTTGCCGTAGCTCCGTCAGAGCAGTAGGGTGAAGCAGTAGTAGCAGCTTGTACACAGTGAAGGGTGAGAAGTGACCGTAGTGGAACATTGGTCCTACTGCCTTGTTGTTGCTGTGTGTCTGAGCTTTACAGGTTCATAAACTCATAATTGGAAACAACTGTCTACTTTCTCCCTTGTTACACTGTACCTGTCTCTCTATTCCTCCTCCTCTCTACACTATCCTCTGCTCTCCCCCCACCCTCTCTCTAAATTCTTCTGCTTTCTCTTTGCTCTGTTTCTTTTTCCTCTTCTCTAACTACTTTACTCTTCCTCCTGTAACTCTGTCCTCCTTTGCTCTCCACCTCTCCCCTCTCCCCTCTCCCTTCCTCAACTCCCTCAGCCATCAGGGCCAGACGACATGCTGGGATCATCCAAAAATGACAGAGCTGTACCAGGCACTGGGTAAGACAGAGACAATTAAAGACTTCCCCCCTCTGAGCTTTTTCCACTTAGGCCCTTACCGGCCACCTCCGCAGGGGCCTCGCCACCGTCACCCTGTACCTCATTAAGGCCCCATATTTCAGACACCCCCGAGATGGACGACACTGGTCTCCTTAACCTGCGGGACCAATTAGCTGGCTCTGCGATTAGCTATTTCCTGCATTTAAATGAATTGTGATTAAATGGCATCGGGCTCCTTTTATTAATGGGATCTGACAGGGGGGTTGTCCACATACACACACACGTTGAGATGCTATCAGGGATGGAGGGAGCGGAATTATGTAGCAACATGGCCCCTGCTAATGACTCACTGATGGACTGATAAATGCGGGGAGAATGAGGGCAGACGAGGGGTGGTCTGTCTCATCTGGAGGAAGACAGTGGGAGGGGGGAAGGATGGAGAGAGAGTGATAGAGGGGGAGCGAGAGAGACAGGGAGAGAGAGAGATCGAGGGAGAGATAGGGGAGCGAGAGAGAAGGAGAAGAAGGGGGTAGAGAGGGGGTTTGTTTTCTCTCTTGTCCTCATCCTCTGATCATCTCTTTTTCATTTTTTTCCCTCCCTCATTAGCGGATCTAAACAACATCAAGTTCTCAGCGTACCGGACGGCCATGAAGCTGCGGCGGGTGCAGAAGGCTCTGAGACGTATGTATTGTGTTTTAAAACCTCATTCATTGGGTGGGAAAGCTGGAGCTCCAGAGCAGTGTGTGTAGGCTTTTGTTCCAGCCCGGCTATAACACACCTAATTCAACCAGAAAAGGTCTTACATTTTAGACCATGATTAGTGAAATCAGGAGTTGCCCATTCCCTTCCTTAACTCCTAGGGTATATCTGCCACCAAGGTCACCACTACTGATCAAAGTCCTTGATTGGCCTAGCGCTAACTAGCTAGCTACAACTCCTCATTCAACCAGATCCCTTTCTATCCATCGTTAGGTCTAAATCACTGTCATACATGCTAATTAAACTCATTAATTGGCCCAGTTAAGTTACATGAGGGGAGGTAATTAGCCAAGGCCATGTGGATGAGTGAGGCATAAACGTGTGTGTGTGTCCTCCAGGACCAAGCGTAGTAGCCTTATCTTGCACTTTCCAGACATCCCTCCCTCCTTCCCTGGCTCCACCTGACCCTGAGTCAGCCCTGCGGCCATGCTTCGCCATGGTTGGCCGCTCACATCCTTTTCCACGCTCTCTCCATTCACACTCTCTCACTCCGTTGTCCACCTCTCCACCCCTCTCTCCACCCCACCCTCTCTCTCCGACACGGGGAAATGGCCTGAGAAAGCACAGCATAAATGGACCGCTGAAAACGATACCCTCCTATTGCTTTCTCTCTCTTCCTCTCTCTCTCTCTCTCTCTCTCTCTCTCTCTCTCTCTCTCTCTCTCTATTTTCTCTCTCTAGCCCACCTCATCGTGTGCTGGTCTGCTAGTTCGTGTCGTTAGGAGAATTAATTGCCAGGCTGCCATAGTAACTACTGAGTTTCTCTCTCTCTCTCCCTCTCTCTTGGTATGGATGATTGAGGAAGGCTCTACAAAAGCACATCTAAAATGTATTTTAGTGTCTCCTCTCCCACCCCTAACCCACTCCAGCCATGTCCTATCCTCTCCTCTCCAAACCGTAACCCACTCCAGCCATGTCCTATTCTCTCCTCTCCAAACCGTAACCCACTCCAGCCATGTCCTATCCTCTCCAAACCGTAACCCACTCCAGCCATGTCCTATCCTCTCCTCTCCAAACCGTAACCCACTCCAGCCATGTCCTCTCCTCAGCCAACCCTAAACCACTCCAGCCATGTCCTCTCCTCAGCCAACCCTAAACCACTCCAGCCATGTCCTCTCCCAACCCTAACCCACTCCAGCCATGTCCTCTCCTCTCCTCTCCCAACCCTAACCCACTCCAGCCATGTCCTCTCTCACCCCTAACCCACTCCAGCCATGTCCTCTCTCACCCCTAACCCACTCCAGCCATGTCCTCTCCTCTCCCAACCCTAACCCACTTAAGCCATGTCCTCTCCTCTCCCAACCCTAACCCACTCCAGCCATGTCCTCTCCTCTGTCAACCCTAACCCACTCCAGCCATGTCCTCTCCTCTCCTCTCCCAACCCTAACCCACTCCAGCCATGTCCTCTCCTCTGTCAACCCTAACCCACTCCAGCCATGTCCTCTCTCACCCCTAACCCACTCCAGCCATGTCCTCTCGCACCCCTAACCCACTCCAGCCATGTCCTCTCCTCTCTTCTCCCAGCCCTAACCCACTCCAGCCATGTCCTCTCCCACCCCTAACCCACTCCAGCCATGTCCTCTCCTCTCCTCTCCCAACCCTAACCCACTCCAGCCATGTCCTTTCCTCTCCCAACCCTAACCCACTCCAGCCATGTCCTCTCCTCTCCTCTCCTCTCCCAACCCTAACCCACTCCAGCCATGTCCTCTCCTCTCCCAACCCTAACCCACTCCAGCCATGTCCTCTCCTCTCCTCTCCCAACCCTAACCCACTCCAGCCATGTCCTCTCCTCTGCCACCCTTTAATCTCTCTGTTCAATTCCACCTGTCATTAGAGGACACCCTTTTATCTCCAGTCCTCTGCCCAGCCTGGGATGGCCTTTCAAATTAGTTTAGAGGAACAAAATCACATTTGGGTTGATGTGTGTGTGTGTGTGTGTGTGTGTGTGTGTGTGTGTGTGTGTGTGTGTGTGTGTGTGTGTGTGTGTGTGTGTGTGTGTGTGTGTGTGTGTGTGTGTGTGTGTGTGTGTGTGTGTGTGTGTGCACCCATCCAGTGGACCTGCTGACGCTGGTGAGTGTGGTGGACGTGTTCAGGGAGCAGGATCTGCAGCATGGGGAACATGTGATGGATGTGGTGGAGATGATTCATGCCCTGACCGGCCTGTACGAGAGACTGGAGGAGGAGAGGAGGGCCATCGTGGTCAACATCCCTCTCTGTGTCGACATGTGCCTCAACTGGCTGCTCAATGTCTACGACAGGTACTACTGACCACTGACCTTTAACCTTGACCCTTGACAGTGAACCTTACATGACATCAAGCAGACCAGGTCATGTGTTGTAACTGGCTGCTCAGTGCGACAATGTCTGACAGGTACTTGATCTTATATTACCTTTAAGGGGTTGTAAATAGAAAATAAACACTAATTAGCCAGTAAGATGAAGATTACTCCCACATACTACACCCCGCATACTACCTTCGCCAAGGTTATTTAGCCTGTTTCAGTCAAGAACCTATTTCATGACCTTGAGTTAATTTGTGTTCAGATATACAGTTTAATCTTCATCTAGTTTGTGACTGTTCATTCCACTTGTGTTATTAGCTTCTTGTTAGTGCAACTTTGAGCTATTATGAACCAAATAACTCATATGCAGCACTGTTCTATGCGTGACACTCGTAACCCCTGCAGTTAGCGTTACTGCCAATATAACCTCTCACATATCCTTGGCCAAATTCACAGTTTTCCCATAATCAAGGTCCATCACTCTCTGCTAGTCCAATGCTGTGATTGGCCGAGAGCCCTCTCAGCGTGGCTTCTCATTGGTGAAGTACGCTCTGTGCCTGGGAGGCTGTGTCGTGAGTAAGATCACAGAGAGGCTGTAGCTCAATCAAGCGGGCAGGTGTCCAATCAGGGCCACTGAGACCCAGCAGAAAGCCTCCCCTGTTTGATTCTGATTGCCCTGACCCCATCTCTCTCTGCCCGCTGCCAAGCCCTCCGCAGATAATCTGAGAGGCACAATTACCGCCGAATATAAAAAACAGCCCAATTTTTTCTAAACACTATACATTTGTTTTGCAGCCCTTAACTACCTGCTGCTAATGAGTGGAAATCAGCATTTTACCCTTTACATGCATTCCCTGTAATTGCTTTTTTGTTTTCCGATAAACGCCGGCAGTGAATGCGAATGAGCTGAGCATGCAGTGGGATCTGGATGTGTGTGTGAAGTGTGAGCTGTGAGCTGTAATCATCAGGTCTACCCACAGACTTAGGGAGTGTTGTGTTCTCAGTATTACTAAAGAGAAAAGAAGCAGAGTCTTTTCTCTGATTATTTTGGAGAGTGGGTGGGTCAGAGTGATTTTGAGTCAGGAGAAATGTGTGTGTAGGACTCCCCCTGCCTCCCCTAGAAATGGAATGGCAGTAATGTTCTCTCTGTGACTCTAATGTTCTCCTATTGACTCTGATATGTTGCTAAGCTCCACATTCACTCTAATAACAGTGCTGCCCTCACACCTCTGTTCAGCCTCTGACTCTAATGTTCTCACACTGACTAATGTTCTCACACTGACTAATGTTCTCACACTGACTAGTTCTCACACGTTCTCTAATGTTCTCACACTGTCTCTGTTATCACACTGACTCTAATGTTATCACACTGACTCTAATGTTCTCACACTGACTCTAATGTTCTCACACTGACTCTAATGTTCTCACACTGACTCTAATGTTCTCACACTGTCTAATGTTCTCACACTGTCTCTAATGTTCTCACACTGACTCTAATGTTCTCACACTGACTAGTTCTCACACGTTCTCTAATGTTCTCACACTGTCTCTAATGTTCTCACACATTCTCTAATGTTCTCACACTGTCTCTGTTATCACACTGACTCTAATGTTATCACACTGACTCTAATGTTCTCACACGTGCTCTAATGTTATCACACTGACTCTAATGTTATCACACTGACTCTAATGTTATCACACTGACTCTAATGTTCTCACACTGACTAGTTCTCACACTGACCATAATGTTCTCACACTGTCTATAATGTTCTCACACTGTCTCTAATGTTCTCACACTGTCTCTAATGTTCTCACACTGACCATAATGTTCTCACACTGACTCTGTTCTCACACTGACTAATGTTCTCACACTGACTAGTTTTCACACGTTCTCTAATGTTCTCAAACTGACTAATGTTCTCACACTGACTAGTTCTCACATGTTCTCTACTGTTCTCACACTGACCATAATGTTCTCACACTGTCTCTAATGTTCTCACACTGACTAGTTCTCACATGTACTCTAATGTTCTCACACGTTCTCTAATGTTCTCACACTGTCTCTGTTATCACACTGACTCTAATGTTCTCACACGTTCTCTAATGTTCTCACACGTTCTCTAATGTTCTCACACTGACGAATGTTCTCACACTGACTAGTTTTCACACTGACCATAATGTTCTCACACTGTCTCTAATGTTCTCACACTGACCATAATGTTCTCACACTGACTAGTTCTCACACATTCTCTAATGTTCTCACACTGACTCTGTTCTCACACTGACTAATGTTCTCACACTGACTAGTTCTCACACGTTCTCTAATGTTCTCACACTGTCTCTGTTATCACACTGACTCTAATGTTATCACACTGACTCTAATGTTCTCACACTGACTCTAATGTTCTCACACTGACTCTAATGTTCTCACACTGACTCTAATGTTCTCACACTGACTAGTTCTCACACGTTCTCTAATGTTCTCACACTGTCTCTAATGTTCTCACACATTCTCTAATGTTCTCACACTGTCTCTGTTATCACACTGACTCTAATGTTATCACACTGACTCTAATGTTCTCACACGTTCTCTAATGTTATCACACTGACTCTAATGTTATCACACTGACTCTAATGTTATCACACTGACTCTAATGTTCTCACACTGACTAGTTCTCACACTGACCATAATGTTCTCACACTGTCTATAATGTTCTCACACTGTCTCTAATGTTCTCACACTGTCTCTAATGTTCTCACACTGACTCTAATGTTCTCACACTGTCTAATGTTCTCACACTGTCTCTAATGTTCTCACACTGACTCTAATGTTCTCACACTGACTAGTTCTCACACGTTCTCTAATGTTCTCACACTGTCTCTAATGTTCTCACACATTCTCTAATGTTCTCACACTGTCTCTGTTATCACACTGACTCTAATGTTATCACACTGACTCTAATGTTCTCACACGTGCTCTAATGTTATCACACTGACTCTAATGTTATCACACTGACTCTAATGTTATCACACTGACTCTAATGTTCTCACACTGACTAGTTCTCACACTGACCATAATGTTCTCACACTGTCTATAATGTTCTCACACTGTCTCTAATGTTCTCACACTGTCTCTAATGTTCTCACACTGACCATAATGTTCTCACACTGACTCTGTTCTCACACTGACTAATGTTCTCACACTGACTAGTTTTCACACGTTCTCTAATGTTCTCAAACTGACTAATGTTCTCACACTGACTAGTTCTCACATGTTCTCTACTGTTCTCACACTGACCATAATGTTCTCACACTGTCTCTAATGTTCTCACACTGACTAGTTCTCACATGTACTCTAATGTTCTCACACGTTCTCTAATGTTCTCACACTGTCTCTGTTATCACACTGACTCTAATGTTCTCACACGTTCTCTAATGTTCTCACACACGCTCTCTAATGTTCTCACACTGACGAATGTTCTCACACTGACTAGTTTTCACACTGACCATAATGTTCTCACACTGTCTCTAATGTTCTCACACTGACCATAATGTTCTCACACTGACTAGTTCTCACACATTCTCTAATGTTCTCACACTGACTCTGTTCTCACA